>JARHVA010000193.1:2507500-3172500 GCA_037957365.1 Torreya grandis
CTAAAACAAATGTCAGATATATGGTCAATCCATGAATTCTTTAATTCCAATCTCATGCATTATTCTAAAGTCATGTATAATAAAGTCATATTATATCACTTCAAATTCACATAAGACACTCCCTTATTAATCCTCATCATCCCTAATCACTCCACCATCAACCCTCATATTCATGCTTGTTCATTCCATCACTGGTTCTCATTATCCCTCAGTATCCCTAATCACTCCCTCATTGGCTATCATCATCCTTCTTGTTGCTAATCACTCCCTCATGAACCCTCATCATCCCTAGTCACTCTCTCATCATCCCTCATTGTCATTAAACATCCATAAACACTCCATGTCCTCAAACCTCATCAACCCTAATCATACATAATCACTCTCTCATCATCTTGATAATCATCCCTAGTCACACTCTCATCATCCCTCATCATCCTTAATAACTCCCTCATTCACCATCATAATTTCTTATTAACCTTAGTTAATCCTTCATCATCTTTCATTGGACCCCTCATCATCCCTAATCACTCCCTCATCAACCCTCATCATCCCTAATCATCCCTAATCACCCCTAATCACCCCTTCCTTATTTGTCCTCATCCCTCAATGTCCTTAACAATTCCCTCATTGTCACTCATCATACCTAATCATTCTATCATCATCCCTAGTCACTCCCTCATCTAGTAGAGTGTGTTCCAATCTAATAGTCTATATAAATTTGTTTTAGACTAAACAATATCTTTTTCAAATGAATATTGAATGGTGTTTAAATTCATTTTGTTATGATTAGAGTGTACTAAGGTGATTATTCTCATTCATGTCTATTATATTAGATAGGGTTATGATGGATTAATCTAAGGAGGTTGTTGAATGATTTACATGGTGAAAATAAGATAATATCTTCTTTGCACTTGTATGGAAAAAATTCATTTTGATCGATGAGGGATGATGAAAAATTATGATAGATAAAAAATTACCTCTTTGTGCTTTCTTTGTATGAGGTGAAATCCTTCTTTTAGACACAATTATTTACAAATCATTGAGTGAAAGGGCCAGATCATTTTAGATTCTCATGTTTGTGAGTTATTCTCAAAGAATGATGTGGGTCATGAGTATAAATTATTAACATTTCTACCAATGACTTTGTTATGGCATGTTTTCTCCTTGCATTGAAATTTTTATGATTATGTAGGAATTATGATAGGAAAGTAGAGAGGGGGTTGAGTTGAACTACCAATGCTTACATCATTCCTCTATAGTGTGGTCTCCACAGTGTATGTTTAGTGTTTATCATTTTGGTTTCATTTTTAGGGTTTCAAGTTAAGGGTTTAGGGTTCAAAGTTTATAGTTTAATGTTTTGAGTTGATTATTTGGGTTTTGGTATTTAGGTTTTAAGTTTAGGGTTTAACTAGTTTTAGGATTTAAGGTTTATTATTTTGGGTTTGAGGTTTTATGGTTCTAGGTTTGTGGTTTAGGGTTTAAATTTCAAGGTTTATGGTTTAATGCTTATAGTTTCAAGATTAGGGTTTAGTGTTAAAAGTATAGGGGTCAAGGTTTTGGGTTTGGTGTTTAGGGTTTAACATTTATGATTTTGAATTTTGTGTTTAAGGTTTAGTGTCTAATATTAAGGACCTATAAGGTTAAGGTTTTATGATTTAGTGTTTAGGATTTTAAGCTTATGGTTTGGGATTTAGGGTTAAGGGTTTAAAGTTTAGGCTTTAGGGCTTAGGGTCTAGGATATAAAGTCTAGGGTTTAAGGTTTTAAGGTTCTATGTTTAGTGTCTAGGTTTTGGGGTTTAGGTATTATTGTTTTGGGTTTAGGGATAATTTATTAAGGTTAAGTGTTCAAGGTTTATGGTGTTTAGGGTTAAAAATTCAAGGTTTATGGTGTTTAGGGTTTGGGTTTTGGATTTTAGGGTTAATGGTTGAAGTGTAAATGGAGTGTATTAGGTTTATTACCTACATTTATTTCTAGTATGAGTGACTATACATGAATACAAGAATATGCCATGTATGAGTGATAACATACCTACATATAGTAATAGGTATGGGGTATATGTAATGTTTGAATGAATATATCATTATTATATGTATGCTATAGGATGAATGCTATAGGATAGCCATTTATGCATATTGATAGACCCATTTATTAAAAACCCAAAAATTATTAGAAATTCATCTTGAATCCACCTTCAATCCTTTTAAATGATTGTCCCTAGTCATTACTTTCTCTATAGGTTGAAATGATCCCTATCCTTTCAATATATGGATTAGGGTCTAGGGTTTAGGTATATTATTTAGTGTTCATGGTTCAAGGTTTATGGATTAGGGTTTAAGATTCAATGTTTAGGGTTTAAATTTTAATGTTTAGGGTTAGGGGTTTGGGGTTAATGGTTTAGGTGTAAATAGAGTGCACTAGGGTTATTATTTGAATAATATGTGGAACATGGTATATAAGTGTTTAAGAAAGAATGTCCACCTACAAGCATACCTTTTCTGAGTAGGCACATAGTCACAATTGACTATAATTTAAGCTTAGGTCAATAAAGAGTACACTTTGAGGAGATGGAAAGAAAGAATGGGTGATAGACTTGATTATAAAACCTCAACCATGGTTATACCAACCTAATGAGATACTTAGGCCAAGAAAGTAGGGGTGGAAATTGAGATCAATCCTTAACCTATAGTTGACACATAAACCATGCACACAAGGAGTGCTCAAGAAGTCTACCTTGGGTTTTATGAGGTTTAGAGGTGCTAGGAGTGTGAACCAACCCTAAAAATTTGTAAAAAGGGTCCCCATAACTTTCCCAATCCCCTCATATCATCATTTTGTCTAGGAATATAGGGGAATTGACCTCTATTTTGTCTTAAATAGAGGGCACTCCCAAGAGGAAAAATCCTATAGACTCAGTATGAAAAGGGTATGGAAATGAGTTAGAGACTATAAAAACCTTAAAAAGAGATGTAGGAGGTTGTGTTAAACATGAGAAAACACATGGGAGTCATCAAAATCATAATAAATAATCATAGGTGTTGATGAGTAGCTATGTACAGATTAGGCCTACTAAGCCTTAACTAGGCCTGAAATCCCTAAGTAGATGTATCCTCACTTCTAACACCAAGAGAACCTTGAAGAGAATTAGAGGACCTCCATTGGGATATATAAGGTGTGTGAAAACATTTATTTTGTATATATGGGCACATAGAGATCATTTATTGGCTCAAGAACATGATAGGGTGCACAGAATGCCTTGAAGAGCTCGAGAGGCCAAGTTTGGAAGCTCACATCAGTATAGATACCTATCATGGGAGTCTAAGGAGACAAGATAGGCTGGAGAGTATCCTAAGTAAGGATTTAGTGGAATTTATTTAGGGTTCAAATGTCACAATTTTATGAACTATCCTTAAGGGTTAAAACTACCAAAAATCCTTGTTAATTACCCAATTGGGAAGAAGTGGAAGAAAATGCATCTTGGAGGGCTAGTTTGACTGCGAAATGATCTTAGACTTGTAGAAGACTTCCCAAGTCTCCTTACTATCAAGTTGACTTGTACCCTATCTATATGTACATGGTACATAATGGATTATATTGATAATTTTTGATGTCTTATAGGTATAGAAGATTCCCAAGGATGAGGATCACTTTGGGAGATAGAATGAGACCTAGCCTCCTCATATCCATTTCTTGCCTTAGAAAAGCACACAATTACTTATACAATCAGTTTCACTTTAGCCAGTCCAAACTGATAGATTGAATAGAGAGTGATCACCAAGTGAAAAGGTGCTAAATCTAATTTATAGGCCTTTTAAGGTCTATCTCATGGATCTAGAGACATGAGGACCATTAACAAGTGTCATACTCTTCCATGTATGGATCAGATTGAGAAACAAATGATCATCTTAGTGTCAAACATGATAATAGGTCTAAATAAGGGTGATTATGACTACAAATAATGAGAACACTTATCCATAGGAATATTGATGATTAGGGACACATCTGATGCATGTTGGATCCTATTTCCAATCCTCCCTTCATAGTGTAATGAACTCATCTTTGAGTTAGTTTTGTTTGTGTGTGTGTTCCATAAGTGCTCATGAAGCACATGTGTGTGGTGTGTTGTTTTGTGTCTTGTAGGGTTATAATATAAGTGTTTGAACTAGTCTGAGAGCTTCATCAACTTTAGAAACATGGAAGAGATTCATAACATCAATGGTGGATGTATAGTATTGGTTATGGAACAAATCTACCATATACATAATTAAATATCATACATTCACATACAAACCTATTATATACACACCTATAATTTTTCCCAACGGGGGAGTGGGCAATTAAATATTAGGTTTTATGGCTTAATGTTTAGGATTTTAGGCTTATGGTTTGTGATTTAGGGTTGAGGGCTTAAAGTTTAGTTTTAGGGCTTAGGGTCTAGGGTATAAAGTCTAGGGTTTAAAGTTTTAAGGTTTTATGTTTAGGGTCTATGTTTTGGGGTTAAGGTATTATTGTTTTGGGTTTAGGGATAATGTATTAGGGTTAAGTGTTCAAGGTTTATAGTGTTTAGGGTTTTGGTTTAGGGTTCAAAATTCAAGGTTTATGGTGTTTAGGGTTTGGAGTTTGGGTTTTGGGGTTAATGGTTTAGGTGTAAATGGAGTGTACTAGGGTGATTAGCTAAATTTGTGTCTAGTATTAGTGTCTATATTGTGAATATAGGAATATGTCTTATATGAATGACAACATACCTACATGTGGTACTAGGTATGGGGTGGATGTAATGTATGAGTGAATGTATCATATATATATATTATAGGTTAAATGCTATAAGATAGATATTTATGCATATTGATATACCCATTGATTAAAAAACCCAAAAATTATTTAGGAATTCATCTTGAATCCATCTTCAAGCCTTTTACATGAATGTCTATAGTCACTCCTTTCTCTATATAGGTTAGAATGACCCCTATCCTTTCAAGATATGGCTTAGCCAAACCCACCTTTCCTTTCTCTATATAAGTGATAACTCAAGATTATGGTTTATGGCTAGAGGTTTAGGATTTATAAATCTAGGGTTTAAGGTTTATGGTTGATGATTCAAGATTCATAACTTAAGGTCTAGTGCATAGGGACTAGTGTTTAGGGTTCAAGTTTCAGTGTTATGGCTTAGGGATTACATTATATGCCTTATTATTTATATTTTATGCTTAAAGGTTTTGAATTTATGGTTTATGGCTCAAGGGATCAAGAGTTTAGATTTTAGGGTTTGGGGCTTAGTGTTTAGGGTTAAGGTTTTGGGTTTATGGTTTCACACTCAAGGTTTAGGGTGTAAGGTTTAGGGTTTTGGTATTGGGGGTTTGGGGTTTGGAACTTAGTGTTTAGTATTTAGGGTTTGGGATTTAGTGTTTTAGGATTAGGGCTTAGGGTTTAGGACTTGGGGTTTAGTAATTATGGTTTAGAGTTTATGATTTGGGGTTTTACATTTAGGGTTTGGGGTTAAGGGTTAATTATTTAGGGATTTAGGTTTAGTGTTTAAGGTCTTGGGTTTTTTATTTTTGATTTGGGTATAGAATTTTTAGTTTAGGAGTTAATGTTTAAGGTTTATGACTTATGGTTTATGGATTTAGGCTTGGGGTTTAGGGTTAATATCTTACATTTTAGTTTTAGGGTTTAAGATTTTAGGTTTATGGTTTGGGGTTTAGGGTTAAGGGCTTACATTTAGGTTTTAGGGTTTAGGGTCTAGGGTATAAAGTACAGGGTTTAATGTTTTAAGTTTATATGTTTAGGGTTAATAGTTTAGGGTTTATGGATTATTATTTTTGGTTTAGGGCTAATGTATTAGGGTTTAGGGCTTAGGGTCTAGGGTTTAGGTATATTATTTAGTGTTCATGGTTCAAGGTTTATGGCTTAGGGTTTAGGTTTCAATGTTTAGGGTGTAAGGTTTAGTGTTTAGGGTTAGGGGTTAGGGGTAAATAGAGTGCATTAGGGTTATTAGTTGCATTCATGTCTAATATGAGTGACCATATCATGACCACATGAAGATGTCATGTATGAGTGACTGAATACCTACATGTAGTAGCATGTATGTGGTAGATGTAATGTATCAATGATTGTATCATTACCATATATGTGTGATAGGTTTAATGTTGCAAGCTATTTGTTTATGTCTATTGATAGAACCATTAATTAAATTTCATTTTCTATGTTGAGAAAAAAGTTGTTAAGAAGATTCGAAGGCAAATATAGTAAACTCCAAGTATAGTACATCTCAAACTTTGTTGATTGAGTATAAACCTCTTACGAAGGTCCAATATTATTATGTAAACACTATAGAACACTTACAAGTAAAGTGATCAAAGTCTTTGACAATTAATCCAAGTCAATAGTCTTCCAAGTAAGCATATTAGGCCACACAGACCTAAAGAGTAAAGTTTTTATTGAATTCTAATTCTTAAGAAATAAATAAAGGAAATCGGTTTCTTATCCTCATAGATAGTCTCCAAACATCTTTTTAGATTGTGTTGCCATTCATAATTCCATTATTCCCACCCAACATAGCCATTATATTGATATTCCACCTCCCACAAATGTTGATTGGGATTGATATAATCACACATTATTAAATTGCATCCATGATGACATACCATTTATAGAATTTTAGGGGGGTCAATACCAAATTCATTTAGAAGGACAATCTCCTAGTGAAACTTTTTGGAAGGTGCTATAGGACAATCAAAGAACAAAATCAACATATTTTAATGAAACCTTTTTGAAGGCACTAGAAGACAATCAAAGTCAAATGTTAACATCTCTTCATGAAACCTTATTAGAGGCACTATGGGATAATCAAAATGAATTCATTGGTGAAAACCTCATTGAGGCACCAATAATTGAGCATAAAATTTATTCACTACTTATTGAAGACATTATCCAAGATCAAATCAATATAGTTGCCAATCTAAAACATAATCAAATGGTGGGTACTCTCAAGATCAAGCAATAAAAAAATATCGTGGTCCTATCGAGATCATCTTCAGAGGTCTTCGACCTTGCCACAACCAAAATTATGTTGAATTCGACATCAATAACATTATGTGTGATTACAAGTCCCAATCTTCATTTGTTTCCCATTAATTATACATTTAATTATCATATACCTATTTATTACCTACTTATATCATTTATCCTAACATTATTTACCATCACTGACATCACTTTCCTTTGTAGAGGCTACAAGGATATCTGGTCTCGACGTTTGAAGGAAACAAACTTAATGACCAAATAAGATCATGAAAACATTATTAAGATCTAGATTGGTAGTAAGTTCTTGATAGAGAAACTTTTTTGAAAGGGTGTTGGATATCAACTTTATAACTAATTATTTTTGTTGTCTCACATATTCACTAGGACATGCATATCCTTGTCAACAAGAGTAGTAGAATGATTTTTCACTTTTCCAATTACCATTTACCATTACCATTCCTCATCTCTTGGGGGCAACCCTGTAGACCCTTTTAAGGCATATTATACCATTATGTTCCATTTACCATGCTATTTGAGCTACATTGAATTGAGGTCCTTTGGAAATTTATAGGTAATGCTTAATTTTTATTGAGGTCAGCTCGGTCCCCTCTTTCTTCATGCTCTTGCCATTTTGAAAGCATTTTTTTTCCCTCATCCCATCTTTGAGAACCCTATTCTTTGATATGTATTGGGCTTGTTGTAACCTGAACACTTTTATCCCTTGACCAATTATGATCTTGATTATGTCTCATTAGCATTATGAACACATTCAATGCCATTCTATAAAGAAGTTCATCTAGGATAGTATTTTATAGCTTCTTCTATAGACAAGTGAACAAGAACAGATTTTTAGCTCAGGATCTTTGCCTACTGCATGGTTCTTTAGATTGATTTCATGTTGCACACTGTTTTATATTACATTTACTACTCTTTGATAAACATTATTATCTTTTCAAGATCCTCACTCTCATCGATTTATGAGCATGCGCTATTGGAACTAGCTTTAACTGTTATTGGAACTCTCAGTTAGTTCCTTGATCTATTGTTTATATCCATGATTGATATTGTAACTAGATTAATATTTATTGGAACTTCTACTCTTAGATGAGAATCTCCTTGACTACTTGGTCCCCCTTTGTAAATATTTTATCCCAAAAATAATAAAAACATTAGAAAACAATTCCCAAAAGAACAAAAACATTGTCTTACACTTTTCTACATTTTAATCATCATGCTCTTATCATATTGTAAGCAAATTAAGTCCATGCACTTGCCATTTTAAAAAATCATTTTCCTTCATCTCACCAACTTGCCATTTTTCAAGACCAATATCATTTATCAAGTCTTACCTTTTCTTATACAACATTAATCATATGTTCATGGTCATCATCATGTCTTCTATCTCACTTCCTGGGAGAACTACATTTGGCCTGAAGTTTATGTTGGAACATGCATCTATGAAACTATGTAGGCAGTGTCCACTTATCTTGTACATTTAGAGTCAGCTCAACCAACCCCTTCCTTTTCTTCTCTTCCCCCATTTCTTTTTTTGTTGTTCCTATTTAATTAGGGAACAAATTTTGTGTCCTTGTTCTTTGTTACATTGTGGTAGAACATAACACCTCTAGTACACGTGCATGAATGATTGTGTTTAAACTGCACTAACTTGGTTTTTGTTTTTTTGTGTGTATTTTGAGTTTTATTGGTTTTTTGTTATGTTTTCTTGGTTTTTTATTGTTCTTTCAAACCTCTCTATTTATGTTTTATCCTTTTCTCTTTTTATTACTTCTTGTCTCGTCTTGGTCTTGTGTTTCTTTGTTTATTTTTTTGTCTCTTTTATGTTTATTTGATTATTGTTGGTGTTTTGTATTCTTGTTTGATTTTTTCTATTTTATGTTCAAGAATTTCTTGATGGTCCACATAGATCTTGATTATTCATATCTTGATCCTATGTCATTAAGATGTTCTTGCTTTTCATTTTTTAACATTCTTTTTCCTCCTTAAGTCTTGATTTTTCATATCTCGATTTTAAGATAGGTTCATTTATGTTTATCTTTTTATTTGTCTTTACTTTTTTGTTTAAATATAAATAGTTATAACTCTAGTTTTGGTCAATATTTACCATTATCATTAGTTATAGTTATTCAAATTTGAACCAGCTCTATGCATTTGAAATGCGATGTCATTATAAGTTCTTCATACTTATACTGCCCAATTTATTTTGCTATAGCAAGCACTTTGTGCTCTATTTTTAAATTCTTAATATCAATAATGATCTAATGAATAGATCTCAAGAATACTATTCATAATCTAGGCTCAATAGGTTTAACACTTGAATATATGATTAGACATGCATCTCTTCGCATATATCATGAATCTAATTGATCTTTTGGTCAGTTTTCTTCATCTCTCATTCCACTCTTTCTCATTTCTAGGTGAAATACATTGGCTTGAAGTTCATGTTGGAACATACATCCATGGAACTATGTAGGCAACGTCTACTTGTCTTATACATCTAGAGTTAATTTGGCCATCTTCACTTTTCTTTTCATCTCTTTCATTACTTTTTACATTCTTGAATGCCTAATTTTTTGTGGATTTTTCTAAGACATTCCACCATCACATCTATCTTTGTGCCCACTCATTTTAATCTATCTTATGGGTTATAACCTTGAGTTTTATTTCTTCCTAATTTATCTATCAAATCAGCCCTATAGGGGAAAACCATTATTTATTATTTATCAATGATCAAGATTATCCCTACTAGGGCACAACTGTCTTATCATGATCGTACCTGCCCTACTAGGGCACCTCTTATTATCATATTTTGGGGACTATGTTTACCTTTTCCTCTAATTCTAATCTCTCCACACTTTTTCCCATGATGGCAATGTTTTAGTGTGTAACTTTTCTCAGGATTGATCAATGTCATAAGCACATAGCTTGCACTCTCAAATTGGGTATGCTCAAAGCGTGTCCCTTACACATTTGGATTGAATCCTTCCCATTAACCCCATCTTTGGGGTTTATTATACCTTTGATTATATTTTTATCATTGATGATAACCATGTATGCAAGCATTATCTCATATGGATGTGATCTATTCCATGGGTTAGTTTCACTTTCTCTCTCTTTTTGAGAGTCCATCCTTCTCTTTCATCCTAGTATGTCTTCTTGAGGAGGCATCATGGGTCATTTCCAATTTATTATTGACAACTCTTTTCTTTGAAAATATGTTAATTCACTTGAATGTCTCACTATGCATTTTCAAATAGGGGTAAAATGTAAACATCTAATTCCTAAAACCATTTGTGTTGAAATTATGAATCTTACTCAAATTTCACTAAAATACCCAATTTAGGTCAAAATCACTAAAATGCACTAAATGGTTCAAATTTGTCATTTATAAGTGCTGACTTAGGTTAATGTATCCCTAAATGGGGAAATGTATTTTATATGATTCCTAGCTTTGATCAATTCATTTTGAGTCAAAATGATGATTTTTTCTTTTTTTGTTCTGGATCACTCTTTTATTCTAATTCATTAGTGCACACCATGTACCTTTATTATTTTATGTTGGAAACATCTTAAATGGGAATATAGTTTGTAATTAAATTGCTTATATGTTTGCATAAAATGATTATATCATGCACATAATAAGCAAATATGAGAGATCACACAATAATAATTGATAACAGAGTAGAATATTGGATAATATAGAAAATACACTTTGAGGGGGAAACCTCCATAATAATGCAATAAGATCAGAATACTTAACATGATACCCAAAGACTAACCACTACCTCCTATATATAGTATACTTAGCCATGGTTATTCCATAGGTCGACCTAACTAAAAACATAGAGAAATGTAACAAGAATATAAAAGAGGTAGGTAAGCCACAAGTTGGCCACACATATCCTAAGACATGATAAAGGTTAAGGGCATAACATGCCCTTCCCATTAAAAATAATGGTGTCCTCAACATTGAGTCAACTTTGGATGTTTCTGCACAAAGGATTCATCCTCCCAAGTGGCAGATTCTTCCATTTGATCAGGTACTCCATAATCACTCTAGACCATAGCTACTTAGTTTGCATTTGAAAGGTCACCTCAGGACCAATAATACTCTTCCTTCCTCATCTTATTTTGGTAACTCAATTTGAGTATAAAATTTGTGGTCAATGACTTTATTCAAGCATGATACATGAAATACTGGATGTATGCGAGTGGAGGAAGGAAACTCTAACTTGTAGGCTAGACTACCAATTTTTCACAACATCTAATAAGGTCCATAATACTTAGGGGAAAACTTGTTATCCTTTTTATATTACTTCAAGAACATCTTATTATATGTTTGTAAGTGAAAAAAGACCTAATCACTAATTTCAAAATGCCTCTCACTCTTGTGTTGATCTGCCTACTGCTTTATGCAACTTTTGGGCCATGGCTAAATTTTCACACAAAATAACTCTAATTGATGGTGAATATGTTCTTCAACTTCACAAACATTAGGATGGAAATTCAAGGTTGAAGTGATGGATAGAAGGTGGTATCCATATAGTGCTATAAAATGAGACATTTTAGAAGAACTATGAATAGAAGTATTATACCACCATTCAACAAGTGGAAACCAATGAATCTATTTATCCTATTTATTAGAAAAATAATAATAGAGATATACTTTTAGATATTTATTGAATACCTCAATTTTTATATTTGATTGAGGATGATAGAATGAACTATGAGCCAACTGGGTGCCCAAACATGCAAATTACTCAGTCCAAAAATTGCTAGTGAAGATGGGATCTCTATCACTAATAATGATTTTAGGGGTACCATGAAATTTTTGAATTATATTGAGAAAAGTAGAAGCTACTATACTAACAACAAATGGATATGATAAAGAACAAAAATGAGAATACTTACTAAGGTGATCTACCACAACCATGCTAACATTTTGACCATCAGATCTCGGTAATCCTGTAATGAAATCCATAGACACCTCTTCCCAATACTAGATAAGGATGGATAAAGGCTACAAAATACCTAGGGTTTTGATGGTTTCTCCTTTATTTTTTTGACAAATCATACATTCAACCACATATTTTTGGACATCCCCCTTGAGTCCTTCCCAAAAAAAAATCTTACTTGATTCTATGATAGGTTTTCAAAAATCTTAAATGACCCCTAATTGGAGTTGTATGAAGTTCTTGAAGGATTTTTTGTTTAAGAAGAGAATTATTACATAAGTATAATATGTCTTTATACCATAATGCATCACCCTTCCATGTGAATTTTCTAAATCCACCCAAACTTTATTGAATATTTTGAATCAAAGCATGGGTATAACTATCATTGTCCCATTTTGATCATGCTTCTTCTAGCCAATCTGCCTAAAGAATGGTCATAGCATATAAAAGTGCCTCAACAGATTCATCCTTCCTAGATAGTGCATTTACCACTACATTATCCTTGACTTTATTGTAAACTATTTCAAAATCATAGCCTAATGTCTTAGTTACCCACTTCTATTATTCTTCAGATGACAACCATTATTCCAAAAAATATTTGAGACTATCATGATCAATCTTTACCTGAAAGTGATGAACCATCAAATAAGACCTCCATTGTTTGACTGCCTATAAAATGGCCATCATTTCCTTCTCATAAATGGGCTTATGCTAATTTTCACCCTTTAGTTGATGACTTTCAAATGCAAGAGGTCTGCCTTCTTGTATGAGTAAGACACCCATACCATACCCACATACATCACATTCAATCACAAAAGTCTTAGAAAAATTAGGGGTGGCCAATACAGGAGTGGTGCACATAGCCAATTTCAATTGTTCAAATGCCTTGGTAGATATATCAGTCCATTGAAAGGAGTCTTTCTTCAACAAAGATGTGAGTGGGGCTGCAATGCTACCATAATTTTTGACAAACCTGTGATAGTAACCAGTTAGCCCCAAAAATCCCATTAGTTGCTTGAGTGTCTTAAGAATCAGCCAATCCACCATTACTTGGATTTTTTTAAGATCCACTTTTACTTCTATATGTGAAACTAGATGACCCAAATATTCAACCTCACAAGATCTAAAAGTACATTTTGAAGGTTTGGCATACAACTGATGTTGTTGTTCCAAAATTGAGAGTAACTATTTCACATGATGGAAATGGTCTTCCCAAGTTTTACTTTAAATGAGGATATCATCAAAAAATACCAAAACAAATTTTCTCAAAAATAGCTTAAAAATAGTATTCATCAAACTTTGAAAGGTAGATGGTGCATTTATTATGCCAAAAAGCATAACTAAAAACTCATAATGGAACTCATGAGTCCTAAAAGTAGTTTTAGGTATGTCTTCATCATGGATCTAGATTTGATGATACCTAGAATGCAAATCTAACTTGGTAAAATAAAGAGCACCATTTAATTCATCTAGCAAATCAACAACAATAAAAATAGGAAACTTATCTTTGATAGTGTACTTGTTGAGTTCCTTATAGTCAGGGCACATCCTCCAAGTATCAACTTTATTATGCATCATGATAACTGGTGAAGAATATTCACTTTATCTATGGCAAACGATTCATGTATTCAACATCTCCTGTACCATATTTTAAATTTTACTTTTTTGGGCATAGGGATACCTATATGGCCTAATGTTGGGTGGTGTACTACCAAGAATAAGTTTGATAGCATGATCAATCATGTGGCTAGGTGAAAGTCCTTTTGATATGTCACCAAAAATAACCAAATGGGAATCAATCACTTATTGTAGATCAGGAGGTGTAGATGGTTGAGTTGGTTGAACTTCCATAGAAAACAAGCGAGCTACAAATATTTTAACACCCTTTTAAAGAATCTTTGTCATTTGATGGGAGCTAACAAGTTGTGGATATTTATCCCTTAATCCTCTTAGCTCAAATGTCCTTCCCTTAAAATGAAAATGCATGAATAATTCCTATAAATTCATCTCAATAGTGCCCAAAGTGGTGAGCCAATATACTCCCAAAATAATGTCAGCTCCACCCATGAGAATATCAAACATAGGAGAATCCAACAAGTAGTCACCCATCGCCAACTTAATACTATGGAATTTTATTGAATAGTTGATAGTACCACCATCTGTAATCATGACCTAAAATTTTGGAGTGAGATAAATGAAATAGTTCAAGCGAGCAACCAACTTATTATTGATGAAGTTGTGTGTGCTCCTAGAATCAATCAAAATAGTGACCTTTTATTTATTTAAGAAACTTACCATCTTAAGATTTCGGGGAGTACTAATATCGAAAAGGGCATGATAAGAAATAGTATGTCGAGAGTCTTCTGATTCCTTCTTAGGACCTTCTTCATCCTCACTAAGTACCTCCTCATCATTGTCATCCTCATTAGTACTTTCGATGTAAAAAAAATTATTTTCAACATAGTGATGGTCTTTACTCCATTTTCTATCACAACCATAACATAACCCTTTAGCTCACCTCTCCTCAATTTGTTGAGGTGTCAGTTTGGTGGGCTGAGGATATGATGGTGCTAGAAAGGTGTGATCATGACTAGAAGTGAAAGTTTTTCATTTGACCATCTCTTTTTCCTCTACCATGTGTGCCCATGGTTTAGCTTTTGATATAAATGCTAGGTTAAACATCCAAACTTCCAAATGGATGATATATTTGAGGCCACCCAAAAATAGATTAGTCAAATTTTCTTCAGTGATGTCTTCCACCTATAAGGATATATTTTAAAACTAATGAATATAATCTTTCATAGTACCTATTTGTCACAGTTTGGATAACTATCTAAAATAGTTCTTAGAGACATTATTATGATAATGAGCCAATAAATCATCAATAAAAATAGACCATGTAATAGGAGCACCATTATTTTTCTTTTGAGCACATAACCAATGATAACAAATGAACTACTCAGGTTCCAGATATAGAGATGCCACTATCACCTTCTGAGAACTAGGAGTTTGATGCAGATCAAACAAAGTTTCAATTTGGGTAATCTAAGTGAGAGGATCCTTACCATCAAACTTACACATGTCCACTTTGGGCAACATTAGTTTCATACCAGAATTGGAGTTGTTAGTGTTGAGAGGAGGAGACCCTGAATGATGAAGTGGAGGGTTGTTTAACTATAGATGAGATGAAAGATTAGCAAATTAAGTAGTGATCTAATCTAATTAATTGTGAACCCCATTAATCTCTCTACACATCCTTGAAACATCAGTTTGAACTATAACAAAGTCATCATGTTGCACCAAGCCCTTTATGTCAGCTTGAAGTTAAGAAATTAATGGATATGAAGTTTTAGATTTGATGTCACTAACATAAAGAGTCTTAGGAGTTTCTTTCCCTCCCTTTCATCCCATTGTATAAAGGTCAACCATATACAAACCCTAAGAAGTTTTTGCCTCAAAAAAAGTGTACTAGGATATGGTAACATTGTGATCACCTCACCAAGATGAATCCAACTACTACCTTTGCACATTAGGATAAAAAATTTTGGCACCAAAAAAGTGTAATGGAAGAATCTAACATTATGATTACCTCATCGAGATGAATCCAATGACTAAAATTGGGCAAAAAAAAAAAAAAATCTAGATTTTTTTTTAATTATTTATTTTTTTTCAAAAAAGCATTTCAAACAATACTATGCTGATAGAAAAATAAATTCTTCCCAGATTGCAAGTTATGTTTTTTCACTCCTTCCACTCATAAAATTCACGCCTCACCAGATTAAAAAAAATCCATAGGAAACTTGTCCAAATCAAAGCTCTGATACCACTTGTAATGAAATTATTTAGTTGTTTACACAAAATAATTATTCACGCATAAAATAAGCAAATATGAGAGATCAGATAATAATAATTGATAGTAGAGTATAATACTAGATAAAATAGCAAATCCATTTCAAGGGAAAAACCTCCAAAACAATTCAATAAGATAAAAATACTTAAATGATCCTCAAAGACTAACCACTACCTCCTATATATATAGTCTATTTAGCCATGGTTATTTCATAGGTTGACCTAACTAAGAACATAGAGAAATGTAGCAAGAATATAAAAGAGGTATGTAAGCCACAAGTTGGCCACACATATCCTAAGACATGCCAAAGGTTAAGAGTGTAGCATGGTTCCAACGCATCTAACATCACCCTCCAATTCTTTCTAAGTCAAATTACGACCCATTAATATGACTTTTTAACCATTTTGATTAATTAAGGGTCAATTTTTAAAGAATTGCATAAATGTTGATTAATCTTGTTTTAGTCTAATTAATTCAAATCATGAGCTTAAGTGGATTTTCCATGGAGGTTATTGAATATTTATTTTTGGAAATTTATTTTTATTAATTGCATCACCTAATGACATCATTTCTTGAAAAGGCATCCCTAGGCCATAAATGCATAAAATATCTAAATCATGGCCTCCCATGCCTCATTAATGCCCCTTCTTCCCAAATAATTATGAAGTAATTTATTGATTTTATCCTCCAAAATTGAATGGATCTTGGACACACATCTTGATCTCAAGATGGATGGTCATAATTCATTCTAATCAATCTCAAAAATCTATAATAGAGAGGCCATGAACATCATTTTAAGCTAAAATTGTGTAAATTTATAGTGCTAAAATCTCTCCACAAGTCATTTGTGTTTTTATTTTTGTGTTATTTTCATTTGAATTATCTTCATTGATAGGAAATTTATATATTTTTTATCATAATCTTAGGTTTTACAAAGTGTTCTTGAGACATTGGAGGAGCTATGCCACCATTGTTGATGAAGGCAAAAATGTTTGATCAAGGGGAAATCATGCTTTTGAGTAAGGGAGTCATTTGGTAAGGTAATCAGTTATTGATTTCCTTCATTTATGTTCTTTTATTATTATCAAACCTTGCATGAATAGGTTGGCTTAATGTTTTTAGCTCTTTATACATTTCTCTTTGATTTCTTAGACTAATGCTTGACTGATCATTTTTTGTAATCCAACTCTACACTCCTCACAATAAGTTTTAGGGCTTATACCCATTTACTTCCCATAGTTATGCGAAGGGGTATTTACCCTTATCTAAACCTATAATGAATATATAGAAAAAAAAGGTAAGGAATTTTTTTTATAAATGGTCCAACTCTTGGAAAGCTACTACTGAAAAAATAAATCTCCAAAAACTACATGTAGGCTGAGAAAGTGCTTTGATACCAAATGTGAGGATCCTTTTGCATAGATTTATGAACTATATAAAATAAATGAACAATGAAATTAACTTTAAAAAATAACCCAAAATAATTTTTGGATTGCAGGCCACTTTGATGGGGCAACCTCCTTTGAGCAAGCTCAATACAATAATATTCGTGGATGTCTTCATTGGGCCTCAACACTTACTTAAATCTTAAATATATTCTAACAACTACTACTTCCCATATATGTGGGATAATTCAAATATGTTCAAGGGATGAATTAAAAAATATATGTGTCCATAGTGAATAATCCATTAATAATGCAAAGAAAAGGGTAAGACATGGGTTCCTAATAGGATCCCCGAGATACAATGTGAAAAGATAAGATAATCATATAGAAAGATATTTAAAATAAGACAAGAGAGAGAACCAATACTTGGAACATAATGTGCCAATGATCCATTCATTTATCAACAATAATCTAAATAAGAATGGTTATGTAAAACTATATTTTGAGTAAGCTTGTGCCAAATTTATGTATCTATAATTTTTATATTTCATGTAATTTAAATTATTGCATAGTTTCCATTATTTTATATCATTTAGGTGTGAAATAACCAAAATAACCACATATAATCATATAAAGTGAAATATAGAATATGAAACATATTATTATATCAAAAAAATGTACTAGGATATAATGCCCATGTTGGTAAATAAAAATGGGAAGTATTATGCTGCCAAATATCATAAGCAAGCTCCAAGCTAGGCTAAATACAACAATGGTAACACACACAAGTAGAGTTACCCCATAGATGCATGATGAAAACTATGGAAATGTATTCATCCCATAGGTATAACACAACAATCATTATAAAAATCATGGATACATTCATAGTATAGTAATATAGTACATTCAAGTTAGGACCACATAATGTTGGTAAACCACACAATGTTCATGACCACACCCAAGCTAGTGAAAAAACATGCCAATAATTGACTCTCATAAGACATGATGATAAGAGGATACTCTAAAAAAAAGTATGCAAAACAATAAAACACATGCACATACAACCAAACATTCATGTATAAATAATCAATATAACATAGTAATAATTTCAATGTAGAATATTCGTATGATAAGAGACATATAAGATACTAGTAGTATATGTAGTAATCTATCTCAAAATAATAAAATACAAGACATGATGGATACCACCATGTAATAATCCACTAAAATGGAAATTACCCCAATCTAGTACATGTTTCCTCTAAAATTTCCCCCTCTAATATGTGGGCACAAAGTGTGAAATATAGTATCATGTGAGCTATGAATCTGCATAGCACTCACACAAGACAAAACCATGAATAAAAAATGTGTAAACCATGAACATTGAGAACCTCTATTGTAGGTAAGCATGTAACATGTATAAAGAAGTGTTTTTAATTTTTTGTAGATATTTATATATGTAACATGTATAAAACTATGTTTATCATGTTTGATGCCTACATACCTAACATGATAAGAATAGTGTGATAAAATGTATGAATATGGTATTAAGTATCATGATCCATGTAATGATGCAAGTTAAAATATGTAATATAGGTCCTAAAATGCATGATAAAATTAAGATGTCATTTCATATGATACAACCAACTATGTAGAAAGGACAAATAGAAATTGAATCATAAGTTAAGGATACTAATGTACATGGGGAAGATCTCCTGCCCCCCACTGTTAAAAATCTCAAATAAAACCAAACATATAATTGATAACAATCATATTTCAATGTAGAGTTTTAAGCTAATAATATGTACTACTAATGTATATAGAAATCATTTATGGGTACAATGCCCTCACAGGAAAAAATGTGTCATACACCAATACAAATATAGAGTCAAGTTAATAATGCATATGACAATCAATGAATTCCAAGATGTAAAGGGTGATAATGACATGAATGTCCCATCTAATGTATAACACAAGATATGAAACTAATATAACATGCTAAATTTATACATGGATAATCATACATAGCATAAAATGAACTATAGGTGTCATGCATCCATGGGAGAATCATGCTAAAGTCATGATCAAAATAAACTCATAATATTTTAATAAGAAACATATGATGAAAAGGTTTGTATATAGACACATAAATAAAAAAGATCATGCTTGGGTATAATTCATATATACCTCTAAAATTAACTATTCCCCCATCACTATTAATCATATTCTCATTCGATACTAAATCCTCTTATTAATCATTTTAACACTGTAATCCCTAATTATTCTAATATTATACTAACATATCTTTAATTTCATTCACTAGCCTAACTCCATTATCATATCACTCTTTGTACAATTAATCACCTGATAATTATCTACTTATCATTCCACTTCATCACAAATCACATCCCAAGAATTATTAAATAATTTAAAATTCCTTACCACCTAACTCCAACTACCTCCACTAACTTCCTACAGATCATCCTACTAATTGTCACCTAATCCCACTCGAATCTATCATTTATTAGCTAAATCAAATCTAAAATCCTTTAAAACAAATTTAGATGTTTATAACCTGTCTTGAGCTTTGCACCACCTTCCTAAAATTTTGTATGAATTTAAAGTTCCCAACCCCCAACTACCAAATTTCCTCCTTCAATATCCACAATTGGTCTTATTCCCCTTTGGCTTAATTGTAGCCATTGATATCTCCCATCAAATCCTATAAATTGAGAGCTATACCAATGCAAACCAAATTTGGTCCATTAAGCTATAACTATCATCTAATAATATAATCATTCATAAGAATCCAAAGTGTCGTTCAATTCAAAAACATCCATAAAATAGTTAAACATTCATTATCAAGATTCAAACATGTCCATGTCATTTTGAGCACATCCAACTTTGTCAAGGAGGAACAATTCATTGCAACTTGAGGTATAATTGTTGTTTATATTTTATTTTAAATTTTCATGTAAATCTTCTATTACTTTAGTTCAATCATAGGTGCTTGTGACTGGGTGTAGAGTAGGGATTTTGAGTTTATTTTATTATTCCACTAAATTTTTCTATAGCACTCATATCAGATTTTGGTGACCATAGTGGGATGGTTTTTTTTGATAGTTTTAATTATGTTAGAAGTGACACATTTTGATATAAAGTTTAATATTTTGAGGGAATTGAAAAAATGTCTACTAAAATTTTAAACCCTCAATTAAAATTTTGGAGAATATTTAATATATTTTGGTAGATTTGGGATTTGATATGGGATCTAGTTTTATTTTTATGTTGTAATTTAAGTCTACCTTGGTACCTCATAGTTACCAAGGTTATGGTTGCATACTCTATTTGTATTTATGTTGTTGAAAGCCATTAAGTCTTATAATATGTCGTAATATATTGGTATATCAAGTAAATATATTTTGTCATTGTATGGATTCCTAGTTCAACATTGAGTATGATGGTGTAAAAGGTGTTGCCTAGCCATCCACTAAGGTAAAAATGGATGAGGTTGGGATCATGCCACAGATGAATTTTTTGGAATGGATACCCCTCAGTCCTTAAGACTAAATAGAAGAAGAATTTTTTATACCTAATCCATGTAAAATCAAGATTTCCATAAAAACAATTATTGGACAATGCCATCTTCAACAGAGCTATAAAACTCTAGTCAAAACTCCACTTTAATTTTTTTTTATTGATATCCATACCCTATTTTAAAACTCCAAGTTTGGTACAAGCTGAGAGGATGCTATCAAATGTTGATGCACCTGGATTTATATCTAGGATTTGGTTTTGTTGTTCTAACAAAATATGAAGGGCCTCTATTATATTAATCTAATCTTCATCTCTCTTTCTATAGAATTCCTTCAACACTTTCTCATGATATTTAACAACCCCTTTATTCTAAGTCACCCTAGCATCAAAAATTTCCCAATGAGCTTAAAATAACATTTTACACCATTGAAACATTAAAACATAGTTTTTTTTTTAGCTCCACATTTTCTCCTTTGAACCAAAGCTTGATCCTGTAAAAATTAGTCTGAAGTTCAATGCCATGAGGGTTGGTATTTTCTACATCTAGTCTATAAAATTATCTTTCTTTTGTAATGTACCTTAATTAGGATTTTAGTCCAAAAATACATTTTGATAATTGCATAGTTTCCACCTTCAGATATTTTAAATTCCTCTCTAATTCTTCTTTTGTACTTCTAATTCCATAGTTTCCTTTTCAAGATTCCTTTTTAACATAAATTTGAAATTTCGTGTTATCAGTAAGCCTTGCAGAAAACTAATATAAACATGAAATTCATATGTAAAATATGGGTTTGTTTTTAGCATATAATATAAACAACTAATAAATTTAAAACCTGGTTTTTGCTTGAATTAAAAAAACCAAAAAAATATATCATATTGAAAACATGGAAAACTAATTTCATAGGCATGAAATCATTCCTAGATAATAAAATTTAGAATTAAAATAAAGATAATTAAATATGAAACAATTTATTGTGATTCATGAGCTTGGAAGGTAAATCCCCTACAAAGTTACTATAAGATAGGTTGTCCCATATCCAAATCATAATTTTGTAAGAAAGATAAATTCACTTAAATATGAAACAATTTCATGTGCTTCATGAGCTTCGAAGGCAAATCCCATACAAAGTGACTATAAGATTGGTTGTCCCATATTTAAAGCAATTTTTTTTTGATTAACCTATTGTTGGACAAATGCAAATTGGAAACATAATCTTGGGTTATTATAAAAGTGGGGAACTCACCTTATATGCTGCATGAACTTAATTTCAATTCACTTAAATATGAAACAATTTCTTGTGATTCATGAGATTTGAAGGAAATCCCCTACAAAGTGACTATAAGACAAGTTATCTCGTATCCATAGTAGATTTTTTTTGGTCAATCTATTGTTGGACAAATACAAATTGGAAATCTCATCTTGGATTATTATATAAGTGTGCAACTCACCTTTTATGATGCATGAACTTAATTTCATTTCACTTAAATATGAAATAATTTATTGTGCTTCATGAGCTTCAAAGGAAATCCCCTAAAAGTGACTATAAGACAGGTTGTCCCATATCCACAACATATTTTTTTTAGTTAATATGTTTTTAGACAAATAAAAATTGGAAACATCATCTTGGGTTATTAAAAAAGTGTGCAACTCACCTTTTATGTTGCACGAACTTAATTTCAATGTTTTTTAAATATCTGGGGGAGTTGAGGTTTAGTCCAACATTCTGGAACATATTTAGCTATAATTTGAATAAGGTGAGCCCCCTATAACCATCCAACCACCTATGTAAATGGAAGAGAACTTAATTTCAATGTTATAAATGACATTTTTTGAACCCAAGTTCGATTGACTTTCACAATTAACATATTATTTGAAATGCCAAAATATAAAAATCTTGGAGAGGTTATGAAGGTGGGGTTGTGAAAGGGTTACCTTTGACTGATTAAAGGAGAAATAAAGAACCTTCATTTTAAAAAGATTTTAAATTTTGATGCGACTGACACCCTCTAATATTTTGTTGCTTAGATAAAGGGTATTAAGAGAAAATATTCATCCTATGGAAGGTGGGATTCTTACTCAAGCCAAACCTTTTTTTATAGCACTTGTTTGTTTTATTATTTGAACCCTTCACATTATATTAATAAAAAAAATAATAATAGGAGGTTGCAAAGCAAACTGAAAGTAGCCATCCAAGGGGTCATGAAAAATAATGCTTATTGGATACTACTGTGAAGGACCTCTGAAGACATTTATTTATTTTCAATAACGTATATGTATATAGTTAACAATTATCTTTAATTTTTTTTTAAAATCACCAATTTTTTAAAATTTTGTCAAAGCATTTGATCAAATTTTCTATTTATCAAAAAGGGGTAGGGGTGTTAAATAATTTTATCAATTTTTTAATTTTTGAGTCTTGCGATCATGTGGAACAAAATATGTTAATAAAGAAAGTTATGGATAGTGGTCTCATAATTTTTCAATATCTCTTCTTAGAATAGTCTATGTTGCATTATTATTATTTTGAGTAGATATTTTAAAATTGAAATTAGATCACCGAATGAGATTTTCCCATTTTTGGTCATGAATTTTATCCTTGGGTATCTTATGTTTATAAGCATTAGCTTTCTTTAGAAACTGCTCTAGATAATATTTCATTTAAAAAATAATAATATTTATTTTTGAAAAAGGAAATTCATATGGATAGGTTTGACTTTTTTTTGAATAATTTGTAGGTACATGACATCGAAGACAAAAAATTATCAAAACTACTAACAGTTTGTCCTTGTTGTTTTCTCCTCAAGATCAAAAATCAAAATTTTCTAGTCATTTTATGTAGGCTCACTTGTCAAAGAATATGAGTCAAAACTGCTAACTTTATTTTTTCATGATCTTCTACGAAAGACCCAAAATCAAATTACTAACTATGTTATAATACCATTGTCAAAAACAATAACAAATAAAATAATCATTTTTAGTCATAATCACATTTTAGTCAAATAATCCTTATTTAAACGTGTGAGTAACTCGATTGTGTATGCTCTCTCCTTACACCCTTAGGGTGATCTTTGATATCAAAAATAATCAAAGTTGACTTATTTTGTCTATGTAATTTTTGTGTTCCCTGTTTGTTTCTCCTAGGGCTATATTATATATGGTCTTCCTCACACCCATAAGGTGATCTTAGGGATAAAAAATAATCAAAATATTATATTTTATTTTTCAAGTGAAAAAATGACATGGATTTGATCACCACACACTTTTCATAGTCTTTAAGTAGGTTATGACATGTATTTCATCACCAAACACTAATCCACTCCATTTTCTAGTGGAGTATAAATATCAAGAATAGTTGTCATAAAGCTAAGTAGAATTACCCATATAGGATTCCATGAAGTGAGGAGGTCACAATCTAATATGTAGGCATAAAAAAACATCCTTATATGGACTTGAATCCAACGTACCACAAATTATTTAGGGATCTTGATGGGTGTTGTTATTACCTCTTCATTCAACCAATTTATGTTGGTGTCAATTCTTACCAGGGCCAGTGTTCAAGGCTGTCTGTAGTAAGGCACTTATTGGTTTTAGCTAATAGTATTGTTCGGGATTTTTTTTGGTGTCATATTATCCTAATGTCTATTTATAAGGATCTAAACTAATACTAAAAAGAAACACTCTTGCATGAAATATAAACACACCAAACTGCTAAAGTGAATAATCTAAAAACAACCACATAATGCTGCAAAGAAAACTTACTGAAGCTAAATCTGAAATACACACTTTCAAACTAAAATTTATAGGAATTAAAGGAATGATAAATGATTATTCAAATCTGAAAGTAAACACATTAATATTTATTCTATCCTACAGGTTATAGGTCTAATCACACAAAACACACACACACACACCCACACACACACACACACATATCAATTTCAATAAAACAAATAATAAATAAACTTTATAAATACCAAAATAATGTTTCCTATCTCCTTCAGAAGTGGGCACTTACCCTCGGATTCAAGTTTGAATCAACTTAGTCTTGAAATGTTATCTTAATACATGGAATGAAAGAGTAATTTGTTGTGAGTCTTCTTTTATAAAATAACCAAACTTACAATATCTATGTATCTCTATTTATCTCCAGATATAACATGGATATGTCCTTTTATTCTATGCAAAAGAAACTAACTATCTTAAAAATTAGGGAACAACTCAACTGACTTAGAATAAGAAGATATTAAGAGAGATTGGGTGATATAGCCATAATAGAAAAAACATTGAAATTAGATCTACATGAAATTAGAAAGATCCATGTGAGATTACAATTGTTATGCCTAACTATATCTAACTACCAAATCTGTACATGTAAACCCATATCTTCTAACTCTAGAGTTATAGCCTCAAACAACAACTTTCATAAATGGAAGACCATACAAAAATAGGAATCTATATATATAGACATGTATAGTAATAAAAAGTATCAAAATGAGTCTTTAGATCATCATGGAAAAGGTGCAAAATATTCTTGAATGCTTTAGAACATGCTATAACCAAATTTGAAGTGAAATGTGAGAATCTATAGCTCAACTATTATAATTTGTAGCTGACTATTATAATCTATAGCTAACTAGCAGAATTTGTAGATGACTATTATAATCTATAGCTAAGTGACATAATCTATAGTTAACTGATAAAATCTATAGCTTTGCTTCAAATGATTAGTTCTTAGTCTTGGCACATCCTTATCTTCATGAGATCTTATCAAAACTCTTATTAGACACTATTATGCCTGTACATCAAAATATGAAGACTAAACATGCAAATAGTTAGAACATCATGCAAAGAAATCTAACTTAGACTCACATGAGCTTATAGAGATAAACCATCTACTTTCTACCTTAGGCTAGTTATAAACCCCAAGACCTCATGCAATTCTCAATCGAATGACATGTTTAAGGCTATGAAGGATGGAATATCATGGCAATAATGAGTCATAATGTGGACTTATTAGAGATCCTATATAAATTATCATCAAGCCTAGACTAAGACCCTTTGGCTACAAATAACTAGTAGTCTAGGGAAAACATCATTCTTGAATATCACTCATCACATACAGACATAGAGTAAGGGTTGAAAAACTAATCTAGTCACCACCTACATAATTAGATTGGTGGGTTGTTAGTTGCATTACACACCCCTATTTACTAGCATAGGCTTGTAACTTGGTTGATCTTGTTTGAGTCATACTATTTGTAAACCTTACAATCCACACTAAACAATAGCCTCATCACAACCAGCACAACATAGAGATCCCTTTATCTAAACACACAATCCTAATTGAAACTCCATCAATTCATAATCAAGACACCTATAATAAATCACATCCAACCCAAAAACCTCACATTGTTTAAAATTTTAAAAACACACCTTCATCCAATAAACTTTATTTAATCCACATTTATCACCCTATCACCTCATCATAAACCAATAACCAACACTTTTGATCCAATCTTGACAATCCAAAAATCCATAAACAAAGTCCTATATAATCCTTTTATTATCGAGCCAATCCAAATAACATACCTTAAGCTTGATTACATATAATCCCAACCCATAATACCATATTTCTAATAACCCCATTATAACCATTATCCAACTAAAATTTCTTAATTTTAATCCCTAATCAAGTTTGAGACATCCAATACCTAACCAAATATCCATCAAAATCCTAATCAGACATTTCCCTAATCTCACCCTTATCATACACATCATAGATATATTTTTTTATTATACCTTATCCCACTTAAAAACCATTACAAAATACGTTGTCTAAGTAAAACCCTAACATGATATAAGCATCCCCTAGTACAAATTACATAAAAAAAGTCCAATCCTATCATCATTAAGAATATCCTAAATGTAAGCTTGATTAAATCCACATCAAAGACCATCATCTTTCACATATCATAATAAACCCTCTTAAGCTTTATTGAATCTAAGGCCTAGTCAAGTTTTAATCTAACCATCCACTTAGTCAAATATAATCTAATCAATCATCTACTTAGTTCAATCCCATCATCCACATCAACCAATCCAACTTGATCAAATCATATAAGAATCACCCTATCAAACAATTCTAACTTCTTCTAGGGTCATGTATGACCTATTTAACCAACTAAACCAATAAAAGGTTTTCAACTTTTCAATCACATCCTTTATATAGTCAAACTTAGCCCTTGTCAACATCAATTCAATCAAGTCTAGGGATACATCCAAATAACTCAAATTAAACTCCAAGATCTTATCTTAGCTCATCATCAAATCAACCTAAATAAACATCAAGGTATATCACACCCTAAGTCAAACCATGTCTATTTCACATTCCAATAAAATATAAAAATCACAATCTTGTATAAATACCCATATAAAATCCAATCTCCTACATCACATCAATCCAAATAAAAACTTGATTTAACTTAAATTAATCTAAAGAAATCCTTTTTCAAACAATATAAAGTCTAATCTATCCACTCAATCCTATTACCTATCAATTAGGGATAATGAAATCACAACATCCATCATTTCTCCATCTCAAACCTTAAGGTTAAGTCAACCTTAATCGATCAAATCCTATATCAATCCTAGGGTTAACCTTAAAAAATCCAAATTAAGCCATTCTCACATCAAAACCAATCCAACTTGCTAAAGATAATTCAATAGCCAATCAATAATAAATCATCTTATATACAACCCAACCAACATTAATCACCCATCTTATATTATCCATATCAATCACCCATTTTATATCATATCATCTAAATATAAATTCAACTTGAATAATTAATCCTTTATCAAACTTGAATCAAGCTAAAAGTAGGCTTTATCGCTAAAATAAATATCTTATCACATAAACAAACCTTTATACAATACAATCAATCATTCCAAAAGTAAGCTTAACATCCCACATCCAATACATCTATACCATCTAACACATTAAAAAACATTTAATACGGGCATCATGGCACCATAAACCTGATATCAATTTAAGCATGGACAAACCTTGTTATATAAATATAAATTTAATTGTTCCTCCATCATCACTCATTTGGTACATTCATCCTCACATCCTATCATTAATATCATTCTAGTCATTTGTCTAATATCCCCTTCATTCTACATCCACACATCAACCTTATAACTCCCCCATGTCAATTAATTCTTTTAAATCATATGCCATTCATCACTAATCATTTACTGTCAGTCATTATATTGGAATTTTAAATTACAATTATACATAACCCCACCTACCCCCACTTTCTCCTAAAATCCTATGTTTAATCCTCATCTAATTATCTATTAATCACACTTAGTCTTCCTAACACAAGTCTAGAAGATTCTACACTCTAGAATCTTCCTCCTTCCTCATTATCTAGAGAGTTTTTGTCTAAAGCCTTCTAAGGAAATTTTAATTCCTTAGAAATCTTCCTCCATCTCCTATAAATACACAAACTCGTATCCATGCAAACCATGAGCTTATAATGTTAAATATATCATGCCAAACATGTATTTTATTCTCAAGTCTCCATTGTTGCAAATAAGTCTTGGGTTGCTATTAGCAATCAAACATTCCAAGAAATAAAACTCTATTAAAATTAGGGCTCATCTTGTTTATTTTAGAGGTAAAATAATTGTGTAATTAAGGTATATTTCTTGTGTTTTAGTTGTTTGCTTAGAGGTTAGAGTAGGACTTGAGATTGAGGTTTAGTTATTTGCTTGCTAGTTATTGCTTGTGACATGTAGATTTCAATTTCAAGTTTTATTCTAATACATTTTACCAACCACAGTGGGAGCCTTTTTTTTTCCTACTAACCTTTTGGAGCTTCTAGTGTGTGTAGATAAGATTTCATTGTTTTTGGGTGAAGGATAGGTGGCTAATATTTTAAAATTGTATTGTATAGGAGTAGACACAAATTCTACTTATGTGAGCATGATATTATTAGTTTTAGGTGTAAAATTGAAGCAAATTTATGTAAAATTTATTTAATATCATTAGTATATTATGTCATATTTAAATTTATATCACCTTTTATTTTTCTTGATCTCGCATCTCTTGAGGCATGAGTTCGTTATTACTAATGCAATATTGCTAACAATAGTTGCAGTTTTGTTTGTTGTTTGTTCCCTATTTGTAGGCATAATTTTGCATTTGGCATGGCATGGTATTACTTAGGAAGGCATGAAATTGTACACAGTAAGTACAACATTTCTTATTTTCTATTCCATCCTTAATAACACAAATTAGGACTTTTTATTTGATTCTTGTTTTTTAAATAGTCTTTACTTCTATCATTAGTTTTTATATTTCACTCATTTTGTATTTAATCACTTATAACCAAAGTAAACTAAATCTAAGAATTGGAAAAATTTGTTTTGACTTGTTTATTTAATAATATATAAGTATTTTTATTTTAATATAATTCTTATGCTAAACTTGATAGTAGATAAATTAATTAGGTCTTATTTATATTTCAAATAAAAAACACTGGTATTATGCTTGCCCTAACATTTTTATGTCAACAATGAAATTGCACCTACGTAAATGCAGTCTTGATCACAATAAATATAGTTTCACAACAGATAGGCACAAAATTTCTAGGTATGGTTGTTTTTGATTTCTATTCTATTTTACCCAATTTCATGCTTTTGTACACATAATTTTGCTTTCTACTAACGTAAAATTAAATATATTTATGTTTTAACCTTTTAGGACTTAGTAGTATATAAATCTTGTGTTTGTTAAAGAGATAAGTAGACTAAATTAAAGTAATAATATATAATAAATATAACCACTAATTTTTTTAGATAATTGAATAAATTTAACCTTTCTAAAAATAGTAATGAATAATACAATAACTTAGCTAGAAAAAACTAGAGATAGGTGATCTAGAGCCTAGAAACTGAGGTAAAATTTGGTCTGAGTGTCACAAATAGGATCCCAGTGTCAAAAACCATCATAAATAGTAGTTCCATAGTTTTAAGTGAATGCCATTATTATAAATGTTATGGTAGTGTCCTTATATTGGTGGTAGTGTCTTCTATATAGGACTATCTAGAGCTTCTAAGTGCACTTGTGTATGGATATGTGAGGTTTGCTTCTGCATGCATGAATTCTAAAACCCTATATATTACTTGTTTTGATTGAATTTATGATAAAACCATAATACTTCATGTTTTTAAGACATTCGGTTAATGCGAGCTGAAAAGTGTGTTTGTTAGTGGGGTAGGCTAGATATCCTCAACACCCCACTATGATAAGAGTTGCCAACATACTAATAATTTGAGGAGGGATCAATACCAATGTAGTCTCCCCACCAAATTAAAAATTTAAATTCAAGTTAATTTAGTATTATAGTGTAATTAAGTGCTTTAATGTACTTGAGATTGAAAATCTAAGCAATTTGAGCTTAAGAATGTTGTATATGGCAATATGTAGAAGTAGGGTAGAATAGGGATTAATAAGCTTAATTGTGCATAAATTATTCTAAGTTTGAATGCCTATTTTATATATTATTTACATATAGTGGTTAGAGGGATAAAATTCATGTATATATACTATTTCAATACTTATGCGGGTGTTAAAAAAGGTCTAGGATCAACCTCAAGAGGTTTTAGATTTGAAAAGATATCTATTTGTGAAAAAAGAGGGAAAGGACATTAACACCATTATTGAGACACTATCACTATGTGGTGCCATTGTCCTTATTATGGTGCTAGTGTCCAAGTGGCAGAACACTAGGCACAAAAGGTTAGGATGCAATAATGAGGGTCTGGGATTACTTTAGGGATGACTAGAGGTGTCTTTGGCCCACACAAAGGCTGGATAAGTGTAATAATAGGCTATAGGATACGTCAAGGGATAAGTTATGGATAGTTATTCTCAAGTATCACTCTTATCACCCAAATACCACTTTTAGATGATTACATTCCCCCCCCTTTATTGTAAAAATGTAGTAAAGTGAAATGACTAGGATAAAGGAAACATAAGTGTACTTGGACTTACCTAAGAGGTGAAGCCCATGAAGCTGGGTCTGAGTATGTGAAGCATGCTCTAATTCATGTCCTATAAGTGAAACATGCATAAATTATTACTTAATTAAGAGATATCAAAAGCAAAGACAAAACTGAGTGAAGAAGTAAAATTGAGTAAATGGATAAGAGAGGAAAAGAATGAATACACCTCACTAGGTATGAAAACTAATGCATAAACTTGGTGACAAACTTTATGTGTATATGTATATATTATGCATATATGTATATAATGACCAATTATTAAATATATTAGACTAAGATGATGGCTTGTCTCAATCCTCATATGTGGGTGGATCAAGAACTCAATCTAGTTTTGACTCCATTATTACCCACTCCTGCTTGGTGGATCATGACTTATGAATAGCTTGGATTGGATTGATGGTGTATCCAACCCTATCATGTAGGTGGATTAAGAGATCAAGTAGGATATTAATCCATAATTTCCCACCCATGTGTATTAGATTCATCTAAAACTAAAACTACGTGATGTAACTTAAAATGTCTAACTAGGTATGTTGACTCCACAACCACTCGGGTATATTAGGCAGTTTCAAGGCACTCGAGAATTCCAACCAATACAAATGGAGTAAGTAATAAAAATGTTGTGCAACATGGAATATGATGTCATGGATATGTACAACATGTAGATAATGACATGGAATTTGTCATTCCATATGATCAACTAGTGTTTAAGTGAGCATTCAAAAATAATGTGTCACACACATGTCCCTCAAATATGATATATGAGCATATGGATTATCTAAGTATTTAAACTATGAATTTTAATGGTCATGTCATGCATTATTCCACTAATCTAAACAAACTAGTGTTAATATGAGCTAAACTGGTATGAATCTAAATAAAATTGATAAAAATGTAATTGAATTTGTGTAAACATGTACTGTACCTACTATACTTTTTTGGCCAATCTGGGTTTTTCTAAAACTAAGGCTACTATATAGTAGTGTCATATATTGGATAGTAGTGCCATTATTGGATATGTGGAACTTGTGTCCCAATTTGGGTGTTAATTTCCTTCTACTATGATTTTTGTGCAACTATGTTGATCTTTATGTCACTATTTTCCCACTATGTCTATCTAAGTCCGATTTCTATAATATGAGCATGTTTGCTAAAAATGTACTATGAATGCCTTGTATAAGAATATTATCTATGAAAAAAACCTATAATTCCCCCTCTTTTTATGGAATATGATGAACCTATGCAAAAACTATCCTCAAAATGAAAATCTCTACAAGATGTGTGTTATCCAAAGCATATATGATATCTGCACAATAATCAAATTTAATGTGCATACATTACATTAGAATGTAAGATTATCAAATCATAAATTTATAATCCATAATGTATGTCATGTATAAAATTCACAAGAGTATCAATATAGATATAATAATATATGTAACAACAAATATGAGTAAAAACTCAGGAGATACCTAGGGGATGGGGTATGATGTCCATCATGGCACCCACGTGGGAAGGGGAAATGCATGAGGTCCCTCATGGAATATAAAATTAGAGTGTGTAAAAATTGAGATAAAATTTTCATATCCATGATGCATACAACAAATCATACATACAACACACATGAGGCACACAAAGTAGGCCAAGGGGCCACAATACAAGGGACATGGGCATATGTCACTAAATCTAAGATAACAAGACATGTTCAAATATAAACATATGTAAGCAATAATAAATTTGGATTAGAGACACATAGAAGGACATGTTCAAATGTCCATATATATAATTAGGAAGTCACACACAAGGACAAGGGCACATGTCCAAAGCATACATATTGTGAAAAGAAGTGGTGTAGAGCCAAAGAGCAATGGCATATTTAAATATATTTAAATAGAAGAATCATAGAGATACAATCAAATATAAAATATGAAATCTAGAAATTAAAGTATGCATGAACATGTAATATAAATCTATGTAAGATCTAGGATGTGTATACACTTAATATTTTCAAACTTTATCAATTATTGATTCTTTCTTTTTTATAGAAACCCATCGAGTCTCAATCTCTCTAAGTGCATGACTTAAGGGGTTCACCAAGAAAGGGGTGAGTAAAATATTGGTGCTTCATAATATTGTTTTCCCTATACTACCACTTGATATCTACACAATCATCTCCTAAAAACACTCCTCTAATCTTTGCCTTATCTTTTTATCCTCCTCGAGTCATTTTCTGCCTTCATTAACCATTCCCTAGCCTAAAAACCCTTTTCAATAGTTTACAATACATTGTTGGCCCCATAAAGCTTTTAATCTAATTGATAAAACTAATTTAGGGTCTAGGTCGGCCCTTGATCGACCTAGACCAAGACCTAATTTGTTTTTGTCAATAATGACATAGAGTCAATTGGGTTGACCCTATTAGCAAAATTTTTGGAAAGGTTTAGATTTAGATTTAACTATATATACACATTCATTTCATAGTTTATTTAGGAAGAGAAGAGGAACAAAAATATATATTTCACATCTTACTTAACCACCATTCTACTTGAGGATCATAACTTGGGGTTTTAGTACTTTCTTTGGAGATACATATCTTGTCTTGTGGAGAAGTCTTTTGGATGTATAGATAGGTTGTGTAGCCTATAAATAATTTATCCTTGTCATCCTTACATACAAAAACAACCTATTGCAAATCACTTTGGCCAAGGGAGAGATTAAGGCTCAATGGATTCGTCTTCAAAGGTAAGTATTCCTAGCTTTGTTCCTCCTTTATAAGAGTAGATATATTAGCATTTTTAATTCTCTCCCATGCATTAAGATTTTGTATACATTGATGTGAGTGTATATCCTCTATGCTTGTTTAATTTTCATATTTATTACCCCCACTTTGTGCCACAAGCTTTGGTGAGCACTATATTAGACTTTACTTTGATTTTGTCATTTATAATTAGTGAATATGAAAACATAGGACCTAGTTAGGGTTATTTCATAGTTTCTCTTGACTGGAGGCTTTGGAACCCTCCCTAGTGATTTTATTTTGGTAAGAGATCCCTTGTCTAGGTCTAGAAGATCCATCTTGGTCATGACCCTAAATATCTAATGTATCAACAATTGAAAGTGTATGTAGAATTTATCTTCTCTAAGCTGGATTGATTTATAGATCAGTTGCATTTTCCTTTGCATACATTTTGGTGAGCCTGATGTGAATCTAACCCTTATAAATATTATTTCACAACATCATTTTTGGTCATCATATTATATTTTTATATATTTTCAATATTGTATCAAACCATTTTTTATATTTCTAACTTTCTATGCACATGTTTAACACATAATTACTTTAAAATGACTCTATTCTATTTGTACAGGTCTTCACTAATTATAGGTTATTGGATTGAATAGTTTGGCCAATATTATTCTTTAACTCTAAATTGGCATACATAGTCAAACCAATTGAATCTATCTTCTATTCTTTTCTACCAATATACATGTTTGCAAACATATTTAAACCTATCAAATTTTTTCATAATATTTTATTCAGCATATAGGGTTTTGTAAACTTGGTTGAACCAGTCAACCCAATTGGCAAAATTTTGAAACAACATTTGAACATCACAACATAAAAATTTACAATCTAAAAACATCTTCAAGCCCACCAAGGTTACTTCCTTTCTCTCTCTATCATTTCAATTCTTCCTTTAGTATTATTTTTCATAAGTTTGTAGTCTATAAAACTATAGCCCTACAACTAACTAGGTCGACCTATTCAACATAGTTTTGTAGTTTGTCATATGTCAAGAAGACATAGTTGACCTGTTTGACATTGTTTTTATAGACCTTACTTCTACATAATAGTAGTGACCTAGTTGACTCTATTCTATATTTTTTACATATAGTGTCATCTGAACTAACTTTGTACTATTCTTAATCAAGGAATTAACATCTACTTACTAGTCATTAATTCATCTTTCCTTTTCAGTTGTTTGCATGATTAGACTAACTCACATTACTTAAATATGTGTTTTTTCAAATTACCATTTAGTTACATTGTTTTCATTTTTTTCAAACACTACCAAATCACTTTAAATTCAAAAAACATTAAACATTCATCTTCCCAAGGCCTACCTACTTGGATTTCATCATCAAAGGGGAAGCTGACTTGGTTTTCTGGGCAATTATAAATATGTGGTTAATGGTATTTATTGTCAAAGCACCCAACACCCTTATCACTGTGGGATTGTGAAGTGAGGGGGTAGGACCCAACACCAATCTACTATCATCACCAATACAAATCCCTTTCAGTCCAAACATCCTTAAACCAACCTTAGATTGCTTTTTAGTTCTTTATTTTAACCCAACCCCCTATCACATTAAAATTAAACTTTATTATAGCTTAATAACACTTAGGATGACCAATTAGTTATCATTGAATTGATAATTGATGATTTCTCTTTGCTCATTGGGTGTTGTATTAAAAAACTTGCATTGCCAAGCATTGGTGCAAGATTTGTGTTATGTGTTCTAATTAGATCAATAAAATTATTCTAATTGTTTGTGTGCTTGCTTTCATTTTGATTCAAATTGTCTTGCAAATTTTTTTCCCTTATTTTAGTACACTATCATTATAGTCAATACAATATCTTACATACTGTTTATGCTCCCTTTTTAGTAGTACATAATTGACTTACATGACTATGTATCCTTATTTTTTTATTTAGTCCCCTGTTTAGTAGTATACAGTCAACTTATACAACTATGTATCCTTATCTCCTTGTTATGTTCCTTAGGTTATAGAACACAGTCGACCAGTTTGACTCTGTATCCTATTTTATGATTTTGTCTTTGCATCATCCTTTTTAGCCTCTTTTTATCATCATGAACTTTTTGTTTGAGGATAACACAAACTCAAAATCAATAAATATGGTGAGATTTACCAATCCCAATAGGTTTCCCCATCAATAGCTTGTGGATTCCACTTTATATGAAAGTAATGTGCATGTCCCCACTCTTACTACTAATTATGAGACTCCTCATTCATATTTAGTTCATAACCCTCTTTTTTCCTTAGAATATCAACCAAAATTATAGTACATACCTAAAATGATTTTTTTCATTAATGAATTTCCTCAACATAGGGGAAAATACCCTTCAACTATTTACAATCTCATGATAAGTGGTCAATCATAAGAACCCCTTTCACCCTTCCCTATATTCTCTCATGGATTTGGGGGTGATACCTTCTTTGCTTCTCAACCTCTCCATTCTATTTTGACTCCTTCTCATTTTATGACCTTTTATTTTTTGATTTATTCAACTTATATGCCAAGTATCTCTACTAACATGGTAGGTCAAACATCTAGTGGGCCTTTTCCAAGAGCCATCCTCCTCAATCATTCCACTAATGCACCATTTTATACCAATGGTAATCAAGCCACTAGTGTTTATTTTTATTCTAATGCTAATCCTTCTACTAGTTCATCTTTTGCTACACATTTTAAGCATGTTAATAATGCCTCCTTTTATACCAATGCTTCTCAATCCACTAGTGTTGTGCATGCCACTACTCATAGTGCAACCCAAGACACTAATAACAACACTATTGATTTACATGCCACACAAACTAGTCATAATACCACATAAAACCATCAACTCTTATTGAAAAATCTTAATCAAATGAATAATTTTCAAATTAATAATCCCAACCAAATGATGCAAATGAATAATCACCTTATTCACCTTTAAAATCAACCTCAATAGGTTCCATGGGGAGTTTAAAATTAAAATTCCCCCACCCCTCTTTACAGATTCCCATGGCAACCTCATTCCCTAACCACCCCTTATTAAAAAAATAATCAAACATCTTCAAAATGAACCTCTTACACCTTAAGTTTCAAATATAGACATAGGAAGTATCACTCCTTCCATTAGTTATAATGGGTCAACTAATCCTACCTTACATTTAGAAACGTTTGGTAATCTCTACAAAGATTTGGGTCAAATCCAACACTTTTGTTGCTACCAAGTTATTATAAAAAATTATCTCTAGAGATGATTTTGATAGATATAATCAATGTAAATCCCATTTTATCAGTAGTTTGGAATATCTAGTTAACTCCCTAGTATAATAATTTTAAACTAGTGACCTCCCTAAGAATACCTTAGCTCACTTTATCAATTATAAGAAAATTGAAAGTGAAACAACATAATATTTCATCAAATGGTGGAAGAACTTGTCTAATAAGTTTGAGAATAACATGGAGGATGATAATCTCTTTCATCTATTCACTAAAACTCTTTATCCTAAGTTGTAATATCGGGTTAGGACTCTCTCTAAGAACTTTGGAAGAAGCCCTTAACCAAGCCAAACATAAATATTTTCTCATGCACCAGTTTGAGGCATCCCAACCTGTCATGGGTATTCACATGTTCATTAATAATAAAAATCATCATGCTACCAACAATGTTGTCACCGATTCCAATGATACCATTCACAATATTCATGCCATTACTCTTAACCCTGTTATAGAACAAACACCCCCTTAAAACAACACCCCTAATCCTCAATTTTCTCAAATAAATAAAATTAATGTTCATAAGACATTATCCTTAGCCAAGATCCAAAAGTATCTACCAAGGTCTCTACCATGTGATCTATATCCCACTTTCCCTATGAAATCATGGTATGATCCCAATAAATTTTGTTGGTTTCATGCATGATGGGGACATTCTAATGAGACTTGTAGGCAATTACATAATTTAGATATGTATTTCCTCCTTAGTCCAAACTTTGATCATGATTCACTCCTTTATAAATTCCAATAAGCCTATGATATAGCCTTTAAAGCTCATGAAACACAAAATAAATATCAAGCTTTGATCTAGGCTAATGCTCATCTTGCCATCTATAAAGACCCTCTTCCTAATCATCAAGACAATAATGACAAGCTTACTCCTTCCAAAAATAATTTTGAAATTCTTATAGACCAAAATTGATGTAGAAAAACCACCTTAAAGTTTCAACCTTGCAACTTATACCCTTTTATCATAACCTCACATGCTTTATTGTAACCTTTTTTGGATTTTATTGCTTGTACATATAATATAGGATTGATAAACATTAAATAACACACTTTTATAGTACCCAATATTGATTTCTACCTCTCTACAAATTTTCTTGGTTCAAAACAACTTTTAGACCACTTTTCTAGCCTTGGTTCACTTCTAATTAGGTTTCCCTTAGGCCTAATTATGCATAGTCCTCTGTATCCCTACACCAACCATCCATACAAGAATAAAACCTCATGAATATTTTTAGATCAACTCCTTCCCTATCAAATCACACATTTTTTTAATAATTTTTCTAGTTTAAACTCCTAGAAATTGATTTTTAGTTTCAAAACCGCAACTCAGGGTTTCACTACTCTATACAGACCTAACAGGGGCTATTTGGAGGTTTTAAGTTCCAAAATAAGTTTTAATGCACTATTAAGTTTATATTACCTCATTTAAAACCTTACTCACCTTATCCAATCATCAAATATTCCCTCCAACACCTTTGCTACACTTTTTCATAAAGATCTATGTTTTAATGTGTGTATGTATACTAACATCTAAAGTTATGTTTTATCCTTATCATAAATAAGTGTGAAAATTTCCAAATAAAAAAATTAAGAACATTAAAAAACATTTGAATAATTTACCCAATACACAATGAGTCTCAAAAACAAGTCTTTATTATATCTTCCTTCATTAATCCACCATACACAGTCAACTTCCAATGCACATATATAAGAAACAGGGTCTGCAGTTACTTTTTCTTCCAAAATAGGGAATTTTATTATTATTTTATTTAAAATTAACCTTAAAAACTCTCATAAATGATATTTCACAAAAATCCAATCTTTTTTTAATCCTAAAACTACTCTAACTACCCTTTGGACCTTCTAACAGTCACTAAAGAGCTAATTAAGCAATAAGAAAACATACAAAGATGATATTCTATACAATTATGAGTTTGGAACCATGATATGGATTCATGGTGTCTTTAATAGGCAAGTAAAAAATTTGTATACATTGACAAATCCTTTCACACACCCATACAATACCAAATCTAAGCAAAACAATTTAAATTTTCAAAAACTCATTGTGGTGGGAAAGTCCAAATTTTAATTTTTGACAAGATAACACTAAAAATAACACTAGAATTGAAAACTAAGGATGGTATAAGAATAATAAGAACTCCCATAAAATTATTGAGAGCCAAAATTGAATAATAAAATGAAAATTTGAAAGAAAAACTAGCCTAGAAGTGATACTCCTGCATCATACTCCTAGGGAAAAGAGAAAAAAAACTTAGGGACTACTATCCATGAGTACTTCCAGAGTGCTCCCATACTTTTTGTTGTCATGATATATCATACATGTATAATATTAAACTCGTTGGTGTTTCCATTTGACCAGATACTTGAAATATTACTTGTCTCTAGTCTATTTAAACACTTGATTATCTTGAATGCATTCTAATTTATCAGATTGGGATTGAGGAAATTGTTTTTCCCAATCTATACCTATTTTAGCTTATTATTCTATGGTATATTCACATTTTACTCCTTATTTTTAAGGGCACAAGCTGCAACATTTAATATTGGTTTTATACCTACACCACTAGGTAATTCCAACTATAGGCATTGTTAGCAAACTTCTTAAGTACCTTACAAGGACTAATTTTATTCATATTAAAATTATTATAGTCACCTCTTGGAAACCTTACCTTCCTAAGATAAGACAAAACCAAATATCCAATATGAAAACTTACCTCTCTTCTACTTACATCTACTTGCTTCTTATATTTTTCCACAGTAATGTTTAGATGCTTCCCTACCAACTTGATGAACCTCCTTCATGGCCACTACAAATTATTATTCTTCAACACACCTCTTGTCCATATGATTGATATTTTTGAGTTCAAACACTCCTCTAGGTTGTATACCATATAACACTTGGAAAGGACTCATGCCAATGCTCATATTAGAAGAATCATCATAGGCAAATTTTTCTTGAGGTAACATAAGATCCCACTACTTGGGATTAAACTTAGATAGGAACCACCATAGGTTCCATAAAATCCTATTAACCACCTCAATTTGACCATTTGTCTAAGTGTGGTAAGCTAAACTAAAACTTAAGTTTGTGCCTATATTTATCCACATTGTCCTCCAAAATGGCCTAGAAACTTAATGTCTCTATCAGATACAATGTTTATTGGTAGTCCATGAAGCCTTACTACCTCATTGAAAAACAAATTTTCCATATGGGTGGCATCATTAGTGGTCCTATATGGAATAAAATGTTCCATTTTGGAAAGTCTATCCATAACTACATATATGAAATCAAAACCTCTTTGTGTTCTAGGCAGTCCCATAATAAATTCCATGCTTATGGATTCCTAAGGCCTATTTGTATCTGGTAGAGGTTGATATAAACTTGCATTTGTGTTTTTCCCTTTGGAAAATTGACAAGTTTTACACATCTCAACATATCTCCTCACTTTTGCTTACATATTAGGCCAATAGTAGTGTCTAGTGAGCTGCTCCAAGGTTCTACCAAGCCCAAAGTGGCCTACCATACTCCCCATATGCTTCTCTTGAATATAATTCTCTTTTATTGAGATTTTTGGCACATATAATTTCACCCCCTTAAAAAAACAATCCAAATTTTAGGACATAATCCAACCATGGATCTTTATTGAGTGTATTTGGATGCTTGTAAGCATTATATGCTTCTTTGAAGTCTTCATCATCTTCACACATTTCCTTGAGTGAGTCAATACCAACACTCTCAAGTTGTATCTCATGCACCAACAAGAATCTCCTTCTCAATGCATCTGCTACCTTATTAATTTCTTCTTACTTATGCTTTATGGTGAAGGTGAAATTATGCATGCACTCCACCCATTTCATGTGTATTTGGTTTATCTTCAGCTGATTGGTGATAAATTGAAGTGTATGATTGTCTGTATAGACAATAAACTCCTTTGGCATTAAGTAATGCCTCCACTTCTTCAATGCTTTCACAATTACATAGAATATAGGATGAGTAATTTTTCCTTTCATCATTAAAATTTTCACTAAAATAGGCTATAAGTGTGTTATCTTGGCTTAGTACAGCCCCTATTGCCACTTTACTTGCATCACATTCTATCTGAAACACTTTTTTAAAATCTAGTAATTCTAGTATAGGCTACTTCTTTATCCTTTATTTTAAATATTGGAAACTTCTCTAAGATTTATCACTCCTAACAAACCTTTTATTGTATCCCTTAATAGTGTCTATTATGTGAGCACATATTCAACATAATTTTCTAATAAACTTTCTATAAAAACTTGAAAGACCATGTAAGCTTCTTACCACTCCAGTTTTTCTAGGTGTTGGCCACTCCTTGATTGCCTTAACCTTGTCCTTATCCATCTTTAGCATGCCTTGATAGATGACATATCTTAGGTACAATAGTTTTTAATTAATAAAATCACACTTCTTGAGGTCGATTAACAACCTTTATTCTTTCAGCCTTCTCATGACTAGATGTAAATGGTGAAGATGTTCCTCCTTACTAAGACTATAGATAAGTATGTCATCCAAGTAAACCATTATAAACTTGACTATAAAAGGTTTTGGGACTTCTTCATAAGCCTCATAAAAGTTCTTGATACATTGGTCAAACCAAAAGGAATAACCATCCATTCATATAACCCTTTATTTGTTTTAAAAGTAGTTTTCCACTCATCTCCTTGTTTGATCCTAATTTAATAGTATCCACTCTTAAGATCAGTTTTGGAAAAATAATTTTCTCCACTCAAAAAATACATAAAGTCTTCCATTATAGGAAGTGGAAATCTATATCTAATTGTGGTCTTGTTGATATCCTCAGAGTCTATACACATTCTCCACTCACCTTCCTTCTTAAGCACCAACATTTCCTTCTTAAGCACCAACATTGTAGGTACTGCAAAAAAACTAAGGCTTTTTTTTACTAGTCCTTTGTCTAAGAGATATTGCACTTGCATATTGATCTCTAAATTTTACTTAGGGGGTCATATTGTAGGATGCCTTGTTAGGAAATCTTACTCCAAGATAAAAATCTATGTGATGAGTGATGTTCCTCATAAGTGGCAATGTACTTAGCAGCTTATCAACTACAATTTGTGCATACTCCTCCAACATGTCTTAGATTTCTTGAGGCAATTCATTTATCTTGGTGGCTATCATAATAGTCCTAAGATTGACTACCAATGCAAATCCCAAATCCTCTTCATTCATGTCACTTATAAACTCTTTACCACTTACCAAAATCACATTTGACCTAACTTGTTGGTCATTGTCTTCATCCTCATAGGTATCAAGGTATGACTGACTCCATCTTTGACCAAGGTGTACACATTCCTCTTACCATCATGAGTGGTTTAACTATCATATTGCCAAGGCTTCCGAAGAAGCACATGATAAACTTCCATTGGGATCACATCATAAAGGACCTTGTCTTTATACCTCCTAACTTGAAATTCCACTCAAATTTGTTCACTTACCAAAACTTACTAACCTTTGTTGAACCATGAGACTTTTTATGTGTGGGGTAAGATAATTTATTTAATCCAAGTTTATTGATCATTTTAATAGAAAATAGATTATTTGTACTTTCTAAATCTATGACCATTTTACAAAATTTACCTTGGCATTTGAAAGAAGTCCTGAAAGGAGTTTTCCTTTGTGGTGGTTCCTTCTCTTTGGGTGTCTTGATCAACACTCTCCTCATTATAAATGATTCTCCTACCTCAGGTTCTTCCACAAGTAATGGAGAACAAAAACTCTCCTCTTCAAATCCATGTGTAATTTGATTTCTTCCTTTAATTCTTGGAATCCCTACTAGATGATCATTTGGGCACTCCCATGACCTATATCTAGTAAACTTGTTGCATTTGAAGCACCTTCTTACAAAACCACTTGATCTTCTACCCCTTAGTGCATATCCACCCCTAAAATAAGGCCTTTTACCTCTAAATTCTCCTCTTGAACTATATGGATACTCATGTGAGGTACTATACTCTCTTAGGCTTCTCTTTAAATATCCTCTATCTCCTTACTAACCCCTTCCTTTAAAACTTCTGACTCTACCTCTATTTTATTAGTTTTATCTTCCTAAAGGCCAACTAGTAGCATTCTTCTAGTGTCTTTGGACTAACAAGACTCAACTCATCCTTCAAGTTGTATCTCAAACCATTGAGATACATAACCACCTTATCATTGTCATCTTCCATATGACTTGATTTACTGCTTAGTTTGTATACCTATTTAGTATATTCTCTTACCCCCATCTCTTTTTGTTTCAAGTTTTAAAGTTTCATGTATAAGTTGGTGATGTAGTCACTAGGCAAGAACTTTCTCTTTAATTTTGCAACCATTCTATTCCAAGACTTGATCTTAGTTATTACTTTCTTCTTTATATCATCTAGTATTAAATCCCACCATAGGGATGCATGACCCTTTAGGTTGGTCCTAGCAAACTTCAATTGTTTCTCTTTTGGTACATCTTCAAAGTCAAAGTACTTATCTAGATCTCCTATCCAATCAAGAAGTTATTCTCCATTGAAGTTAATTGCATATATTATAAGATCTAGTTTGGGCTTATATCCTTGCCCTTTTATCACCTTCAATAATCCCTCAAACTTTTTCTCTTTGGTTTCTCTATCTTCTTCATCTTGTAACTCTAGTGCCTATGGCTCTTCTTCCTCTTAGTCACTCAAATCAACTGTGACTACTCCCCTTCATTGATTAACCTTAATTGATGTGAGTTTGGCATCAAAGTTGAACTCTGAGGTTCCTCAAATATTGAAATATTACATCTTCTATCTATATGGCTACTTTCGTCTCACCTATTGCATTCCTCCTTGATGGCATATTGTCTTCTCTTAGGCAATTTATCAAATAAATTATAGCTTCTCTTTCTCTCAGAGAATATCATCTTATATACTCACTTCTAGATGTCTTAGTTTGACTCTGATATCAAAATAATGTAAAGAAAGTGGCTTTAGAGTCTCAACCTTGCAATTTATACCCTTTTATCGATAACCTCACAATATTCCTTATAGCTCTTTTTTTTATATTTTATTGCTTGTACGAGACAATATAGGATTGATCACCAAAAACTAACACACTTTTCTAATACCCATTATTGAGTTCTACCTCTCTACAATTTTTATTGGTTAAAAACAACTTTTAAACCACTTTTCTACCCTTTATTCACTTCTAATTAGGTCTCCCTAAGGCCTAATTACACACAATCCTCTGTATCTATACACCAACCATCTTTACAAGACCTAAAACCTCATGAATATTGTAGATTAACTCATTTCCTATAAAATCATAATTTTTTTTGGAATTTGGTCAATTTAAACTCATAGAAATTGATTTTTAGTTTCAAAACCCTAATTCAGGGTTTCACTACTCTGTACAGACCCAAGAGGGGTTATTTGGAGGTTTTAAGTTATAAACTAATTTTCAATACACTGTGTAGGTTTTATGACCTCTATGTAACCCTTTATCACCTTATACAATCACCAAATATTCCATCCAACACCTTTGTTACACTTTTTCATAAAGATCTATATGCTTGACTGTGTGTATGTACACTAACATCTATAGTTTCTGTGTTATCCTTATCACAAATAAGTGTGAAAATAACCAAAGAAAACATGTAAAAACATTAAAAAACATGTAACTAACTTACCTAATACACAAGAAGGCTAGGAAATAAGTCTTTATTATATCTTCATTAATCCACCATACATAGTCAACTTCTAATGGACATATACAAGAAACAAGGTATGTAGTTACTTTTTCTTCCAAACCAGGGACTTTTCTTGTTATTTTATTGAAAATTTAACCTTACAAACTCTCATAAATTATCTTTCATGAAAATCCATTTGATGAGACAATAACATGGCTCATTATATCTATAAGATAACATCTTTTTTCTTGCATAGGAAGTGGATTTAAATGTAGTCTCCAAACTTATGGTTTATTTAGAATAAAATAGCAATTATATATCATGGTTACATCTTTAAAATTAGTTTTTATCTATTTGTTAGCTATTACTAATGATTATTGAAAAAAATATGTCAATGAATGCACACACAGTTTATACTAAGCTAAGAATGATTCAAAGTATAAAGAGTAACTATTCAAGAATAATGTTTGAGTAGTGTTAGGGTATTTTATAATGGATACAAAATTTTGGTCAAGTTACAAGCCTACTACAGAATCCTATAGGCTTGATACAGACTCCCATATTAGTTATGGATTATATCAAACCAACAATAGATCAGTTATGGATTACATCAGACTAGTTAAGGATTTTAACAGGTTTGCCTATAGATTTTAGCAGGGTTGCTATAGACTTAAAAAAATACTACAGACTTGTTTGGAAATTATTTATAAATGTACTCTAATGTTCCAAATATCACAAATTTTTATTTCCATTTAGATCCTTTATATATATAGACTTTCCATTATATATTGTATTCAATTTTATCCCAATAAATAACTATCTCTATATTTGGTGGAGATTGGGATCATGTTGTAATCAATTTCATTATTAGAATAAATATCTCTCTCCATATTTTGTGGAGATTGAGATAGGATGGGATATAGAGGTTGTTACTCCTAAATAAGGTGTTGGTTGGAAGTATGAAACTATAAATGCAACCTTCCACACCTGAATGACTCAATCAAGATACTTTTCTTTCCATTATTATGAGCAACCTATTCCAAAACCTATGTTCTAAATAAATCCTCTTTTGAGGAATGATATGGACACTCATTCCAAGGAATATGTATCAATGTATTGTTCTATATTTCTTTGTTCTTTAAATTATAATTTTATTGTAAATTCTTATTTTATTTCCTTGTTGCTATAAACAGTTCTTTTTGTATAGTTTGTGTGACCCTGTAGGTGTTTTGTTTATTTATCATTTATTTTCAATTCAAAAATTTACATTTTTCAAGTATGATTTAATTTTTTCAAGTGTGATTTACTTTTTTCAAGTGTGATTTTCAATTCTTGCAAGTGTGGAGTGTGATAGAAAACCCCATTTGCCAAATATCTCTTTCTCTTATTACATATAACCTTCAGACACCAACCCTTGATTGATATTATTAAATGAAGGGGATTGAAGACCCCCATCACCAATCTTTTTTTACATCATAAAATTACTCTAACTACTCTTTGAACCTTCCAACGGTCACTAAAGAACAAGTTAAGTAATAAAAACACATACAAAGTTGATATTTCATATAATTATGAATTTGGACCCATGATATGGATTCATGGTGTCTTTAAGAGGTAATTACAATAATTTTATACATTGAAAAATCCTTTCACACACCCTTGAAATACCAAATCTAAACAACACAATTCAAATTTTCAAAAACTCATTTTGGTGAGAAAGTCCAAATTTGAATTTTTGACAAGTTAACACTAAAACTAACACCTAGAATTGAAAACTAAGGATGGTATAAGAATCCTAAGGCTCCTAGACCATCATCAAGGTAAAATTAAACAATAAAACCAAAATTTTAAATAAAAACTAGCCTATAGGTTGATGCTCTTGCATCAAAACTCCCAAAGAGAATGTGGTAAATATGACTAATATGCTAAGGGTAGTTTACTTTTATTGATTCTCATCCTACACACACACCAAACATCCTAAACATTTCATGTTATATAAGACTCTTCCCCATCTCACCTAATATAATTAGGGAAAGAAGACCTTATTTCTTTCCAAGAACCAATTCCAACACCTCAATTGGATAACACCTCTCACACTATTTCTATAACTACCTCAACCTCTCTACCCATCAACATCACTTTTTAAATTTATAATAAAATTTATTCAAATCAATCCCTAGATTAAACCCAAACCAAATATAACATCATATAAATACAATAAATCTATGTGTCCCCAAACTAAAATAACCACATCTTATCTACACAAGTTTGAATTCACTTCTACTCCTTCCTAGGAGCTCCTACAACATTACATGCCTATATCTAATAATCCCCTTATGGGTTATGATGAATGGGATCCCATCACATAAATTAATAATCTCCCATCTCAAATACCCTTTCTTGAACTCATGAAAACTTATCCATGTCATCACAACTGCTTGATGTAACTCTTATTTGAAATGAACATCCCCCATCCTCCCCTATCAGGACATGAAGCCACCTTATCTGGGTCAAAAGATTGTATCTTAAAACAATGCAAAGAGATGTCTATACACGTTAATGAAATAATAGACACTTCTCTTTCCCTCAAATTTCCTATTACTTTCATGATCCTAGATGAGATTTTGATTCATGCATATGATCCTCCATTATTGATAAGCATCCAAATTCATGATATCCAAGTCAAGCATGTTTTTATTGAGGAGGGTTCCAGTACTTATGTCGCTTCCCTTGACTTCATTAAAAACCTTGGATATTTTGAGTGTAATATTAAGTCCACATGGAATATATGTCAAGGTTATGATATAAGGAAAATGAATCCTTTAGGTTGCATGTGGATCCATATTATCATGCTTCATGTCACTGTCTAAGTGAAGTTTATGATATTTAATTTACCCCTTTCCTAAAACATCTTGCTTGGCAAGCATTGGACTCATCACATGAGGGTTGTCACCTCTTCTACCTACCAATGTGTCAAGTTTACCTGATAATGGTGTTATCTATAAGATTAAAAGAGACACCAACCCTTAGAATTTTAAATAATTCCAAAATCGTGGTGTAATAAAAAATGTAACCCTTGAACCCTTATAGAGTGATCCATTCAGGTAATCTCAATGTTTTAATTTTCCAATCAAATCTACTCAAGGTTATCATGGTCATCTCAAAATCATTGTGAATATACCACCTAACCTTTTAGATTCTAATGACTAATGAGACTAGACTAAATAAACTCTCATCTCATTACCTAGCTTCTGCCATCCTTGAAGCCACATTCTCACTAGCCACCTATCGATGATAAACTCATGGTATTAACTAAAAATTGATAATCTATTCATCATGCCACTTTCATGAGAAGATCATACCTACCTTAACCATTTACCTTAATACAATTGATTATGATGATAGTTATACTCTATATGATCCATTTTTAAGAGGTATTATCTAGGCTAGATATGCTAGGATCCTTCATTATCATTATTTTTCATTTTAGTCTTTCAATTCATCTTATGTAATTACTAACTTTAATATTATTAATCTTGTTTGTAAGGTAGATATGGAATATTCACATGACACACCTTTAGTTTCTATAAATCCTCTTATGAGTATGCTCATGGATTATTGCATGACTAGTCCCTATAGTTTGGCAAAATATTAGGATCCTTATAGCCTGATTCCACTAGAGATAACTGCTAGCATACTTAAGCTCTATACACATCTTGATTTTCCCTTAGCTGAGCCTCTTTGGATCCTATTCCCACTCCACCTTTAGTTGAGCCTCATCTTATATCTGATTCTACTTTTCTTTCAGACAATCCTAGCTCAGTCTCTCCATTAACCCTGCCTTCCCCTTGGTAATGGGCTTCTTCCTTTACTATAGATTTATCCCTTTCTCTACTAATGGGATGATAAACTTTAATATGATATTAATATAGATGTTTGTCATTGGACTAAAGAATGCTAGTTATACTAGCCTTCCCTAGCTCTTGCTTTTACTCCTGCTATTAGTAGACCCACAAAGACTACTAACAAGAGTAATTATTACTTTTAAGACACAGATAGTCACTCTTCCACAAATTTTCAAAAGCTTTGATATTATATCAAGACATTATGTCTTACCCTTCCTTAGCCTAAAGATAAAGCTATACCTCTTCCCAAGTTATTACTTGAGTATATTCCAAAATATGGAGAGGTATATTGTATTTAGAATCAATACGAGTACCCATCACACTGATCATCATCACATCCTCCAAAAACATCTTCATGGTCACCTTATGACCATACCTATTCCCATTATTCTTATTCCCATAGGTCACACACATAATAAGGATCCTCCTTTTTTACCTATGGCTCTCATTCTACCTGTGGTTCCTTTTACCTGTGGCTCCTGCACTACCTACATATTCTTCCCCACCTATGGTTCCTTCTCTCATTAGTGAAACCACCTCCTTATCCTAAAATTACCATTCATATTCCATAGCACCTATTCCCCTTCTTGAGTATTTTATGCATTATATCCCTCTTGAGCATGATCCTTCAACCATACCTATATTTTTTGTAGAGGCTATTCGATAAGAGGTCTTTTCATAACATTCCATGAGGATCAATGAGACTCTTGATTTAGTTAGGGTCCAACTTCATAGAGATATATAAAATGTTATGGATAATATTTACAAACATATTTATTAGTATTTTGTAACATAGAACATGGTGTTATTTCACTCTTCATTATGATTTTATATGGGACCTGTGATCCCCTTTTATTTACATATTATATCATTTGATCTTGTGTCAAATTTTACTTCACTTATGTATCTTACATGGATGTCTTATGTATTTTCTCATGATTGCTCACTACCTTATCTCCACAACACACATAATTATTATTGTGACTTAGTTATACAAACCTTGTTCCCCTTAGTAATCCTTATTTACTATGTGATCAATTAGCAAATAAGTCATCTCATTGTAATCTTATTCTTACTGATCCACTTCATATCTTCATTATTCCCTTATTTAATTTTTTTAAACTAATCATACACATGGTTGAAACTTGAAATAACATATTGGTTTATAGGTAATCCTAAGTGTTTAAGCAATCATGTCTTTAGATACTTAACTTATTTTAGCCAAAGTTTAAATCTCATTCATGTGTATCAATTTTATCCCTCATGCTGGTTATTACAAATTCTTATGGAGGAAGAATATTAAAAGCCTTAAAAATTTAAAATCCAAATCATTAAAAAAAAAGTCAATGATACAAAAGGAAACATACAAATATCACAAGTCAAATCACACTAAAAGATGTGATTCATAACACATCTTTTTAAATCGAAGCTCAAACTCAATAGTTAGCCTCGTAATAAAGTCAAGGTCCATCGGGGTGTGGTAGGCTAATAGATTGGAAAGGGAGAATAAAAAAATCTCTTATTTCTACCTACTTTCTCACACAAGTACCCAATCTTCACAGTAGACTGACAGCTTTGTAAGAGGTCCTGAAGGAATGGGGAACATGTTGTGGGGAGGTAGGTCTATTTTAATTTTCTTATTCATACAACTAGAATGAGTTGATATTAGTATCTCACTTATTTTCAAATACAACCTTGTTTTTATTGTGAACATGTATCCTTTGTATTTTGATTGTCACTAGCCGCACATTATCTTTTTTTGTGTACTTAATTTACCTCATGTTTCCTAAGGTCTTATCATAGATGCCTATTTTATGATTTTTACATTACCTATTTCATTTACAACATTATAAATATTTTCACTCAATAAATATTATTTATTAACTAATCATTCCCCTATAAATCCCATTTTTGAGTTGCATTGTAAGGCTATGGGTAGGACCAGGCCTTCCTCACAAATTACCACATTACAAACATCCTTTTAAAATCATTCCCATAGTTATTTCCACCACATTGGTGTTCCATTTTTGAGTTGCAGTGTAAGACCATGGATAGGACTAGGACTTCCTCAAAAAATCTTTTAATACCCAAGTCATAATGGAATTACATGTGTCAAATTTGAGATAAGTAGTGTTTGATTACAAGTTACACGTCATTGACAAGCTTTCCATCTTGCTATAGTATGTTTTATGCTTAATTAATCTTTAACTTTATCTTCTTATTTTCTAATTGCATGTATGCTTACAACCATTTTCTTAAAATTTTCATACTTTCTAGCTTTAATTAGTGTGATCAATTTAATTTCATTTTTCCAATTTTGTTTCTCTTTTATACTTCCCAACGTGATTTAACATGATTGACTTAATTACTTTATTTTTAAACAATTTGGTTTTCATGTTCCTTCCATTTTATTATATTATTTTCATACTTCACAATGTGATATAATGTGATTTTACTTGTTTTAACTTGGTGCAAATCTTTTACATCATTTAAAAACATTTGTTATCATTTTAACCATAATTGGTTTATTCTATTTAGTTATCCTTTGTTATTACACATTTCCTGTCATGATATAGTGTGTAGTACATTTGTTTTTGATTACTTGTATTTTTATAAGTGTTTTTTGCCTTCTTTTTTTTAACCATGCATGTGTATCACATAATGATAGAAAAGAAAACACTCAACATATATTTTCCATAGCATATACAACAAAATCTAAAATACATATGCTATAAAGAAATATATCCATTCATCCACAACCCCAACCAAGTATAACTCACCAGATCAAATCCAACTCTATATATATATATATATTAGCTCAAGAGAGAGTGACACACATGGCTACCACTATCTAGCTTGAATAGGTGTAGGCCTAGGTGTTTAATCTACAGGGACATGTAACAGGTTTGAGATTGTAAACTACCTCATTATAACATCCCATTCATAGGGGACAATCCCATATATCTATGGGCAGCATGGCTACATAGAATAGATAGGATGGAGCCCAGCCTTAGAGCTAGAGTTATTATGTATTTTGTACTTTGTATGATATATAACAAAGTACAAAATACATAATAACTCTATAAGGCTGGGCTCCATCCTATCTTTCTATGGCCTAGCCATGTTGCCCATAGATATATGGGATTGTCCCCTATGAATGGGATGTTATAATGAGGTAGTTTATGATCTAAAACCTATTACCTATCCCTATAGATTAGACACCTGGGCCTGCACCTATTCAAGCTAGATAGTGGTAGCCATGCGTGTCACTCTCTCTTGAGCCAAGGCCTATGAGGCCTATACCCTACCCTCTCCCATCGCTATCAATGGCTATAATCCATCTCTACATGCTTGAAACTACTTTGTAACCTTTCCTACTAATCTAAACCATCCTTCCTTGGCTGGGGTAGGTGGAACCACAAGATCATCTAACATGGTGGGGTTGTACAGTGCCAACACCCCATACAAAATGTCATGATATGTGACCACTATGAGGGCTCCTCATTTGACATATTATTCCATAGAATATATAAAACCAAAACTAGATAGATATTATATCATATATATATCTCTGAATCTATCTACCATAAATAAAAAATACAACTAGTATCTTACATCAAAACTTAAATCCAAATTACAAATATTTATCACTAGTGCTAGTGTCACCAACCACCATCTCTCTAATTGCTGATCACCAAGCATGGTATCTCCATCCACTCATCCATCGAGTGCCTCCTCCATAGGTTACCTTCACACTAGTAAAAATCCAATAGTCACCACTCGAGCATGCCATGAACCTCTCTTCAGAGGTGCCTTTATGGACTAATTATTCCTTAAAGTAGATATTGAGTCATCTTATGCTATAGCCCTCACCTATGCCTACTCTCGTTGATGGTGTCCTTCATTTACAATGTGTCCATGGTGGCTATTATTGCTACTACTATTATGATGCCTATTGTGTGCCTACATCCACATCTATGGCATCTTCCCCTGACTATCCCCATTTTTGCCTACTTGTATTCTCGACTAGTCCATGATCTACCATGTAATATCCTAATCATAGGTATCTATACTAGTACTCCTCCTCATTATATCCCCCTTAGATCTCTAGCATGCCATGCCCAATAAGTAGGCACTACTAGAGGGGTCATTGGGTGTGGGAGTTTGAACTATCTGAGCAAGCATGCCACTAGATGCAACTCTATATATGAGGTGTAGTGGCCTGTGATCTACAACTATGTTAATCCTATAGTAATGGTCACCCAACTAGGCCATACAATAGTAATGTACATATATGGTTACCACATGATATATCCTCATGTGATAGTCTATAGAGCTAGCACGTGGAACACAACCCAAGCTACATGATCTTATCTCTACCATATGACTCAATGTAGCATGTCATCAACTACATGGGGTAACTTGACTGGTTGATTAGGGAACCTCTCATATATCTAGGTACTTATTAAAATAACATGTCCTATGGTCTTCTTCCCTCTCGACAACATCCCATACATATCATACATGAGCTAGACCTAGATGAAAACCCCAAAATTATAGAGTGCTCCTTGATCTAATATAGATTGACACAAGGCTATCATGTATAGCAGTACCTTACTATCCAATTTGTGACACAATAATCATGATATCACAAGTCTTATCATGGCCTTTTGAATTTCTAGAATGTTCATAATATAGATGTCAAATAAACTCACCCTCAATCTAGGGTATATCTTATCTGAGCATGTTTTCCACTGGGATAATGATTGTCTCTCCTCATATTCTCTTATGTGTCAATGATCATTGATGTCCCTTCTATAGGTAATCCAATCAATGCACGGACATCCTCTATTGTGATACCCATATCAATAGTATTGGAATCCACTACCCATATGAAAGTGTTGGTCAACCATTCCCATGTTCCAAAGAACATGATAATGATATCAACACTCAATAGGATCCACCTCAACTCCATGATGCCTTCGAATCCTAGTGCAACCAATCACACTTTGTCCACATCACTCAATTGATCTAGTAAATATAGAAGCCATGACACATATGTAAGGCACTAATATCTCTATCATTTTGAAAGATATCAAACAACAAAGGATGTATTAGATATCCATGTCATCAATAATTAAAATACATTCTTAAAAATTCATAAAATAACTACTTAAAATCAATTGGCTTGATTTAGTTTCTCATTTTCTTGATTTTCCTATAGAATCGGCCCATTTAATACTAAATTAGACTTTATCATTTTAACTAGATCAACCCATTTGATGCTAAATCGGCCATCATCTTTCTTTAGCATACTAAATCAGCCCTATAATACACCACCAGCCCCATTTAGCAAACTATATCAGCCCTCTTCCATAAATTAGATTGGCCCTATGGTATGTAGTTGGCCTTATCCTCATTGAATACTTAGTCATCCCTCTGTTACATAGTTATCCACCCCATAAAGTACTCAATTGGCTCACTAATATGCAGTCAACCCCTTGATTTATGCTTTCCTTATAAACAAGGTCAACCAGGTTGACTATGTTCTTCCTCAACAATGACTTTTTGACCATTTACCATAAATGCCTTACGTATTTATTGGTCTAACTTATTCTTATCTAATATCTTATTATATCACTATTTTATCTAAAAATTTCCTAGGGTTCATTCTGGTACCTAAATTTTGCCTACCAATCAATTTTGTATATCTAGCTCAATTTCAAATAAAAATATTCAAAAATTTAAAATTCACAATTGCTTATCTGTGTTACACTCACTATAGATGCTATGTGTCTTCCCATTTTAGCTGTCGTCTCCTCACCATGATGGATCTATGGTCTCACACTAGGTCTCTCAAATCTTTGTTTTCTCAAAATAGTAAAAATAAAAAATGAATTATTTTTCACCCTATTTATATTTACTATTCAAAATTATTTACCTTTAAAATATTTACCATCAGATTATGTTTTTTACTCGTATCTTTATTTCTACTAGATATTTTTTCAATTCATAAAATGTTTTAAAATCCTAACATCATATAAAATATTTCCACATGTTACAGTAAATTTTGATTTTTTTGATTTTTTCACTCTTTTTTGCTAATCTCTACAGGATCGCTTAATCTTCCCTACATTGAACACCTTTAATTATATTATGTCTCATTCTTTATCTACAACTTTAAGTTAAGTAAAAGTATATTTTTTTCAAATTTATCATTTTGTTTAACTGATTTACTCCTTACTATAATGTATTGAACTTTGGCATTGTGTGTTACTATGTTATTTTCCCAAAGCACCATCTTATGTTTCACCTACATGACATGTGATGAGATTTGAGTGGGGAAAATGTATACACAACATTTTCAAACTTTATTAATTACTGATAATTTCTCTCTTGTAGGAACCCATTGAGTCTCAATCTTTCTGAGTGCATGCCTTAAGGGGGTGCATCAAGAAAGGGGTGAGTAAACCATTGGTGCTTTGCAAGATTGTTGTCCCTATACTACCACTTGATATCTACACAACCATATCCTAAAAACCCTCCCCTAATCTTTGCCTCCTATTTTTGCCCTTTTTTAGCCCTTTTTCACCTTCACTAGCCCTTCCCTAGCCTAAAAACCCCTTCTAACAATTTACAATACATTGTTATCCCCATCGACCCTGTACTCTAATTAATAAAACTCATTTAGGGTCTAGGTTGGCATCTAGATGACCTAGACCAAGAGCTAATTTGTTTTTGTCAATAACAATATATAATCGATTGGGCTAACCCTATTAGCTAAAATTTTGAAAAGGTTTAGGGTTATATTTAGCTAAATATATATTCATTTCATCATTTATTTAGGAAGATAAGAGAAGAAGAAGACTATCTATTGCACATATACTTATCCATCATTCTACTTGAGGATCATAACTTAGGGTTTTAATACTTTCTTTAGATATAGGGATCTTGTCTTATAGAGAAGTCTTTTGGATGCATAGATAAGTTATGTAGCCTAGAGATGATATATCTTTGTCATCCTTACATACTACAACAACCTCTTGCAAAACACCTTGGCCAAGGGAGAGATTGAGGCTCGATGGGTTCATATTCAAAGGTAAATATTCCTAACTTTGTTCTTCCTTTGTAAGAGTAGATAGATTAGTATTTATAATTCTCTTCCATGCATTAGGATTTTGTATACATTGACATGAGTAAATATCTTCTATGCATGTTTAATTTTCATGTTTATTACCCCCACTTTGTGACACAAGATTTGGTGAGCAATAAATTAGACTTTAATTTACTTTTGTTATTTATACTTAGTGAATATGAAAACATAGGCCTAGTTATGGTTATTGCATAGTTTTTTTACTGGAGGCCTTAGAACCCTCCTAGTGATTTTATTATGGTAAGAGATTCCTTGGCTAGGTCTAATAGATCCATCTTGGTCATGACTATGAATATCTAATGTATCAACAATTGGAAGTGTAAATAGGATTTATAATTTTTGAGATAATATTGATTTATAGATTAGTTGTATTTCCCTTTACATACATGATGCACATATGTTGAGTCTAAAATAGTAATAACTGGCAATTTTTTTGAGTATGTGTAGCATGATCAATATCAATATTTAACAATTCTAAAATTATGATGTGGAGTATATAAAGATAGAACCTAAGAATCAAAATTGTGTAGAGGGTACCCCTAAGTGGGCAAATGTGTCAAATGAAGATCCCGTGTATCGGTGTATATGCCCCCAGTGGGTAGAAAATTATTATCTAGATTAGTTTAGTGAACTTAAATATTATATCAATATGCAAGCACTCGACAAGAACATGTGAAGCATGCATGTATGATAAAACTGATAATACTAAGATATCTAGCATATGTAGTGTTTGGAAAATATAAGAAATGAAAACATAGCAATGCATACAATCTATAGTTTTGTGTTTTTTGACATGTTATATTATTTTTTTATTTATAGATATAAGTTATATACAAGAAACACGAATAATTTTTTTAAAAAAATTTATATGTAAAATATCCTTAGATGCATGATGTTCAATGGGTTTTTTATTGCCTTGCCATCATGTGAAGCTAGACGATATACTTTTGGGCCAATATTTTCTATGATTATGTATGGGCCAAGATAATTTGGTTTGAATTTTCCTTTTTTATCTTCTTTGGCATTGACATTTCCAATATTTTATTTTCAAATCAAAATTTTGACTTCAAAATCCATGCTATAGACACAGTTATTTTAGGTTTGTTGAATTCATTTTTGATATGCCTTGAGATGCTCTACGTATTGAATGCATGTGTGATCCAAATATTCTAATTCATGGATAGTTATCTCTCTATATTGATCATCTATGCTGATCCATTTTAAAGAGACCCTTAAAGATGGGATTTCTAGCTCAAGTAGGCTAACTAATTCTATGCTATATACTATTGAATAAGGAATAGTTCCTATCAATGTGTGAATACTGATGCAATAAGATTATAGTGTATAGATGAGCTGATTGTGTCAATCCTTAACATATTTGGAATTGTTTTAATGAGGATATAATTGATTATCTTATTTGTTTCTTTTGCTTGACCATTACCTTATGGGTAGTATGAAGTAGACAATGTGTGTCATATTTTATATTTAGTGTAAAATTTCTTCATTATTTTATTCTTGAAATAAGTTCCATTATCTGTGATGATGGCCATCGAGAGGTCAAAGTGAGAAATGATATTGGTCATGATAAAATGGCATATATCTTCTCCATTTGTGGATTGTAGTAGAATGGATTCCACCCATTTTGTAAAGTATTCTATAGTTGTGATAATGAATTTGTGACCTCCTACAGATTCTAGATTTATCTTATTGATTACATCAAAACCTCATAACATGAATGTCTATGGAGATACAATAGGTTGTAGTTGTTATGAAGGGACATGGTGTAGGTTTCCATGGTGTTGACATTTCTCACATAATTTGGCGTATTCATAGCATTTTTATTCCATAGTTGGCCAATAGTAACCTTATTTGAGTAATTTGTGTGACATCAATTTACCATTGAAATGACCACCACATTCACTATCATGCACCTATCTGATAGCCAACTTAGCTTCCTCAACTTTCAGACATCGGAGTAAGTGTCCCTCAAAATATATTTTGAATAAGTCCCCACCAATAACGATATATCAGAGGAAGTTTTTTTGTAGTTTAAATTTTTCATTTCTTATGAAAGTATCAAGTGTAATAGATTTATGTAAAAAGTTGTATATATCTGAGAACCATTTGGATGCTACTATGTTACATGTGTTAACTATAACCATTGGATCTATGAGTTTTTTATGGGACACTAAAGGAAATTTTAATCATTTGATAGTGAAGATAACTTGGTATTCATCTATGTCAATGGGGATCAATGATGTTGCACTGGCCATTGCATCAACGTGATGATTATATTTATGTGGGATGTTTTTAATAGAGAATTTTTCAAGATGAGCCTGTAGACATTGAACCATATTCTTGTAAGGAATGAGCCATTATTCTTTAGTTTGGTATAAATATATAACTTTATTAACAATTAATTATGAATACCGTTAAACTTTAATTGATTTGACATGGAGAGTTTGAGTTGTTTGAAGGCCTAAGATAAGAGCTTCATATTCGATGATTTTGTTGGTAAATGAAAAACTAAGTTGATAAGTGAGTGGTAGTGTGTGCCAAGGTGATTATATGAAAATAATTCTAGATCTGACACCAAATGCACATCTAGAACCATCAAAGAACATTATCCACATATGGAAGTGGTATTATATGCTATGAAGTCATCTTTTAAATCATTGTTAATAAGATTTATATCCAATAATGGGGTTAATGCCAATTGATCTGTAATTATTTAGCCTTATACCAATTTTTGTAAAATGATATTGAGGTCGAATTATGTGAGTAACATAACTTATTTTCAAATTGGCCTGAGAGATATAGTTTCAACATGAGGAAATTTAATGGATCAAATTTTGTAATGAATTGTGTCTCATTTTTAATCATATAGTGCAAGATATTCTGAGTAGCAAATACAAGTGACAAATAAAGTTTTTCTATTATCGTATGATTTTGTTCATAATCAACAAGTGTATGAATAATGTAGTACATGTAATACTCTTTATGTTGATCATCGTGTTGTGTTAGGAGTACACTGAGTGTATGAGTTATTAATGAGAGGTAAAGTAGAAATAGATTGTCAAGTATTGGTGGTACCAAGATAGGTGGGTTCAATAAGAAATATTTGAATGTATCAAATATTTCTTGACATGATATTTCATTTAAAATTTATATCCTTTTTAAGTAATCTAGTGAATGATTCAGTCTTATCTGTGAGTTATGCCACAAAGCAATGTATTGTCCAAATTTTGCCTTGAGGGAGAAAAATTGTTTTAAATTGATAGGAAGAGGCATGCCCATTATTAATTTGAATTTATTGGGGTCAACCTCAATATGGCATTGGGATATTATAAATCCTAAGATTTTAACTGATGAAACTCAAAGACACATTTCTTGAGATTGAGTTGTATATTATATTTTCTTAGTCTGTCAAAAATCTATCACAAATATATTGAATGGTGGTTGCTCTTTTAATTTTTCAAAAAAATCATCAACATAATCTTCAACTATTTTATGAGTGAGATCATGAAAGATATGTGTCATTATTCACTAGTATGTTGCATCTGCATTTTTTATCCAAAAGGCATGACTATATATTAGAAAGTGTTGCATGGTGTGGTAAAATAATTTTTTTCTTGGTCTTGTTCAACGATCTTAATTGGATTGTAATTAGAAAAATCATCTATAAAGGAGAGTATTTTCATAGCCTACTATGGAGTCAACTATCATATTGATGTTGGGTAGAGTAAATTCATCCTTGGGGCATGCTTTGTTTAGGTCTCTAAAATCACAAAACATCAAATTTGATTGTTAGGTTTTATAATAGCGATAATATTAACAACCCATTAGGGATTTGGCCATTGGATCTCATCTTTGACTAAAAGATCAACTTTGGGGTGCATTTTTTGAATTTTCTATTTAACCGTATTGACATCAGGATAAAGTGTAATCTTATGTACTTCAATTTAAGGATCAATACTAGGCATATAAAAATAATCCCAAGTAAATACTTCTGGAAAATATTTTAAAATATGATGGATATTTGTATCTTCTTCTTTATGTAAGGTAATAACCAATAGTATGATACGAGGATGAGTATCTATGACATACTTGAATTGGACTATCTCTTCATTAAGTAATGTAGATTGATCCATAGTGTATGGTGTTGTAGGAATAATATCACTTATGTTAGGTCAAATATTATTTGAGTCATCTGAATGCTCACCAAAGTATGCTTGGGTATTTATGGAATGAGAAAACCCGTTCTTATGATAGAATGAATAGAGATCCTCATATGCCACTAGGAATTATAAGAGAGACTCATCATTAGCAAATTAATCAAAAGTAAGTAGATTCAAAGAAGTTGCCTCATCGATAAGATTGGGTAAACAACTAAGAGTGTAGAAACATGGTTTACTATATCATCTGCCCATGGAATAGGTGGACAAAACATGATATGCTAAGAAGTATGGTGAGATGACTTGGAATTAGATATGCTATATTTATGTCTAAGTCATTTTCTAACATGTTTATCATATGATTCAATAGATTAAGGATTACCTTCTCATATTTTCCAAGGCCCTATCCTATATAACCCATTTTTTGGAAGTATCTCGATGCAAAAGGAGAAGTGAATTTACTATCATGTGCTCTAAATAGTATATTGGAGTGGTGTTGTAGCAAAATCCATGTAAGTAATATAAGTTTGTGAAGGATATATATTTTGACAATAATTTAATGTTTATTTATCCATAGGGAAAGTATAGATATTATCTTTGTAGTTTAAAATTAAACAAGCATGTAAAGTGGATGAAACTGCATGCATATCATGAATCTATAGTCTTTCAAGTAATATATTATAATTAGGATCACTAGGCATAACTAACATTTTTAAGGTAGAGTTATAGGCCCCAATGTAAGGTTTAGTGTGATTTAACCCAAGGCTTTACCTGGAATATTATCAAACCCTCAGATGTTCATATCAAAATGATCCAAATCCTTAACATGTATATTAAGAAATCGAACAAAAGAGATATTACAAATGTTCAATCCTAATCTATTGTTGAATAGAACCCATTTAAAACTTACCTCATTAATTCATTATGTAATGTAGATAGGCAAGTGTAAATATATGATGTGTTAAGGTGGGAGATCTTCCACTTACAAATCAAATATGCTATTTGATCCATTTCATAGTATTAATTATGGAAGCAATAAAAGTTGGCTTAGATGTTTGAGGCACCTAAGTATCATGAAGTGACAACATATAAAATGTCTTTGTATGTGTCAAAATGTTTAAGGAGATATAAAATAGAAAATTTATCTAACAGAAGTATTTCTCTAGTCAACAAAGCTATAACCATGGGTGTTGTTAACCTACCAAGATTCAGGACTGCATATAGACAACATAACCCAGACTGTAGGGTCTACTAGGAGCATAGAGATGGTAGAGAGGTGGGATGGTGTCTAGATGTGTGTGATTGATAAACTAAGAGGGATAATCAAGACTACTCATGTTTCCTTATATCTAGGAGCAATAGGTAAGGAATCAAAGTGAACTAAAGAGCAAAAAGCATCTAAAGGAGACTTGTTAATTTTAGGTAATGAAGTTATCTTATGTAATGAATTCTCTATGTTGAAAGATTTGTGTCTTAATTAAATTCCACATAAGAGAAAAATAACATGATAAAAAAATAATGAAACATAACAAGCATTTTAATTGATATAAAGCATCATGTATACATGTGTGTATGTCTTTTCTGAGTTGATTCTGAATTAAAGGGAACAAACATGAAAATGAAAGTATTAAAATTTGAAAAAAAAAGTGATAAAATTACATAAATATTATCATGATTATATCAAATAAAATTATAAAATATATGTATCTAAAATTTGACTACTAAAAATATAAACCTTAGGATTATCTAGGGTTGGGGTTTGTGAAATATTTGAAGTAAGTTGAGTGCATCAAATATTTTAACCTTTTAATAATTAATAGTATATAAATCCTATGTTTGTTAAAGAGTTGAGTAAATGAATCAAGGTAATAATATACAATAAATAAAACCATTGATTTGTTATATAATTGATTAACTTTGACATTTTTAAAAATAGTAATAAATAGTGAAAGTAAGAACTTAGATGGAAAATAATTGAGCTAGGTGATCTAGAGGTTGAAAACTGAGATAGAAGTTGGTATCAGTGTCTCAAATATGATCCCAATGTTATAAACCCCCACAAATAGTAGTGTCCTAATTAGATAGTAGTACCATTATTAGAAATTTAGTGGTAGTGTCCTTATATTGGTAGTAGTGTCATCTATGCAAGATCAGCCTGAGCTTCTAGGTACAACTGTGTCTAGATATATGAGGTTTGATCTTACATGCATAAGTTATAAAACCCTATATATTGCCTATTTTTATTGAATTTATGAGAAAACCCTAATCCTCCATGTTGTTAGGGCATTCAATTTATACAATCTAAAAAGTGTGTTTATTAGTGGGGTAGGCTGGACATCCTCAAAACCCCATTGTGATGAGACTTTCCTACATACCAATACTTTGAGGAGGAATAAATCCTGATGTAGTTCTCCCCACATAAGTTCTAGTGCAAGTACAAGTGAAGTTAGTATGATAGTGGACTTGAGTGTTTTGAATGTGCTTGAAACTAAAAATTTGGGTAATTTGAGCTTAGGAATGTTGTAGATGGTAATATGCAGAAGTAGGACAGAATAAGGATTTATAACCTTAATTATGCACAACTTGTTCTAAATTTTAAATGTGTATTTTGCATATGATTTCCATCTAGTAGTTAGAGGCTAAAAATCATATATATATATATATATATATATATATATATATATATATATATACCGTTATGATACTTCTACGAGTGTTAAAAGAGGTCTAGGATGACCTCAGGAGGTTTTATATTTGAAAAGATCTCTATTTGTGAAAAAAGAGGGAAATGACATTAGCACCATTATTGGGACACTATCATCATGTGGTGTTACGATCCTTATTATGGCTCTAGTGTCCAAGTGGTAGAACACTAAGCATAAAGGGCCAAGATGCAAGAATGAAGGTATGAAACCACTTTACAGATGACTAGGGATGCCCATGGCCTACACAAAGGTTGGATAAGTGTGATAATAGGATCTAGAATAGGTCTAGTGATAATCTAGGGATAGGTAGCCTCAAGTAGCACTCTTAATACCCAAATACCACTTTTAGGTGTTTATAATTTCCCATAAAATTATTCTCTATATAACTAACCTATATGTAACAAAATTACACCCTTAAAAAACATAATTTTGACTTGTGTAGGTGTGACATTGATATTCTAGCCACAATTTTATAAAATTTAAATTTTGGTCTAATCCCTTGACTTTACAGGTCTAACCTTATATTTTGCAGATTTAATCATTTTTTTGAAAAAATCTAAATTGTTATCAATTTTTCTTTATAGATTTTTACCTTTGAAGTTTCTAATATCAAACTCTAATGTCGTTTTGTATGTCATTTTGTTAAAAACTTGGTATTTTAAAACTCTTTTAATATATTTATTAATCACATCTTAATTCAGGATTAATTAATCTACTTATTGTCTTGATTGTCTAAATGTTTGTCTAATATAGTCTAAATTTTTATCTACCTATTTGTCACCTAAGGCTACAATAGTGTATGCTCTCCACTTGCACCTTATGGCAATTCTTGGGTGATTATAAACCATTAATAAACCTCCCATTTTTATATTCTAGGAGCAATGTGATGTGGAATTGATCCCTGCACACTTGCCATAGTCTTAGGGGGATTGTGACTATTGATATCACCATCATGCACAAGACCACACTCCAAGTTATGGTGGAGTATAAATATTAGAGTTTGTTATCATAAATCTAAGAAGAATTTACCATGAAGGGTTTTGTGAAGTGGGGTGTGTTTTTTATTCCATTACCCAAGTGTCAGACAATGCCCTTACATTGACTTATGATCCATTGTACCTCAAGTATATAAGGGACTCCCATAACGAGTCTGTCTAAACCTAACTTAAGGCCTTAAAATAAAATAGGCATCTAGGGTATGGAACACAACATTCCTAAAGATTAATCACTAGTTTTAAATAGTGAAATAGGGTTGGGAGACTGATCTATTAACCTCTCATCATGAGATGTTAAGTGGGATAGGTGTTGAGTTTCACTCCTAATCTAGTCACTACATTAGGTTTATGGCTTGCCTAGTTTGTTTGTGTGTTGTCAAGACCCATACTTTTTGTGAGCCTTATAAACCTACACACAAACTATTCCCCTAGATTAAAAAAAATATCCCATATGACATACATAGTTTCTTCTTCACCCATCAATCCTATTTCATCCTAGTCAAACCTCATCACTCATCTTGTCCTCTTCTTATCCTAGTCATATTACATTATTACATCATCATATTCAACCTTGCCTAGATCATCCCTTAGTTTTACCCTATTATCCCATCATCATCTGTAGTCTAGATTTTATTCATATTACATTTTTGTCTTAACGTATCTTAATCATCCTTAATTCTTATTCATAGCTCATCACCTTGTTGAAATCCAACCTTATTACACATGTGTGTCTATATAATTTGTCAAAACTTCACAAAATCAATCATCACCTTGTCTTAACCATCATGTACACTTGCCTTAATCATCACCCATATTAAGCCCATCTAATCCATTTAGGGATTTAGTCATTACCTCTTATTTTAGTCTAAACCCATCACCCTTTTGTTATATCCCTTGACTTTGTCACACCTTATCTTGACCTTGTCTAAAATATCATAACCATCCTATTATCTTGTCCTAGTCCAACCTTATCATCTCTATCACCCTTGTATAATATTGCATATTCATTCCTAGTTATCACTTATCTAAACCCTAGTCATCTCATTTTGACTTAGGTCATCATTTGTCTAATCTTAATCATCCACTTTTGGCGTAGTCATACCTAATCATTACCCATCATATCATCTTGTTTTTACCCATATAATCCATTGAAGGACATAGTCATCTCCTCTTATCCTAGTCTAAACCCAATTTAACCTTATCTAAACCCATCTTAATCATAGTCACTCATTATAATCTTGTCATATTTTGCCTTCATTGTTACTAGTGTCCTAGTATAACCACCTGTCTAAACCTAACTTAAGGCCTTAAAATAAAATAGGCATCTAGGGTATGGAACACAACATTCCTAAAGATTAATCACTAGTTTTAAATAGTGAAATAGGGTTGGGAGACTGATCTATTAACCTCTCATCATGAGATGTTAAGTGGGATAGGTGTTGAGTTTCACTCCTAAGCTAGTCACTACATTAGGTTTATGGCTTGCCTAGTTTGTTTGTGTGTTGTCAAGACCAATACTTTTTGTGAGCCTTATAAACCTACACACAAACTATTACCCTAGATAAAAAAAATATCCCATATGACATACATAGTTTCTTCTTCACCCATCAATCCTATTTCATCCTAGTCAAACCTCATCACTCATCTTGTCCTCTTCTTATCCTAGTCATATTACATTATTACATCATCATATTCAACCTTGCCTAGATCATCCCTTAGTTTTACCCTATTATCCCATCATCATCTGTAGTCTAGATTTTATTCATATTACATTTTTGTCTTAACGTATCTTAATCATCCTTAATTCTTATTCATAGCTCATCACCTTGTTGAAATCCAACCTTATTACACATGTGTGTCTATATAATTTGTCAAAACTTCACAAAATCAATCATCACCTTGTCTTAACCATCATATACACTTGCCTTAATCATCACCCATATTAAGCCCATCTAATCCATTTAGGGATTTAGTCATTACCTCTTATTTTAGTCTAAACCCATCACCCTTTTGTTATATCCCTTGACTTTGTCACACCTTATCTTGACCTTGTCTAAAATATCATAACCATCCTATTATCTTTTCCTAGTCCAACCTTATCATCTCTATCACCCTTGTGTAATATTGCATATTCATTCCTAGTTATCACTTATCTAAACCCTAGTCATCTCATTTTGACTTAGGTCATCATTTGTCTAATCTTAATCATCCACTTTTGGCGTAGTCATACCTAATCATTACCCATCATATCATCTTGTTTTTACCCATATAATCCATTGAAGGACATAGTCATCTCCTCTTATCCTAGTCTAAACCCAATTTAACCTTATCTAAACCCATCTTAATCATAGTCACTCATTATAATCTTGTCATATTTTGCCTTCATTGTTACTAGTGTCCTAGTATAACCACCTGTCTAAACCTAACTTAAGGCCTTAAAATAAAATAGGCATCTAGGGTATGGAACACAACATTCCTAAAGATTAATCACTAGTTTTAAATAGTGAAATAGGGTTGGGAGACTGATCTATTAACCTCTCATCATGAGATGTTAAGTGGGATAGGTGTTGAGTTTCACTCCTAAGCTAGTCACTACATTAGGTTTATGGCTTGCCTAGTTTGTTTGTGTGTTGTCAAGACCAATACTTTTTGTGAGCCTTATAAACCTACACACAAAATATTACCCTAGATAAAAAAAATATCCCATATGACATACATAGTTTCTTCTTCACCCATCAATCCTATTTCATCCTAGTCAAACCTCATCACTCATCTTGTCCTCTTCTTATCCTAGTCATATTACATTATTACATCATCATATTCAACCTTGCCTAGATCATCCCTTAGTTTTACCCTATTATCCCATCATCATCTGTAGTCTAGATTTTATTCATATTACATTTTTGTCTTAACGTATCTTAATCATCCTTAATTCTTATTCATAGCTCATCACCTTGTTGAAATCCAACCTTATTACACATGTGTGTCTATATAATTTGTCAAAACTTCACAAAATCAATCATCACCTTGTCTTAACCATCATATACACTTGCCTTAATCATCACCCATATTAAGCCCATCTAATCCATTTAGGGATTTAGTCATTACCTCTTATTTTAGTCTAAACCCATCACCCTTTTGTTATATCCCTTGACTTTGTCACACCTTATCTTGACCTTGTCTAAAATATCATAACCATCCTATTCTCTTGTCCTAGTCCAACCTTATCATCTCTATCACCCTTGTATAATATTGCATATTCATTCCTAGTTATCACTTATCTAAACCCTAGTCATCTCATTTTGACTTAGGTCATCATTTGTCTAATTTTAATCATCCACTTTTGGCGTAGTCATACCTAATCATTACCCATCATATCATCTTGTTTTTACCCATATAATCCATTGAAGGACATAGTCATCTCCTCTTATCCTAGTCTAAACCCAATTTAACCTTATCTAAACCCATCTTAATCATAGTCACTCATTATAATCTTGTCATATTTTGCCTTCATTGTTACTAGTGTCCTAGTATAACCACCTGTCTAAACCTAACTTAAGGCCTTAAAATAAAATAGGCATCTAGGGTATGGAACACAACATTCCTAAAGATTAGTCACTAGTTTTAAATAGTGAAATAGGGTTGGGAGACTGATCTATTAACCTCTCATCATGAGATGTTAAGTGGGATAGGTGTTGAGTTTCACTCCTAAGCTAGTCACTACATTAGGTTTATGGCTTGCCTAGTTTGTTTGTGTGTTGTCAAGACCCATACTTTTTGTGAGCCTTATAAACCTACACACAAACTATTCCCCTAGATAAAAAAAATATCCCATATGACATACATAGTTTCTTCTTCACCCATCAATCCTATTTCATCCTAGTCAAACCTCATCACTCATCTTGTCCTCTTCTTATCCTAGTCATATTACATTATTACATCATCATATTCAACCTTGCCTAGATCATCCCTTAGTTTTACCCTATTATCCCATCATCATCTGTAGTCTAGATTTTATTCATATTACATTTTTGTCTTAACTTATCTTAATCATCCTTAATTCTTATTCATAGCTCATCACCTTGTTGAAATCCAACCTTATTACACATGTGTGTCTATATAATTTGTCAAAACTTCACAAAATCAATCATCACCTTGTCTTAACCATCATATACACTTGCCTTAATCATCACCCATATTAAGCCCATCTAATCCATTTAGGGATTTAGTCATTACCTCTTATTTTAGTCTAAACCCATCACCCTTTTGTTATATCCCTTGACTTTGTCACACCTTATCTTGACCTTGCCTAAAATATCATAACCATCCTATTCTCTTGTCCTAGTCCAACCTTATCATCTATATCACCCTTGTATAATATTGCATATTCATTCCTAGTTATCACTTATCTAAACCCTAGTCATCTCATTTTGACTTAGGTCATCATTTGTCTAATCTTAATCATCCACTTTTGGCGTAGTCATACCTAATCATTACCCATCATATCATCTTATTTTTACCCATATAATCCATTGAAGGACATAGTCATCTCCTCTTATCCTATTCTAAACCCAATTTAACCTTATCTAAACCCATCTTAATCATAGTCACTCATTATAATCTTGTCATATTTTGCCTTCATTGTTACTAGTGTCCTAGTATAACCACCTCACTTTTCTTCCTCCTGAACATCAATTCTTCCCTCTTCACATAGTCTAAACACATGCTAGTCATACCCTATTATGCAATCACCATCTATATTCTTTCTTTATCAATATTACATTTTGCCTTAGTTTTCCTTAATCATCCTTATCATTCTAGTCACAACCCATCACTCATCTTCACCTTATCTTAGTCATCATCCCATCCTATTCCAACCTTGTCCTTTATATTCATCTTGTCTCTAAAACCAAGGCATTCCCTTTGTCACATAATCAAACTTGGACAAGGCTTAGTCTTCCATCTAGTCTAAACCCACCTATAACTTAGTCTCCCTTCTCACATTTGTCACATTTATGATCATATCTAGAGTCTACCTTGAGTAAAACCTTTATTTTGAGCTAGTAACTTGTCATAATTTGACTTTAGGTCCACCCTTTCTTAATTTTATGCTTAATCTTAACCCATAAATTTATTGGTTCAAAATTGGCACCCATCATTACTATGTTGTTATTCTATGAGTTTAAATTTGGAACCTGATGTTATCTTATCATCCTACCAGTTTAAAATTGGCACCTATCATCTCATCACTTTACCCATTTTAATCTAGCACCTATCAGTCCTATCTAACATAGTTGACATTGAGGGAGATATAATGCTGAGTCTAAAATATGACTTATTATTAATATCAATTTCTAGACTGAACAATGCAAAGATCTTAGGCTTGTATCTAATCTTAGTGTAGTAAATGGATGTTTTATATTAATAAATGTAACTTAAGTATAAGTTACTAATTCTATCATTTAATTGTAACTCTTTGCATGTTTAGTGATGCAGATGAAACCTTCAATTAACACTCATTTATTTCTTGTTTCAACTTGTTCTTCTTTTGATAATGCTTATAGGCAAAGAACATAATATATGATTTAGGTTTTCATAATCATATCATGGTTCTTGTGATCCTCTATCTTCTTATTCTAATCCTTTTTAGGCTTATAACCAATCCACACAACTTCCAAGTTCAATACTTTCATCATTCTATGCTTCTTTCCTTTAACATGCTTCCTTGTAGCCTTTTTTGGCCTTTTTTAATTGTACAGTCAGATGATGATTGATATTAAGAAAATAAAGTTATTTTCTAACACCCTCTATTGATTTCTTCCTCTTCATGAAGTTTCTTGACCCATCTCAACTCCTACATGCCCTTTTCAATCAGTGTCTAGGCCTAATTAGGAATCTTTAGCCCTATTTTAAACATAGTCATCTACCTCTATACTCAGAGGATCTGTACAGGTTCAAAAATACCAAAATATATTAGATCACATTAACATCAAACTAATAACCAAATTTGGGGTTTTTTGACTGGTGGAAACTCTCATAAAACAAGTTATTATCTTGAAACCCTAATACAAGGTTTGTATCATTTGTGTTAGCCCAAGAGGGTATAATTTGATATATTGAAAATATAGGTAAGTTTAAATATAATGTAATGGATGATTAGGGTATGTCTAACCCATATACACATTTTTAAATTATTTTATTCCTCTTGTGATGCCTATGTTCTTCACCTAACTCAATTCTTGGTTTGATTATGTGTTAAAACATAGTCTCTTATAGGTTTTGAATACGATATGTTATGAAATGCATAGTCAAATGAATTTAAAATGCATAAAATGACCTTAAATTTTTTGAGAAAGCACTTACCATTATATGTGTCTAGTATAATTAACTTTTTACATACTCTTGCTTCATTCCATATGTTTACTCAGTCAATTATACACATAATTTTGAACACACAGGGTCTACAACATTTTTATCTTCAAAATTGAGAGATCCTTCTTCATTTTATTCAAGTTGGCATCCATAAATTTTCAAAATCATCTCCCATAACTATCTCTAACATAAACATTTAAAACTTTATATTCTCTATAACTACTCCAACGATTCTTGGACTCCTTCAAGAATGTTGAAAGACTCCAAAACCATCTTAACTCCTAATGCACCTATATGAAAGATTTGTTTTATGACTCAAGTATGTATTATAGTTATATTTACCCATTTTATAGCCTTAAAAAAATATTAAAATGTTTAAAATTCTCCAAACATGACCAAAACTTGATAAATAAATTCAAATTTGTAGAATTTGTGAGAAAATGCCAATTTTAATTTTTAACCTCCCTAAGCACACTTGACACTTGTAAAAGATTCTCAAGTGTGTATTATGAATCCTAAAACCCTTTAAACACCCTAAACAAACTACATGACCACTAAACATCTTGATCAAGCCAAAATTATGCAAATAAAAATAAGACAATTCATCCTTAGAAGGATGCTCCTACATCATACTATTGAGGGGCAAAAGAAACTTTCCATGAAAGTTTAACTGACCTTGTATTTTTCTTATCCTCAATATATATATCTCTCTTATTCATTCCATATTTTCAAATTCATATCCTACTAGATCCCAAGGCCTATGACTTGAATAAAGACCTCATTGATTCTTGATAAGGTCATCTCTTTTGAGGTTGTCTTTCATTATATTATTCTCCAAGATGATCACCTTCAATAGTTTTTGATGTTATTATAATAAATTTTCACATGAAACAAACAAGTTAACCATAAAAACCTCCTTATCTTCTAATAATCAATACTTTTGCACTCTCATGGTTGTCCTTTTTGTGATTGGAGCTACTATCCCTTGAGCCACTTCTTTTTGTTCCAACAAGATATGGACTACCTCCTTATCCACATTCACATATTTACTTACTATATGTTGTTCGTACATCACTTGATTAATTACATTATTCTACCCACTTGTCAAATTTCTAGTCATCTCACCTTCCATAGCAAGATATTTCAACACACCAACCTTCAGAGCAAAGCTTTCTAGATACCTTATGTTACTTATAAAATATAATTGATAATAAAACTCTAAAAACAACATTTCCAAGTGATTTTTTGACAACTCATCATTCTTGGCTAGCTGTAATAGTTCTTTGCTGCCCATAATTAACACATCATATTTCTTTTCAATTATTGCATCCTCTTCTCTCATTTATTTGGTAACTTGTGCTACACCTTCTTCCTCTTGGCACTTATTCTTAACTGACAAATTCTTGTCCTCAATTCTATAACTATTTCCTTTTACAAAATATTCCTTCTCATAAAACATCATCACTCTAATTTGTACCTCCTTCCATGCTTGACTATCCTTTAATGGAGTCAGTGTATGCTTGATGTCATCCTTATCAATGGTGTATGTGTTGGCCCTACCATCATGAGTAGTTCTTCTATCATACTTCCATAGTTTAACAAGTATGATATGGCATACATTAGTATGAATCACATCACACAAAACTTTATCCTTATAACCACCAATCTGTAAGTCTATATGGCATTACTTAATAACTAAAACCTGATGATTGCTTTGAATCCATTAAAATTTGTAAGGATATGGATGCTCTTTAATTTATAATCCTATATTATTTATCATCATGGAAGATACAAGGTTATACATACTACCATTATCAATTATAACCCTACAACATTTACCTTTGATTTTGCACATGGTCTTAAATAATGTTTTCCTTTGTGATGGTTCTTTATCTTCATGGATTGTCTTTAAAAGAACTCTCATCATCAATGAAATCTCTCCTATTTTAGGTTATTAAACATAGTTTGGTAAGGACTCTACGCTTTCTTATTTTTTTTGAACCACTTGATTCATACTTTCACTCCAAGATCTGTCAGTTTGAATATCTTATGGACACTCATATGATCTATATCTTGCAAACTTGTTACATTTAAAACATTTATCTATAAACCCATTGTATCCTCTTCCTCTACCATAAGATCTTCCACCTCTAAATCCATAACCACCTCTAATAGATTGACTTAAATTTTTATAAATATTGCCAACTTATTTACGATGACTTTGCCATTGATTTCTATTACTTGGCCATCCTCTTCCTTCTTATTGACCTATACCTATGTAACTCCTATGGCTCCCTATATTTTGTTGACTTTTCCTTCTATTAAAATTTTCCTCTACCTTTAACGTAACTTGATAGGCCTCTTCTACTATCATTGGAGACAAAATGCTAATTTTATCTTGAATGTTAAACTTCGGTCCATTGATGTACTTGGTAACCTTTTCTACATCCTCCTCTATGTGTCCTACTTTGATAGTTAGTTTTTAGAATTATTTGATATATTATTTACTATCATTTCCTTTTGTATCATATTTTTCATCCTCTTTAATAAGATGGTTTGATAATATTTAGGCATGAATTTGCCTTTCATCTTGGACACCATTCTATCCCATGACCTTATCTTTTATTTTCCCCTTCTTATTTCTTCCTGTATTTCATATCACTATAGGGATGCATGAAAATTAAACCTTGTCACTAAAAAATTCACCTTATTTTCCTCATTCACATCTTCATAATCAAAGTATTTGTCCATAGATGTGATTCAATCAATCAAGTCTTCAACGTTGAGACTGCCCTCATATATTGGCATCTCTAATTTAGATTTAATGTCACTCTAATGACTGCTCTTATAAATATTTCCTCCACTCTAACTTACCCTCCTTCTACATCTTATTCTTTAGGAACCTCATCCTTTCCTTCACTCACATATCCTTTATTCAACTCTCTTCTTTGAGTTAATTTCATGGATTACAATCTAGCCTACAAGTTTCTCACTTAAACCACTAGTGCATTAACTACCTGCAACCTTTTTTTGACTATTGATAATCCATGTCCTCTATCTTACATGTGTCTTTAATATTTTACCAATATATCCTAATATTTGATACCAAATGATGTAGATGAAACCTTCAATTAACACTAACTTATTTCTTATTTCAAGTTGTTCTTCCTTGGCAATGCTTATTAGCAAAGAGCACAATATATGATTTAGGTTTTCATAATACTGTTAGGGTTCTTGTGATCCTATATATTCTTTTTATAATCCTTTTTATTATTATAACCAATCCACACAACTTCCAATTTCAATACTTTCATCATTCTATTATTCTTCCCTTTGGTAGGCTTCCTTATAGCCCTTTGTTGGCATTTTTCAATTTTACAATCAAATGATAATTTTTATTAATAAAATAAAGTTAGTTTATCACACACTATATTTGGTTACTCCTCTTCATGAAGTTTATTGACCCATCTCAACTCCTAGATTCCCTTTTCAATCAGTGTTTAGGCCTAATTAGGCATCTTTAGCCCTATTTTAGACATAGTCATCTACCTTTATACTCAGGGGGTATGTACAGGTTAAAAAATAATTGAATGTGTTACATCATACTAAAATCCAACTAATAACTAAATTTTGGGTTTTTTTACTAGTGGAAACACTCATAAAACAAGTTCTTGTCTTGAAACCCTAATTCAAGGTTTGTATCATTTGTGTTATCATGAGAGCATATAATTTGATGTATTGAAATTCTAGGTAAGTTTCAATCTACTATAATGGATTATTTGGGTCTTTATAACCTCCATACACATTTATAAATCATTTTATTCCTCTTTTGATGCCTCTATTCTTCACCTAACTCAATTCTTGGTTTGACTATGTGTTAAAACATAGTCTGTTGTAGGGTCTGAGTATAATATTCAATGAAATGTATAGTAAAATGAATTTAAATTACATAAAAGTACCTTAATAACATTTAAAAATATATTAACATTATATGTGTGTAATATAATTAACTTTCTACAAAGTCTTGCTTCATTCCTATACATACTTAGTCAATTATATGTATAATTCAGAACACACAAGGTCTACGACATTTTAATATTCAAATTGATAAATAATTATTAATTTAATTCAAGTTTTAATCCATATATTTTTAAAATCATCTCCCATTACTATCTCTAACATAAACATTTATAAATTCATATTCTCTATAACTACTCCAACAGTTCTTGGACTCTTTCAAAAATGTTGAGAGACTCCAAAATTGTCTTAACTCCTAACACACTTGTATAAAAGACTTATTTTATGAATAAAGTATGTATTAGAGTGGTATTTACCCCTTATATAGCATAAAAAAGAAGATTACAGTGTTGAAACTTCTCCAAACATGACCAAAACTTGACAAGGAAATTCAAAATTTTAAATTTGTATAATTGGTAGGAAAATGCTAATTTTAATTTCTAACCTCCCTAAGCACACTTAGACACTTGGAGAAGATTCTAAATTGTGTATTATGACTCATAAAACCCTTTAAAAACCCTAAAATAATTACATGACCACTAAACATATTGATCAAGACAAAATTATGCAAATAAAGACAAGATAATTCATCCTTAGAAGGATGTTCTTGCATCATTTAGTCTCTCAATTTTGTGTATATACATATGATACAATATTTTATAAGGAATAAGGACATTTTTGATGATCTTATAAAGAAACCTATATGAATTATTTTTCCATTTGGAAATATAAAAACTCATTGGACACACTTTTGGCTCATTCAAGTCTTCTTTAGACCGAGCTATGAACTTGTCTAATAGCTACAAACTCACATAGTCTGTTGCTATGGATTCACCTAGTAGCTATGAACTTACCCAATCCATAGTTACAAACTCATTTAAGATCTGATTTCATTCTTTATTGAATCATTATACCATTTCTATTAGCCTAACACCCTTGTTATGGACTTATTCAACATCTAGGTTCCTTTAGGCAAGTTACTACAAACTTCACTAGGTTTTCATAGAAATAGCTCTGAACTCTACCAGAGTTGCTATGGAGTTGATCCAAACTCTATTAGAACTAATTTAAACTCTTTTAGTCTATATTATGATCTTAAAAAACTATAATATCTATACTTTCCATCTTTGTCATTATACTTGAAGATTTTTTTGGTCACTTATTGTTGACGCAGTGGATTGCACTTGGGGTAGGAGGCCGAGCTCCTACCTTTCCACATGCAACAATGGAAACTCCCCTCTCACCTGTGGGACTGGTGAAGCTGGAGGGGAGAGTCTCTAGATGAGGGCTAGCTCCCTCTGATGTATCTTTTAGGCCCTTGTTTCTCCTATTGCTAACAAATAAAGATGAAAAAAGGGGGGGATGAAAAGGGAGAGAGAGATGTTGAACACAAAACCTAAGCCTAAAAGTAAAAGGTGATACACTAGAAAAGTGATGACCCGCCCAGCCTAAATATACAATTTTCATCAAAAGAAGCACCCATACACTTCATCTGAAATAAGAATCTCTTCTGTAACAGTCAGCTAGGGGTCTGTGGAAGTACAGGGAGGAAGGAACTAGCAAAGGTGTTTTGGGACACACTTTGACAGACTATTCATAGGCACCTATATTCTTTCTGTAGACACTTTTAGCAGACCTATAGAAAGGAGACTTCATAATGCACTGGACATGCTATAATCAATCTATGAAAATCATGAAAGATAATGACTTAACACAAAAGAAGAAAACAAACGTATACTTTAAAGTGTAAGTCCAGATGGAGGTAAAAATGCTAAGTCCTTATTCAAGGTAAAATCTAGCAGCTCTACCTTACAAGCCCCAAGAGATTTTTTGGGTAGAGTTTTGCCTTAAGGCTGAGAGAGTGGATCCTCTTCTCAAATGAGAAGTTTACCAATATATAGAGGAAGAAAGAGGCCATTTTGGCACCCTTTGATGAGCTGGCCCCTGTGCACTAAAAACATCAAAAAGAGGAAGTCACTATTACTGATGTCATTCTTCTAAAAGAGGCCTACTGGAACCATGTTGTACAATCACTAAAATTGACTTTGGCATTCAAGCATTAATGTAAGAACATGGCTGTGCCTCTTTTCTACAAATAGACTGCAGTTTGTCCCCTCATAAATGCCAACTAGAGAAAACAGGCCGCACCACTCATCTGACAATAACTCACCTCCTCTTTGCCACTTGAACTACTTTGTCTCTTTATGTGCCTTGTCTTCTTCCTACTCTTTCAGCCCTCGAGGGTGATCTTCTAGTGGGTCACTGCATTCCTTGGGCTCTTTCCATGATTGGCGCTCAGGCAATTCAAAATAAAATGGTTATTTTACTGTCTTAAATTTGATGTTCACACAGCCGTCACCTTGAAATTGAACACCCAACAGCTAGTTCATCTCCTTAAAATTGATGGCTTTTGGGATGTCATCATCCTTGGAAAAATTTGTTGGGTCTTTTCTGTGGGCTTTTCCCATGGGTTTTTTGCTTCAGGCTTTTCTTGCAGACAAAAAGTCTACAAAAATTATCTCGATCTTTGTGTCCTTTCGTTTCAGGCTCTTTGGCTTTTTCCTCTCCTGTGGCCTCCCCAAATTTCTTCAAACTTTTTGTCTGAAGGAATTCCTTTAGACAAAAAGTCTAAAAGAATTCATCCTTAAGTCTTTTCACATCTTTTAAATCTTTTGGCTGCCTCGAAATGTTCCCTACCCTCTGCAAGGGCATTTGGACTCAGGACTACCCTCCGCAAGGGCACCTACCCTTCAACTTTGGGATGCACCCTTGAACCAAGTTGTTGAACCAAAAATGGTTCAATGGTTCAACACTGCATGCCAAGCCCTTTGAACTATTCGCTTGAACCAACCATTGAACCAATCTATTAAACTGGCTCAATGGTTTAACACTACACATCAAGCCCTTTGAATTGTTTGATGAACCAAGTGATTGAACCATATGTTGAACTCACCGATTGAACCAAGCAATGAGTTAAAGGCATTGAACTAAGCCGATTGAACCAAGGAAATTGAACCAAGTGTTGAACCAATGCATTGAACCAAGCTGATGAACTGATTGATTGAACTTACTAATGAACCTGAAGCTGCTTGAACAAAAAGCCACTAAACCAAGGCCTTGAACTGAGTGCTTGAACCAAATGATGAACCAAGACTGATTAAACCAAGGCATTGAACCAAGGCATTGAATTGGTTCAATGGTTCAGCGATGTCAACCTTCCTTGTGATTTTTATTTAGACAAGAGACTAAAAAAGCCTTCTAAAAGCTAGCACTCTCTGAACTGATTCTTCATGCGCCAAAGACTAACCCTGCATATTTCATAGAAGTCCTTGTGAAGTCTGTAGAAATTCTTGGACTTGTGCAAAATCAAAAAACGAAATGGCCTAGAACAACAGGGGAAGAAGGGGACCAATTTTTGGCCTATTAGGCAAAAAATGGTCAACACTTACTATTTATAAGATAACTATAAATAATAGATCTATATATAAAATTTTAAATAGTAGATATATATATATATATATATATATATATATATATATATATATCATTTAGTGTAAATATGTCACAGTCTTTATAAGTCAAATTGATCTAATATATCTAGGAAGTCAATCCTAGTAGATATGTAGTGGATTTTGTAATGGATGGATCTTCCTATTTCAAACCGTTAATCACCTATTTTGAAGAACCACTAAAATTAAGAGATTTGTCTTGATAACAGAAGATTGGTGACTGAGATCTAGGGATCTACAATTACAACATTATATAAGTAAATCTTCATGTCTTCATATAGAAAGATAAAATAAACATAATATATTGTTTTTCATTTAATATTCTAGTACAATTATAGTTATATTCATGTAATCTATTTTGATCAATTAATGAATATATCTCCAATTTTCAAGTACTGAGTTTTCTTTTCATTAATGTTCCCAACGTGAGCAAGGGCCCACTCTCCTCAAGAACTAGGGACATATTTCTGTATGGTATTTTATGTATTTATAGTTTTCATTAATTATAAATATATTCCATTTTCATAACACTAATTATAAATAGATTTCATAACCTGCAAAAAATTATCTTTCAGTTTTAAAAGTTAATTCAAGATTACAAATCAATGTGTTTAGTTTCAACAGATTGTTCACATTTAGCAAGTGTGCTTACTTTCAGCAGATTTTTTAATTTTAGCAAGTGTGCTTACATTCAAAAAAGTGTTTATTTTCAACAAGAGTGTTTATTTCAGTAAATTAGATTACATAGTATTTTAATTCTTCAAGTGTGTTTCTTTATTGCATAAGTGAATATTTTTTAGAATAGATTAGATTAGACATTTAGAAAGGACAACAATGCCCCAAATCATCTTTGTAAGACCTAAAATAATAATCCTTGTTATAGATAGCTTTAGATTCTTCCCCTAGTTTGAATGGCATCAATAGATACATTTGATTAAACGAAGGGATTAATGACACCCATTATATACCCTATTATCATTTCAGCCATTCATACAAGCCCATGTCTTATAAACCTTTTTTATACTCAAGTTCATACCTCATCAACATATCCTTTTAAGTCCTACCCATCTCTCACATCCCTTAACCCAAAGGAAAATTTATCCTGTCACTCATCTATAATCCACATCAATCCACATAATGAACCTAGACCTAGACATTCCCTCCATCACCCCAATGAGTCACACATCCACTTAATTCATGACCCTAACCTCTTATCCCCCTACAATCTCTAGACCTAATGTCCCTTTGTGTCCCTCAGTCCAACATATTTATTTTAACCCCCAAAAACTCAAAACCCTAAATAGAGTCCAAACCTATCATCACATTATCATTTATAGCCTAAATATATTCATACCCATAATCTTTGACCATCATCCCTCATCCCATTAACTTTTTAGTCATACACTTACCTTAGTTCATTGAAAACAACTCTTTACACATCAGGGTCCCTATCACAAGCTTTCTTGCATCAAAACTTAATCATTTTTTAATCATACACATAATTAAATCTAATCATCCACTCTATCCAATCCAACTCAAGTAGATTATTTAATCACTTGACCTAGTCTAAATTGAACCAAGTCAACCCCATCAAAAGTCATTCATGACCTAGTCATGTATCTTTGTATATTTAAACATAACCCCTCATCAAATCTCTTAGCTTGTCTTAACTCATCATCAAAACATAAATATATTCTAAACTATTGAAAGTCTAGTTAGCTCATGTCCTAGCTTAGTCTACCTAATCTAGTCTAACCCTATCAAAATGTCACATCTCATCGAACAACATAAAGTCAAGCTTGAGATCAAACTGAAGTAAGCCTTTATCATAATTTGTTTCACATACCAATTTTCATCTCTCAATCCCCACAACTATCAATTGGGGTTGACAACTCACTTCATCCATCCTTTCTCTTGTCTTGATCTATGGATTCCCAAACATATTTGTATGTCACCCTGATTGAGAAATATATCTTTACCTAAAAAGATGCATTCCTTTTTTAGCTCCTAGAAATGGGTACCCCACTTCCTTTAGAATTTTATCCTGTTCAACTCACATTACCTCCAATCCATACCCATTCACCTTAGTATACTCCTAGCCTCCATACTACCCAATCAAAATCAAACCCTCCATCTACTAGTCATATTCAATCACATACCTCTTGTTATACTAGAAAAGGGAGGTATATCCTTAAAAACCTATCTAATACTAGTAAAAAATCATCTGATCTAAAGTTAAATGATTCCACATCTAAGTCTATAAGTGAATAGAGGATATATACTCCTCTTCCTATATCCCTATAATCCCTCTTTCATAAATTCATTGCCCATTGATATGATGGTTTATCCAACTATAGGCATATTGATCCAACCAAGCCCAAGCCCTCTTGATATAAATAAAATCAATACTATCAATACCATAAAACTTGGGGGTATACTACTAATTGATGCCTAAGTTTCAAAAACTTCATCCAAGATCCCATCGACCATGATGACATTGAAATCGAGAGTGAATAAAATGAATGTACATCCGAAGGAGAATAATAATGGGTATGTTAGGATTCATTTCCCAAGTAAGATCAAGCCATTACACTTCCCAACCAAGGCTAATACACCAATCCCATATTTGATATTCCACCCATATTTGACAAACCTCTCTTTGATGATGAGTCTATCCCTTCCATCCTTGATGTGCCTTATTATATCTTTATTCTCCTCTATACTCATTAATCTTTTAATTTCTAGATTTTATGGTTAATGACTGGTTAAATATTGTGTTAGGTAGATGGATTCATAATATGTTAATTTATGATAGTATATATTACTTATCATCATGATCATTAACTTGTTTGTTATCTATTCATATTTTATTATGTTATATTATGATCATGATTATTTAGTTTGTTCAGTTACAATAGTTTATTATGTGTTATTTCATGATATGGTCTAACTACTATTTATTGCACTGAGGTGGATGTAGGATGAAGTCCACCCTTTAGACTATGACTGAGGGAGGGTGTCATCAAAGATTATGAAATAGATGGAGATGTTAGGGGATGAGATAATGACACTAAAACCCCAACACACACCATTATTTGGTTATGTTTGTTTCAATATTTCATTGATTGTATTGTATTTTAATTTAATATTTACATGTAGTGGTTTAGATAGTTTGCATAATTTTGATGTTTTTCTGGTTATAATTTATGTAATTAAATTATTGTAACTTTTACACTAATATTATTTTATGTTCTTGCTAATGTGAAGAGTCAAAAATGAAATGTTTTGTGTAATGGTACCTTCTTGGGTTTGGTCTTGTATGACTATCTTATTTTTCTATCTTAGCATTGATTGAAACTTTAGACTAGCATAAAATGGTTTGAATACCATAGGTGTTAAATGGATGACATGTTTTAAATTATTTGTTATTAAAACATTTGATATTTTAATCAATGACATATTTGTGTGTGAGGAAGTTGATGGGATAGATTAGAGAGCCATTAACTAAATGAATCATATGATTAACTTAACAATTAAAGAATAGTTTATTTATTCATGCATTTAGTTAAAGATAATTTATACTTGGATTCAGTAAAGATAATTTGTTAATGAGTTAATGTTAAAAACAATAGTTGACCTAATTCTAGTTTAATCTAGAGGGGTTGTTACAAGCATCTCCTCATTAATCTCGTATATGAAAAGCTCGTCAACCACCAGTTATCCACATTTCACCCATCACATTAAAATCCCTAGTCTAGGTCACTTCTAAACAATTTTATTCAATAACCATCTACCAAAAACAACACCTCATTGAAATTATGTACATCTTTATCAAAATTAACACTAGAATGGTCATCTATATTAGGATCTTATCCAATCCTAAAATCTATATTAGAACCATCATTATACAAAGATATTAAATACCATGATGACACCCACCTCTTTTTTATTTGATAGGTTAAAATGGGTTGAAGAGACCTAGACCTTGTACAAAAGAGAGCAGAATGAGAAACAAGTGACAACAAACAAGAAACCAAATGGGATAAGGGTAAACACCCTGACAACCGACCTAACTTCTGTTAAACATCAGCCAAAAACTAGCTGAGAGCACAAAAATATCCAACCCAAACAAATGGGAATAACCAGAGTTATTCCAACTCAGAGTAGGCGACCAACTACTTGGCCATAGTATTAGATTTCTTATGACATTTTTCTCTAGTGTGGCTATCGATAAATTTCTCCTCCACTTTTTTTGGCTTCTTCATTTTGAAGTCCACATGAGGAGAATCCTTAATGATATCCTCAGTAATTAAGATGTCCTCCTCCCTAATGTCCTTCTAGAAAGAGTCTTCATTGGAGTTATGGGTCTCGGGGGTCCTACCATCATGCATAAAAAACTTGTTAAAACCAAGAAAATTAATTAACCTCTTGAATTCTTCTAAAAATTTTCTATAGAGGAGATTTTGGATTGTGATTTTTGTATGGATTTTTATAAGGGAGTTTTCAACACCCTTTTTATCATCAACCCCAAGGGGAGTTTTACCTTTTGAGGTGAAAGAAGGGCTTCAAAGATCAAATTTATCATTCTAAACCTAGGTGCTAGAAGCCCCCAGCTATTTTCCTTGATCCGCCTCTTCAAAAGATAAGGAATAAGTGCCCTCTACCTTGAAATCCTCCTTGTTATTGTTGATATTGATAGCCTTAGAAATGTTCTTGGACCAAACTAGTTCTCCCCTTTTAATCAATATAAAAATGAGGCCCTAGTGGATAAGATCCGTAGCAAGGTTATTGAAATTTAAAATTGACACCCACCTCTTCGAATACATCTATATTGACAATTAAAATGCCATCCAACATCAAAGAATGACTCTTGATCTGTGTCAAGATGATGAAGTCATAACAAAGTTTTTAAACACCTTATCAATAGATGATTATCAGAGTGGATTTGATCCTACTTTGGATTATCCTATAGAGTGACTTAGTGATCCTTTTGTGAACCTTGAGGATATTTTATCTGATGTCAAAATGGGTCTCCTAAGAACATTTTATGAGTACCATGTTTCCCAATCTCCATTCATCGAGCTCATTGATTCATCCCTTCCATATTCATCCATTATAGGACCCTTTCCCCCATAAATGATCACTTAATCACACTCTAAAAATAGACAAACATGAAAATACATTATTATATTCCTCCTTGCATGATATATCATGTGCCATATTTATAAGGATCTAAGACAATATACAAGATATCAAGCATAATCATGAAGTCAACTTTGAACCCAAAATAAGTTAGAGTCAATATAAGTCTAATACTCAACCTAGTCAAAAAGCATATTACCCTAATGAAAACCTCTTTAAGGGAATATGGAACTCTCAAAATCAAAATCTAATCCATCAAGTCAAAAATATGAATCCTCTAGTGAAGCCTAATTTGAAGCACTAGGGTCAGTCAAGGTTTAAGCATCTCAATAAGTCAAAAAATATCAATATGGCTAAACAATATTCAAATATCTAAATTAAATAATGAAGTTGTCAATAAGCCTTGTATCTCTTAAATTATTTTATCGTATGGCACCAATCAAACATGAAATGTCTAGCATCTCCAATGATGTGTGTAACTGATAGTCCTAATCCTCCATCACCCATCAACCATTCATATACTATAAATCACCATCAACATCAAGACCCAATCTCATATATTCCCGACATAATTTTACCTAGCATAATTTTACTGAATATGGGCTATGAATACACCAAGTTGAAATTTCTAGGGGAATCAAAATCAAGAGTCAACAAAGGTCACAAGGACATTGGTGAATACAACACTGATAACATAATCTTAGTGGCACATCTACCTAGAACAAGTGTTGGTTGAAGATTAGGAAAATATCTACATCACTACAAATAAAACATCCCTAATAAATTAAGATTATAAAAAAATAAAAAAAAATAAAAAAATGAAAAAACAAAAAGAATATTTGTCCAATGGTGAAAACTAGGCTTCTAGCACCTTGGGAAAGTACCATGATGAAAACTAGTTTCCTACGTCATGATAAATAATATGTTATCCATAGGTAGATTGAAATTTTGGTGTAAGATCCACTTAATCCTTCCATTCATACACTTAAATCCCCTTTCAACCCCATCTACATCACATTCTTCAACTTCCAATCATCCTTATCTATCCATCACTCCATTGTCCCTACCTGTCCTAAGCATCTTATGTCATCCTGTCATACCCATCCTATCTTCCCATCTTGAACTTCATAATGTAATTCAATATGTATTGAGACATTTTATGGAAATATCTTGTCATATCTGATTGATATTTTAATGATGGGAGATTTGATTCCCTCACGATGTGATCTTTGGGAATCCATAGTACATTTCTTCCTTGTCCCTCTTCCCCTTTGCACATAATCCAAATATTTTTCTAAGTCTATCCATCATCATTCCAATCCTAGTTTCTATGCTTGGTTTTCCCTTTTCTAGGATCCCCCTATTTGTATATAAATATCCTAAAAAGACCTAAAAAATCAAAATATTCTAAAAATCTAAAACAATCATTAAATTCATAAACTCTAGTCATCTTGTCTTATGTCTTAAGTAGTCATAACCTCATCTTGATCCCATATACTTAATATAAATTCACATCATGATCATCATTGTGTCATTAAAATCCCATCTCAATGACATGAGCCTTAGTCCACCTCATTTCTCATCACTTCGTCAACCTTTCCTTTGACCTTGGCCTAAAGTCGTATATGTCACATGATTTTTGGGGAAAAATATACATTATATCAGTGAATCCACTATAAAACTAGAAATTCACCATGTTTATTTCAAGGTTATTTCTCTCCAAACATGCATATTTTTTTGGATACGTCTAGAATCAAACACCCTCCCATTGCTTATCTCTTATCCTCTCATCATATAATCACTAGTCAAAGCCCTCTCATCTTGATCACTCCTTGTGGATTTATTTTTGTCCTAACAATCCCTCATCATCATATATATCCTTAAGCATTTCCCTTATGACTTTATATAACCTTGTGTCACATACACATCATCCCATCTCATGGATCATACCCAGTCACATTGAATCATAACCTAATCACTCATCCCATAGACTCTCATCGGGATAACATATAAGGTACTGATCATAATGCATCATGTCATATGAATGTAGATATTTGTGTGTGTGTGTGTGTGTGTGTCTAATTTTCTATTTCTATCTATTTTAATGCATCTTCTTTCTTATCTACATTTGCTTGTGTACTTGTCTATATTTGTCTATATACACATGTCTTTATACACTTTTTTTATCTTGTCATTTTGTCTCTTATCATCTTTGTACTTCATTTTATCATGTCATTTGGTATTTTATCATCTTTGTATAATAAAATTTATAAAACATGTCTTCTTGGTTCTTATCTAGTGTTTCTTTAGGCCATCTGCTACTTGTACAACTTTTTTTTTATCTTTATGTCTTTTACATCAATCCATTATATGGAAAAACATCATCATGATTATACATATGCCATGATGCATCCTGCCTAGTGCTACATTAAAATAGATTTCCATTACAAATATATCAAGACAATGGTAGAAAACTAATCCCAATCACATTTATAAATCTAACATCTATATCCTCTAATCAATCATTTATCAAATCACCCGATCCAATCACATCATTAACACCTAACTTCTAATATTCAATCATTTATCCAAGTCATCTATCATATATCTAACAATCACTATCCCAAGTACACTATCAATCAAATCATCATATCTAAAATTTGAGTCAACTTATCTATCTAACCATTAACATATCTAACAATCCATCATCATTGTCTTCTAATCTATCATAAACTACATTAGCTTGATGCATTTTTAGACTATGTAGGCAATGCTCTATCACAAAGAGTGCCTGAGGTCAACTCGATTGTAATTTTGTCTTTTCATACATCATTACCCTATATTGTCTTTCATATCCATTCACTTCTCTCATAAATATATTCCATCCTATTAAATACTTCCTCATCATGATCCCTCATCATCTAGTTTCACATCAATTAAATCCCTGAGCTATAATATCAATCATCAGTTAATCAACCTACTGACCAATCACCACCCTACTCAATCATTTCTCTGATATTTTTATCAATATCCTACACATTTTTATTGGGATCAAAAAATCATGAAATCCATCCTTTCTTCCACCATTCATTCATCATTCATGATTAGTCAATCCATCATTTTAGGACACATCAATCCCCATCTATGAAGTCAAAATTGAAGACCTATAGCTCTCCTAGGTAAGTGTCCTTGCTTGGGATACGTATAAATATCATGGTTTTCCTCATCATTCAAATTTTTTGGTTTCCTCCCTCAATTGGGGCACATCTAGGGCCATAACATTTTCATCAACTTTCATTCCCTCACATGTGTATTTGTTAGGGGCATCATCAATATCGTATCTCATCAATTGGTAGCATTTCATCCTATCAATCACATACAACACATCTATTTTCATCCACTCACCATCTATTTTCTCATCTATCACATCATTATTACCTCTTATGGATAACTAAATTATCCCGAGGTCTCTTCAGACTATATAGGCAGTGCTCAGTCACATGGGATGTTTGAGTTTAGCTTGGCTGAAATCTTGTCATTTTATACATAATCATGCTATCTTATATTCATTAAATGCTTTTTCATCATGATCCATTATCTCAAGTATTGCATCAGTTGAATATTTACACTATAATATCAATCATCAATGAATCAATCAATTAATCAACCACCACCCTACTCAATCATTCCCATAATCTTTTTGTCTACCTCCTACACTTATTGATTTGAATTGATAAATCATGAAAACAACCATATTTTCATCCACCAGTCATCCATGATCAATTATTAATCAAATAATTCTTTAGGGACATGTTAGTTCTCATCAAATAGTCAAATCTTAGAACCACATATCTCTCATACATGCATCCTTGCTTTGTATATGTCAAAAGATCATGGATCTCCTTTTAGTTAAAAGTTTTTGGTTTCTTCCCTTGATTTTGTCATGTATAGGGCTATAAATTTATCATATCTCTATTTCTTTCATGTGTCTTTACCATGGGCATTATCGATTTCAATTAATATTGTCAATTTCATATCTCATTGATTGGAAGCCTTAAAACACCTCCATCCCTATCCATTAAATCCAACACATATATTTCATCCCTTTTCATCCATTCATATTATATCCACTTTTCCATCTAATCATTCTTCCCTCTTAGGGAGAACTACATTGGCTTGTGGTCTCTTAAGACTATGTAGGCAACACTCAACCACTTCAATGTGTCTAAAGATAACTTGACCACTCTAATCCATTTATCCATTGTCATCCATTTGTCACTTGCATCACTTATTATTCTCCCCATCACATAATTTTGTCACCATTTGACCAATGATTTGAGTCACACCCATCAAAATATTATCTAATGTTTTTTTAGGGTTATGGCTGTCTTGACATGTGTCATTTTTTGGATATGTCTAAATATGACACCATCCCATTATTATTTTATTAAGGTTGGTTCCCATTTTGAACATGTATATAATATTGACATAATTATTTCCTCTCCCATGCACATGTCCTTGCTTGGGGCATCATCAATTTGTGACTCATTACTACAGTCAATTTTCTTCACCGCATCCCATCCCATTATTTATCATGCATTCGATCCTCCCACCCCTAATTCTCTTTCGAGTTAAATTTTTTATTATCCCTCCCTACACATCCATTTTAGTGTGCATCATATGTCTAATTATTCACTAACTTCCATGACTATTTTTATTCATTAGAAGACCATTACTCCCATCCACTTATAATCCTCCTTCAATGAGGGTAAAAATGTATAAATCCAAATTTTCTCACTCATCCATCATCACTAATTTAGCCTCTTCTTCCTAACATCCTATCTTTAATCCCCTTATAGTCATTTGTTTAATATCCCCTTCATTATACATCAATACATCAACCTTATAACTCCCCCATCTCAATTAATTCTTATAAATCCTATGTCATTCATCACTAATATTTACTTAGTCATTATATTAGCATTTTAAATTCTAATTCTACCTACCCCCACTTTCTCCTAAAAATCCTATGTCTAATCCTCATCTAATTATCTAATAATCACACTTGCTCTTCCTAACATTAGTCTAGAATAATCTACACTTTAGAAACTTCCTCCTTCCTCATTCTCTAGAGAGTTCTTTAGAGCCTTCTAAGGAATTTTTAATTCCTTAAAAATATCCCTCCATATCCTATAAATAAACAAGATTATATCCATGTAAAACATGAGATTATAATCCTAAATCTATCATTCCAAACTTGTCTTCTATTCTCAAGTCTCTATTGCTGCAAATAAGTCTTGAGCTACGTTATTAACAATCCAATAATCTAAGAAAAAACACTATCAAAATTGGGGCTTCATTTTGCATATGTTTGAGGTGAAATGCTTGTGTAATTAAGGTATAATATAATTAAGGTATATTTATTATGTTTTAGTTGTTAATTTCATGCATTTTATCTTCCTTGCCTAATAATTGAGGTTAAATTAGGATTTGAGATTGAAGTTTAGTAATTTGATTATTGGTTATTACTTGTGATATTTAGATTTCAATTTCAAGTTTTATTCTAATAAACTCATATTAGGAGGATTTTGAAAATCCTTAAAACTTTAAACTATCTCATGATAATGATGAGGAAATCCTTGGAAATCAAATCGAATAAGATTCTATATAGTCATAATGACTTGTTAAAAATGAAATTGGATATAACCTTAATCAAACAGTACATCTTTGTAAATAAGGATGTTGTCATTTTATGGGTCCTCTAAATGGGAGCCCAACTTCTTGTATACTCTGATCCTATAAAACTAAGTTCCATCATAAGCAAGAATAATCAAATCCATCTCCATCTAACTTAGCCTAATCCTAGCCTCTACACTTGTCAATCACAATCAAAATTTTCATCCACCATTTATGACCTTAATCATGACATCCCCCATTAGATTAGTAAATCCAACCCTATATTAGTAACCCTATCCAATATTATCCTTCCCTTAAGCCACATAAAACACCATATTCTAATTATGTCCTACCATCACTACACCAAGGACAATCATCTGATCTAGAGTCAAACACTTTCACATCCAAAAAAAATTGTGCATAGATAAAGTATAATCCTCTTAACACATCCATGAAAGCCATATTTAATTAATTAGTTACAAAAAAAAATGATCATATACCCATACACAAATCATCTTGATCCAACCAAACCTAATTCCTCTTGGTATAGAGAAGGCCAATACTATCAATACCACATAATCAAGGACATTATACTAATAAGTTCCTCAAATTCAAAAATTATGTCCAAGACCTAATCAACCATGAAAACATTGAAATCAAGATCAAATCATATGAATCCACATCTAAGATTGAAAAAGAGGGTATATTCCAAGAGTAATTATTGTTGGGAGAAGAAAATCAGATAAATAAGACTTCATATAATATTCCTTGAGTATTTGTGCATCATATATGTAATTATTGGCTTGCGTATTTTATCTTATCCTCTTTGCTTGTGAAAGGATAGAAGGTGAATAGTATCCTCAATTTGGTGCCAGGGTATAAATTAGAATATGAATAGTTGGAACTATATCGACTATAAATATGTATGTTTGTATGAATAAGATGATGACCTTTTTTTAGATCAATATAGACTTTCTAGTTCATGGTTACCTATCAAATTTCTTGTTTTTATCCTTGTTTGTGTTATAATGTTTAATACTAAGGTGTAATATATATTAAAATCACTCTTGAATGTTTTTCACATGTAAACAAATCCTTGGTTAATTTTGGTTCTTTGTAAGTGCACATTCTTTGTCTCTATTAGCTATGACTTCACTACTATTTTTTGTGCAACCTCATAAAACTTAGCTATCCTCATAATTATCATGTTATGGTGATATAGGAACCTCTAATAATAATGGTATAGTGAGTGTGGACAAATTTTATAGTAAAAAACTATGCTAATATGGTTACTGAGACAATGAGATATTGAAACCTAGTTAGACCAAAAAATATGGCACTTCACAAAAGAAGAATCCAAAAGGATGGGCCTCACTTTGAGTGAAATAATTAAAGAACATATATACAATGAAATATATGAATTTTATAGTGTAATCTACCTAAATTTATGGCTAATTGGTTTACAAGACTCAAGCACTATTATTTCCATCCCATAGTGAAAGAAACTATTATTTAGACTAAAGAAAAGATAGTCCAATTAGTGAAACTAAAAATTGATTGGACAAGGGTAATAGATTACTAGGTTGAAACCATTATAGATAGATACACTAATAAGTTCATAGTACAAAAATATATAGTTTTCAAGGTTGTGTAAGATCGATTCATCTAAAGAATCAAAGGGAAATTTTTATAGCGACTACCTCTCCTATTGAAAATGTTGGTGATATAAAAGGCCATGGTGCCTATCCTTGCCAGTATGGAGTATTTGATTCAAGAATATGGGGATGTGTGTGCATGATGGATATATGAGTAACTAGATCTTGAGCCTAAATCTAGAATGGATATGTGAGGGAAGAAAAGTCATAAGGGAACTCTAGATTTAGAAAGAGAATTATGACAATAGAATATATGGAATAAACAGATAGATACCCAAGTAGTTGTGAATAGTAGTAGATGATGATGAATGAGTGAGTAGAAGCAACGAGCAGGATGATGAGAAAATATTTAAGAAATATAATGATGATGGATGCCAGTAGAAAGAGTGAGAAGATGAAAAGTGAGTATAAAAAGAGATGTGCGATGAAGAAGTTGAGAGTAGTCTAGGAGTAGAGTAGATAGAAGTAGTGCACAGCTATAAGAAAAGGTATTAACTGAAGAATAAGAATTAAAAAAATAAATATAACTTAGTTTTAGGATAATTACAAGATTAATTATAGCAAAAAAAGAAGTCACTAAGAAGGATTATTCACCAGAAGTATACGTGTCCCCGTAGCCCAATCTTATATATCTTAGTAGAAGTTTTTAGCCAGCCAGACAGGAGGAGGAAAGTTTGAAGAAATCATTTTTAGAGCACTTGGATCATTTGGGAACAAAAATCTAAACAAATTCAATTAGGAAGGATTTTAAGTATATAAGATTAGGTGAATTTAAACAAAAACAAGAAGAAAATAAAGATAAGTAGAGTGCACACAAAAATTTCTCTGGTGCATAGAGTAGTATATAGATACGAGTAATTAATCACTCCAAGTAATAGATGTGTAAAAGACTCCATCTATACCTACCAATATGATGAATTAGGTAAGATGATTCTTGAATTTGACCATTTATAATGGATCCATGCATCTTGAATAGTATTTGTGAACTTGCAAAATGAAGTGGCAAGTTAAAGATCTGATTGATGAAATTTTATAAAAGTGCAAATTAGTAGGGGCTGTAGCTGGGAGAGAACATGAATTCATATACAAAAAATATTTTTAATCAACAAGCCTACAAGATGTGAAGAAATGTCTCATTGCAGAGTTTAAAATTAAGAAATGCACTAGTCAGATAATACTAGTTTGAAATAAATAAGGCAAAAACTAGGAGAGTCGGTCTACGATTATGATAATAGATTTTTGGATGTAATGAACAAAGTAGAGTTCATATTAACAAATAAATACAAAGCAACATGTTTTGTTAAAGGATTATGGGGTAGGATCCAATTTTCCACTTTGTAGACATAATATGAGACAAAAGCAGATGCTAGGGCTATTGCACTACATGTTGAACAAATTGAAGACTGCGGTGAAACTCTTATAGATATATTGAGGTTTAAAAATACATTGTAGGATTTTATGAAAAATATGGAGTATCATGAAATAAAAAAATCCTAAATTAAACTTATGGTGCATAAAGTATGGTAAATAAGGACACCACCAAAATGATTGTCCTAAAATAAAAATAGAATTTTGTGAACTTTATCAAGTAGTAGGGCATGCCACGACACAATGCCGTCTACTACAAAAATACATAAAAATTACATAGAACCTATATTGTAATTTTTGCAAATCAACTACACATGATGAAAATAATTATAGAGATTTGGAAGAACTTCAAGAGGGAATTTCAAATAATGTGTTTGTCATCATAATACAATAGATCTCTTTGATAAAGAAAATAATTTTAGGCTTGAAGGTTAATAATAATTATGCAACCCAAATGGATTCACAATGGATTTTGAGTTCACCATAGTACCAGCCTCATGGTCTAGCTGGATGGACTCCCTCTTTGCCAAGTTGGACACCTTCATCCCCTCAATATCAATATCTAATATCTTGGAGTTCACCCATAATACAACCATAACAATCAAATTGGATCCCTCCAGCTGCACAACAATAGTTCAATATGGGAGATAATAATCAATAGTATCAATAGTGGAACTCTATGCAACCATAAGGAGGATGTCAGGGGGAATATCAGTGAAATAGGGGAGGAGGTTGAGGTGAATATCAAGGAAGATATCAAGGTAGTAGAGGAAATAACTATCAATGACCTCTTCTATAGTGCTACCTATGTGGAGAGTACAACCATGTTAAAAGAAACTTCCTAATGAATCCATATAGGCAGTCATATTGCACATATTGTATAGTTTTTTAGCAACATGATATAGATGATTGTCCTCTTTTAGACAAGCAAAGGAAAGATAAATCTATCCAAAATGTAAATATGGTAAGTATAGAACCCAAAGAAAATGCCTTTTTGAATGTTATGGCATGGTAACAATATGCATAAAAAGGACTAAATACACTTGAGATGCCTCAAGATCAAGGCATCAAAAATGTTAGACAAGATAAATACCTAGATCTAATTCTAGAAAAGATTTTGATGAATGAAGCTACACAGCTATTGAAAAATATTCAACAACAGTAAACTACTGATGGTGATGTTATAACCATTAATGCATAAATGTATGGATAAATTATGTACATCATATGACAAGATGGAGTTATCACTGCACTAATAGATTTACTAAAACTCTTGATTACCTTGCATAATGAAGACATATCATATAACATCATGAACCTATTGCACAATCTTTTAGAATATGCATAGTGTGGCCAGTAAAAGACAAAAAAGCTAGTCTAGTACATTAAGATGAAGAAACCATAGGATGTGGATGCACGGATTGATATTGAGGTTACAAGATATGAAATCCTAAATGATGTATTTCAATTTGGCATCATAGTAGATATGATCCCCAAATCCACACGGGAAGCGATTAGATGACCAACCCTTAGATATAGCCCAGTAACCCTAAGCTTGGTTAACTATGCAAATTTTGAACCTATTGGTCACTTGGAGGATGTTGAATTCAAAGTCAGACTTATTTTTATGACCATAATTTGAGGTCATAAACATGAAGACTATGGAAATGCACTATCCCACCCTAATAGGGAAGAAATGGGCATATGATGGACGGATGACTATCAATACAATACTCAATTAGCTTGAGGCACACCAAGGTGATAAGGTTGTGGTCATTCCCCTCAATAGAGCACACAAACCATATATAATTTCCACTAAACTAGAATCTCCACATGTTCTATAATAAAGCAATTAGATGAAGGTTAATATGGAGGACATCCCAATACTCTGTGAACAACATAATGTAACTTCATGTAACAATAAGCTAGAATCCAAGTGCAATCAATGCTTATCTAGAAATTGAATGTATCAAAACAATGGAGACTAAAAAAATAAGCTATGCAACCAATTATAAATTAGGTCATCAGTGAAGATTGCACCTCTATATACGTAAAATTGCCTACTCGCTTAGAAGTTTAATTATTGTATCAAGCTAACAATCACATGAAATATTACATAGAACCAACAAGGGAAGGCATAGTGACTTGGGAAGTAGCTTCTTATACCAGTGGTGATTTAGATACACATATCCTTAACTGGGCCTATGGTGACCATGAACTTAGGCCCATGAGGATGGCCTTTATGTATGAATGTTACCTACCTATATATTATAAAATAAAGGACAACAATGGATTTATTCTATGACTGCAAGTCCATATTCCAATTATCAATCAACAGGTTAGCACATTAAACTATGATTTGAAGGGAGTTGATGCAACTTGGTGGACAACTCATCAAGATAATCAACTAGAGTAGGATGATGCCTATGAATTCATGATCAACAAATTTTAGCTCCCACCATTCATCCACACTAACTGGCCATTCTTTCAAGAAGGATAATGTCCTGGGATTCATGTACATAAATGTGTTGAAGTTTGGAACATAGAATATGTGGCACCTAAGTATTGGGTTCATATTTTTCACTATACACTAGCTCCACTACCTGTAACATGGTACATGCATCAAAAATTTAGAAGAGAAACCAAACATTGGGCATATGTATATATTGATTTCATACAAACTTTTGTTTTTTAAAAAGAAAATTCGTTAGTCCATAATGCACTTCAAAAACTCAAGTACTTTCTATGACATGGGTACATGGAAGATATGAGCAACATAATAGAATCAATTGCATAGAAAAATGTATCTTCTAATCTTAATTTCAAACTCCAAAAGTATAAAGCTACTAAGATGGAAGAACAAGCCTTGATGTAGCTATGTCACTAAATCTAGGATGAGGTAGATGATGATAAAGACTCTGATTTTGATGTTGATTTGGATCTAAATGATTTATTTGGACTTGAGTGGCCTATAAAACCACTTAAGGACACTAACATAGTGAAAAATGAATAAGATAAGCTACACAACATCTAGATCCCATAGAAGTAAGGGAAAAGAAATATCCATGAATTAGTAGATGATGAAAAACATAACATATATCAATAATCTCTCAAGAAACATGTTGTTAACATTGGAACAGAGGAGGTTCCAAAGCTAGAAAGTGTAGGTGAATATTGGATGGACACTGAGATTTCAAAATCTCTACAACTTCTGAAGTACTATCAAGATGTATTCCCCACTAAGTTCTCAGAGGTATGAGGAGTTTACCCATCCCTTGGTGAGATGCACATCGAATTAAAAGAGTCTACATGCCTAATTAAGAAGTGACCATATAAACTCAACCCCAATATGAAACTCAAATTAAAAGTATAACTTGATAAGATATAGGATGCAAGGATAATCTATCCAATAGAAAAAGTTGACTAGGTAAGTCTAATGGTAATACAACCCAAGAAAATAAGAGAAATTTGAGTATGTGGAGACTATCACATTCTTAACGATGCCTATGTAAATGATCCATTCCTCATACTATTTACAGATGAAGTCCCAAATTCTATTACAGGCAATGAATTATATTTGTTTATAGATGGGTTCAGTGGATACCATCAAATTCCAATCACATAGGAGGATAGATCCAAAATGACTTTTGCAATAGAGTGGGGTTATTTTTCATACAAAGTCATGCCATTTAGGTTGAAGAACACACCTTTCGTATTATTGCACATAGTAGTCATAACATTCAAAGATTTCGTCCATAATTTTTAGGAAGTTTATTTATATGATTGGGTAGTCTTATTCCTATTTAAAGAGCATTTTTCCAAGTTATGTTTGATGTTAGAATGATGTTGAGCCCTGTGCATCACTTTAAATTTGAAGAAATGTTTATTTTTCAAACCTTTTGGTGTTTTACTTGGCCATATTGTTTATAGTGATGGTATTTTGGTGGATCAGGATAAAATTGTAGTAATCTTGAGTATGCCACCACCTATTAATTACATAAAAGTATGCTCATTTCTTGAACATACATGATAGTACCAAAAATTCATCAAAGGTTATGTCATAATATCATCTCCATTGGAAGCCTTATTATGCAAGAATGCTAACTTTGTATGAACATCTAAATGCTAACTTATATTGAGCTAAAACGCTGATTGGTCACTATTCCTATACTTGTTTTCCCAAACTGGACTAAGCCATTTCATGTACATGTAGATGCTTCAGGCATCACAGTTGGTGTAGTACGTACACAAACCAAAGATGGTACACTTGACCATCCCATTCACTTTTTTATCTAAATTTTTTTTGATGCAGATAAAAATTACACAACCATGGAATGAGAATCATTGGCCATTGTGTTTTCACTACAAAAATTTAGGGATTATCTTTTGGTGACACCATTTGAAGTTTCCATGGACCATCAAGCCCTAGGTTACTTGGTTAACAAACCAATGCTGGGAAGATGACTATCTCACTGGATAATGCTATTTTAGGAATTTTAATTATAAATAAATGTAAATATAGGAAAATAAAATGTGGGACGTGATCACCTCAGTCAAATTCTAAATGGTGAAGAGCTAGAAAAACTACATGAAGATATTAGTGTAGGTTTTTATTTTTCCCTATTTATTAATTAGGGAAATTATATTTCTTGTGCATACATGGGGTTTTCCTACATTTGTGGGATAGGCTAGCTTATGTGGAGGTGTGTGTCATAGATGTGTCATAGGTGTCATAAGAATGTCATAAGTAACTCCCTTGATGGGAGTTACTTCTCTATTCTTAGCACCTTGTCACCACTTTTCATGGAGGAGTTACATTCTATTCTTGGGGTGCCTTGTCCACCTTTTATGGAGGAGTTACTTACATACTCTCCTATTTGTATTCCTCACTTTGGCCATCTCATGCTAATCAAATTTTGGTTTTCTCCATTTTGTCTTGTGCAATTTCTCTTATTGTGTTATTTTCAAATTTCTTTGGCATCTATGTGGCGTGCACTTGTTCATCTTGTGTGATCACATTTCCATTGCACTCACATTATCTAGATTTTGGCAACAAATCTGATATGGTATCAGAGCTACTTCGGTAATCGTGTGTCTGGTTATGCTAGTAGTTTATTTTGAAATTCTTACTTTGCTTTCCTAGTTTAACTCGGTTGCATTTGAGAGTTTTGGTAGAGTTTCTTGAAAACTCATGCAAATCCATAAGGAAATCTGTTAAAAAATATTACTTATGTTGAGTTTTATTCAGATCTCCCTTTATATATCTGAGTTAAAATTTGCCAAGACATCTTGATTGATCTGTTCTAGCTTCAGTAAGGCAGAGGAATTTTTTTTGTCATTTTGCAAAACAAAAACTCTGCATTCTATTTGCTACTCTTGGACGCCACCCTTCTCTGCATTCTGTTTGTGTGACTCCAGCTTGAGGAAAGAAAGAGGATGCCACCTTCCAGCTTGCTGCTCCCACTACTCCACGCCACCTTCTAGCCTGCTACTCTAGCTGCTCCATGCCACAGTGTTCAGCCACTGCCCAATCCATATGGCGTGCTTTTACATTCTGTTTAGCCTTCCTTTTTAGCTATACAGTGCGCTTCTGCATTCTGCACCAACTTTCTTCAATTGTGCACTTTTATTGCAAAGCACCAAGCTACCACAGTCCTCCCTACCATGCCATCAAGTCGTACGGTGCCTCAGACAGTCCAGCACAGGTCTGCATTTATTTTTCTTGTCTTTTCTGCAAGATAAAATTTTGGCTGCTATTTTGGCGCCCCTTCCTACTTGGCATCCCATGTGGCACCCCTTGCACATTGGCATTCATCAAAACTATCTTTGCCTAATTTTTTTAGTTAAAATTAACTTGTAAAACAAAAATCAATCAGTTTGATAGAATATTCAGTTTTATAGACAATTTTGTATTTTGGGGGTTTGAATTTTAACTTGTATCTTCAACCTACGAAGACGAAGGGTGAGGCCTGGGTTGGCAGGAGGCTAATTCCCCCTCACAAAAACCTCCTTTCGATTCCTCATTCTGTGCCAAATCTAATGAGTGGTTGGAAGGCCACTTTCTCTCTCATAACAGACATTTTTTTAATGTTTTAGTGTTTTTTTTGCAAAAATACTAGTTTACAAGAAAATTATACCTTTAATATCTTGCAAATGGTAGCTCAATTTTGGGTGCCATTTTTTGAAAAAGTGTTTATAATTCAATTTTACATAGTGTATACTTGTTAATTGTCAAAAATGCACTAGTTTATAAAGTGCCAAAATTTGGGTCTCTCGGGACGCATTTTCCGTTGAGTCTGACACCTTGTTTGCTTTAGTCTTGCACTGATTGCTCTAAGACACATTTTAAGCTGAGTCCAACATATTTTGAGCATGCACTTTCATATTTTGGGGGGGGGCTCAACATTTTTGGGGGGTGTGATTACTTTTCACAACTTGCTTTCATTCTCCTTTCTGCATAATTTCACAACTTGCAATCAACACACAACTTCACCTAAATTCAGCTAAAAAAATGGATTATTTTCAACTTAAACCCCTAACACCCTTCAAATATCATGAATAGAAAGTTAAAATGTCAATCATTCTTAAAAGCAAAGGGTTGTATAGGATCACCATGGGAATTGAAGTAGAACCCAACACTGATGCTGAAAAGGTCAAGTGGTACAACCGTAGTGATGAAGCCTATGGATTACTGAGCTTGTCTATGTCTCTTGAACTTCTCTTCCATATAGAATCCTCCTAGACTCCTAATGACATATGGGACACCTTAGAAAAGTTATTTGGGAAGCTTGATGAGATGAGAGATCATGAGCTCAAAAACAAACTCATAAGTTTAAGTCCTAGCAACTTTGACACCCTACAAGACTTCTTCACTAAGTTTAAGGCCCTTAGATTGCAATTGAAAGAATGTGGGATAGAGAAGAAAGATGATCAACTCATCCTTTTTATTCTCACAAAGTTAGATCCAAGCTATTTAGTCTTTGTCTCCACTTTCCATGCCACGAAAAGTGCCCTTGGCACTACATGGAAAATGCCTTCTTTGGATTCATTCATTATCGACTTGACTAGGGAGAAAGATAAGCTAATTCAAATGGGCACAATGAATTCTAATCAACCCCAAGCTTTGATAGCTGGAAATGGTAAGGACAAGACTTCAACAAAGGAGAAGAAGAAAAAGAACAAGGATCAAGAGAAGAAGAAAGAAAACAACAATCCTGCCAAAAACAACACTGAGTCTTCATCCTCTAATGCTAAACCTAAGAAGGAGAAGGTTAAGTGTGTCTATTGTAAAAATATATGGCATGATGAACACAAATGCATGAAGAAACAAATTGATTGCCTAACTCATCTTCTAGAGAAGAACAACATAGGTGTTCTTGAGTCCATCAAACAGAATTCATCTACCCAAGATTCTACTAAGGCAAAAGGCAAGGGTAAGGAGAAAGAAAAGGTCAAGGCCCTTGTAGCTACAATAGCTTCCACATCTTCATGGGTCATTGACTCGGGTGCTTCTCACCACATGGGCTCTTCACTAGTTGATTTTTCATCTTTAGAGCCTTGTAGCATGACTTTAATTAGTTTAGGTGATGACACTTCAATTTTTGTTGCAGAGAGAGTGTTAGTTGAAATGGAAGGAGGAACATTTAATAATGTTCTAAGTGTTCCTTCTCTTTCAACCAATCTCTTATCAGTGTACCAAATCACTCACATTGGTTAGGGTATGAGAGTTGAGTTTTCACTAGATTTAGTGGCTATCAGGGAGTTGCATAGTGATACTATAGCGGCAGTGGGTAGGGTAGATCACCAAGCCAAGTTATATACCTTCTCACATTTTGCATCAGATTCTTCTCCAACAACATTTCTAACTCATTCAGATGGAATTAGCAAATTATGGCATGAGAGGTTTGGCCACCTTAACTACCGCTATCTTGAGCAACTTTGCAAACATGATATGGTTATTGGCTTGCCTCGTGTCCAATTCTCAAAAGGACTTTGCAAGGGGTGTTCCTTTGAGAAGCCTCTCAAAGCGAAATTTGGCAAAGGCAAAGCTTGGAGGGCTTCACAACCTTTGGATTTGATCCACAGTGATGTATTGAGACCCTTTCCCAAACCATCTTTCACAAGAGCCAAGTACATCCTCACTTTCACTGATGATTTCTCTAGGTACACTTGGATATATTTTCTCAAACAAAAGTCTGAAGTGTTTGAAAATTTTCTAGACTTCAAGGCTCTTATTGAGAAATAGAGTGAGAAATCCATCAAGGTTATTCGAACTAATAATGGAGGGAAGTATGTCAGCATCAGGTTTGAGCAATTTTGCACCACAGAGGGGATTGATTTGCAGCACACAGTCACTTACAGTCCTCCACAGAATGGGGTGGTAGAATGCAAAAATAGGTTATTGAAAGAGATGGGTAGCTATATGATTCACTCCAAATCCTTAGCACCACAGTATTGGGCTGAAGCCATCAATTGTGCTTGCTACATTCAAAATAGGGTTCCTCACAAAGCTTTGAAAGGGATAACACCCTTTGAAGCTTGGTATAAAAGGAAACCTAATGTTGAGCACCTTAGAGTTTTTATATCCCCAACCATGGCTTGCATTTCGAAGAAAAAATGCAAAGCTATGGAACGTCCATCCAAGCCTTGCATCTTTGTAGGATATCCGGATGGTATTAAGGGATATCGCCTTCTAGATCTAGTCACTCATGAGTTGTTCATCAAGAGAAGTGTCCATTTTTAGGAGAGTTATAGAGACTCAACACTTGACACTTCTTCTCCCTCATCAGATCTACTTCTTCATGATGATTCCTCATCAAATTCAGATCAGCCATAGTAGGTTCTTGAGCCAGAGACATCATCTTCTTCTTCGAGTTCAGATAGTGAGGACAGTGATGTAGAGTCATCCACCTCTAGTCAGTTAGAAGATGAGGAGTTACCACTTGACTCACCCACTTCTGGGCCACTTTGGGCTAGACAGACACTTGAGAGTGCTAGCACTTGAGTAGGAGATCCTACAGATGACAGACGTACTAGGGGGGATTTTTAGAGAGATCCCCATGCCTTCTTTGCTTTAGTTTTGGATCCATAGACTTTTTGAGAGGCATTGGGGGTACCTGAGTGGGATAATGCTATGGAGGAAGAGTATTCTTGTCAGGAACATGAAACACCGGAAGCACACAATTGATTACCAAACCAAGCAACTTAATATGCAGAAATTAACCAGAATCACAAGTAACTAGAATTCAGAATAACACATGATATGAGAGACAATACACAACTTGTATTAATACTTATATAGAAAATAATACAATAAAGAAGATGCCACTTCTTCTTCACCACCTCTTCAGAGGCTTCCCACACCTCAAGTGAACAATAATTCTCTCCTCAAAGCTCTCTCTCTCAGGTCCCAACACACAATTCAAACACAGAGTTGGTGTTCACCTCCAGTGCTCCACACACACCACAAGTGCTCCACACACTCCACAAGTACTCAACGTACTTCAAGTAGATCTCCCATGAACCTGCAATACCCTGCACCTCAAAAGACCATACTTATGGAAGGAACTCCCTTGCCTTCCTCTTTGCTCTAACTGAGTACACACCTATACTCGAAGTAGATCTTGCCTGATTCTGCTCCCTGTCATGTTGTTATCCTATCTGATCTTGCACACCTGTAAATCAACCTAGTTCTGCACACCTGTGAACCTTGACCTTGCACACACATACACCTGCAGATCAACGATCTTACTTACCATGCAGATCTCCTATAAAGGTCATGCTCATCTGATGACCAAGATCATACATACATGAAGAACCTTGCTGATTCTCCAATCCAGCACCTACACACCTGGTACTGTGGCACTAGGAGGAACGCACCATTGTTCTACCTCTCTCTGAAGGAGCTATTTGCTCTCTTACTCCCTAGCACACATTTCCAATACAACCATGAGTCTATTATATAGATCTCATCCAAACAATAATTAGACATCTAATTACAATAATTAGATCCGTAGCTCTCAGTCTAAAAATAGCTCTCATCATGCAAACACATGGTTCGTTAGCTAACTACCCGTAACATCCGCAGTCCAAACCACACAGGTGACCGACGTCAGTCCCTGTCCGCCTGGGGGTCACCGATGCTGGCCGATCTCTGACCGATGTCGGTTGCCTTCCTGTCTAATCCTACCGACGTCGATTGGCCAGACCAACGCTAGTGTCTGTGACACTCCGCAACTCATCTGTAACCTCCTCCATGTCTGCATCGGTGAAGCTTTTAGCTCCACAACCTAACAATCTCCCACTTGGAGATAAACAACTACACTGTACCTGTACCTGTACTTCATCTAATCTATTTCCTGGTTTGTATCCCTCTTCAAGCTCAATCCTGAAGACAACCCACCACACATCCCGTGGTGTACCTCCTGTCATCCGAGTACCCTGCCACATCCGAACCTACAAACCCATGTAGTGAAGTCCTGACCCTACATAGCATGAATCCCTACTGCTGGTCCCTCTCAAATACCTAAGAACCCACTTCCCTGAATTGGCTCCTAACTCTTTGACAGCTCCCACTGCAGGGAATACTCAGGTCTATACCAGACCTCATGTGATTTTGGACACTGTACCTGTCCAGCCCTTAGTGTGCTCTGGCTCTACATCCTAAACCTTGCCAACACCTGATTCACATCAGCTCCCACTGGAGACAAAATCAACTTGTGATCTCCATGTCTCCCATGTCAAAGAATTTTGCTGTTCCAAAATCCTAATGACATGCCGCTAAACTAACCTTACCCTTAGCTCAGCAAAACCCTGTATGTATAATCTTGCTAGCAAAACATACCATCCACATATAGCAACAGAATGATGTTGCAATCATCATCCACCTGGTAAGACAAACCACAATAGTTACCCTGACATTGACTGAAGCCATGCTTCATCTTCCACCTGTCAAAACCTGTACCACTATCTTGCAGCTCCTCAAGACCATATACCTGGTCTTCCGTCTCACGTGTCTGTTCACTCTATTCTTCAACTAAGGAATCCATTCATCTCTGTGCTTTCACACCGGCTGGCAACCCTACCAAAACTCCTGTTTGGTTCTGCATCATATCCCTGCCATGCTCCCACCTGTTTCCTGGATCCTTCCTGCTCTACAATCAGCAATGAGTATAAAGAAGAGGAACAACAAATTTGAGGGCCTACTTACGTCTTCAGTTTTTCATATGGGTGTTTGAGACTCCTTGACAGCGTGTTGTCCACCCAAAATTTGTTACAGTGACTGACCTCGGTCACTCCACAGTCTACATCCGACCGACATCGGTTCCCATGCATTTGTCCATGACTACCGACCCTATCGACGTCGGTGTCCCTGTTGCCGACGTCGGTCCTCATGACCGACGTCGGTCTTATCTACTGCCGACGTCGGTCCTCCTGACCGATGTCGGTCTTACCCTGCCTGACATCACCGGCTTCGGTCTGCACATGACCGACATCGGCACCTGTCTGTTCGATGCTAGTTCCTCATGACTGATGCTGGTACCTGTGTTCGCCTATGAGTGATGACTTTTTACCCGCGAGCTCCTTTGAATCAATACCCATGTCCAAATTGCCCTGCTCAGAAGTATCCAGCCCCATCCACTGGTCTCTGTCCGCCATCTCCTCCAAGTACACCAAGGCTTTCCAGTTCTTAAGCCTGTCAAATATATCTGTCTTCTACTTAAGAACATGCATCTCCTTCCTGCTCATGTGACCAAGCCTATGAAGCCACGTCTCCGCAACAGAAGAAGATCAGTAATATAAACAAGTAGATAAAGAGTACCTATTTTCTTACCACCAGCTAATTCAAGTGCATCCGCTGTGAGAGTTCTTGTGCATCTCTCATCACCCTATATTTCTGAAGAAATTAGCCATATCTCTAAACCTGAGACCTGCATGACCTTCATCAACACCTATGTGTTGGCCGCCTACAATTTTAGCTTCACTTCCCCTTTGCCAATTCTTTGGCAAGGCTCACCAGCTCCTCTACCTGGGGCTGCATGGAAAGAGTCAACCGAATCTATTATCCAAGATTCAACTTTATCCAAGAAACCTCCCAAAGCATCCTGTGCAACAACACCTACAACATCTGCATCTTCAGTTCCTTCATGCTGATCTGCTACCAACCAACAATATTCTTTTACCTGCTCTTTCTTTCCATGGGACCGTAAGTGACCATCTGTGCTTTTCAACTCCTCCATTCTTAGCTTACTTTCATCTGCCATTGCTCTACTCCCACTCAATCAGAAACTCTTGAGAGTGACCTGTAACCAAACACAAAACCTGCTCCCTGTAACCTTAGCTCTGATACCACTTGTCAGGAACATGAAACACCAGAAGCACACAATTGATTACCAAACCAAGCAACTTAATATGCAGAAATTAACCAGAATCACAAGTAACTAGAATTTAGAATAACACATGATATGAGAGACAATACACAACTTGTATTAATACTTATACAAAAAAGAATACAATAAAGAAGATGCCACTTCTTCTTCACCACCTCTTCAGAGGCTTCCCACACCTCAAGTGAAAAATAATTCTCTCCTCAAAGCTCTCTCTCTCAGGTCCCAACACACAACTCAAACACAGAGTTGGTGTTCACCTCCAGTGCTCCACGCACACCACAAGTGTTCCACGCACTCCACAAGTACTCAATGTACTTCAAGTAGATCTCCCATGAACTTGCAATACCCTGCACCTCAAAAGACCATACTTATGGAAGGAACTCCCTTGCCTTCCTCTTTGCTCTAACTGAGTACACACCTATACTCCAAGTAGATCCTGCCTGATTCTACTCCCTGTCGTGTTGCTATCCTATCTGATCTTGCACACCTGTAAATCAACCTAGTCTGCACACCTGTGAACCTTGACCTTGCACACACATACACCTATAGATCAATGATCTTACTTACCATGCAGATCTCCTATAAAGGTCATGCTCACCTGATGACCAAGATCATACATACATGAAGAACCTTGTTGATTCTCCAATCCAGCACCTACACACCTGGTACTGTGGCACTAAGAGGAACACACAATTGTTCTACCTCTCTCTGAAGGAGATGTTTGCTCTTACTCCCTAGCACACATTTCCAATACAACCATGAGTCTATTATATAGATCTCATCCAAACAATAATTAGACATCTAATTACAATAATTAGATCCGCAGCTCTCAGTCTAAAAATAGCTTTCATCATGCAAACACTTGGTTCATTAGCTAACTGCCTGTAACATCCGCAGTCCGAACCACATAGGTGACCGACGTCGGTCCCTATCCGCCTGGGGGTTGCCAACGCCGGCCAATCTCTGACCGACGTCGGTTGCCTTCCTGTCTAATCCTACTGACGTCGGTTGGCCAGACCAATGCCGGTGTCTGTGACACTCTGCAACTCATCTGCAACCTCCTCCATGTCTGCATCAGTGAAGCTTTTAGCTCCACAACCTAAAAATTCTTCCTTAATCAAAAATCACACTTGGGATTTGACTTCACTTCCTAAGGGAAGAAATATGGTTCAATGTAGGTGGATATATCAGACCAAGTTTACAGCAGATGGGTCAGTTGATAAGTATAAGTTGCGATTGGTTGCCAAGGGTTTCTCACAAGTGGCAGGCATTGACTACTCAGAGACCTTTACACCCATTGCAAAGATGACATCTATCCAACTCACCTTGGCTATTGCCACAACATATGGTTGGGATGTGCATCAAATGGATGTGAAGAGTGCCTTTCTTCACGGAGACCTAGAGGAGGATATCTACATGGAGCATCCACCAGGATTTGTTCAGGATTCTTCCTTAGTATGTAGACTTAGGAAATATATATATGGCCTCAAATAGGCCCCTCAGTCTTGGTATACCAAGATGGATTCCTTCCTTCTCATAGCAGGTTTCACTAGGTGCCATTTTGATCCCAATGTCTACTCCTTATGGTAGGATGATTCGCTCTTGATTTTGGTTCTATATGTTGATGACCTTTTGATCACCGAGAGTTCTTCATCGGCTATTGCAGTGGTGAAGGCATCTCTTTAGGATAGATTTGACACGACAGACTTGTGTTTGTTACACTACTTCCTTGGCATCGATATCTCACAGTTAGATTCAGGGATTTCACTTACACAGCCTAAGTATGCTTTTGACTTATTGGCTCAATTTCACATGGCTGATTGCAAGCCATCTCTGACTCCCTTTCTATCAGGAGTCAAGCTTGAGGCTGATTGTTCTTCACCATTGGTTGATGCCACTCAGTATCGACAACTTGTTGGTAGTCTCATCTACTTGACTCACACTAGGCCTGATATATCATATATAGTGGGACTTGTCTCCAGATTCATGCAGGAACCTCATGAGCTACATTGGAAAGTAGCTAAGAGGATCTTGCATTACATACTGGGTTCACATAGATACATGATTCACTATAGATTTGGCATAGAGGTTGACTTAGTTAGATATACAGATTTAGACTGGGCTGGTGATTCACATACTCATAAGTCCACTTCTGGTTATAGTTTCTCTCTAGGTTCTGGCCCTATCAATTAGTCTAGCAAGAAGTAGAATGCTATTGCTATATCATCCACAGAGGTAGAGTATAGGGGAGATGTTAATGCAGCTACTAAGGCTATTTGGATTTAGGGGATTCTTTCTAAGTTTGGCATTTTTATCAGGCAGCCCACCATCATTTATTGTGACAACCAGAGTACCATTCAGATTTGCAAGAATTCAATCCAGCACCAGCAGACCAAGCACATAGAGACTCACATGCATTTCATTTGGGAGCTTATTCATAGTCAGGTCATTGACTTGATATTTTGCCAGTCTTCAGAGTAGGTTGCAGACATCTTCACCAAATCTTTCACTGAGAGCAAGTTCATTCATCTACGAGCTCTTCTTGGGGTGCGGTCCACATTTACAGTAGCATCATCTTCTAGGGGGCCTTCTAGCCTCTTCTTTTCTTTTATGTCTCTCTTTTGGGGGGGATTTTTTTCCTATGGGTTTTTTCCTTTTCTCTATCTTATGGGAGATTGCATTTGTACATGGGTACCTCACCAGGCCTAGTTGTCGGGACCCATTTTATATTTTCACACTGCCCACCTAAGCTACGCTTATGGGGGGTATTAGTGTAGGTTTTTATTTTTCCCTATTTATTAATTAGGGAAATTGTATTTCTTGTGCATACATGGAGTTTTCTTACATTTGTGGGATAGGCTAGCTTATGTGGAGGTGTGTGTCATAGATGTGTCATAGGTGTCATAAGAATGTCATAACTCCCTTGATGGGAGTTACTTCTCTATTATTATCACCTTGTCACCACCTTTCATGAAGGAGTTACATTCTATTCTTGGGGTGCCTTGTCCACCTTTTGTGGAGGAGTTACTTACGTAGTCTCCTATTTGTATTCCTCAATTTGGCCATCTCATGATAATCAAATTTTGGTTTTCTCCATTTTGTCTTGTGAAATTTATCTTATTGCATTATTTTCAAATTGCTTTAGCATCTATGTGGTGTGCACTTGTTCATCTTGTGTGATCACGTCTCTATTGCACTCGCATTATCTAGATTCTGGCAACAACTCCGATAAAGACTCACCCGATGCACACCTCTTCTGTGTCATTATGATTCCCAATTTTTTTGAAGTAATTGATAACTTCTTAGAGCAATGGAATTTACCTATGCACTTTTAAGAATGAGACAAAAATAAATTAATAACTAGAGCACTGTCTTATACTATCATTAACAAAATTCTATATCACTTGGGGAAAGATGAAGTCCTACGCAGGGTTGTCCTCAAACATGAATGCCCTCAACTCATAGAGGAATCTCATCAAAGAGTCATAAGAGGATATTTCAAAGGAGAAACTAAAACAAGAAAGATCCTACAAAGTGGACTGTGGTAGCCAAATTTATTTTAGGATGCACATAGGGTTGCACAGCATTGTGATGTCTACCAACATATGAGGAAACCACTTTAGAAAGATGAGATGCTATTGAAACCCCTCCTAGTAGAGAAACCATTCAAATAGTGGGGTATTGAATCTAGAAGAGCAATAAAACCTCAAATTAATTGCAACAAGGATAGATATATTATTATTGCAACAAACTATTTCACTAAATGGGTTGAAGTTGCTACCACACCTAGTTGTGATGCAAGGGATGCAACAAAGTTTTTGTATGGAAACATCATTACAAGGTTTAAATGTTTGATCAAACTAGGCAGAGATAGAGGAACACACTTCCTAAATAATACCATCAAATATTTAATGGAAGAGTTCATGATTGCATATAATAAAAGCATTGCCTACCATCCACAAGTGAATGGTCAGGCTAAAGATTCCAATAAGGTACTGGGGAAAATGATCACAAAAATCTATGATGTTAAGCATAATGAATAGGAAGAATGAATTCCTATAATATTATGGGCATATCACACAAATTATAAGAGATATATAGGATTTACGCCATTTTAGTTGGTGTATGATTAGGAATTAGTTATGCTAATAGAGTATCTAGTGCTTAGTCTATGCATCATTATGATTATGCACCTAGGAGAGTGGGAATCTCTTACCAATCAACTCTTAGACTTGAATTAAATGAATGATTTAAAAATAATAGAAACATGGACACAAGATATATATAAGTAAATTCAAAAAACATGTCACAATTAGAACCTATGCCATAAGGAATTTCATAAGGAATAGTCAGTTTTCTTATATGATAGCTGGTTCAGAGCATTCCCAAACAAGTTACAAATAAGATGGAAAGGACCTTAAATTATTCATGATTTAATGAAACAAGGAATGATAATTTTAAGATATTTATAGGGAACCATATTTCTAAGGTGAGTAAATGGCTATAAGCTTAAGCCATATTGCCAATAACTATTGATCTATGTCCACAGTTGAGTGGGTGCTAAGTAACACCATATAGATTAGGATTTTTGTGTATTTATTTTGTTTTTTTTAAGATTATCTCAGAAAAATCATTTACAAAGTACCAAGACCAAGTATTATGTGCATTAGATGTGTGCAGGAAGCACCACGTGTACCATTAAAAAAGTTAACGAGGATCAACTAAAAAATTTTAAGTCTAGGAAAGATTTTGGATGGTCACATCAGCAAGATATCCTATGGATAATGATCATCCACTAGAAATAACTAAAATATCTAAGGGTTAGTAGATATGATCTTCATAAATTGATAGCTAGTCAACATCAACAACTTGTTCCCTTCATATGGGCACCTAAGGGCATAACAACATAACTCCACACATGCACCAATGACTAACAACTTTAAGATCTAGATCAAAAAGTTATTTTCCACATCCACTAGAAATTTAAGGCAAATGGACAACTAGGTATGGGTTAGAGATAGAATCCAAGAGGCACGAAGTCTATAAAAGCTAAGTTTTGAATTGTATGGTTGTATTGCATACTTAGCACATTTTTGAGATCTATAGCTATCAAAATATCTAAAATAATTCCATTTGTATATATTATTCAAAAGCAATCAAAAATATTCTCATGACACCATGGATACTATGCCATTGATATGACCTCTTTCAAAATCACAAAAATAAGCTATAGGCATCGATATGGCACTGCGACAGATGAAATATAATGATCAGTATCCCTTTCAATATTTATGTGAAGTTAAATAAAAGATATTATGGCTAGACCATGTGGATGTTGTACAACCACTGGCCCTCACATCTCCCCATATATTTTAGAATATATATTTGGAACACTTGTTCTAAATGCCAACCTTTGGTGACATGGGTGAAATCATTCAAGTTCTATTGGGATGGTATAATAAGGGAGTAATATACTTGAGGACAAATGACATGGTCATCATTAACACATAGGCCATGGCCTGATCTCTCAACATGCCTATGCATGGATATTCCTTATTGGCTTACAAGACCAAAACACCTCCAATGTTGTCAAAAGTTTGAGATCATTATGTGCAAAAAAATCAAAGAATTTTCATCGATGAGATTCCAAATGAACCTATGTGTATTATGGTCTAATGCATCACTAGATGCTTTGGTAGACAACCAAATCAACTAAGCAGATACCTAAAGGAGTTTTGGACATCACCCATAGGATGATCCACTAAGCTAAAAATTCAATTGGCCTAAATACTTTGTTCATAAATTGATTACCAACATTGAGAAGTGTCTCACCAAATCAAAACAAACATTCTAGTATCAATTATTGATTCTCTTTCTCTATTTCACCCATTGGAAGTCACTTGAGGGGGAAGTGCACCTAGATGTGGACTATTGGCCAACATAACAATTTTAAAACCTTATATGGATGTAGGAATGAGGATCCCTCACCCATGAGGGTAAGTTCAAATAATGGTGGGAGGAGTGATTAGACTTCATCACCACACACCCTAGAGTTCTGATAGATAGTTTGCAGTATTTGGGATAGCATGGTAGTGTCACCATATATCTAAGGGGGTATTCATCACCATGCATGAGTGACCATGCTCACCCTTAAAACCACTACCATTTTTCATCAGAATGGAGATGGATTAGGTTGAGGTGGCTACATAGAAAGAACATGTAGCAAGGTGAGCAATTCTAATATAATCCATATCATCGAGCGTATACATTCCTATGGTGCAAAATTTAGAACTGGCATCTAGTACAATAAAATATAAGGGAAAGCATAAAGTAGACCCTCATTCGGTGTCACCTCCATCAAAGCACATTGCACATCATGGAAATATGATTTGAAGGTACCACAAATTGTGGGGTCTTGTGATCTCATGAAGATGGGAATGGATGTGCAGGAGGTCTATCAAGTCATGTTGACAGACATGGCTAGGGACTATTATGAGAAAGAAGAAAAGGAGATTTTTTTTGGAAGGCGATGCACATGGTATAGATTTGGAAGTAGGTGCTACCACACTTGTGTGTAGAACTTCCAGCTTGCCCACCTTCCATAATTATGGACACAGTCAAAGAAGAGGAGGATCAACTTCAGTGATGAATAAACTTTGTTTAGCCTTAATCTATCCCTACATATGCAATGGATGTTGTTTTTTCACCCATGCTAGAAAGTCCACTAGAATAGCTTGTGCATAGGCCCTTAAAATGGTGGGAGATGAGAGTCTCTCCTACTTTGGAAGAACATACATTTGGATGGTCTGCTACTGAACAAGAACCATAACCTACCTCAAAAAATTCCACACCACCACCATGGTGCAGGTTGGTCACCATAGGCAAGAGAAAACAATAGGTTTCAAGTGCAAAGGTATGACCCATAGACACCCCACCATCATTGAAAGAACATGAGATTGAAGAAAGTGAAATAGAATAGATCTCAGCCAAATAACAATAGGCTATAAGAGAAGAATCTGCTTGTGCTACTAAGCATAGAAGGAGAAAGGAAGAGAAGAAGAGAAAGAAGGAAGAAGAAGAAGAAAAATAACAAAAAATGTAGCAAACTAGGGAAATGAAGTCATCCAAAAATGCCAAGGATGTAGATTTAGACTTGCAAAAGGTTTAAAAATCCCAAGAAGAAACTGTAGCACAATATCAAGCACCAGAAGAGAAGGAGAAGAAAGAAAAAGAGGAGGAAGAAGAATGATAAAAAGAAGAAGCAGTCCAAGCGTAGAAATATGTAGAAGAAGATGCTGAGAATAAGGAAGAATATGATGAAGTCCTAAGTAACAACAAGAACAAACACAAGCACAAGCCTAGGTATAGGCTCAATCTACATAGGAACAAGAACAGAGGAAGAAAGAAGAACAAAGGAAGAAGGAAGAATAAGAAAAGAAATATAAGGAAGAAGAAGATGAGATGAAGAAGAAAGAGAAAGAGGAATCTAACAAGAAGAAGAGGAAATAAGAGGAAAAGAGGAGTAAGAAAGAGGAAGAGAATAAGAGAATAGTAGAAGAAGAAAACAAGAAAAAACAAGAAGAAGAAGAGGAGAAAAAGAAAAGGGAGGAAGAAGAATGGAAGTAGAAGCAGGAGGAAGAGGTGAAGCAAAATAAGGATGAGGATGTTGTGCAGCAAGCTAAGCTAGTAGTAGAGGCCACAACATAGTGGAAAATAGCAGTCAAAATGTAGACACAAGCTCAGATGCCATAGCTTCCACTAGGAGGTGTATGGCTCTGGGATGCCCCAGTAGTCACTGCTTGATGCACCACCTTCTCCTTTCCTCTAGCCACCATACCCCATTAGGATCCAGTGATGACAACAAGCACATTGGCTACTCTTTTGGTTAGGTAGAAGGCATATTTGTATTTCTCTCATCTACCCTTAAAGAAGTAATTGGAGGGAGCTACATCATTCTAAGAATCTATAGCATAAAAGGCTTCCTCCCTAGAACAAGAGTGGGATGTAACCAAGATCAAGAATGTGGAGCTTTAGAATGGATTACATGAAGTGATGAAGGCAATTGAATATGCTTTTCTAGCTTTGGATTCTCAAGTCATAAGAGAAAAATCATGTTAGATCATCACAGATTAATGACATTAGTAGTGAAGCTCACAAAATACTGGTGCATAACACAAGAACTTCATGAGCTAAGAAATTTGGGTTACAATTTAAAGAATGATACCACAACTTTGATCACTCTACTAAAAGAGTACCAAAGTATGTTGAACATCGTATCTCTCCAAGACCATCAACTTATACATAGTTTTCTAGACTAGAAACAATAGCTTAATAACTCTTTGTCTAACTCGAGTGCAAACTTTAATGTAGATGCTATAGCCCACACAACTATGCATGCCCCAAATGCATCATCTAACAAGACTGAACTTGCTCTCTAGCAATCCTTCAATGCTAGAGATAATGTGCAGGATCGACTTCTCAATTGGTAGTAAGACTTGTGATGCAGTGTATTTGTAAGGGAATAGGCAAAAAGACACAAAAAAATTGGAGCAATTTAGCATAGAGATTCAATTGAAGGTTAGTAACACAAGGGCTGATTTAAGTGTTGCACAAAATGAAGAATTGAAGGAAGTCATCATAAGTTACACACTAATGTGCATTTTTATTCGCATGGTCTAGGAAGTCATGCTAGATTGGGACACATTCAAGACTAACTTAGCCCCATTCTATAGTGAGGTAACTCCAATGCTTAGGATTCCTATGTACATGCCACCTTTTAAACTCTAGTAAATGATCACCTAATGCATGGTTTCCTAGAAAGAGAATAAGGATCCTACTGACTAGCCTTCTTCATCAGATACACCACTAGCTACTAGTTGAGTATTGTGTATTGCAAAAGTTTTTGAAAAAAATTCTACAATTTTGAATATTTTTTACAATGGGGATGATTAGTAAGACAAGCTAGGCTAGGCTAGTTGAAAACCCATAAAGGGCAGCCACCTACTTACACCAGCCTATTAAAAACTTGAAAGAGTGGTAGGTTAGTACGTTGCTTAGTTGAAAACCTAAAAGGGCAGCTAAGTAGTGCATAAGAGGTGTAAACTAGAAATGACACTTTAAGCAATTATTACGACTCTTACTAGTCTACCCAAATTTTCAAGCTTGTACCCTCAGTGCATAATCAAAACCTATGAAATTATCTCAGGATGAGACAACATTTTAAGTTTTGGAATGTGTTGGGAGAATAAAATCGAATAAGTAAGATTTTTTAAAATATTCCTTGAGTATTTATGCATCATATATGTAATTATCAGTTTATGTATTTTATCCTATCCTCTCAGCTTGTGAAAGCATAGAAGGTGAATAGTCTCCTCAATTTGGTGCCAAGGTATAAAGTAGAATACAAATAGTTAGTAATTATATCAACTATAAATATATGTTTGTATGAAGAATATGATGACCTTTTTTGAGATCAATATAGAATTTCTAGTTCATGGTTACCTGTCAAATTTCTTGTGTTTATTCTTATTTGTGTTATCATGTTTAATGCTAAGGTTTAATCTATCTTAAAATCACTCTTGAATATTCTCAACATGTAAATAACTCCTTGGTTAATCTGGTTCTTTGCAAGCACACATTCTTTGTCTCTGTTATGCTTCCTTTAGCTATGACTTCATTGTTCTTTTTTATGCAACCTCGTATAACTTAGTTATCCTTGTAATTAGAATGTTCTGGTGATATAGGAACCTTAATTATTAGACTATGATTTAATTATATCATTTCTAAACTAAGTCCAAAACAACAAATCCATCTTTAGAAAATCCATATTTTAATGAGCCTCACTTTGAAAAGCCTATCTACAACTATCTACATAATATCAAAGAGCCCATATATAATGAACCTATCTTTAGTTTGTCAACATTTGACAAATACATCTTTGATAGACCCATATTTGATAGTGAACCCATATTTTATGAGCCTTGCTTTGATTAACCTTTATATGATTATTCACATGCCTAAAGAGCCCATTTTTGATGAGCCTAGCCCATCCATCTTTGATAATCCCCGCTTTGATGAACCCATATTTAAATAACTCATCATTCACCAACCATCCATATTTAATCCATCAAACAAAATCCCTCATTTCTAAAAGTCACTTCATACCAAAGCCTCTATATTTAAATGAAAATTGAAGAAGGTACTTGTGGGCAAAATTATCCAATAGGCCCTCCTTGCAGCCACAATCAAAACATCATCTATCATCAACATCACAACATCAACATTGTCCACAACAACATTATTAGAATCAATTTCCACATCAATGTCCAAGTTAGCATCAAAATCAACACCAAGACCATTTAAATAAGGATCAAATTCATCATCATCATCATCATCATCATCATCATCATCATCATCATCATCATCTGAGTCTATATATAATTTAATGTCAAAATCCTTTATCAATATCTACATCAGAATCAAGAGTGTACAACATCAACTACATGCCTCTTATAGATCAATATAACAACCTCATTGATCCTTTCATGATTCTCAAGGAAGTTTTCTCTAGCATTGAAATAGATCCTCATAGTAACTTCTATGGGCACCATGTTTCCCTCAACCCATTCATTTACCATCCTTTCATATATATCCCTCAACCTTTTTACATCACCAACCCTTTCTTGTCTCTCATAATCCATCTCTCATAATAGTCGATCAGGATTGACAGAGTCTCACACCATTGAAATCATTTCATAGAGACATGTCAGTGGCATATTCTATGGGGATTTACGATAATATCCAATCAACAAATAATAATCTTGCAATAAGTCAAAATCAAATTAAATCACATAATCAAAAAAATAAAAAATCAACATACCTTACTAAAAACCTACTTAAGGTTTTATGGGATAATCCAAATCAAAATAATAATCAACAAAGTCAAAAATTGAAGTCCCCCAATGAAAACCTCTTTGAGGTACTAGTGGACAATAAAAATAAAAATCAAGCAATGAGTTGATGATAGTATGTTGGTGAAAATCTCTTTGAGGCACAAATAGATGAATAAATTAGTTCTACATCATTTGATCAAGACATCATTAAAATAAATATTGAAGTGGCTAACAATACTCTAATCATTTAGATCAAATAACATAAGAGTATGGAGGTTTTAGAATTCATGATATCTAAAATCATGTTATAAAAAACACAAATGGAGCATCTACAATCAATAACAGTGTGTGTGAATATTAGTCCCAATTTTTTATCTCTTAATAGCTATACATATCTCCACGATCCCATCATCCATACAAATCCTATACACCACCAACAAATCTAATCCATACCAAGCCTCACTTTCCTAGGTAGCATTATCTCTCATAGGGGCTATAAAGACACCTAGTTGAGATGTTCAGAGGAAGCCAAATAAATAATCAATGAATATCAAAATGAAATTAGTGGAACTAATATCAACAACATGATCTTAGAAACATAGCTACCTAGAACTGGTATCGGTTGAAGATTGGGAAAGCATCAACATCATGCATCTCCTACACCTAATAAATTGAGATGCCACCAAATAAAAATAAAAAAATAATAAATAAAAAATAACAATTAATAATTAAAAAATCATTCATCCAATAGTGAAAATTAGTTTTTTGGCACCTTGGGCAAGTACCATGATGAAAACTTGTTTTTGACATCATGTGTAAATAATATATTGTTTGCAAGTACCTCGATACTTATATAAAAAATCACTTCATCCCTACATTCATATCATAAAATATCTTTTCAATCCCATCTATGTCACATTCCTTAACTTCCAATCATCCTCTGCAAATAGTTTCACATTCAACAGAAGTGGTCACACCATCACTACACATCCTAAACATCCTATGCCATCCTATTGTATCCATATTTTATTATTGACTTGACTTTAGTAAGGGAGTGGAAGATGTCTTGAGACATGTTTTGGAAACATCTTGGCATATCCTCCAAGTGACACCTAGGTGACTAGACATCTATTTTCCATATGATGCAATCCTTAGAAATCCCTAGTCCAGTCCTCATCATCTCTCATCCACTTTGAGTATCATCCAAATCCTTTCATCATTAGATACACTATCATTCCCCATACTAGTTTATAGGTTTGGTTTTTCCTTTTCTAGTAACCCCATTTTTGTACATACCTATCCAAAAAGAAATAAAAATAAAAATAACCCAAAAAGATAAAAAAAAATGATCATAAAATATAGAAAATCCACAAATATGCCAAAATTGTTTTATCCAAAGTCCTAAGCAAAATACATATCATTATGTAATGAGTCATTATGACTATCAATTTAATAGATCATTTATCAAATCCAACCTCATGGAAAATATCATTGCGTAGGGGGAAAATCAAACAAGGCAAGTTAAATTGTGATTCGTTAACCCATCCCAAGGATTTTCAATAGGACAATAAATAAAACACTAATCATGTGTACATATCATTAACATGTAAATACTTGTGTGTTCATTTCATGTGTTTCTTATGCAATCTTCTCTATTATTTTCATGTACATATCTTTGTTTGGTCATTAAGCATCTTAAATGTCTTTTATCATATGTTTTGCTTTATCTTTTTATTATTTTGTAATTGTGCATATATGTGTATTTTATTAAGCATTTTGTAAATATCTTTTCCAAATCATTATTGTTCATATTTTTATCTTATCTTGTGATAGTGAAATAGCATAAATAAAATATGTCATCTTGGTTCCTTATACCAATGGTGCATTATTCCACTTGTTACTTACACACTTTGTCTTTAATATTTATATATTTTACATTAATTCAACATGTATTATGAAAAAACATCGTCATGGTTACACATATCATGATGCATACTACCTAGTGCTCCATTAAACATGATTTCTCAAAACATATGGCTTAATCTTAATTAGCACAAGTCCCACATTATCATAACCACAAAATGCCTTCATCACATAACTTAATTGTTCTTTCTCAACATCTATAAACTAGTTTAAGATTTTTTGTCCCATTTTATTTTTATTTATTTCCATGATCATGATCACCTATTTTAAATTTTATCATTAATTTTTTACCCTAAACTTGTTTTACATTTGTTTAAAAATATTTTTTTGCTTTTTATATTTCATTCGCATTTCCAAAAAAAAAGAGCAAAAACCCTTGCACTCTTTTCTTCATAATAAACAACTCAACACAACAAACATTGAGGTGAAATGACCACATTCATATTTCTCTTAATAGATGACACAAAACCCTAATATATTATCTAAATGATCATATACTCTTGAATTGATAAAAAGACACAATTTTGAAAATTAGAAGGTGCGCAAAATGGCAAACCAAGATAACAATACACCACTATTTCCATAAACACTGATCTTCATCATTTTCTAAAAATTACCAAAGAAACTACAAACAAGGTTATAATCATAATCTAGCATTGATAAAATATACATTTTGACCTTATAACTCCATTTATATATATTTAAAAAATATTGAGGTGAAAACAACTGCATTCATCTATTCTTTTGTAAATCACACCTGAGAAAATGACTATCCAAGTATTTCACAACAAATTTTTAAATTCCCATGTATACCCACTATCAAAATTTACCTTTTTTCAAAAGTAAATGCACACAGAACTGTCAAGAACTTTGTTTTCATTTCCTTGAAAATCAATCATGCAAGTGAAAGAATGTATTGAAAAATACATAGTGCGCTATCAAACACTGATCATATATGGCATGCATCACTGGAAACAATATTCTGAGAAGAAGGTGGTTCAAATTAATTGAGAATCATCAAAATAAAACCATTTCCACTCACTTTCTTGAAAATTCTTCCACATACAGGTTACTCAATCAAAGTATTGATTTTCTCAAGAAAATAATTTGCATGCTAGAGGTACTTCGAACTAAAAAATATACATACTAAAAAATCATTTATTTTTCAATAAAATGTCCATGAAAATCATTTCAAATAGCTTAAATCATGTTGATATACTAAAATCTTTCCTTATCAAATCCATATGAATATATCCATGAAATAAGGATCAAGACATAATTGTATCATTCATGCAACCTTTTGATTCAAAATACTTGTTCCTTCAAAAAATCACCATGTAACTGATTCAAAAAACCAAAGATGCTCATAACCATAGAACTGAAAGAAAGTTGATAGAGGAAAAAATCTTTTCACAAAATATGACCATACTAACTACTATCACCAATGCATGCTATTTATTTCATTTTAAACCAAGAAATGAACCAAAAAGTGACTTCTTAGAGAGGAAAATTAATCATTTCTTCATAATGCATATTTCAATAGCATTTTCAAAGTAAACACCAAAACTGGGCTGCCATATTATCTCTGAACTAGAAATCTCTTTGAGTTTAGAAAATAGAAACTATCTATGCAAAACTATTCGAAACTCAAACACAAGACTAACTCATACCTTATAATCCAAATTTTGTGAAAAATACTTTGAAATATCTCTATGTATTTTCCTTCTAACTTCCTGAACGCAATTTTCCTACTTCTAATTAACAAGCTAATTATCCACATAACCAAATTGACTGTCAAAGCCAACAACTGAGATATATACCTAAACATTAAAAAGTGGTTATCACCAACTGCCTCAAATCTAAAAGGATTGAGCATCGAGTTTTGGGCTCATTTAATTCACATATTTCTACTCCTACATCAGATGAATAACTATCAATAATCAATGTTTGAGGGTTACTTTGAACCACTTACCATAACTGCACTTTTAACCAAGCTCATTGCCTTCATTAATATTGACCACCTTAGCATAATTCACCACCTTCTAACTTAATGCATTCAAAGGGCCATAAAATTAATCAAGCAATGTATTACTGCATGACCTAAGTCATGTTTTCATTAGAACTTTAGGTTTTTCAAAGACAAATGTGTTGTGCCCTATAACTAACACACACACACACACACACACACACACACACACACACACACACACACACACACACACACACACACACACACACACACACACACACACACACACACACACACACACACACACACACACACACACACACACACACACACCTTATTTTAAAATTTTAAATGGGACTCATTATTATTGGAAATATCTATTTTGGGTCTTATAAACCTTAGAAGTCCATAATATGTTTTTTTTTCCATGTAAAAGTCTAAGATTGTTCTCAAAAGTTTAAATTTACAGAAGTTTGAATTATGAAAATCAAAGCCTGAACAACATTTTGAGTTATTTTAAACTATGTATTTTCTTAAGTTTGTTTCAAAAAATTGGCACTTTGATTTATGGACTAACATGACTAATGTTTCATCTTAGTGTTCATACGTGTGCTTGTATAACTACAAGGTTATCAATAGGGACTTGTTAATCACCTATCATTTGGCCTTACCTTTATTGAGTGGGATTATGACATATGGTGTTATTATGTTACTTTAAGCCTTCAACTTTCTTAAAAGTTTATAAGCCTTTGAATGGTCCCAAACTCTTAGACATTGACAGGTAGTATTACGTCATTACATAGATCTTTCAAAACTCAAATAAAGCTATAAGTGTTCTAAGTCTTTGAGCTCAAAAAACACGTCACATGACATGTTTTCATAAACCCAAAAACATAGAGACTTTATAAAATGTCAATTGGCTAATAGCTTTGAGCCCTTGTAGTCTAATGGTTTCGAGCTTCCATAGTTCCATGTGTTTGACACTTTGCATATTTTCATCAACTGAAACCCTAGAAGGATTAACATAGTCTAGTGGTATCAAACCTCCCTAGTCTAATGGTTTCAAGCTTTCAAGTTCCCAATAAGTGGTACTTGGCACATTTTCATTTAAATGCCACTTTGGCATCATAAAATCAAAGTTAATAGTTTAAAGGTCTCGTGGCCTCAAGTATTTGAACCTTTAGGTCTCTAAGAACATGCCATGTGTTGGTATTTCATTTATAAAGAACTCTTAGGGACATACATACTTCAAATATATAGATGATCATAACTACAACCTCTTGGGCTCCCATAGGCTTGAGATTGTTCCATTTGGCTCAATCACATTAACTTGTGGCTCTGGAGCATAGAAATCAAAATTACAAACCTAAAAGGGCCCAGTTGAGTGAGGAATGAACAAGTATCACAATTAAAGAGATGCATGGCTAGAATACACATAAATAAAATTGACAACAAAAAAAAGCGCTGGTAAATGAGGAAGTGACAACTATCTCAAACAAGACTAGACATGTAAAGTTTATGAATTATTGCCATTTGATAAGAAAGTGAACTTGCCAAAATTGACTAGCACATTCGAATTAAAATGGGAATTGAATCAAAATGTCATTATTTACAATGATGACACATGAATGTATTCAAATCTTATACCTTTGAGCGATATATGAAAAATATATACAAGGATAGTCATTTTGTCATTACTCTCTTGATCAAGCATTACAATTTTAAGCCCTCAAATGTCAAAAAAATACCTAGTTTACTTAGTAAGCTTGCAATAATGAACCAATCTATTTAAAAGATAAATTTCCAAATTTAAATTGATAAAATGGCCTCTTATTCAAAGTAGGTGCATCATAAAGTCCCTTTCATGTACTCTATTATTGAGAACCATGAATACATGGACACTATGTTTGAGAAGAATGCCCTCAAATTTAAATTCCATCACTACTCAGTGATTTGGGATGTAGTAGAATCTATGGTGCCTTATTCTACATAGGATAAAATACTTATATATGAGAATCAGTATATAGATAACCTGATGCCCATTAAAGCATAAGGCCTCCACTAGGTAGTGGTTAAACCAAAGGTAATTCCTTGTATATAATTTCTTAGAAATTTGTTTCTTAACAGAACATTTTTTGGGGATTGCTTGCACATTAGGAAGAGAAAAAATTCATGTACATTTATTTATGGTAGGTCATTCGAGATATATCTCTGACTTTCATTCCATAAGACCACATATAACTAAATCTTGGCCAATCTCTGGCTCGCTCAAACACAACACTGTAGATGGAAAATTGAAACAATGGCTAGTTAAAGGCTAGAGGATGAATTCTAAGCCAGATATTTCATCTAATTGTATTGTCAAATTCAAACCAAAAATTAGGATAGCTATGGCTCTCCTAAATTGATTATATGGTTTCATAAACACAACACATGTGTAGGTCAAGTGCGTGTGTCTTGTTGTGGGAATTTATCTTAACTTATGATAAGATAGTTTCCTTAAGAGAGGTCATAAATGTCATATTGAAAACACAAATGTTCTATCCTGATCAAAGGCCAGTTGATGGTAGTTTTTACATGACATACCATTTATTGGATGCAGTATTAGGCACAATTCATAGGACCCATGGGAAACTATGGCAACCCTCAATAGAATACTTGGATAATAGAATCTATGAATATTACTCTTTCATGTTCATATACATATTCAAGATTGAAACTCAAAGGATATGTGATTAAATATTCCTCAAGTATATTAGGTGATTCATGGCACCCACATGCTTAGGTTGTCTAAAAACCTAACAAGAAGCCTTAAAATTAGAGATTATTGGTATTGTCATGATGTCACTATCATCAGAATATAAGGAACAAAAATAAATCCATTATTACTATTGGACCATGTCCCCAAAAAAATTGTAGATCAGGAAATAACATACCAAATATACAACATTTATGAAGAGTTAGGATAGAAACATTTGAACGATTACTTAAAAAACCCCTCTAAGTAGTGGAAACCTACAATATGTTGTCAAACCACATTTCAACCAAGTGGGGAAGGCCAAAAATTATTACAATTTGAATGTGTCCCCGTTCAAGGAATGGGACCATAGGAAGAAGACATGAACATACCTCCAACAACTTAAAGAGAAGAAGAACGTGAATATTTCATATAGTCACCAAGAATATTATCATGATGTTTTTTTTTAGTGTATCAGATAACACTAAGGTATGGATAAAGATGAAAAATAAACTAATGTCTATGATCTGGGTTTAGGCTCTTCAATATGATCCTAAGGTCATAGAAGAACAAGCACAAAGGGTATGGATCCATAAGTGAACTCCAGTGTAGTCACAAGATATAGAAACACAAGAAAAACCTCCCTCTCTTATAAGGGAGCAAACAAATTTAAAATAAGGAGAGTCAAGTAGCTAGAGGGAGTCTGACCCTAAAATAAGGAAGGAAATTCTAAGAGGCCTTTCTAGTTCTTAGAGACCCTCCACATATTCAGCTAACACTACTCTATTTTTGGGAACAATCACAACAAATAAGTCTACACTTCCTTTGGATAGGTATTATAAGAGAACTATTACTATGATACCTCTGTCACCCCTCACAATAGCTACCTAGGTTAGTCTCCCTAAGTTTTTACAAGCTTCTATCTTGTCTACATCTATAAATGCTCCTTATTCTTAGGCATCTCTGGTAATTTCACCTTCATCAACAACCATTAGTTAGAATACATCTCCTTAATCACTCCCTACCATGTCAATTCCTTCTCCAATCACCCTTCCCTCCACCACTATTATCTCACTAACCATTCCTTCACCACCACCTACAGTGATGCATTCCACCATTGTTATTTCTTCAATTATTTCACCATCTCCTCCACCTTCCATTCCCTCTATGGTCACTTACTAGAGAAAACCTAAAGATATTCCCACCTCTTCTAAGGACAAGCCATTATAATAAAGGCCATCACTTGGTCTTCCCACCATAGATGAATCCCTTGATAAAGAGGAAGAAAAAGAAGAAGAGTATGAATAGGTGATATATTTAGTTGAGTATTCAACTGATGAAGAGAAAGATGATGAACAAACAATGAAGAGGTCAAGACCATAAATAAGTGAGGTAACCCCAAATGATGAAGAGGTAGGATTGGAAAGAGTTAAAGCTATGAGTCTAGGAGGCCCACAAGTGGAATAAACCCTACCCGACACTTTGAATCAACAAATTCTCATAGAATATCATAGACAAAACATCAATGAGGTAGTTTATTCCCTTATTTCATCTATTACTAGTGTAGGTATTCCATATGTATATTTACCTCTAGTTGTTCAAAGAATTCTTATGTTTAGTTCTATTGATTCATCTATTCTTTTTTCTTCCAAGCAAATAAAGAATTCTAAGAAGACAGTCCATTTTGAGAGTCTAGTTATTGTTTTCATTTTCAATCCCAAAATGCCACCAGTTCCCAAGAGAGTCATCTCAACCGAAACTACCCATGTCCCAATCATCACCCATGTAATTAGTTACTATGACTATTGAGAGGACCCTAGGCTTAACCAAGTATGTGACTAAAGTTACTCCAATAAGAGAACTATCACCATGGAAGAAAATTGTTCATCTATCTCTCGGTTCCCAATTCAAATAAGTGCATCATTGTCACCACCAAAAATAACACCCCCTCCTATGACTCCTCCACCTTCTATATCCGAAGACCTAAATCCAGATGAAGAAACATAGGAACTTATTGTTCCCCATGGGTAAAATAAATGCATAATAAAAGGGTTGAGAGAAAAAATCTAGTTGTCATAGAGTTATCTATAGTCTCTACTTGGTTTGACAAGAAAAATAGAACCATACAATGGGTGAGGAAGAGGTAAGGGCAATGAATATGAATGTAAGGGAAGAAATGGAATTTGAATAAATGGAGAATTTGTTTCCTTGATCAAAGAAACCCAAAAGGAATCCCAATGATCCTACTAAATATAATGAATATTTCTTTGATTTTATGGACATAATTAGTGAAGCCATGAAGGAAATATATAGAAGTAAAGAGGAGGTACAATAGATATTATTGTAAAGGCAAACTATGCATACCCATTTAGAAATTGTTGAAAGTGTGTAAAGTGCAGCCACTAGGTTGTATGACATTTTGAGTAACATTTGGGTTTTCAGGGGCGAAAGCCAATTAGAGAGGAATAATGTGCTCATGTTATGGCACCAATTTGAATAATTTGAGAATATATTGAACTTTTTGATCCATTACTCCAAGAGTAATGCCTTTAATCATTTGAATCTAATGTCTGGTCAAGATGTAGACTAGGCTTTAAATTATGTTATTTCTAAGAGGGATGTTGCTCTTACATGGTACAATCAGATGAAGGCTCTATCAACACTTTTTTTAAACCATGAGAATCAAGTCTTGGGAATTTTGAGTGACATGAGGGTCACTAATGTGATCACTCTTACAATCGAGTTGGTTAATAGGCCAAATTTTTAAACTCTCCTTAAAGCAACATAAAACAACTTCAAGGAGGAGGTGGAAGGCAATGATGAGATTATACAACTAATAAGCTTTGTAAAGGATGAAGTAACAAATGTAGAGCCTTGGGAGTTGAGTTCAAGAGTTCAAAAGTAGAATATTCAAGGTTGATGGCTAAAACCATATGGATTTTCAAGCCTTCTTTACTCAATTTTTATATTGTTAATAAATATTTCAAGGCAGCCCATGATTTATTTGAACAACTTAAAGCAAAATATGGAGATTCAGGTTCAATCCCTAATACTTAGCCAGTCTTTAGTGTTTCCATGTCAACACAGGGTTCTTAGTTTTTAGGATTTATAGTCATGTAAACTCCAATGGTCCTAGTTTTGATCACTCAAGGAACTTCATTAAGTAAAATAGTTACAATGACAATCACTCCACTGACTTCTTCAGCTAGCAGTGTCACACTGGCACCCTGATAAATATAACTATGTATTTTCATATTCCAGTCAAGTTAGAATGTTTGTTCCTAACTTATCTACATCATATATATATTGTATTTTAGTTGGAGAGTCTATTTTGAATGTTATCACTATACATGCATGCTTTACATGGTTTTGGATACTCTAATTTATTTTTGGACATGTCAATTTAGAATGTGCTTGAGAGATGAGACCTTTCCCATCCAAAGATAATTATACATGTATCCTCCTAGTCTCAAAGGGAGAAGAATTTTGGTTGTTAATATTAATAGGAAATACTATGAAATTGTACTAATTTGGTCTTGATATGTAAATCTTGATTCTTCTCCAACTTTGTGGACTATGTGAGGTGCGTTATCATTGGTATATTAGTTCTTTGATTGTGCATGAGTTATCTATATTCAATAAAATTATTTAATTTAATCTATCATTGATTTGGATACCTTTTGCATGCTAATTATAACCCCCCTTGTAGATGTGCAAGAACAATCTAACAAATGGGGCAGCCTTTGGTTATGTGTGTTTAAGTTTATTATGTTTTGGTTCTATTTGAATCCGAATTGTGTTTGACTATTGGTGTGCTACAACATCTTGCAACAAACATTAGTCTTCTGATTTCTTGTCTAACCTTAGGTTATGTGCCAGTCTGGAAAGGTTTTCATCTTGTGTGGTCCACTTGCCTTCTTTTCTGCACTTCCTTTCCCTCATTTTTGAGTTTCTTTTGGAAATCCTACCCACTTTAGTTATAACCATAATCCTTACACCCAATTCAATTAGATCTAGGTTCACCCATAGATGACCCATCCATGGTAAACAATTTTCTTAACTCATCACTATTCCACCAATAAGTTGTTATAAAACCTAATACCCCACTACTCGGGCCTTGGAGTGCAATCATTTCACCGATCCTCAAATGTTAGAGGCTACCTTGTAAGGTTACTAGGGTGACCATAAAACCCACATCATAAAATAAAACTTAAATATAAATATATTTAGGTCCTTAATCATATCAAATGATTCTCAAGAGGTTAAAAATAACATAAGCAATATGCATATCCATACATGCTAAGGCTCTCAAAATGATCTTTGATAATAGCTAAGATTCATATGAAATATGCCAATGAACTATACATATGTGAATCATCTTTGCAATTCCATCACTCATGTGACAATATGTTAAGTGTTATCAAATAAACAAGAAAGTATATTTACATTATCACCTCTTTTGCATGTCAAACCAATATAAATAGAATTGTAGTGTTTTCAACTAAAGCAAATCATTGACAATCAACATAATTATCATTTTTTATGAAAATCAAGTCTAAAATCCAACTACTAACTATATTATGAACAACCACAAAGAGTGTCATGCTAACACTCAAGACATTATTTACTTAATGTGATACTTATGCTATCAAAATCACTTAATTAACATCATGAATAATAAATATTATTTAATGTAACACTTATTAAAGATGGCACACACACAAAAATAACAAATATTCAAATGAATATAAATGTGTTGGCCCCTACCACTACTTTTAAACTTCATGATGCAAGTCATCATTATGGCATAACCAAAAAAATGTCAAGACTTTCAGAAAAATAAAGGGTGATAACAAAAGGCATAACAAATAGTAATATGTGAGATCAACAACTATAGAAAAAAATTCAAAGTAGTGAAGGAAAGGTTCCACTACACACCACTAAAATCACATATGCATTTTTAACATGGCTGATAGCATACTGCCTTTTGATAGTTGGGAGGTCCACCTTAGAATAGCATGTCCATTATTATGTTAATGGATAGACCCCATCAATAGTCAATCTAGTTGTCAGTGAAATATACCTAAATGGACCACCACTAGACCTTTGACAAACATTAATCATCATCATTGAATTCGTATTCTCTAAAAGGAGAATGAGATATAGGGTGATAATCATTATCCAAATAGATGTAAAGTGTTGATTGAATTTGTATCATTTGACTGAGAGGTTTAGGTCAAAATTGATCCTAATGTGAATAATAAACCTTTTCCATAATGTAACAATTAGTTGGACTGGATATAGATGATGGATATTTAGCAAAGGGTTTTGCACATTGAATAATTCAAACCATATTTTAAATGCAATCTTTAGGCAATGAAAATATTTATTTAATTATCAAGATGAATGTAGACAATTGGGTCATCTGCAAATTTTAATGACATAACCTTGTGAGGGAAATTTCTTAGATATTTTGGTATTGCATCAAAAAGCCAGGAAATCTTGTAGTTAGATTGAATGAAGGCTTAATATTAAACCATTAAACTAGGAATTCAAATCCATGCATGTATATGAACTTCAAAAACATTTTCTAAAAAAAATTAATAGTCACTGGGCTCAATATAATTTATAATAATGGATGCCCATTTTCTAGCATCTAGTTCTTGAAATTGTGAATTCCATGCAATATGGCTATTATTTGGGTCATAGGATGCTCCATAGGAATCTTTTCTTAATTTTATTCTTTCAAATTTTAACTTTGTCAGAATAGGAACAAAATATTACCATACCATGAGATGGAGTTCTTCCTTAACTTCTTCACAAATAACCATGGTGACTAATTATCCTAAATTTCTTTCTCTTGAAATAAAATTTTCTAAATGGTTCTTCTTTCCTCGAGTATGTTCAACTATGAAATCAAAATCTGAAAGACATTTTTTACTTGACTAGTTGATTGGATGCACCTTTTCCTAATTATGGGGAGACTCAAGAAACTCATAAAATTGTTTAGATCAGATCTTATTATAAATTTCTCAAATATAATAAAAAGCATAAATACATGAATATGCTTGATAGATGCAAATAATTCTTTATGAGTTGAATGAAAATTGATCTGAGCCATTTTGAAAGCTTTTGAGGAAAATATAAAGGTTTCTCTGAGAAATATTTCAACCTTTCCTTAAATATTTCTCCCCAAAACTTATCAGATCCATATATTTCAATTATTTTCAAGTCATTCCATGACAATCTCAAAAGAGGCAAATGTTGACAATTTTCCTTGATTCGTTGCATTGCACTAGTCATTTTTAATCCCAAGTAGGTTATTTTGACAATCTTTGATTAAGCAGAACCTATTTGGGATGATATTATAGTAATCACTGCTATATAATTCACACCTTGCAAGAATCTTTGTAAAGTTTTATTTATTTTTATTTGCTAAGGGTAAAAGGTGAGGGTTTTACAAAGATCCCACAACTAGTCCATGGAAACAAAATCAAAATAAGAGGATTTTAAAAGGATCCCCAAACCATGAAACTAATATAATAGTTTAACAACATGGTTTTACAAGGATCCCCCAACCATGAAACTAGTGAAAGAGTTCAACAAGAGGGTTTTATAGGGATCCCCCTACCATAAAAGTGTGAAACAAAAAGAGATAAAACTACAAAACAAAATAGGCTATACCAAGATGCGTCAACAAAACATCAACATAATGTCAGGTAACATTTCACCTATAAGAAAAAGAATTAGGAAATAAAAGACCCAAATCAGTGCTCAACCATTCCCTCAAAATTGATGATAGCTTCCATGTCTCTTTGTAGTTCTCTAACTATGATGTCAAGCATAGTCTCAGTGTTCTCAGAAGGGGTGTATTCATCAACTCTCTATTTACCTCGGGTCCTTTTAGAAACCCCATTACTAGGGTTTTATACCCTTCTATTTTTAGTTGGTTTCCTTATGTTTTGCTCCCCCTTACCAACAACTATTTTAGAGGTTGTCATACCCTCCATTTCTTTATCTTTTATAGCTTTGCATCCTTAAACTCACTATCTTGCTCCTCAATTCTATCTTTTGCATTAATAATGGACCGTTTGGAGTTTTTGAATTCATTGACGAGGTCCTTGAGAATTTTGCATTAGGCTATAAGAGCTTACTTGATTTTATCAACCCTATCCATAGGTGTAGGGGGTTTTCAAGGTTTTTAGTCCAGTCAAGATTTATGGGTGAATATTTGGAGCTCCCCATCTCTCACTACTTGTTCACAAGGGTAAAGTTGCTCTTCTCAACAATTTTTCAAGGGGGGTTTTATTTGATGCCACTAGAAAAATGGGCTAGGGTTTCTTCATCATCCCATGCCTCCTTACAGGGTTTCCTCAAAACTGGCAGTATTTTAACTCCTTCACAAAAATATCAGCCCCCATTACAAAGTTTTATCATCAAGCATTTCACTTGGAAAAATATTAGTATCCTTTAGGATATGTTCTTGAACTGCCACTTCTACATATCTTATAGTTACACCAAAAAAATCTTGATCATATTTGAACATGACCATTTTCTTGGAATATAGAACTAAACCATTATCATAAATAACTTTATAGAATTGCTTAACATGTTCAATATGTTCCTTGGGGATTTTGAAAATATCAAAATATCATACTTTCTTCTAATTCAAGATGGCATTCATTGAATATAAAAATAGATCCAAGATTAATTTAAGAAATATATTTGGCTAAAGTACTTGAATTATTTGCACTTGTCTGGATAAGAGGATCCATGATGTGTTATTATCACTACTGTATTGGACTAAACATAACTCACATATGACCTTCAACAATTATTTCCATTAGTTATCATTACTGATGAGAATGGATATATTTCCATAACTATATATATTGGAAAATACATATAACAATAAAATATAAAAGACACAAACTTGTTCTCTGTATTTATGCAAATTTTTAGAAAGTTTGAAGAGTACAAAGGATTTGACTTGGCAAAGACACAAACTTGGCTTTGATACCAATATGTAATAGATCTTTTTAATATATGACAATCTTATTTCTAATTTGTAGGTTCCCACAAAGAGCAAGTGAAGAGCATACTCTAATCTCTATCTAGACTTCTTACACCAGACTCGACTTAGTAAAGACTTGCAAAAATTACTTCTAACCAATCATATCACTTCCTTTTATAGATGGGAAATAAAATATCTACGGTCGACAATAAGATGTGAAATCAATGAGTATATAAAAAAGATACAAAGTGATGGAAGAAAGGGCCCACTATGCACTGCCAAAATAAAATATGTGTTGTCAACATGGCTAATAGCATACCATTTTGATAGTGGGGAAGTACACCTTGGAATATCTTGTCCAATGTCATGCTGATAGAAAAACTCCATTAGTAGTCAATAGAAGATGCCTAAATGGACTACCACTAGACCTTAGACAAAAATTAATCATCATCATTGAATTCATATTCTTTTGACAGAGAATAGTCAGTATCAAATCTAGGTCTGAATTATTATCAAGGTGTCAAACCCAATTTTTTTTTGCATGACTCTAAATATACAAATGTACACATGGATCATTTGTGTCTTGATAAACTTCTGAAAGCTTATACAACTTGAAGGAACAATACGCACACATAACAATGTCTAGAACAAAAAACTAATAACCATCTATCTTAGTATAATAGTTGCATACTAGACTATAATCGACTATCTTTGGTGATGTTGCATAGGTTAAATAAAATAATAGGAATCCAAGGCCAAACTAAATTCTATGAGAAAGTGCTACAATTCACTCTAGTCAAACAATTATATAAATCAATAACAATGAGGGAACAAGGCCTTAACAAAGGTCAGTAGTTATTAAGGTAAATCCATTCCCACACAACCAACAACTAATCCCTGACCACAATGATAATGGATGTGACCCATTAGTCACGTTGAGTCAATGTTTCCATAGTACACGACAACAAAGGATGGTAATGCCCCATAAGCCAAGAGGCCTCAAACTGAGCCTAGGTTAGCCAAACCTTTAAACCAACCTTTGTACATTTTGGAAGTGCATTGGGAAATATAAAATAAACATGCCAATGTAAAACTATCAAACATGGCTCAGTTTGAATTTACTATCATACCTCAAGGATAGTTCATAGTTCAATAAATCACCACAAAATGGCAATGAATAAAATACCTCCACAAGGAGAAATGACTTTCTAGCAGCTCAAACCAATTCCCCTAGTTATAGGGTACTCTTATGAACCTGTAAAACAAATCTTGGAAGAATAAAATTTCAAAAGAAACCGGCATTCCATGTGGTTTTTGGAAAAGAGAAAATGTTTTACCTAAAATTTTTAGAATAAACTGGGTTTGGAATTGGGTCGCCAAAAATAAAAAATGCATCTAGATGAACACATTCAAGTATCTCTCATTCTTTTGGCTATCTAGGTTTAATTTTTTCAATAATTTATGAAGTTTCTTTTTTATGGCATTATATTTAGAGTGAGCATAAGTTGTTAGGTTCAGACAACTCTAATTTTTCTAGGGGACATGTTAATCCATCCAAGTATGGCTTAATATAGAAGCAATCAACATACATCTTTTTTGGTTCAGTCAACTCTAATAGCCATTATAGCGGATGTGTTGAGTAGATCTGATCTAAATATCCATTTAATCTTGATTACGATGTGGTAGTTAACGTATACATGTGAAATTAATCCATCACATGAAGCAAGGATTCATGTGATATCATCCTTATGGATGAGATGCTTGATAGTTGAACGATTAATTTTACCATTAAAGATTTTAGTACAAGTTGATTATTGAAATTACTAGTATAAAAAAAAAAAAAATCAATTCAGAACCTGGTTAAAATAAATGCTTGAAACAAGGGTTAAATGAAACTAAGAATTGAAACCTCTATCTCTATGTTACGAGAGTTAAAAATAACAACCACTATTATTATAACTCAGTTAGATGTCATTCTTTGGACCCATTTCTAGAGACATTCACATAGATTTTGTACCCATTTGTTCCTTTTAGCTTGCAAAGTTAATCTGGAATTGACCTACTAAAAATAGTTAAATCTTAATCACACAAACCTAGAGATCGATATTATTTTCCTTTAAATTTAAATTATTAGATAATCTTTTAATTCTTTTATTTAAATGTGTTTTTTAATTTTAAAGACCCAATTCCAAACCCAGCTTATTCTAAAAATTTTAGGTAAAACAACTTTTTTTTTCTAAAACATGTTTAAAATTCCAGTTTATTTTGACATTTTTATCTTCTGAAATTTGTTCTACAAGTTTATAAAAGTACCCTGTAGCTGGTGGAATTAGTTTGATCTACTAGTAAAGTTTGTTTGTATCATGTTTTGTAGTTCTACCTTTGACATGCTTATTTTTTATTTCCTAATGCACTTCTATAATATATGGATCTTGATAGTTTGACCAACCTGGGCTTGGTTTGAGGCCTCTTAGCTTATGAGGCATTACCATGCTTTGTTGTCGTATACTATGAAAACACTGACTCCGCAAACCATAACGAATCCCATCCTTTAACATTGTGATCATGCATTAGTTATTAGTCGTGTGGGAATGGATTTTCCTTGATAACTATCAACCTTTGTTAAGGCCTTATTCCATCACCATCGTTGATTGATATAGTTGTTTAATGGCACAACATTGTCAAGGAAATTTCTTACATATTCTGGTACTGCATCGGAAAGACAAAAGTTATTTATAGTTGGATTGAATGACGGCTAGATATTAGAACATTGAACTAAGAGTTCAAATCCATGCATGTATATGAACTTCAGAAACTTTCCTAATCGAAATAAACATAGTCATTGCACTCAATATAATTGAGAGTAATAGATGCCCAAATTTTACAATATGGTTCCTGAAATTGTGAAGTCCATGCAAGATGACTATTATTTAAATCATAGGAGGTTCCATATGAATATCTGGTTAATCGTGTTCTTTCATAATTTAACTTTGTCAGAACAAGAAGAGAAGATTGCCGTAAGGTTTTTCCCTCAACGGTATCTGACAAACATACTGACTCTTATTTAGAAATGAGAAGGTTTCTACCAATATAATGTTATTTGAGTATATTGACACAAGGTATAGCTGATACAGATTGTCATAACCAATCATCATATAATATTAAAGGAGTTTCATGTTTAACTAATTTAAAATGATGAATATTATATCCAATAACAAAAGGGACTTCCGATGATAGTTGGGATACAACAGTCTTAGTGTTGCATGGTAACCTGTGAAAATTAGGTTTCCATTGATCCTCGGGAATAGAATTGTACATGGCTAGATATATATCTGCACTACTGTCTAGAAAGACATCTAATTTATATTCTTTAAATCCATGCCACTTAATACTTAATTCACAGATAGGATTATAAGTAGCATGAGGTTTGACTTGCTATATATTAGAGGTTTATCATTGTGATTCAAATAACATCATATCATGATAATACCTCTGTTCTTCCAACTGAGTTGTTTTCTCTAGTTCTTGTTCATACTGATATTCTTAATTTTTTTCTTCTGATTATTCTTTCAGTAATTACTATAATTCAATTTTAGCTTTACTAAGAAATGTTTTCAACTTTTGAATCCTATCATTTTTCCATAATGATCTGGAAAAAGTATCTAGTCTATAGGATTCTTCTACTTTATCTTTGAGAAAGATTCTCAAAACTAGAAAGAACATGTTTCTGTAACGTTTCCTTTTTTCTATGCTCATTACTGATTATTGCTATATTATTGTTCCATTTGTTCTATATGATGCTTTAAAGTAGTTATAGTAGCAATGAAATAAACAAGTGTATCCTTGTATCTTTGTTTCACCTGAAAGATGTGTTGAGACAGAGTTAGAGCATCAGATATAGGATCAAACAACATATGAATTTGGAATCCTATCTCAGAGTTATAATATAAAAAACTCAGTTCTTGATAAGAATCAAATTCATATTGGTGGTCATCGTTTTAGATAAGCACATATTCATTTTCAACAATTTCATTAGATTCAATAAAATTAACTTTCTTGGCGTCCTTCTTTTTGTTTGGATACTTATTAGCATAGTGTTTGAACCCTAGCAAATAAAACATTTAATGGGTTTCTTTTGATACCCATGTTTTATTTCCCAGAAAACCTTTCTAGGCCATTTCTTTTTCTTTTTATTCCATCATTGGTGTTTCTTGGAGGATTTCCAAGGTCGAAATGTTTGACAATCACAAGATTGTTGAGACTTCATTTTCTTTTGATGCTTGTATTTCTTATAGCTTCTTGAAGAAGCGAGCACCTATTTGTTTATGAAATCTCATAGTTTCCTTATATTTTTTTTTTAACTTTCAGCACAAATCTTCAAATGTATGCCTTTGATATTCTGATTTATTTTGGCAAAAAATATTTTTGATAGCTCAATTTCTATGGCTTCCTTATATTTGGTTGAAAATTATAAGGGAAATGAATCTAAATATCTGACCTTATAAGTTTCATAATTTATTTCTAAAAAAATTTAAAATAATTTTTCCATATAACAAATATATTCTTCTAGCCTGCTCATGTCACACAATTGAGCTATCGTGAATTCAGTTTTGATCATCTCTTTATCATTATTGAAGGTGCCAAAAAATTTAGAGATAAGAGCATTTTAAAGGGTGGTGACTCGCTGATCATGAGCAAAGATATTTGTTTGGATGGTAGGGTCAACCAAACCCCACCTGTCTTTTACCATACCTATGAATCCATTAACTAAATTTTCAGTAACACTCCTAAGAGCTTTACAGTAGGTAATTATTTGAGAAATCACTCATATTAACATTGCATGAATAATCTCTTTTCTCATTTTTAGATATTCAGACTCGAGCTTCCATAAAATTGGTTAGAGATTGAGAGTTCTCATTTGTCCTCCTAATGGTGTCTGATTAAATCCTTGATGTCCAGTGTAGATTGATTCAACTTCATGGATATCAAGTTTATCTATTCCATTCTAAAAAGTTTTATCATTTTAGCTTTCTCAATCTTGAAAACTTTTAGCTTTGGGCGTTAACAAATTTATGTAGGTTTTGAACATTTTTTTAGGTATTAATACTTTTTCAAAAAACGAGGCTTTCTTGTTCTACAACTTTTTCTCTTTCTCTTTCTACCTGAGATATGTTGTAGGTTCATGACTAGGTAGTTTATTTGTCTTTAGTTTTTAAAGTATGTAAGGGATATGATTAATTTGTGGAGATTGATTCCTTATTTCTCTTGTAGCACTATCAGTCATGTTTCTGACTTGACCAAGTTATTTTTGTAAACTACTTTGTTGACTAACTAGACCATTTATCTTTGGCACTATATCATCAATCTTAGACACTTGAAGATGTAATTTTGTTCATACCATTGAGTTTAGTATCAATTTACTTTTGGATCTTGAGATTATTTTGACTTGAGGTATCAAGATTGTTAAATCTTTGTATCACTTGATTGTGATTTGTAGACAGTGCTCAGAATTTGATCTAATTTTTGCACCAATTGTGTTTGATGTGTTGCTACAGAATCATGGAATTGTCTTATGGCTTGAGTGATATTACCATTCTGATATATTTCAATGGATTTTAAAATTTGGCAACCTGATCTAGAGATTTCTGAACTTTAATGATTCTTTTATTCACACATTTAGTGATTGGATTATTCTAGTTCATCAATTTCACCTCAAACAATTAATATAGATTTTATTAATTTGATGAAGATGGTACATATGAGATACCTAATTTTCATCAGGTTTATACTGGTTGAAGTCATCATTTTTAGGAAAGACCTTCTCTGTATAAGACTCATATCTAGAGGGATTTTCCATAGATTTTCTTGCTCTTGACTATGCTCTGAGGAAATGCCTTCCATATGTACAATTCTAGACTTAGCAATAATTTTTTTAATTCTTTGGATCAATGTTAAAGCTTCGTGATAACGGGTTATTTTAGAGACTCACCATATGAATCAAAGGTTGATCTATAATCTTCTGATAATAAGCACAAAAGATTTCATCTATTTGTGGATCATGGAGCCTTTTATGATGCTAGCAAACATGACTGGATGCAGATCCAATAGACTGTAAATGATCTTTGAGACCTTTTTGGGGCTAAACAAATTTGATAATAGATTTATCAGGTATATCCTTGAGTGATGTGGCAAAGGATAAGGATTTCCTAGGTTTCTGAACAAAATCAATGTCTATGCCACTACCTAGGTATTTTCAATTGAGACCATGAAATAGTTTCAGCAAGAGTAACTTGACTGTGCTCGTTATTTCTACACATCACACTTCTGCCTAGCATTAGACCATGATTTACAGCATTAGTACGAGCATTGGTTAACCTATACATGATTTTGTATTGGACTGCAAGAGGACATGACATTTCAATCATTTCTACCACGTGTCTAAAGAAATAGCTTTAAGATCTGATTAAGGTTATTCTCTTATTGTATGGTAATAGGGTAATTTAGATAGCATGTGAAATAGATTGGTTCATCATGGAGTCCAAATTATATAGCAATAGGAAAACATGCAACAAAATAAGATTGTCTATTATCTAAAACACAAAGGCAAAATACTAACATTCAAACCTCTTTGAAATAAGGGATACACACCAACATAGATCCAGGGTCATAATTATTATTAAGATAGATATAGAGTGATGAGGGAATCCATATCATCTGACTCGAAGGTGTAGGTGGAAATCTAGCCTGATGCAAAATTGAAAGCTTTTTCCATAATGCAACAATTGTTTGGGTTAGATAAATATTATGGATGTTCAATTAATGTTTTTGAACACTAAATAATTCAAACCATACTATGGAGGGAATCCTTATGGCAATGAAAATATTTTTTAATTGATCAAGAGTAATGCAGACACTTGGATCGTCTGCAGCTTTTGATGGCATAACCTTGTCAGGAAAATTTCTTAGATATCCTGCTACTGCATCAGAAAGCCAAAAGTTTTCTGTAGTTGGATTGAATGAAGGCCATAGATTAGACCATTGAACTAGGAATCAAATCCATGCCTGTGTATGAACTTAAAAAACTTTTCCCGATCAAAATTAATGTAGTCACTGAGATCAGTATAATTGAGAATAATGAATGGACATATTCTACCATCTGGTTCCTGAAATTGTGAAGTCCATGCACGTAACTATTATTCAAGTTACATGAGGCTCCATAAGAATCTCCGGTTAATCTTGTTTTTTTATATTTTAACTTTGCCAGAACAGGAACAGAAGATTGTCATAAGGTGAGATAGGGTTCTTCCTTGGACTTCTTCAAAAAGAACCATGGTAACTGAATATTCCAAATTCCGTTCTCTTGAAATATAATATGTTAAATAGTTATTGTTGGTGTGACCAAGTTTATTTCTCTACTTAGTTCCACTATTAGGTGTGAACAGGGTTGTTTCCTTAACCGGTTCCACTATTGGGTTTTATTCTCTGTCAGTCGAATTAAGTTTGCTTAGAGTTTTTAACTATCGTCTCATTTCATATGATTGAGACACTTATGAATAGCAGGTGAGTGGTATTTTATATAAATACCTCTTTTGTAATCTCATTTCGGCATGCATATTCATTGATGCAATTTATCGATCAATCCATGCAAGATAATCAATTCATATTTGTATTTTTATTGCACATGAATTCTACATTTTTGATAAGAGTACAATTTATTCTTATCAAGTTCGGTCTTGTGAGTAAGATTACTTCCATTAGGCCTTAGGATGATGTTAGTCTATCTTAGCTAAATATCATTGTACTAGAATGGGTTGAGTGTCATTGAGTAGCCTTTTAGGAGATCATGATATTTTATTTAATATTAAGAATGCTCTTATCTTGCATCCTTTCAAGGATGATCCTTAGAATCAAAAAGGTTTAAAATAAGTATGATATTTTTAGGAGATTCCTCCTTTTGTATTTTATCACAGTGAAATTATGACAGTTTATGGAGCAAATCTGACCTCACCATTATGTCTAGGGTGTCCACAAAAGATAAAATTACCTCATCATTCATCCCAATCGGATATCAGAGGTTAGATCTAGATCTATTTATAGGTTTTCTTTGTAGTCTAAATTCTTTTTCCAATTCTTATTATTGGTTCTCTATTCAAAAAAGGGATAGATTCAGTTTTTTGGCCATTCGACTTACAGATCCAATTTTTTATCAAGAATATTTTTTATCTTTTAAACAATTTTCAAATTAAAAATAATCGCTCAAAACAATTTCTAACTTTTTGTGTGCCTCAATTTAAACTTTCCATAACATTTTGAAATTCTGAATTTTGTTAAAAAATGTAAAAAATATCACATTCTTACTAACTGTTGGAAACAAAAAAAATATGTTTTTCAATCCAATAAACGGTATGATTTTTTTTTTTACTATCTTTCTCACTTAAAAAAATTCAAATTCAAACCAATGAACAAGTAATTTGGTCAATTCAAAATATGAGTTTTTTATTATTATTTTTCTAACCTACAAAAAATCAAAGTTCAAACTTGGACCATGCATTTGGTCAAGTCAAGTGTGACTTTTTTGAACCTTTTTTTCACCTAAACAAAAAAAAAACATTATAATTCTAGTCAAACCTTGCTCTTATTACAGAAAATAAAAATTTATGATTTGGTCAAGTCAAGTGTGAGTTTTTTTAATATTTTTTTCACCTAAACAAAAAAAATTATAATTCTAGAAAAACCTTGCTCCTTTCATACAAAACATCTTTTTTTATTTGGTCAAATATACCTCATTAAATTTAGTGAGCATTCTAGCAACAACTAATTTAGAATTTTTTCTAAACTTGGCAATAATTTTACTAAACTTGATAGAAGCCAGGGTAAATTTTAGTGACCCATATAGAAATAAATTTGGGTTTTTTTGGTGAATCTATAAGTATCTATTTTAAAAGTCTAGTGAAAGCTAAAATATGGTGTTTTGGTGAGCAAGTGAAATGTCATCAGGTGTAGAATGTATGTCACTACACACCAGTACAATGGCCGATTTATTGTCACATGAAAACAATATTGTGGACATCATGTGGCATCCACACTATCGTGCAATAACTATACAATCACATGACAGCTATGCAGTTTCACAACAACATCGATTTGATGAGTGATGGCCCATTTCTTATTTAGAAGAATTGCTATGCAGCTTCCAAAGGAATGGATTTGACAAGGGATGGTTACTTAACTTTTTACACTTGTCTACTTGACCATTTACTATGCAACTTCCAAAGGTAAGGATTTAATAAGTGATGGTTACTTTTTTGATTTTTTACATGCATCTTCTTCTGGACCATTTGTTACACAGCTTCCAAAGGTAAGAATTTTCTTGTGAATGATTTGCTACATAGCTTTAAAAGGTAATGATTTGACAAGTTATGGTTACTTTCTTGACTTTTTGCATGTGTCTTCTTCTCGACCATTTGTTACGCAGCTTCCAAAGGTAATAATTTTCTTCTACACCATTTTTTATGCAGCTTCCAAAGGTAAGGAGCTGACAAGTGATGGTTAATTTCTTAACTTTTTTATGCATGTCTTCTCCTAGACCATTTGCTGCGTAACTTTCAAAGCTAACGTTTTGATAGCTTTATGATTAACATGGATTGTTTGGAAGAATTGATATCCATCTTCTAAAGGAGAAGACACACATAAATAAAGGGCCGTGTCAAGCATATTCCTTTGGAAGATGCATAATAATTCCTCCAAATAGTCCATGTGAATCATAAATCTATTAAGTCCTTAGCTTTGGAAGATGCATAGTAAATGGTCCAAGAGTAGATGCGAGCAAAAAAATTAAGAATTTAACCATCACTTGTCAAATCCTTTCCTTTAGAAGCTACATAACAAATGGTGCATAAAAATATTCTTACTTTTGGAAGCTATATAGAAAATGGTCCAGAAGAAGATGTGAGTAAAAAGTCAAGAAAGTAACCATCATTTATCAACTCGTTAACTTTGGAAGTTGTGTAGCAAATGGTTTATAAAAAGAGGTGCACAAAAGTCAAAAAAGTAACCATCACTTGTCAGATCCTTACCTTTGGAAGTTGTATCACAAATGGTCAAGTAGACGTGCACAAAAATTCAAGTAACTATCACTTGTCAAATCCATTCCTTTGGAAGCTGTGTAACAATTCCTCTAAACAAGAAATGAGCCATCACTCATTAAATCAATGATGTCGTGTGATTATATAGTTACTGCATGACAACGTGGTTGTAGCACGATAACATGGTTATAGCACGATAACATGGTTATCATTCAAAATCATGGCCATCATGCGATAGTGCATCTATTGTGCGATAACATTATTGTCACTAGCAACATTCTTGTCATGCGATAGCACTGTTGTCACATGATAACAAATCAATAGCCATGTAGGTGTATAGAGACATGGCTTTTGTGCCTAGTGATGTTTCACTTACTTGCCTAAACACCATCCATTATATTTTTACAGAATTTTGACACAGATACTTATAGATTCGCTAAAAAAAACCCAAGTTCTTTTCTATATGGGTCACTAAAATTTACCCTGAGTGAGATTTTCAATAAATTACTAGTTGATTTTATGTCGCAAGTTTGTGAATAGTTAGTCTTTAGAACTATTTTAAGAGTTTATATAGTGACATGCTCTCTTGTGTTAGGGGATGATTGGTATATTAGGATGAATTCATAAATGTATATACCTATCATCCAATAACACAAAAAGAACTAAGATTCATTATCAAAGAGTATGTTTGTGTATGGATTTGACTCAAATTCATAAGAGAATTTAAAATCTATAATAAAAACTTTGGTCAAAGTAATGATATATCTGAAAACTTTGTCAATCTATTTTATTTTCTAGTTTACATGCATATGTGTGATGTCATATTAGATAGAGGATTATTTTCCATGGTCTCTATGATTGTTACATGTATTAGTGACTGCACTACACATGGTTTTGGTTGAATTCTTGATAGTAGGGAGGTGTGTGGGTGACCAATGGTTTGTGGTTAGAAGAAAAGTGCTTTGATGATGCTCTCCCTCTTGGGTTAATCGATCTATTTGATTTCATACTCATGCTACTATAATGATTTTGAAATTTCTTATGAAGTCTTGATGTACTGTTGTACTTTGTATTATGTAACATGGAAATTGTATTATTTGAACATACAATATTATTATGATTATTTATAAATGTGGTTATATATTTGTACATGATTCATAATGACGATAGCAATAAAGGCTATGTATTCCTATTTGGTTGTAAGAATGAATTATTTTAGTGTATTGTTGTACCATTCATTTTGTATATGTTTTACATTATGGATTCTATCTTCTCCACTATTAAGTGTTGTTTGTATGCTAAATGTAACATGACTTAACTAGTGGGTTAGTTATATTTATAATGTTGATTTAGATAAATTGGCTTTCAAAAATTAATTCACTTATGATGATGAAGTAAATTTTTTTTAAAATGTGTGTTTTCTTAATAAATCCCAATGAGGTCATAACAAGTGGTATCAAATTTATGACTCGAATACTCGGACCTAATGAGCCCACCAATAATAATTTTTTTATAATGAGAAGAATGGCATGTGGAATAAATAATAGAGAGAAAACTTCCAACCCTCCACCTAATTCAGATCAACTAGTAATAAAGGAAGCTACAAAGCTGGACCAAATCTTCTCCATCCTAAATGAAACACTTGACAGAATAACAATTTTAGAGAAAGAAGTTCATAGGTAGGATGAGAAAGAGGATTAGAAGGAACTTGAGGATTAATACATAAATCTTGAAGAACTCCCTGAGCAAGAGAAAAATGAGGATCATCAAGTTGTTAAAGCTCAAGTTGCTATGGAATTGACATGAGACATGAAAAAAGTAAATCCACCTAAGTTTGATGGAACAATTTTAAGTGATGGAGGTGAAGCTTGGCTCATAGAAATGGAGAAATATTTTGAGATTCAGATCTATTCTGAGGTAATTAAGGAAATTTGGGGAGCCTATCAACTTGCAAGATTATCCATAACATGGTGGGATAATAAAAAATAAGAAATGAGCCTTAACCCCACAACCACTACATGGAATCAATTTGTAACTTCGTTCAAAGCCTGTTGGTTGTCCCAATTGTATTTTGATTAAAATTTGATAGACTTCTAAAATCTAAAGCAGGGAGGCCAATCAGCAAATGAATACTGGGAGCAATTTACCAAAATTCTTAAGTATGTACATTAGTACTAGAAGGATGAACATTTCAAGATCAAAAATTTCATCACAAGTTTGAATCCTAAGATAGGTTGTGAAGTAGATGTTCATGGACCATCCACCATGGACCAAGTCTTCAAAGTGGTAGTCAAGTAGGAACATAAGTTGAAATATATTGTAGATATCAGAGATATATATAGGAATAAATTTGTTTGACCAAAAATTGATTTAAAAAAATGAATTGGAAAAGAAATGGAAATTCAAAGAATAGGTTCAACAACCAAAATGCAAGGTTCAATAATAATTCAGGGAAAAGAAACCATAGTAATAGTTTCAAGGAAGGGTTTAGAGGAGGCAATCACCCAGAGATGAAAGGAAACCCTGGCAGTTTTTTTACTTGTGGAGGTGACCATTATGCAAAGGATTATCCTTGGTATAAGTTAGATGGTAAAAGAAAGAACACAACAACCTCCACAACATAATAGAGAAACTTTCAACAAAGAATCCATGTAGTAATTGAGAAGCATTTCACTGATTTCCAAGCCTATCTTATCGAAGATTTAGGTATTTTATTTGGTTTCCTATTTCCATTTTGATAGATATCGGTGCCAAAAAATGTTTTCTCTCCTATTTTATTAAATAAGATACTTAAGAAGGTTAGTTTTATGGCAAATGGATGGTTAGTACAATATGGGAATGAGTCTAAGGCCAAAGTAAATAGATGCCTCATTGAGGTGGAAATATGTTTACCTAAATTTACCACTATGGTAGATTTGTATGATACACCATTAGGGTTATATGATGTGATCCTAGGTGTAAATTGGCTTTGCAAACACAAATCAAGAGTCAATTTTTTCTTTAAAAGGGTTGAATACTTGGATGATCAGGGAAATCCAACCCAAATCCAAGGTAAGCAAAGGGAGTTAAAATTAAGACAAATATTAGCCATCTAGTTAAGAAAGGCTCAGTAGTAGGAATGTCAATTTTTTATAGTTAATGTATATGAAATTTAAGAGCCTAAGGAGCCTACTCTAGAGGATTACCCCTTCTTGCAAGACTTTCAAGCCATTTTTCTAGAAGAATTACCAGATTTACCTCCAAAAAGAGAGTTTGATTTCTCTCTAGATATCATTCCTAGATTAAAACCTCAATCTAAAGCTCCTTACAGGATGATGACCATTGAATTAATCTAATTATAGGCCCTAACTTCAAGAAATTTTAGTTAAGTGGTTAATTCGGCCCAATGTTTCCTCGTGGGTGCACCAGTGATGTTTGTTAAGAAGAAGGATGGAAATCTTCACCTTTGTATAGATTATCAGATGCTGAATAAAGAAACTATAAAAATAGGTACCCTTTACCCTACATTTATGACCTTTTTGATCAAATGTGTGGTGAATTAGTCTTCTCCAAAATTGATTTAAGATTCAGGTACCACCAGTTGAGGATTAAAGAGGAAGACATTACAAAAATTTACTTTAGAACAAGATATAGGCACTATGAATTTATAGTGATTCCATTTGGTTTAACAATATTTCCAATGACATTCAATAATATTATGAATATTGTGTTCAAATATTACTTGGATCAATTTGAATTTTTTTTCCTTGACGATGTCTTCATCTATTCCAAGAATGAGGAGGAGCATATTGAGCATCTAAGGTTGGTTTTGCAATGGTTGAAGAAATATAAAATATATGGTAAACTATCCAAGTGTGAATTATTTCAAATTAGGGTATAATATTTAAGGCATATAATATCTATAGAGGGAATTTCTATAAATCCATCTAAGATAAAATTCATTATGGATTGGCTGACACCTAAGAATGTGTATGAAGTATGAAGCTTATGGGGTTATTAAGGTACTATAGGAAATTTTTTGGAAGAAAAACCACTGAGAGCGGGGGGGGGGGTGAATCAGTGTACAATATTTTCATTCAATTCCATTCATCATTCTTTAACCATTCAATCACATAGCAATTTTATCTAGCAACATTATCATGAAAACAAACTCATACAAAGCATGAATCATAAGAACACATCACACAAACACAAGATATATGTGGGAAACCCTCATGGGGGATAAAACCCACTATCAAACCACTTGGAATACTATATTATAATCAATGAAACAATGTTTATTGAGGTACCAACCCCACAAGGAGCTCTAACCCCTACCTAGTCAAGCACCCACTCAACTAGGTTTTAGCAAGTACCAACTTGCAAGGAGGCTCCAACCCCCTAAGTGAATTTGAACCAACCTAGACATTTCAATGACACTTTTGAAATCTCCAAAATAAAATTCAGATCCAATTACCTTCTTGACTAAGCACCAACTCAGTCAATACAAGCTTGATCACCTCAAGACACCTTGTTGCCCAACCAATAGATGGTGACCTATTCTTTAGTGATTCATATTCTCTCTCTATATTATACTCTATTTCATACACCTAGAACACACATATGATTTATATTTCATGGTATTTCAACATCCAATGAACTCACTCAGCTCTCCTTGACCTTCTACCCCTCTCAAACAACCTTATAGGCTCACTAGCTCAACATGCCTCTTCTAGGCTCATTAGGTCAATTGATCTTATCATATACTTGTAGAATATCTGATGGGTGTTAATGAATGATACGATAAATATTTATAAAGGTATAAATTACCTACCTATTCTCCTCCATTTATCTCTTTTATTTTTTTATGTTCTCATTCTTCTAACTAGCTCAAATAGGCCAATAAGGCCTTGTATTTATACAAACTGCTAGGTCTCACCCATCTTGGTCAGAAAAACGTATTTAAATACATGGATCACACTTTAAATAGGTTAAAACACATTTTTAATACAATAAAAACTCATTACCTAGGTCTGTCACCACTCATAGAGACCAAAACCCCATTAGGCCTAATAGAGACCTAATGTAATTAGGTCTACCTTAAGCAACACGTTTCACTTAGCCACCTTGGAAGACTTTGAAAATTTTTAAAAAAATGAAACACTTAAAATATTACTATAATATACCATTTATAAAATCCTTATATCTCCATACCACCTTTTAGATAAAATCACTCCTTAAATCATGCCATTAGGTCTCTTTGCTATTAGGTCTGCACACACACAAAAAATCTATCTCACACAACTAAAGCATACAATAAATTTTAACATATAAAAAAATGAAAAAATAACATTTATCAATCCTTAATAACCTCATGGTAATCACCATATCCATTTTAATTCACTAAATAGGCCAAAAGGCCTCAAACAAATAACTTTCATATGCTCACTCAGAACTCTTTGATTACTCCAAAACCCAACCAAGAAACTTTGACTACCAAAATTTGCATAGGAACTTTAAAACACTAAATAATAATGTTTAATATCATATGGAATCTATAAAACAATATAATATTCTTGGTATGCTTCCAAATTATTCAATATGACTCAGGAACATCAAACTCACTACCCCACAAAAAACTGCCTATAGCTTAAAAAACACAGTCAAGAATAATGTAGTCTTTATCACTTGTAATGGAAATTTCATGAAATATAATGCACATTAATAGTCATTAAGTGACATAAATATCATTATAAAATAGATATATCTCAAAATCTATTGTCAATAATTGGTCTTACAAATCAATTTCTCAAGCCTCTCTCACTATTCTAACACAACTAGACAAGCCATTTTAGATTTCATGTTTCACCTTATTAACCTCACTCTCAACCTTATATAAAGAATGTAAAAAAAATTTATTTACTAAACAAAAAAATAATATCCATTATATGCATATTATAGGTTTAGAGATCCTCCAACTCACCATTCTCACAAACTTACTTAGAACTGTCATTCTGCCTTGAGAACTAGTCAAGATGAAAATGACTTCCAACACTTGTATAAACACTTACATGAACTTATAATACATGATTATTGTACTATAATAACTTAAAAATAAATTCATGTGAATTATATCATTCAAATCTATCCAAATCACCCCAAAATCATCTCTGCAAGAAGCTCACTCAAATCTGTCAGTCCACTAAAAAACACGTTAAACTTTGACAAGTAATAAGTTTATTTGTATAGAATTTCATGAAGAAATTACACTTGGATGTTGTTCATTAAGGATTATAATTTATCTTTTATTTTTATACCATTCCAAAATTCTTAATATTTTGGTCTCTACATGCATTTATTTACACCCTAGTTTTTCTAGTTTTTACCATAGTCAAAACCTTTGACTTTAACCTGCAATAAATTCACTTGTACAGATAGTTAAGATATTCCACCAGCTAGAGGATGAACTTCATGTAGTCTATTACAACTTTGTATTTTACACCAACTTGATCTAACTAATATCCTAATTCTACAAGAATTTATTTTCTCATTGGTTTCTTATGCATACACATCATTTGAAATCCAACGTTCATATTTTTGAATTTCAACAGCTATTTCCCAAGGCTTAAAATCAACGGTCTCTAGCACATCATAGTCTACTAGAGAAACTTTGGAGTTTTATAACTTGAGCTAAGAGACACTTCAAGACACCAAATTTTTAGGGAATGATCTTGGTACTAAGAACAACATCTCCATATTTTATTTTGACTAGGGTTGACTTTTTGAGTACCTAAAATAAATACACAAACTTGATGGGTTATTCATATATCCATGATGTGGAGTGATGGTCTAGCTTCTCTTAAGATAAAATGATCCATTTTTATCTATCTAAAGGTCAATATGAAGTACCAAATCCTCACCAAGACATCTATGGATGCCTCAAAACCACTTCTTTATCCTCACTAACCTGCACATATGCCATATACTCTCCAAACTATCAAACACAACTTCTTTGTCATTAATTCACTAATACCTCATGCTCTTCTTGACATCAATGACAACCTAAGACATCAATGACCATGATTAACAATTTCCCCCTTTGTCATTGATGGAAAACACCCTTAGAATGTCTTCTTACCCATTTGAACTCCTTCATTCTAACCTTTCTCCCCCTTTGACATTAATTACAAAGGGTATTCTACAAGATTTTAACTTGATCCTTAGACCTGTTCTTCAAAAAAATATGCCATGCATACCTAAAGTAACTCAAATAGGCTCCCCCTATCACCATGCTCACCTATAACTAATTTTACTTTTCTTTAACTAATATGAGATTTTAATCAACCTTTTTCCCTTATTAGGCCATCACCATAAGTAGAGGCCTAAGAGCATCATAAGGAAATCCTCCCTTTATGTCTATGCTTTATTATAACTACATGCACATATTTGAAACATAGAGATAACAGATCCCCCTAAATCCATGATCCATCTATACCAAATACCAACTAATTTCAAACAAATTACATGTTCAACTCTTATAAGAAATGGCATACCTTGATTGAAGACAACATCACCCATGCATGGGCTGCTAATGATGATCAACATGCTTCATGCTAATATTTGAACTTATAAGACCCACATGACCTCTTCCAAGAGTCACCAAACCTTCAAAAATGAATCAAGACACTCCTAATAATCTCCTTTAAGTTTTCAAAACAAAATCCTTTCAATCAAATCATAAAACCTCCTAAAGAGCAAACTATCCCATCGAGACCTAATTCAAATAGATCCACTCCTTCTTTCTCAACACTAACTTATTGGACAAAAAATACCACCTCATATAGGTAGGAACAACTTAATATACTCCTCATAGCATCAAAAAACTTACCTTAAAGCATTACAAGCCAGCATGGCTCATACCAGTACAAGGCACCTTCTTTGGTTAACATATAGTCATACTAGGTTTTTGCACACACTGAAAACTGCCTTGAACTCTTAAGGCATAAAAATACTGAAATATATTAACTATGATGAACCAAGAATATGTATATAACCTTCATGACCTCAAAAAAATCAACATATGAATTGGACATCATGACTCAAGGCATAAGGGCTCAAATTTACTCATGTAGCTTGCTCACTCACACATCAAAACCAAGTCATGAAGACTTGAACTTATAACACATGTGTGGGTACTCATTATGAATATTAATGCATGAAAATGATCCATAGGTATATCTATAGTAACCAAAAACTCAAACTTATTCTTAAAAACTAAGCAATATTGGTCTTTTTAGACTAATCTCCTGAAGTAACATACAATGGTCAAATATTGTCAAAGCATAGTCAAAAACTTTTGATCATCTCTAGGAATTGAGCTCAACCATAAATTTCAAGCATGATATCTATTAAATAAAACTCTTCACTCAATCCCTATAACACATACTAAATTCCATAGGTCATGATAGAGTCATTTGCTTCATGAAAGCACACCTAGGTTTTGTAGTCACAAAATAACGTAAAACCCTCATACCTCTATTTTTGAAAATTGAGCTTTATCTTCATATAAAATATAAATATAATAATATAAAATGGATGTATATAAAAAATAGGACCTTAATAACATTTCCAAGCACTTTGAATAACCTCCTTAAGTGACCAAGAATGCTACACAACTTACCAAGATACCCTTATCTGTAACATCAAATTATTTAGAAACAAGAGTTTTTTTGTAGGTTTAATTCACTATTATAAAAAAATAATTCCACTTGGAGATGATTTAAAGAGTTATATAATACCTCCAATCATCAAAATATCCTTAACATTCCATTTTGAGCCATTTCCAACAACATTTCTCTAATTGGGTCATTATAAGGGTTTTGAGAGGGTTTAACACATATTTCCATTATTAACATTTGTTCATATAGTATTATCCTTTAAACCACCTCCTAATGCTTATAAATCATTTATATGACCCTTTTATATCTCTCCCAAGATATTAGGACACCATTCAAAGTACACACATACCAATGAACATCAAAAATTCTTTCTCGGGTCTGCAACTCTTTAATATGCATACACAGGAGACATTCAAACTTGTTTTCTTACTTTCTACTTCAAATCATGACCTAAAACTTCATAAACATTATTTAATAAACCTCTTACACATATGTAAAATCTCATATGATCTCTATGCACCTTGGAAACTCATATTGACACCTCATCAAACCTCACTAGCTCTCTTTACACACTAGGCCTATGACTAATAGTCATGCTTAGACCTTGAAAAAACCTTTAAATAATATTTTAATGCTCTCAAAACCTCATTCTAATGTACTACACCCTTATAAAATTCTTAGATAGGATCAAAATCCTCCAAAATAGATCAAGACACCTCATACTACCACCTAGGGTTTTAGGACTCGGTACATGAGAAGACCACCAATGAAGGACTTAACTCTCTAGATCATTATAAGAGTCATGTGATTGAATAAACACATCTCTCTCATGATATGATACTTCATTTTTATCATCTTATTATTCCCTTAAGACACTTATGTCAAGTTCATGATCTTGGAACCCTTATTCTCTTCATGCTTTTGCCCAATTAGAAGATAGGAAATCAGATGTATACCTTGCTTGCAATAGTCATCTTAAGATAGAAGCCTTAAATACAACCTCCCATTATTATATGGGCTGAAGAGTATCTCTATGAATCATAAAAAATACACCCCTTCTCATGAAACTCTAGAACAATAGATCACCCCAGTCCTTTTCATAAGACTAAATGTTCTTCTCAAGAACCTTGTATGGTTTGACATTATCTTTTGACTCACTATCCTCAACATCTTCCTTATTCTTCTCCTTTGTCTAATATGAAACATAACCCTCTTGAACAACTTTTTGATCAATGACCACATCCTCTTGACCAGTGTGATTAGCATTGATTATATTTGGTCTTCATATCCAAGTTGGATCCTTCTTATGTATTCTAGGGTAGAATCTAGCTATATGACCAATTTTATGACAACTGTATCAAATAGTACTACTAAACTTAACTTTTCTCTTATTTTTCCTTCTTCCATGTTCCCATGAAAACCTATTCCTTCAGGCCATTCTGTAATCCTTTGCTTTATGACCAAACCTATGGCACATTAAATAATGACCATGAAGTGAACTTTCATACCTTATAGTATTTGGTTGTCTAATAGATATTTTGACCTTCGTGTCTTCATTAAGATGATCCACCTTCTTCTCATCCTTATTTTATTCATATGTCTCTTTGTCTTTCTCAACCTTGCTCATCTTATCTATGAGTTGATCATGCACAAACTTTAAGGAACTTAGCTTAGTCTTCAATTTAGTGCATTCTTCCTCTTTTGAATTCATATTTGTCTATACTCCTTTAGTTTACTTTTGAGATATTTTATGATCTTCTTATATTCTTTGATTGTTTCAACCATTTCCTCAAGCTTATTTTGGAGATTACTCATCTCTCCTTCATGTTAAATAAGAGACTTGGCCTATTCTTTAATATTTTTAAGGATAATCTCATGTTCATCACCCTTGGAGTTAGTGTTACTTTTCCTTGTGTCAATAAGACTAATATACTCTTTAAGATCTTTTACCATAGATATCAACTCTTGATTCTCCTTCCTTTGATTCTTATCCATCTTGTGCTTCTAGGATCACCTTTAAGCTATCAAGCCTCCTTAAAAGGACATGATCTGATACCAATTATTGGAAGCAAAACCACCAAGGTGGGGTGGGGGGGTGAATTAGTGTATAATATTTTCATTCAATTCCATTCATAATTTTTTAACCATTCAATCACATATCAATTTTATCTAGTAACATCATCATGAAAACAAACTCATATAGAGCATGAATCATAAGAACACATCACATGAACATAATATCTATGTGTAAAAAAATCATTGGGGATAAAAACCACTATCACACCACTTAGACTAATGTAATATAATCAATGAAATAACATTTATTGAGGCACCGAACCCACAAAGAGTTCCAACCCCTACCTAGTCAAGCACCCACTCAACTAGTATTTAGCAAGCACAAAATTACAAGGAGGCTAAAACCCTCTAAGCGGCTTGTCACCAAACCAAACACTTCAAAGAAAATTCTAAAAGATCCAACCTGAAATTCAGATCCAACTCTCTTCTTGACTAAGCACCAACCCATCCAAGACAAGTTTGATCACCTCAAGACACCTTGTTTCTCAACCAATGGATGGTGACCTATTCTTCAGATCTTCATCTTATATATATATATATATATATATATATATATATATATATATATATATATATATATATATATATATATATATATATATATATATATATATATATATATATAACACTCTCTCTATATATATTACACTCTATATAATACACCTATAACATGCCTCTGATTTATATCTAATGGTATCTCAATATCCAATCAACTCACTCAACTCTCCTTGACCTTCTACCCCTCTCAAACAACCTTCTAGGCTCACTAGCTCAACATGCCTCTTCTAGGCTCATTAGGTCAATTGACCTTATCATCTACTTTAAAAATATATAATGGATGTTAATTACTGATACTATATATATTTTTAAGGTATAAATGATCTACCCCTACTCCATTGAGCTATTTTATTCTCTTATGTTCTCATTCTTCTAACTAGCTCAAATAGGCTAATTAGGCCTTGTATTTATACCAACTACTATGTCTCACATATTGGGTGGCCAAACATATTTAAATAAATGTATCACAATTTAAATATGTTAATACAAATTTTTCATATAAGAAACACTCACTATATAGGTCGGTCACCACTCATAGGGACCAAAACCCCATTAGGCCTAATAGAGACCTAATGCAATTATGTGTACCTTAAGTAACACGTTTCACTTAGCCACCTTATAAAGTTTTTAAAATATATCAATGCATGAAACACTTAAAATATACCAATCATAAAATATTTATATATCCATACCACCTGTTAGACAAAATCACTCCTTGAACCATGTCATTAGGTCTCTTTGTTATTAGGTATGCACACACAGAAAAAGTCTATCTCACACAATTGAAGAATAAAATAAATTTTACCATATAAAAACATGAATAAATAAAATTTATATATACTTAATTAAATAATGTTCATCACCATATCCATTTTAATTCACTAAACAAGCCAAAAGGCCTCAAACAAACAACTTTCATATGCTCACTCAGAACTATTTGACTACTCCAAAACCTAGTCAAGAAACTTTGACTACCAACATTTGAATAGCCACTTTAAAACACTATATAATAATTTTTAAGATCATATGGAATATATAAAACAAAATCACATTCTATTTATGCTTCCAAATTTGTCAATATGACTCAGTAACATCAAACTCACTACCCCATGAAAAATTGCCTGTAGCTTAAAAAACACAGTCAAGAATAATGTAGTCTTTATCACTTGTAAAGTAAATTTAATGACATATAATTCAAATTAATAGTAACTATGCTACCTATATATAATTATCTATGTATATATATATATATATATATATATATATATATATATATATATATCAAGATATATTGTCAATCATTGGTCTTACAGACCAATTTCTCAAGCCTCTCTCTCACTATTCTAACAAATCCAAACATACCATTTTGGATTTCATGTTTCACCTTATTAACCTCAATATCAAAATTATATAAAGAATGTATAAATCATTTAGGTATTAAAAAATGACATAATATCCATTACATGCATCATCTAGGTCTATAGATCCTCTAACTCACCATTCTCATAAACTTACTCATAACTATCATTCTATTGTGAGAACCAGTCAAGATGAACATGACTTCCAACACCTGTATAAACACCTACATGAAATTATAATATATGATTATGGTACTGTTATACCTTAAAAACAACTTCATGTGCATTATATCATTCAACTCTATCCAAATCACCCCAAAATCATCTCTATAAGAAGCTCACTCAAATCTACCAGTCCACTGAAAACACAGTCAAATTTAACAAGAAATAAGTTTATTTTTATGAACTATAATGAATAAATTACACTTTTAGGTTGTTTATTAAGTATTATAATTAATATTTTATTTTTATACCATGCCAAAATTCTCAATATTTTGGTCTCTACATGCATTTCTTTGCACACTAGTTTTTACCATAGTCAAAACTTTTGATTTTGACCTGAAATAAATGAAATTATATAATTAGTTAGGACATAACACCTCTTGTAAGATGATCTTCATGGAGTCTACTACAACTTTTTATTTTACACCAACTTGATATGACAAATATCTTACCTTCTACAAGCATTTCTTTGCTCACTATTTTATTATGCATATATAGTCATTTGAAATCCAACATTCATATTTTTGAATTTCAACAACTATTTCTCGAGGCTTAAACTCAATGGTCTCTGGCACATCATAGTCTAATATAGAAACTTTGGAGGCTTATATATTGAGCTAGGAAACACTTCAAGACACCAAATTTATAGGGAAATATCTTGGCACTAAGAACAACATCTCCAAATTTTATTTTGACCAAGGTTGACTTTATGAGTACCTAAAATAAATGCACAAACTTGCTATGTTATTCATATCTCCATGATGTGTAGTGATGGTCTAACTTCTCTTAAGCTAGAGTGATGCATTTTTCTCTCTCCAAATATCAATATGAAGTATCAGATCCTTGCCAAGATATCTATGGATACCTCAAAATCTCTTATTTATCCTCACTAACCTGCACATATGCCATATACTCTCCAAGATATCAAACACAACTTCTTAATCATTAATTCACTAGTAACTCATGCTCTTCTTGACATCAATGACAACCTAAGAAATCAATGACCATGTTTGACCATCAGTTGTTCACAATCAGATATACTTATCTTGATCGAAATGAATAAGGAGAGTAACCATGGATCTGTACCTTCTACCTCATTTAAATGTCAACCCAGAGATGTAGACTTGATAGGATGATGTCACTATATGTGCACACTCAATATCTAATTTGACATTATGATTATTATATCTAAGATGTTGAAGTGTGGTAAATGAATTGCTTTTATTGAAACATAAACAAAATATAGTAAAATAAATAATTATGCATGGGAAGCTTCCTAAAACAAATCTTAAACAAGAATGTAACTTACACAAATCAAAAATGAAATACACAATGCTAAGGAAATTAAATAACATCCTTAAATAACTAGATAGGTTGGATTACTATTGCAGCCTTCAAAAGGGGATTACTATTGCATCCTTCAAAAGGGGGCCCTTCCTCCTTCCAACTTTAGCTTCAACCCTTCCTTTTAAGATACTATATTGAAATCAAAATTTATCACTCATATTAAATCAAAAGTGTAGCAACAAATTACTGCATGAGGTTATAGTTACAATGTGCTTCTAACAATCTCTATTTAGTAAATACTATTTTTTCTGTATCTTCTCAACTCTGCTACTACATATTTATATGCCATAGAGGATATTATTTTATGAAAAACAATATATACATTCTATTATAAGATACATTCAAATTGGAATAACCAAAAATGGTTCTTTTTGTTGAAAACATTCTTTATGTGAATCTTGTGACTTTGTTACAATACAACAAGGTTGTTTTGTTCTTCAACCACTTCCTTATTAAGCTCCATGGTGGTTAGAGTCATTATTATGAGTTGGTTAGAAGAGAATCAAAATCTGTTCATCCATGGCTTTGGTCACCCAGTGGCTGCAGGATGGTTTGTGTAATGAGATTCTTTTTGCTTCAGGATGCTCCGTGTTATATACCTATTTATTTAAAACATCTTCAAAACACATACATAGAAAAAACATTCTAAAGTAATAGACAACCATCATATATTTAATTTCAATACATAATTTCAACTATTTAAAAGAGTTTTAAAACATAATGCTATGTGTTTTATGAAAGTAGGAAACTATATGGAAAAGTGTTTCAAAATCATGGTAACAAGAAAGATGAGTACAATAGATAAAGACAATAACATGAAATTTATGGGGTTCATCACAAACCACTAAATTAAGCTCTTACTCAACCTCGAGCATCATATTTGTTCATCCTTAATGCACAAAGAACTACAAAATCCATAGGTTCTACAACGCCCTTAGCAAGGTGAGCATAAAAACCCTGCCTCTACTCAAATTTTTGCCAGCTTTTGGTTTCATGAGCTTCATCCATCAAGATTTTGTCCTACCAGTCTAAAACAAGATACCAAAATATGGGTGGATAGAACTTTAGGCTCAGTAATTGCAATCCCATATCACCTACAAGAAGAATGTATTTTGTGGTCTTGGTAAATACTGTATTTAAATTAAAAGGGAAATATATCTCCCTCTTCTTGTGTGTAGTAGTGAGTTCATTCTAACATTCAATACAGGGCTCTTTGGCTGAAGGACCAACAGAAGTTCTTAACCCCAAATAAAAGTCTTGAACCTCATCACATTTCTATCCAAACCAAGTTTTGACTTCTTTCTTTGACATGATATTGTCCCAGTCATCTAATACAACATCAAATGCCATTGATTCACCCCTGATAAGTAACTAGCTTTCATCTTATTTTGTCTTGTATTCTGCTATTTTTCTTCCTCTTTTTTGTTCATTTAACAAATATGATGAAAATGCTTACAATTGGACATCTCTAACATATAGATTGGGATTCCACTCTTATCATATAGAATAACATAATTATGGAGGTAGAATTCACATAATTGTCCTTGTTCTTTCTATGAGCTTACTTTATAAATGGAAAATCAAGAAAGGGGATCAATAAATTCATGGGGCATATCACAATAAATTCTCATAAACCTAAACTTGTGTCATTGTTCTTCATGATAAACTAAATAAACTTTTGCAGGAGGCCTACAATCAAGGAGTTCTTGTGTTATACTAGCCATGTCCTCAACTTTTTGTTTCAGTTTGGCAATGCTCTCTTCCTTTAACTTATTTTCCTCTTTCAATTTTCTATTTTCTTTCCTCAATTTCTTCAGATATTCCAATTGATTATCTATCCAATTCAATAGTTCAGAAGATATTGCAATAAATGAGTGATACCTAACCTCTGGGGTAACTTTAAGTTCCTTTTGTTGACTGACCTCTATAAAAGGTTTTGGAATGTTAGCTATAGGGTGATCTTTGGTTGAGGGCTACAGTTGACCAGCTACTACAACAAGTGCATCTAGACCTCTACTAGATTGATCTTGTAGTTGCTTCCTTTTTTTTTTCAATTTCTTGCAAGGTTTACTCAATAGTGAAAAATTCTACTTGCACTACAATAGGTTGCTTCAATTATTCAGCTTCTTCCTACACAGGTTCCTCATGAAACTATTGTCGTATTGGTTCCTCATATAATTCTTCAAAACTATTTTCCACTTGTTCTTCTTCCTCGTGCATTTATTCAAAACTATGCTCAAATTGTTCTGCTTCTTCCTGATTGAATATTGGAGAACATTATTCCCTATCTATTTCAGTCTTAAAGACTCATTACTACTAGTAGTCTGTTCTTCCCTAGATTCTTCATTTATTTGAATAATAGAATAAGGTTTAGTTCTCATCTTTCTCCTCAATCTATGAGATCTATGAGGAGTGGGGTTTACTTTGGTCTTCTTGGAAGAAGATGGAAGTTTCTCCTTAGACTTGTCAGAATCAGGCTAGAGAATGAGTTTCCTCTTTTTCTTTATCTTAGACCTTGTTGTAGGTTCTTGTGTTGATATAGGAATACCTTCTTCTGCAAGTTCTTATGTGGCTGCAAGAAGGTTTTCTACTATAGGTTCTTGTGATTCTATAGGGAGGGCTTCTTCTTATTTTGATCTATGTTCTTCAACCTCCAATTTTTCTTATAATACATTTCCTTCTCTATCACTCTCTTCATTTCCTGGTATTTGGATATATTGTTCCCAATTGATGTTGGGTCTAGTTCTTTACAAATAGTATTTAACAAGTAACTAGATGAAACAATGATGGGAGAGAGCTTTAGAATTGCCTTTTTGAAAATCCTTCAACATCTTCATGATCATATAAAGTAAAAATTTGAGAATGTTTATCTCCACTCTGTGCCACAAATGATTTAGGAACTTGAAGTGTATGCCATGCAACATAGAATGCCTTCCTTTGCAAATGAAATATCTAGAGATAAACTTGGTAGTCTTAGCCCATATTCCTAGTAGAACCAACTTTGTAGTGCCCTGATTTGAGGTTTCTAGGCATTCATTTACCTTGCTAAACCTTCATCTCTCAACCTCAACATCATATTTGTCTTGTCATTCCTCCCCTATTCTAGTAGTCCTGTTACTCTGTTGATGTCTATTTTCATCAGTTTTACTTCCATCCCATTTATCATGTCCAAACTATTATGTAATGTACCAAAAAGTTATTACAAAATTACTTCATCTATGGATTGAATTTTCTCAAAATAATGCACCCATCCTATATACCAGAACAAAACCAAAATTTCTAGGTTGTTAGTTAAGGGGGAAATATCCAGTGGTTGATGTTTCAATAAATCACCTCCCATATTATGTGAGTTATAGGTCTTGGTGCTTGGAACAAGGGTTTTGGGAAATGGTGGAATGATTTTTTATTTTTGCTTTGGGAGGTGAAATAATCCTTTCTAATTAATGGAAAATTTCCCCCAACTGCACAAAACACTCATAAGAAGAGTAATGGGTGGTAGTAGCAATTGTGTTAATGGTCACATCAACCATGATGGAGATGCTAAGCGAGTGTGATAAGGAAAATATACGGTGATGCATTGATAGAATTAAGTATCACCATTTTAAAAAATAATTAAAATGTATGATAGGAAATAAATATAGAATAATTACCATATCACCTATAGAAATACCTTTCATAAATATGTAAATGATGATGTGAAGTGGTGATCATGGAATACGCTAGTGTTTAAGTGGGATAAAACACTTGATGTAGGATAGAATGTAGGAAGATAGTCTATAACAAGATATGCATCATGTAGCAACAAGTTTTATCTTGTAGTTGTAAGTTTTATCTTGTAGCAACTAGTTTTTCACTTGTAGTGACAAGTTTTCCATCCTGCAGTAAGAAGAAAAATGTATTTCTACTCCAAGGGAATGAATTTGTAAGAAAACAAGGGATTTTTTTTATTGTAGTAGTGCCTATCCTCTCTCTCTCTCTCTCTCTCTCTCTCTCTCTAATGAATGTTGATTAGCCAGTGACTTGATTTTTTGAGTAAGCATCCGTCAGCAACACTTGAAGGTTTTCATTACTAAATTTTCTAATTTTTTTCCTAGTCCAAACTCAACTAAAATCACAAGAAACTAGAAGGTAGAATTTTATTCATCCTAAACCAAGCCATTGGGAATGACGTATTCTTGGCTACAGGAAGCTTTATACTTTTGGAAAGTATAAGAGAAGGGTTGACAAAAATACCCTTCAGCTATAGGAACAGGTTGATTTGCTTCATGAAGAAGAGAGGGATGTTATTCTTCAAGAAGTTGAGTGAGAATTTCTTTGAAAAATGGTTTTTTGTATAGATTGAGCCTGTAGCTATTAACAAGTAGTTGGAATTGAACAGAGTCAATGGTTGTGAGTGTTACAAATCCATTGTCAAAAACTCGTTCAATCTCATAAGGCCCAATCCATCTATACTGCAACTTTCCTTTATGATCCTTGTATTTAGAGTCAAAAAGGAGTGCTGAGTCTCCTAGTTAAAAATTCTTAGTCTTGATGTTCCTATCATGCCATCTACATGTTATCTTTGCAATATTTTAGTATGATGAAGTGCTTCCTTTCTTAATTCATTAAGTGCATTCAACTGCATAATCATATCTTGTTGAGCTTGAGAAATATCTAATCCCAAATAAAGTGTTTTCCTTAATGTCTTATGTTCAAACTCAATGGGCAGACATGCTTTTCACCATAAACTAGTTCATATGGAGTGAAAATAGTTGTGGTTTTTAAGGTGATTCTATAAGCTCAAACTACTTTTAGAAGATGAGTTAACCAATATTTTCTATGCAAGCTGATAGTTTTAGTGAGGATATTTTCTAATTCATGGTTTGTCACTTCCACTTGACCATTTGATAGAGGATGGTAGGAGGTATATTTCTTTTTTTTGATTTCATGTTCTTTTATCAAGCCAGTTGTGAGGTTTGATGTGAACTATGGGCCTTGGTCTATGACTATTTCTTGAAAAACTTCATAACAAGTGAAGATTTCATCATAGAAGAACTCAGCTACCTTTTCATCTTAGGCATGGGTTAAGGCTTTGACTTCTACCTATTTGGTGACATAATTAGTGCACACCAATATGTATTCCTTATTATTAGATTTAGGATCAATAACACTTATAAAATCCAGCCCCCATTTGTCAAAAGGTTCTAGAACCAGTTGTGGCTGTAATGGCATTTTATCAAAGTGAGTGGGATTGCCCATATGCTATCATTGATCACATCTATGAGTGTACATCATGGCATCCTTATGAAAATAAGGCCAATAATATCTAATAGTGAGTACTTTCATGGCAGTTTGTTTGGTAGTAAAATGACCTCCACAGGGCTCATCATGGCAGGCTTTGAGAATGTCATAAGCTTCATCTTCTCAGATATGTCTTCTCATAACTAAATCTGATCTAGTGATGAAAAGATATCCTAAAATATAGGAATAATGTCTGCTCTTTTAGATTAGGTTTTGTTTATCCCTAGGTGAGAAATGTTGTGGTAGTGATCCTGCAGCAAGATAGTTAGCAATATCTATGAACCAAGGAGATTGAATTGTTATAACAAATAAATATTCATCAGGAAAATAATCATCAACAATAAGACTGTGTTCATTATTTTTCAATTGAGATAGAAAATTTTCTACTACATTATCTTTATCAGGTCTATCCACAATGGTGATATCAAATTCCTATAACAAAATCAACCAACAAATTATCCTACCTGTTACAATAGGTTTGTTCATTAAATACCTTATTATTACATGATCGATGTGGATGAATACTTGGTAACTTATAATGTAGTGTCAAAAAAATTTAAAGGCATAAACAATGGTGATAAATTCCTTTTCTATTATAGTATAGTTCAGTTCTACCTATTAAAGATTCTTGCTAATAAAATAAATTGCATAACTTAAAGATTCATCTTTTTGGCCAAGGACAGTTCCTAGAGTGGTGTCAAATGCATCTATATGAATGTGAAAAGGATTCTTCTAGTTAGGCCCTCTTAGAACAATATTTTTTAAGAGTAGGTCTTTGAGTTGCTGAAAGGCATTTTGACAATCATTAGTCCATGTAAATTCAATATTTTTAATGAGCAATCCAAACAATACAATGGGGTGATAATTTTACTAAAATATTTGATGAGTCATCTATAATAACCAACATGTCCTAGAAAACTTATAACATCTTTCTAATTTTTTGGTGTGGGTAAATCCTTGATGATAATTATCTTTGCTAGATCAACTTGAATTCCAACAGGGGATATGTGATGTCCTAACATAACCCCTTTAGTCATAAACATGTAACACTCTTCATTGCTGAGAGATAATTGATGGTCCTGGTAGCTGTTGAAGAACTTTCCCCAGGTTGGTCAACATTTCATCGAATGTCTATCCATAGATACTGAAATCATCCATGTAGATTTCAACACACTCATTGGATAGATCAGAAAATATGCTCAACACAACCATTTGAAAGGTAGCTAGGGCATCATATAGACCAAATGGTAAGATGACATAGGCATAGGTTCCTCAAGGGCAAGTAAAAATGGTTTTGTCTTGGTCTTTTAGTTAAATTTGTATTTGATTATAACCATTATAGCCATTTAGGAAAGAAAAGTACTTCTTCCCTAATAACATATCCAATACTTGGTCAATAAATGGAAGGGGAAAGTGATCCTTCCTGGTAGCAACATTCAACTCTCTATAGTTAACATAAATACACCATTTCCTCCTTTCTTTAGCATAATGACTAGGGGAGAGACCCATTGGTTGTTTAAGATAGGATAAATAAATCCTACATTCAAGAGTTTTTACAACTCAATTTTGACAATGTCTTTGACTGCAGGATTCATTCATCTTTGAGGTTGGAAAATAGGTTTGCATTCTTCTTTGATGTAAATGTGATACATGCATAAATCTGGGGGTATTCCTCTCATGTCATGATATTCCTAGGAAAATTTTATTGTGTTCCTTCTCAGCATTGTAAGTAACTAACTTTCTTATTGGGGTGTTAAGGAAGTGTTGATGTTGAGAGGTTTGTTTGGCAGGATGTCTACTTGCTTTGTTAAAGAAAGCATGGTCTCTATGTTGGTGATTAAAGGAGCATAATTGCATTGATGTGGAAGTAATTGATGGAATGCCCAAATGTCTCTTATGGTTTCATCAAAATCATTCTCAAAAAAATGTATTATAAAGAGGGCATGGTGTACATTATAATAGGTTGATTACTACAAGATCTTATTGATAGGTGTTTTGTAGGATACCAATAATGATAGTGTTTTCTTCTTGGGCCTGCAAAGCTGGACTCTAGTCAATTCTTCAAAGAATATGTAAAGAGACAACTTATTCAAGGTCATCAATCTAGGGAATTGGTCCATCATTTAAGAAAGGTTGAGCTGGTGGATACAACACCAATTTCTTGGTGTCATTTCCATTGGAAATTAGCATTTTTCCTGACTTATAGCTAATAAAAGCATCGATGATAGCCAATAATGGGTGACCAAGGATGAGAGGATAACCCCCAAAATTGCTCTTTAGTTATAGGATAATAAAGTATGTTGGATATTACCAAGAATCCACAATGATAACAAGGTCCTCAATAATTCCTTCAGGCTTAACAATTGATCTATCAACCATCTAAAGGATGGTAGGTGTTGGACAGAGAGTGGTAAGATTTAGTTACTATATGGTCTCCATGGTCATCACATTAATGGATGCACCCAAGTAAATTAAAATATTGGAAATGGGTTGGCCATGGACACTAACATTAACTAAAGGATTTCCTAGAGTAGAACATTTTGGGTGAACTATGTTTCCGAACATAATATATGCTAATTAGCCAATGACTTGGACTATTTTAGGATCCTTCTTATTTCTTCCCAATTTTTTCAAGCATAGCTCTTGAATAACTTTATTTTAGATAGGAACATCCTTTATTTCTTGAAATAATGCAATTGTGATGCATACATTCTTGAGTTGTCCTAAGATATCAAATTCAGGCTCTTGTTCAGGATTTGATATGTTAATCTCTCTATAAAAGGAGGATTGTTAGTTTCTTTTTGATTTTTTAATGGACTTGGCTCAGGATTGGATATGAGTGGTTATGGATTAGTATGGAGTGGAGTTATTTCAAAATGTTTTATGATTATGGGTGAGGTGGGTTATGGAATAAAACAACCTGAGAAAAGTTGAACTTGATTAATATCTAAGGTGTATGATGGATATTGCATTATTTCAGTGAATTGTGTCAGTTGAACTGACTTATTGGCAAGATTGGGGATGGGCTAGGTGGGTAATTGAGTGGTTCAAATAGGATACTAGTTGTTTGGCATGATGGCTTATTGTTTTGGTTGTTGTATTTATCTAGGGAAAGCCTTGATTTCCTCTCTATTGTTGTTGTTATGGATTAGAGGGATAGAATCATTGCTAGTTTTGGAATTATTCTTATTGAGGTTATTGTCCATTTTGTTGCATCTATAATTGATTTTGGGGTAGCTACCAATTTCTTTGGGACCAATTTAGATTAGGTATATTCATCCAAGAACCATATTGAGGATTATTTGAGAATTGAGAATTTGTAAACATAGAGTTTGATGGCATACCTGGTCTTCATACCCACAGTTTTCATTGAGCCACAAAAAACACTTGGTTCTCATCTTCTCACATGGCATGCAGCTCTACTATCTCAAGATTTTCCTTGATGATATTGACTATTCGAGCCTTCATAGAATGGAATGTGAAATCCACCTTCTTCTTTATACATTTAGGACAATAGGCATCTAAGGCTTTTTCAGTTTCTTCTTGCTTTCTCCATGTATGTAATGTATGAAGTTGAGTAGCTAGGTGACTGATGATGTCTTGCTTTATGTCTCAAAGCAGGTTGTTAAATTCACCTTTAGATAGTCCTACAATATATGTTGTAGGAAGGGTTTTACCCTTACTTTTATTAAGGTTTGATCTAGAGTAGTTTGTATATAAAATTGTTAGTTCATCAAATGACAGTATAGAAACATCGCCACCAGACATTAGATCTAGTGCCTCTAGATAATCATCTCTAATCCCTTTTAGGAATATCATCTTGACTAATTCTTTGTTTATTATGGTTTGCATGGATTTTTTCAAGTTGAATAAAAATCTTTTCATATATTCCTCCAGTGACTCATCATCAACTTGCATCATTCAAAAAATGCCATCTCTCCTGTAGTTTCTGCCCCTACAATAGTCTTGATATTTCATCAAAAACTTATCCTTCATTTCTTCCCAAGTATAAATGGCATATTTTCTAAGTCCCATGAACTATCTAAGTGTTGCATATTTGAGTTTTGCTAAAAATGGTTTGAGTTTCTAAACTTCTTGATTATTATCATAGCTATGACATAAGATGTTGAAATCAAAAAGAAATGTATCTGGATCCTCAGACACTTTTCTTCTAAATATAGGGAGGGTAGAGTGAGGAATATTCCTCATAGGTGAATTTACATTAGGAGTAAAGATAAGAAATTCAAAAGTATCAGACTCATTGGTAGTGTTTTCTTTCTTGGTGATCCCCAATGAATACTCTTTGTGTTGGTAGATGGGAGGTTGTTACTACCCAACGCTCAAAATTCCTATCAATTATTTTATTTCTTAGGGTGTAGAATATGGAGACTTTATATTTTTTATTAGGAATTTATGGATTCTTATAAAATGGAGATGGTGTGGAGGTTTTATAAGATTCAACTAGTGTTTTAGCAAAGATTCTTTTTAAATTTGAAGATTTTATTGGCCTAGTATTTCTTCTAGGGGAAAGAATAGCTTTGAATGCCTCTTTAGCGAGAAATTTGGATGACAAAGAGAAGAAAACTTTAGATTCCTAAGTATGAGGTGATAAGATGGGAATTATTAGAGGTGGTACATGTGGATCTCTCCCAGGGGTATGAACCTCTCTAAGACCTCTAGCTTGTGTTACCAATCCAACCAAAAATTATTGTTTCTCAACCTCTTCTATTGACAACTGTGAGTGATCTTCAAGAATTCCTTCATGTTCCTTAGTTTTTTTAGGATGAATTTTGGATCTTGCATCAATTTTCAATGATTTAGGCAAAAATCTTTCTTTATAGGCCCCTTCTCTTTGCGTACGTCAACCACTTTTTTTTAACTTTTTACCCACCCTACCCGTATAGGGTTAGTAATATGGGTTTTTTTGAAAATCTCCACCATCCTAATTGAAAAAAGGGAAATTTAAAATATGAAAGCAGTAAATATTTTAATCTATAAAAATAAAAAGCTTTGGAAAAATAATAAACATCCAAAAATAATTGCTATCAAGATTTAAGATTACAGGTGTGTGACACCTTTCTCAATAATGATGCTAAAAATGATTAGTAGTTGATTCAAAATTAGATATACTTCTCTTGATCAAAATGGAAAAGGAGAATAACCATGGATTTCTACCTTATAACTCATTTAAATTTCAATCCAAGGACATAAACTTGATAGGATGATGTCACTATATGTGCACACTTAATCTCTAATTTGACATTCTGCTAATTGTATCTAAGGCACTGAAGTGCAGTAAATGAAATGCTTGTATTGAAACATAAATAAAATATATTAAAATAAATTATTATTCATGAGAATCTTCCTAAAACAAATCTCAAACAAGAATGTAACTTACACAAATCAAAAATGAAACACGCAATGCTTAAGGAAATTAAATGACATGCTTAACTAACTAGATATGTTGGATTGTTGTTGCATCCTTCAGAAGGGGGCCCTTCCTCTTTCCAACTTTAGCTTCAAGACTTTATTTTATGAAACTATATTTACCTTATAATTTATCACTCATATCAATCAAACGTATAGCAATAAATTACTACATGAGCTTAAAATTACAATTGCATAACACAATGTGCTTCTAACAATCTCTATTTAGTAAATACTATTTTTTATATATCTTCTCAACTCTATTTTTACATATTTATATATCATAGAGGAGTTTTTTTATGTAAAATAATATATACATTCTATTCTAAGATACATTTGAATTGGAATAATCAAATTTGGTTCTTTTCATTGAAGACATTCTTCATGTGAATCTTGTGACTTTATTTCAAGATAAACAGGGCCATTTCGTTCTTCAACCACTTCTTTATTGAGATCCATGGTGGTTAGAGTCATTCCTATGAGTTGGTTATAAGAGAATCAAAGTATGTTCATCCATAGCTTTGATCATGCAGTGGTTGTAAGATGGTTTGTGTAATAAGATTCCTTTTGTTGCAAGATGCTTCATGCTATATACCTATTTTTTCAAAATATCTTCAAAACACATACATATAAAAATCATCCTAAAGTAATAGACAACCATCATATATTTAATTTCAATACATAATTTCAACTATGTAAAAGAGTTTGAAAACATAATGGTATGTGGTTTATGAAAGTAAGAAACTATATGGAAAAGTGTTTCAAAAGCATGGTAACAAGCAGGATGAGCATGGGCATAATAACATTAAATTTATGGGGCTCATCAATGCTCAAGAAAATTTGCACCCAATTTCTCCAAGATAGCCAATCTAATCTCATCTCTGAAATAGAAGGAGAAACATTTTTATCTAGACTGATAAATGTGTACGTGTGTTGTCATATTAGATAGAGGATAGTTTTCCATGGTTTGTATGATTGTTGCATATATTAGTGAGTGAATTATATATGGTTATGGTTTAATTCTTAATATTTTCACTATTTTTATCTACCCCTCCATGAAGGGAAGGTCCAATCTCAGTGGGGAGGTGTGTGGGGAACAATGGTTCATGGTTGGAGGAAAAGCACTGTAATGATGCTTTCCCTCTTTAGCTGATCAACGTATTTGATTTCATACTCAGGTTATTGTAATAATTTTGAGTTTTATTATGAATATTTAATGTATTATTTTACTTCATATTATATAACATTCAATGTAAATTACATTATTTATACCTTTAGTATTATTATGATTATTTATAGCAGTGGTTGTATATTTGTGCATTATTCATTATGATGATATCAATAGAAGATGTGTATTCCTATTTAATTCTAAGAATGAATTATTTTAATATATTTTTGTACCATTCATTATATATATACTTTACAATATGGATTATATCTTTTTCACTATAAAATGTTATTTGCAAGATAAATGTAACATGACTTAAATAGTGGGTTAGTTATATTTTTGTACATGTTGCTCTAGACAAATTTAGCTCTCAAATAGTAATTCACTTATGATGATGAAATTAAAAAAATTAAAAAAATGCATATTATTAGTAAATACAAGTGGGTTCATAACAGGCTTGATCAGGTACCCAAATACATAGCAAATGAGATAACTAAGAATCCCTCCAAATGATGTTTAAGCTATCGATACTCTAAGTGGAACTCACAAAGTGATTAAGGTCGATGTTAAGATCCTCTATTAGAAGACTAAAGAAACTTCATCCAAATCAAACAATATTTATTCCTTTTTCTAAAAGAAGAACATGTTGAGTGTATTGACTATCTACCCATTTTACAATTAAATATGAAGGCAAAAGTATGTAGATATTTATATGTATTCCAAATCAGATTTACAACTTTAGTCTAGAAATATCATGTGTGTTAGCAGAGGTTCCTAGAAATAATCTAGAATATGTTAGTTATAGGGATATCTTTCATAGTGGAGAGTACCAACATGAATAGAAGAGACTAAAATATTACCTACCATCTATGATATACAAAGATGCACTTAAGAGTAAGAAGAAAATATACGCTAATAGAAGACATAACATAACCAACATAGAATTAGATAATAGGTTAAACTAAAATAGAGTACTCACTACTCAATAACCATATATAAAATAAGATTAATAAAACCATACTAGAATGATTCTATTAACCTCTAACACATCATAACTAGATTTTATTATAGCAAAGTACTATATATATTCTTTTACAATCTGTTATTTATTCACATTCTAGCTTTTTGAGATACAAAAGGAAAGACTCTTCACATTATTTTATTACCTGATTAGGTTTACAAGGATAAATACATACAAAACTTATACAAAATAAAAATCCATATACTTCACCCATATGTCCTTATATTATACTTTACGGTTTTACCATGCTCCATTATTCATTAAACACTTTGCTAAACTTAGATATTTGTCTCATCTAGAGATAAAGTCGTAAGATGATATGAATTGAGTTGAAAAGATAAACCACAAATAAAAGTCATAGTTATCGCTTCAGGTGTCATTTACAAGTTTTCACCTATTGTACACTACTTAGACACCCTTTCAGGTTTTCAACTAAGTAGCATACTAGCCTACCACCCTCTCAAATTTTTAATATGCTAGCATAACCAAGTGGCCACTCTTTATGGGTTTTCAACCATTCTGACCCTACTCTTAATATTTAGACTATCTTACAAAAAAATGTCAATATGCCTAAAGTCACAAATAGGAAATGTGTAAAACTTACTACTAAAGCTGATGGTGTGTTTCACTGAGTGGCTCTAGAGGTTATTTTATTTGGCCAGAGGCTAACCCACTCGATTCTAATGTACCCACTATAAAATATAGTTGTAGAGACTACATATTTGTGTCTAAATTCCTCTCCTATGTGATTTATTGAATTTATTGCAGAGGAATGAATTGGGACTTGTGTATTATCTAGATAATATTTGAATCAACTTGAAATAGATCTTGATTGAGTGTTTTTTAATATGTGAGCACTTCATGTACCGTGATAATCAGAATGCATAGTGGTACTTGGATCATCATCATATTTTGAAGATCATCATAATCTACAATTGTGGTCAATGCAATGGCATTAAATAACTTTAGTTGAATATCTAAGATGAACTCATCCAATCTATTTATTGTCCTTTGAGATTGGATGGATGAAAAATTGTTGTGCATTATTTCATTATTCCATACTTATAGTTTATGTATGGTAGTATCCATATAATCTAATAGTTGTCTGAGTGCACCACTCATTTTCTCCACAATTACCACTTAATCCTCCAATATGACTTTAGATTTATCTATAGTGACAAATTCAGGTTTTGTAGTAGTCAAGGATTAATTAAGATGGTGTATCCAATTTAACATGTCTTGAGCTATATGTTTGTCCTACCTCACAGTGATGTCTAGGACCTTCTCATATTCATCAAAAAGTTCATATATAACTTCTATTTTAGTCTTGAGAGTTTGTCCTTGTACACACAATGTCAAAACTTTCTATGTAGTTCCCTAATTATTTGTAAGCTCTATCAATAGAGTAGTGAATAGCTTGTATTTTGACATGACTTGATCACCCAATACTTACATAACTAATATGGGACAAGCATTATTGATTATTTTTCATGTATTTTTTAGCTACTCTTTTACTTTAGCATTTTCTTCTTGTACCCTCAAGACTTTCTGCTCCAAATTTGAGGTCTTCTGCACAGTTAATTTTAAAAGGTGACTTCTCTTTTAATATATTTTGATAGTGATAGTTGGGCCATGTCTAATGATGTTTCGATTGCAGTGGTGGAAAGTGTCATGGATGTGGTCATAGTTGCCACAAGAGAAGGTGTGAATTGAGCCAACAAAATTAAGAAAGTAGTTTGTCACATTAATGTAGTAGGGACATCCCATATCCATTGGTTAGAAATTTGTGATGCTTCTATTATGGATTTTGTGTGAGATGTGGTTGTTACTTCTACCTATGCTTTTGCATCTTTGAGCTCTTTAGCCTAGGTTTCTACTTTAACCTTTGATTTAGTGTTGGATTCAACTTGAATTTTAGCTTCCTCTTTGGCCTTAGCTTGAGCTTTGGCTTTAGCATATGCCTCAACCTTAGTTTTGGCTTCAACTTCAGCCTTAGCTTTGCTTTGGGTTGCTTGTGTTTCTGATACATGTGTGAGATGTTTTTTAATATCCTTAGCTTGATCTTCTTGTTTTTTCTATTTTTTTATTCATCTTGCACCTCTTGTTATCACCAGTGGGTTTCCTCCTGTTATTTCTTCTTCATCTCTGCTTCTTCAAACTGCTTATGCATAACTTCTACTTCCTCATATTTCTTCCTTATAGATTCATCTTCTTTGGCTTGCTTCTACACAATCTCTACTTCCTCAGAGTTATTTTGTATTTTAGTGTCTATGTCTTACTACTTTTGTTGTTGACATTATGTAGATTTTTGTTATATCTCTTGTGCCACTACTAGTTGTGTTTGTTCTTATTTTTTTGCTCCTTTCTTCCTCTTTTGCCTCCTCAAGGTTAATTGTGTCTTGTATAATGTATGATTCAGCTACTACCTTAGGTAAATTTGTATCCATGGGTTCCTCATAACCTTCATGGTTGGTGTCTGATTTAGTATGCTTAGGTGTTTATGATTCACCCAATTGACCTTTACATATTAGTTTCTTTTTTTTGGATTTAGATAGTGGTGTGAGAGTCTGCTTTTGCTTTTTTAGAACTTAGGGCTGAGGTTGTTGTTGTGTTACTTGAGACTGTTGCACACCACATTTTGTTGTAGGTTCACTAAAAGGCACCATCCTTTCCTGCATAGTTTGTTATGGCTTAGTAGAAGGGTGTGTGTGTGGCTATTGAAATAAGACTAATGTAGGCTATTTTCTTTAGGTAAATCCTGTCAGGCACCTAGAACATAAATGCTTTGATACCACTTGTTGGGGATCAACCAACAATGTTGATTACAATATGAAAGCAATAAAATGCGGAATTAAACCAAAATGATAAGTAACTAGAATGATAAATAGCAAAGAACAAGAGATACAAGAAACCACTCTGAAAACTTGTATTAAACTCTTTAAAAAAGGAATACAATTGAAGAAACTTCTTTTCTTCCACACCTCTCTCAGATGTACAGATCTCTGTCTAGATCTCTTTCCCTCAAGAGCTCTCTCTCTCAATTACAATCAACTCCAACAACCTGGAATGATTCACATGTACAATTATGTACTGTTCAACACTTCTCTTACAATACATTCTACCATAAGCTATGAAGATCTATCCTATTAAATAATAATTAGGAAACATGAGCATACAACTACAGCCATTAGATGGACCTCCTAATCAAGGGCTCTAAACAGTCTTGCTAAAGATAGAGTGTCAGGGAATCCAAGAACAAACACACTTGTTTTGATCCCACTTGTTAGGATCTTGCTCCTCAGAAAGAGCACAATATGATTACCAAATACAAGCAATTAAACATGCGGAAATATCCAGAAGCACAAGTAACTAGAATTCACAAATAGCATAGAATATGAGAGACAATACACTATCTTGTATTAACACTTGTATAGAAAAGAATACAATAAAGAGATGCCACTCTCTTCCACCTTACAGAGGCTTGCCACACCTCAAGTGTACAATAATTCTTCTTCAAAACACTCTCCTACCAAAAATGGTCCCAACACACAACTCACACACAGAATTGGTGTTCACCTCTCCAACCAGTCAGTAATAACCCTGCCAGTACACCAACCACTCTAAAGTACTTCAAGTTGATCTCCCATGAACCTACAACCTGCAATTCAACAGACCATACTTACACATGTAGATCTCCTATGAGCTTGCAACAACCTGCAACTCAATGATCTTACAATGGAAGGAACTTCCTTGCCTTCCTTATCAGTGCATAATTACAATACATGCCAATGGGTCTATAAATAGATCCTAGACTTAAAAAATAACTTAGAATCTTAATTTAGAATAATTATCCACACAGCTCAAGACTCAAAGTAGCCTTTACATACAAACACTTTGTTCAACGAACTAACTGTTTGTGCAACGAACAGTTCTAGAACACATAGGCGACTGACGTCGGTCCCTGCCTAACTGATGTTGCCGACGTCGGCCGACTCCCTGCCGATGCCGGTTGCCTTCTGCACTGATCATGACCAACGTCGGTCATACTGCCAATGCCAGTAATTCTGGAACTTTAACATCATCTTCTTCATCTGCATAGTTGAAGCTTTTAGCTCCACAACCTAATAATCTCCCACTTGGAGATAAACAACTGTAACTGTACCTATACCTATACTTTGTCTAGTTTGTTCCCTTGGCTTTGTATCCCTCCTCAAGATCACTCTTGAAGACCAACCACCACACACCTTGTGGTGCAACTCATGTCATCCAAATCACCTGCCACATCCGCATCTACAAACCATGTAGAAAATAACTTGAACCTGCATAGCATGTGCACCTGCTGCTGGTCCCTCTAAGAATCCACTGAACTGCCCTTCAGTACTTCTTTCTAGGATTGGCTCCAAACTTGTGATAACTCCCACTGCTTGGGAAAACTCAAGTCTAGTACATACCATGCACTCAACCTCATTATGTGAATCAAGACACTGTTCTGTGAACTATCCAACTATCGGCGTGCTAACCGGTCTCACACAATCATCCTGAAACAAAGTCAACCTATGACCTTCCATGTCTCTAAAACACACTCATGCCAAAGAATCTTGCTGCTCCTAGATTTCTCATGACACACCTCTGAACTAGCTTTACATTTAGTTTAGCAACTCCTTGTATATGTAACCCTACAACAAGCACATCATACAGTAATAGGATAATGTAGCTAATATTATCCAACCTGGTAAAGAGAAACACAATGATCAAACCTCCATTGCCTTGCAGCTTATTCAAGACCTTATACCCTGGTCTTCTGTCTCACGTATCCATTTCCACTCTTCTTCATCTTGAACATCCATTCGTCTCTCAGTGCTTACTTCCAACTGGAAACTCCACCAAAAACTCCTGTTTGGTTCTTCTCCAAGGAATCACATCCTTCATCCATGCCAAGCTCCCACTATTTTTTGGATCTACCTGCTCTGCTTCTTTAACAACTTCCTAGTTCTTTACCATAAGTGAGCAACAAGTAGTGTAAAGAAGGGAAATGATGAATTTGAGGCTTACATACCCTTTAAGTCTTCCATATGGGCACTTGAGACTCCTTGACAGCTTGTTGTCCACCCAAAATTCATCTCAGTGACCGATGCCGGTCACATCTCAGTCTGCACCCAACTGAAGTCGATTCTCTACGACTGCCTCATCACTGATGTCGGCTCCCCCTACTGACGCTAGTGTTTATCCACCCTGAGTCACCGACGTCGGGCTACACATAGCTAATGTCGGTCCCTATCTAGACGTCGATGCCGGTTTTCTAGCCGACATCAATCTCTATGTTTTGCTTGTGAAAACTGACTTCTACCCACGAGCTCCTTTTGGATCAAACCCTTGTCTAAATCACCCTTGCTCTACTCATAATTCCTCTGCCCCTTATGTTGAACTCTATCCGTCACCTTCTCCTTGAAAACCAAGGCTTTCCTGCTCTTGTCACTAACATCGGATTCCTCAAGAAATGTCACCTTCTTCTTATGCATACAAAAATCTCGATCTATGCTCTTCAAATCTGAAAGCATACCCTTTGACTCAAGAACATGCATCTCCTTCTTATTCATGTGACCAAGCCTATTAAGCCACATCTTTGAATCTACAGCTAAAGTAGATAACTTAGAAAGAGAATCAGTAATACAAGTAGATAGATAAAACGTACCTACTTTCTTACTTCTTGCTACAACAAGTGCACCCTTGGTAACCTTCCAAGAGTCCACTGTGAGAGTTACTGTGCAACCCTCATCACTCAAACTTCTTACAAAAATTAAATTCTACTCCAGAACTGGGACATGCATGACCTCCTTCAACACCCATGTGTTACCTGTCTGCAATTTCAGCTTCACTTTCCCTTTGCCAACCATCTGACAAGGCTTACCATCCCCTAAACAAATTTCTCCAAAGTCTCCCTGGGCATACTCATGAAAAAATTCCCTATTTGGGGATGCATGAAAAGAGGCACCAGAATCTAAAACCCAAGATTCTACTTTATCCAAAGAACATACCAGAGCATCATGTGCAACAAAATCCGCAACATCTGCTTCTTCTTCATGTCCTTCATGCTGATCTGCTACCAACCAACAATCTTCTTTTCCCTGCTCTTTCTTTCCACATTTCTAGTAGGTTATTCTGCCATACCTGGACTTGGACCTCCTGCCATTAAACTTCTCCATTCTTAACTTACTATCTTCTGCCATTGCTCTACTCCCACTCAAATAGAAACCCTGTGAGTAACCTGTAATCAACACACACTAGCCAGATCTAATCCATTCTATTAGTATCCAAACCAAAAGCTCTGATACCATTTGTCAGGGAATCCAAGAACAAACACACTTGTTCTGATCCCACTTGTTAGGATCTTGCTACTCAGAAAGAGCACAATATGATTACCAAATACAAGCAATTAAACATGTGGAAATATCCAGAAGCACAAGTAACAAGAATTCACAAATAGCACAGAATATGAGAGACAATACACTATCTTGTATTAACACTTGTACAGAAAAGAATATAATAAAGAGACGCCACTCTCTTCCACCTTACAGAGGCTTGCCACACCTCAAGTGTACAGTAATTCTTCTTCAAAACACTCTCCTACCAAAAATGGTCCCAACACACAACTCACACACAGAATTGGTGTTCACCTCTCCAACCAGTCAGTAATAACCTTGCCAGTACACCAAACACTCTAAAGTACTTCAAGTTGATCTCCCATGAACCTGTAACTTGTAATTCAACAGACCATACTTACACATGTAGATCTCCTATGAGCTTGGAACAACCTACAACTCAATGATCTTACAATGGAAGGAACTTCCTTGCCTTCCTTATCAGTGCATAATTACAATACATGCCAATGGGTCTATAAATAGATCCTAAACTTAAACAATAACTTAGACTCTTAATTTAGAATAATTATCCACGCAGCTCAAGACTCAAAGTAGCCTTTACATGCAAACACTTTGCTCAATTAACTAACTGTTCATGCAATGAACAGTTCTGGAACACACAGGCGACCGACGTCGGTCCCTACCTAACTGATGCTGCTGACATCAGCCGACTCCCTGTCGATGCCTGTTGCCTTCTGCACTGATCATGACTGACGTCAGTCATACTGTCGATGCTGGTACTTCTGGAACTTCAACATCATCTTCTTCATCTGCATAGTTGAAGCTTTTAGCTCCATAACCTAACATAGAGATACGGACTTAAGACTATCACTTAATCCTAACATGCAAACACTTTGTTCTGTCCACAAAAATAGCTTTTTGGATGCACAGGTAACCGACATCAGTTCTTTGCCTATTTTCCTGTGACCGACGTTGGCCGATCCCTGCCAATGCCGGCATCTCCTGGTCTGCTCCTGACCAATGTCAGTCGCTCCTGACCGATGCTGGTGACTGTGTAAACCTACAACTTTGCAAAACGCTCCTTTGGTGAAGCTTTTAGCTCCACACCTTAACAATCTCCCACTTGGAGATAAATAGCTGCACCAGTACCTGTACAACAACATCTTCTAGCTCCTCCATCTTCAACTCAATCATGAAGACCAACAAAATTTGAATGAAGATTCAACTTCTCCTTTGTAACCAGCTTGGTTAACATATCAGCAAGATTCTTATCTGTATGGGTCTTCTCTAGCTTCAACTCACCATCCTCCAATACCTGTCTTATGAAGTGGTACCTAAGCTGTATGTGCTTGGTTCTTGAGTGAAAGGCTGAATTCTTAGCCAAATGAATTACACTCTAACTGTCACTCTACAATCTACAATTCTCTTGCTCCTTTCCTAACTCTTCCATGAACTGTGTCATCCATATCATCTCTTTGCTAGCCTCTGTGACTGCAATATACTCTGCTTTTGTAGTTGACAAGGCAACAACCTTCTACAACTTTGATATCCAGCTAACCGCCATTCCACCAACAATGAAAACATATCCTGTGGTGCTTCTTCTGCCATCCAAATCACCTACCATATCTAAATCTACATAACCATGTAGAGAAGTGTCTAAACTGCCATAGCACAAATGCCTACTATTGGTTCCTTTCAGATATCTAAGGATCCACTGAACTACTTTCCAGTGTTCCTTTCCTGGATTGGCCATATACTTACTTACAACTCCCACTGCTTGGGCAATATCCGGTCTAGTACACACCATTGCATACATTAAACTCCATACTGTGGAAGAATATGGAACTCTACTCATGTACTCTACCTCATCATGTGAATTAGGACATTGTTCTTTACTAAACTTAAAATGTCCAACCAAAGGTGTGCTTATCGGTTTTGCATCCTACATATTGAACCGTTTCAACACCTTGTTCACATAATCCTCTTGAGACAAAATCAACCTATGATTTTTCCTATCTCTCTTAATGCTCATGCCAAGGATTTTTTTTGCTGCTCCCAAATCCTTCATGGAAAATGTGTGAACTAATTTCACCTTAAGCTCAGAGATATCTTGTATGTGTGATCCTGCAACCAACACATCATCTACATACAACAACAAAATAATATATCTACCATTATCCAATCTCTTAAAATACACACAATGGTTAGATTGACACCTACTATAGCCATGCTCAGTCATAAACTTGTCAAATCTCAGATACCATTGTCTAGGAGCTTGCTTAAGACCATACAAGCTTTTATTCAATCTGCACACTAACTTCTCCTTACCTTTGACCTCAAATCCTTCCAACTGATCCATATATATTTCTTCATCCAAATCTCCATGAAGAAACGCTGTCTTAACATCAAGCTACTCAAGATGCAAATCCTCAATAGCAACTAAAGACAAAACAGTCCGTATAGAAGTCATTTTAACAACAGGAGAAAAAATCTCACCAAAGTCAATACCTGGTCTTTGTGCAAATCCTTTCACTACCAATCTAGCCTTATATCTCATCTGTCCGTTCTCACCTTCCTTCAATCTATAGGTCCATCTATTCTTCAATGTCTTCTTACCAGCTGGCAACTCAACCAAATCCCATGTTTGGTTCTCTCTCAAGGACTCCATTTCCTCAACCATGCCACACTCCCACTGATTCTTGGATTCTACCTGTATTGCTTCTTCTAAACTCTCTGGTTCTCCACCATCAATAAGTAATAAATAGAATAATGAAGGGGAATATCGAATTGGAGGTTTACTTACCCTTTCTGACCTCCTGATGGGCGTCTGAGACTCATTCACAACACGTTGTTCGCCCAAATTCTCTGACAGTGACTGACCTCGGTTCCTTCCTGGCCGACGTTGGTCACTTTCTGATCGACATCAGTTTTTGTCCTGCCGATGTCGGTTCCTGCCTGGCTGACGTTGGTCTCTGTGTTTTCCTGCAAGTGATTATTTCTTCTTCTCGCGAGCTCATTTTGGACCATCACCTTGCCCAATTCACCATTGCTCTACCCAGATTGATTCAGCTTCTTGAGTTGATCACTATACATCACTTTTTCATTGAAAACAACATCACAGCTCCTAATTATCTTGTTAATTCCTAGATTCCAAAACCTGAAACCAAAATCTCCTGAGCCATAGCCAATAAATGTTCACCTCATAGACTTAGCATCCAGCTTCTTTCTATTTTCCTTATCAACGTGCACAAAGGCTTCACAACGAAAAACTTTGAGAAATGAGAGATCTACCTTTTTACCTATCCATGTTTCTTCTGGAATTCCACCATCCAGAGCTGTAGAGGGTCCTCTGTTAATCAGGTACACTGCAGTATCAATAGTTTCTACCCAAAACTCTAAGGGCAAACCAGCATGCAATCTCATACACCTTGCATGCTCCATTATTGTTCTGTTCATCCTTTCAGCAACTCCATTTTGCTGAGGTGTCCTTGGAACCATCCTTTGCCTACGAATTCCATGCATATAACAATACCAATTGAACTTATAGCTATAGAACTCACCACCATTGTCAAATCTTAGGCACTTCAATCTTCTGCCTATTTCATTCTCAACCATAGCTTTCCAAATCTTAAAAGTCACAAAAACATCAGATTTCTTCTTAATACAATAGACCCATACCTTTCTTGTAGCATCATCTATGAACGAAACATAGTACTGTGATCCTCCAATAGAAGCAACCTGAGCCGGTCCCCACACGTCTGTGTGAACAACCTGCAACTTATGCTTCTTCTTTGTTGACCCAGTCTTGAGAAAACTCACCCTCTTCTATTTTCCAAACACACAATGCTCACAAAATTCTAGATCTATGCTTTTCAAATCTGAAAGCTTACCTTTTGACTTAAGAATGGACATTCCCTTCTCACTCATGTGGCCGAGCCTAGAGTGCCACAATTTTGCATCCACATCTGAAGTAGATAATACAGAAGGAGAATTGTTAGTAACACAATTACATAAATAGAGATTACCTACTCTCTTACCTCTGGCCATTACAAGTACACCCTTGGTCACCTTCCAAGATTCAGTTGTGAGAGTTACTGTACAACCCTCATCCCCTAACTTTCCTACAGAAATCAAATTCCTCTTTAAGCTGAGAACATGCATAACATCTCTCAACACCCATGTGTTGCCAATCTGTATTTTTAGCTACACTTTTCCTTTTCCAATAATTTTACAAGGCTCATCATCCCCTAAATACACTATTCCAAAATATCCATGGACATAGTCACTAAAATATTCTCTATTAGGGGTAGCATGAAAAGATGCACCAGAATCTAAAACCCAAGATTCTATATTATTATGCAAAGAGAATATTAAAGCATCTTGTGCAATACCTGCAACCTTTGCTTCTTCTTTTCTTTCGTGCTGATTATCCTCCTTAAGCTTTGACCAGCAATCTCTGCTTATGTGCCCTATCTTTCCACAATTCCAGCTTTGTGGCTTCCTGCCATTTCTGGATTTGGATCTACCTCTCACCTTTGACTTAGACCTTGATCTCCCTTTCTTACTCTTCTCTTTCTGTCTTCCCCTGATCTCAAAATTTAAAGCATTTCCAGATGTTTCCTCTGTGCTTTTCTTGCGAATTTATTCATTCAAGATTACACTAACAACATCCTCTACTTTTAAAATATTTGAAGCAGATGCAGTATTACTAACTGCCATTACCAAGCTATGCCAGCTTTCAGGCAAAGAACATAATATTAAAAGAGATTTAATTTCATCATCAAACACTATATTGACTTAACTTAATTGATTTATAATTCCATGGAAATCATTTAGGTGATTAGACACAGATCCACCTTCATTCATATGAAAATTAAATAACTGCTTCATAAGATATACCTTATTAGAAGTTGAGGGTTTTTCATATAAATTTGCTAAAGTAGTCATCAACTCCACCGTTGTCTTTGCCTGTGATAAATTAGATATCACAGCAGATACCAGACTCAATCTTATAGACCCCAGAGCCTTTCTATCAAGAACTTCCCATTCTTCATCATCCATGTCTGTGGGCTTCTTTGCAATCCCACCTAACGGTAAGTATAGATCTTTCTGATATAGATAATCCTCTATCTGCATTCTCCAATGTTGATAATTCTTGCCATTAAACTTTTCCATTCTCAGTTTACTTTCTTCTGCCATTGCTTTTCCCACTCAAATAGAAATCCCTGCAGAAACGCCTATGAGTACCCTATAATCAATACACACTAACCAAATCTGAATCCCCTGTTAGTCAACCTGAGCTCTGATACCACTTGTCAGGCACCTAGAACATAAATGCTCTGATACCACTTGTTGGGGATCAACCAACAATGTTGATTACAATATGAAAGCAATAAAATGCGAAATTAAACCAGAATGATAAGTAACTAGAATGATAAATAGCAAAGAACAAGAGATACAAGAAATCACCCTGAAAACTTGTATTAAACTCTTTATAGAAGGAATACAATTGAAAAAACTTATTTTCTTCCACACCTCTCTCAGATGTATAGATCTCTATCTAGATCTCTTTCCTTTAAGAGCTCTCTCTCTCAATTACAATCAACTCCAACAACCTGGAATGATTCACATGTACAATTCTATACTGTTCAACACTTCTCTTATAATACATTCTACCATAAGCTATGAATATCTATCCTATTATATAATAATTAGGAAACATGAGCATACAACTACAACCATTAGATGCACCTCCTAATCAAGGGCTCTAAACAGTCTTGCTAAAGATAGAGATGCGGACTTAAGACTATCACTTAATCCTAACATGCAAACACTCTGTTCTGTCCATGGAAATAGCTTTCTGGACGCATAGGTAACCGACATCGGTTCCTTGCCTATTTGCCTGTGACCGACGTCGGCCGATCCCTACCGATGCCGGCATCTCCTAGTCTGCTCCTGACCGACGTCGGTCGCTCTTGACCGACGCCAGTGACTGTGTAAACCTGCAACTTTGCAAAACGCTCCTTTGGTGAAGCTTTTAGCTCCACACCTTAACAAATCCCATTTATGCATTTGATGATCATGTGATTGATGTTGTTAAAAATATTTTAGCATCCAACTTTTATCGAACTGCTTCTTGTCCTACATTATCAACAAGAATATAAGGATGTGGTTAAGTAATATCAACCCAAATATTTTTTATTACCTAATTTTACACTTGTGTAATACCCTTATCAAGCTCTATAGTGATTTCATGATGATGTGACATTGCTTGTACTACCAACGTGTCAAGTGTGTCCTTATGCATGATTTGCAATGATATGTCTTATGGTTGGTTATTAGTCTTGACTTTGATTACCTTATTGTGGTGACTTGGAATCAGACTCATTATGACTCATGTAGGATCATCTTAGGCTATGTGTTTAATGCTAACAATAATTTTCATTATCGCTTAATATGTCACTTATACCTTTTAAGAGTTTTCTTGTTGATGAGTTACTTTTGACTAGTTTATCTATAGGACCGGATTGTGTTAACTTAAATAGTTGATTGAATCATCGAGTAGACATGTTATATTATGTTGGTCCCAATTAATTGACTTGTATCTTTCTTGGGGTTTCAACAACAAAATTTAATTTTAAAATAGGAATAATAACATAATTATGATCATGACCAAATCTAGGTAACATTTAATAATGGGTTTAAATAAGATTATATATAAACACATATGTATATAATGATATGCATATTAAAATGGTATTATGTAAATAAGTAGATTAAATAAATAAATGTGCATATTTATTCATAATTTGGAATAAATAAATAAATTGTTTCACATATTGTCATTCTCGTATTTATACGTATTAATATATGTATTTGGGTAAACATATTTATATATTATTTAAAATAGTATTATTGGTTTTGTAATAAACTCACTATATTTAGTTACTTGATTTTCTCAATGTAATAATTAATTTAATCAAAGTAAAAATAAATATAATGATAAATCTATTAATGAATTAAAATAAAGGAGTGAAACCCTAACCCTAAAAATAAAATAAAATAATACAAGTATTGACTTCTAATAAAAAGTTAACCTAAGAGAGAGAGGAGCCATTTTGGATATTTTGTCAAGGAGAAAAAACATGTGGAAGGAGAATGAAGAATGAAGATGGAGGACAGAGTGATGAAGGAGAGAATAGAAATCAAGGAGCCTCAATAAAACAAGGAAGGTATTTCTTTTCTCTTCAATCCTTGAGTTTTTTCTAAACTAATGAACAATTAAACTGGGGTGTATTTTAGTTATGATTTTGTTCAAAAATCTAATTGTTTGCTTGTAAGAATTTGTCACTAGTTGTAAGATCCATATTTCTTCTAAGTATTTATTGTTGAATTTGTAATAGAGAATGTGTGTGTGTGTGTGTGTGTGTGTGTGTGTGTGTGTGTGTGTGTGTGTGTGCGCGCGCGCGTGCATGCGTGCGTGCGTGCGTGCGTGCGTGCGTGTGTGTGTGTGTGTGTGTGTGTGTGTGTGTGTGTGTGTGTGTGTGTGTGTGTGTGTGTGTGTGTGTGTGTGTGTGTGTGTGTGTGTGTGTGTGTGTGTGTGTGTAAATATACAACCCCTAATGGCATAATATTTCTCTTAAAACTTCCTGGGTTATGGCCATTATGCCCTTCTGGATTGAACATAGTAATTTTTTTATTTTCACACACACACACACACACACACACATGTGAAAGGGTTTCTATTTTTTTGGAATTTTATTTAAAAAAAATTATTGGATTTTTTTTTGGGGGGGGAGGAGAGGGGGGTTGAGCCATCCCAGCCCCCTTCCATAATAGGAAGGGGAGGGGGGACGTCTAGCTAGCTTAACCCTAAATAAGGTGACATGCCTGACTGGAGGCTATGGTCGCGACTGGGGGCTTAGGCCCCAACTATCAGCCATAGACCATCCATTGCTAGTCCAAACCCTAGAAGGGTTTATTAAAAGTAAAATAATAATAATATATATTTATAACAAAATAAATAAATAATAAAATAAAATAGATAAATAAATAAATATAAATGAGTAAATAAATAAACAAACAAATAAATAAGTGTATAAAATAATATTTTATATTATTTTTCATTAATTATACGTTTAATATTAAAAATGTGTGTGTGTGTGTGAATAAATAAAATTATATTTTGTATGATTTGGGATGAATAAACACACACACGCATTCACAATTCTGGGGTACTTGTAAAGCTTATACTTACAAGTTTATTGTCTATTCTATTTTGTTAATGTTTCCAAAATTTAGATCAGAATGTATATATAAATGTATAACTAAAGTAATAAAAATTAGTTGATGTGGAGTGCCGAGTTAAATACATAAGCGTACATATATATATATATATATATATATATATATATATATATATATATATATATATATATTAGTGTATATTTATTTTGATATGTGGATATATTATGCAATTAAAGATTTTGCACTTGATAAAATACCTCTTCGAAATAGTCTAATAAATTTAAAATGAAAATTCTTCTTCTATTAGAAGTGTTATTCTAATTGCTAACTATACAAATACATAGGTTTTGGTAATGGTAATTTAGTTTGAGATTTTGATAGTTTAGTTCACTTATGGGTACCTTGGAAATTATAATATAGCTAGGCTTCACCTTATTAGGTATGTAATAAGTTATCTCCCTTGTCTTGTGATTTTAAAAATTATGAATGAAAACCAATGTAAAGGATCCATCTGTTTTCTTGTTCACACCTAGAAGGGAGCTCAAAAATCTTATGTTGTTGCAATGCTTGTACAAATATTTTTTCTATATTAATATTGTCATTTTAGTGTGATTTGATCATTTTGCATTTGTATTGGTATATTGTATTGTTATTATATTAAAATTGTAATTATCTATATTATTTTGTTGATAAATTGGGGTACCAATCAGATAGTCTTTATCTTGATAAGATCAACCCTCCTTGTTGCTTAGTATGTAAGTTATCATAATATGTTATGTTTTGTAATTTATACCTTTATTTAATTTTTATATTAATTTAAAAAAATGAAATATTTAAAAAGAATAAATATCTTGCTCAATGTAAGCTGACCCTTTATTGATAATTTTCATAGTGCAAATTGGGGAGTTACTAGTGACAGATAAATTATAGAGATATAATATTTTTATATTGAAATTGTTGACGTAGGAAATTGCACCCTTGGCAGGAGGCTGAGCTCCTGCCTTCTCCTCGCAACTTTGGAAACTCCCCTCTCACCTGTGGGATTGGCGAAGCTGGAGGGGAGAGTCTCTAGATAAGGGCTAGCTCCCTTTGATGCATCATGTTCATTCCAACAAGTGTAAACACATACATATATATAGATATAATGGGGGGGATGAGAAGGGAGAGAGATTGCAGGAAAACAAACTACTCTAAAGAGGTGATGCACCAAAATAAGTTGACCTTCTCACATCCACACTTGAAATTAGACAAATACATACATACACTTCAGACTTGGTAGAAGGACCAGGCTGTAAGAAACTGGCAGGGAGGCTTTCATGAAAACACAAACAAATAGAGATTTCACCAAGGGGCTATGGAATACACACTATAAGTAATCTCCTCTATTTTGAACTTCTCAAAACTGCTCTCCTCCTGTCAGGTGTAGAAATGGCACCTTGTAGACAATAGGTATGCTGGTGTTGAACCTATGAAAGCATCAAGAAACAATGACTAAACACAAACAAACACTCAAGACATACACAGAAAATCTATCCAAGATGGAGGTAAAACTGCATCTATTGATTCAGGTGGAAATTTTGCCAGGGTTGTGCCTTACAAAAGTGAAAAGATCTTTCTTAAAATGACAAGTCTTCAATATATAGGAGAAGCAAGGAGGCCCATTTGGCACTCCTTTTTTACAAGTGGCCTATCACGTCCCTTCATTGGGAAGAACAAGTTGCTCAAAACATTAATGAGCTATGCACTTTGTCTGTTTAAAGTCTGCCTTTTCAAGGTCAATACACGGTTTGTCTACTCATTAAATGTAAAATGGAGAAACCAGTTGCATTGCTAGCTATTTGCATCCCCAATGACCAATTTGCAGGAACTATTTCACCTGCCAGAGTTACTTCTCAAATTGGTGCCACTTAGACTAACTGCTTGCTCATTCCATGCTTGTCTCCTTGTCTTTTCTCAATTTTGTCTCTTTTGGCTCCTTTAGCCCTCGAGGGTAAACATTCTGGCAGGTCACTGCATTCTGGGCCCTTGGTTAGCGCTCTCTTAGCTTGAAAAACAAATGACCATTTTGCTTCACTATCTTTGACGTTCATACAACCATCATTAGTTTGAAAACCAATGGCTAATCTGCTTTATTTAACTTGATGGCTTTCAAAATGTCTTTGTCTCTGTCAAAGCATCATCGGGTCCATTCACTGGCTTCTCTGCTACTTTGCTTCCTCTTAACACCTTCCTGGGCACTCTTTTGCCTTCTGCTTCTTTCTAGCACCTTCCCGAAGGGAAGGTGATCCTCCAGCCCTTTGAAAGTGTCCCCTTTGCATTTGGCCGAGAGTTCCCCGCAAGGGCACCTGCCCATCGGGGTCCTTCGATGTGTCGCTTGTATCCCTGGACTTTTCCCCGGGTCCCCGCAGACAATTTTCCTGGGTTTTGTTTGTTCTATGTATTTTTTGCAAGTTTTTGTCTGCAGACATTTTCCCACAGACAAAAATTTCATGGAAATTCTACCTGGCCTTTGCTTTGTATATGCGCCCTGAATTCCTTCAGACTTTTGTTCGAAGGAATTTAGAGATTAAATAAATTGAACTTAAACAATGTTGGGACTTACCCGGTCTTTTCCATTGGAGTGTCTGCCCTCCGTGAGGGTATTGAACTTGGACTAGGCTGATGAACCAAGGCCGAACCAATGAACTAGGTGCTAAAACAATAAACCAGGCCCAAGCTGAACTTGACGAAGGATGAACCAAGTGCCGATGAATCAAGGGGATAAACAAATGACTGAACCAAATGAAGAACTAAGGCATTGAACTTGTGCAACCTGGAAATGACTGTCCTCGAATAACAAGGGAAGGAGACCAAAAATTTTGCCTATGGGCAAAATCTGGTCAACAAATTGGTGACTCCTAGGGGAAGCATGCATGTTATGCGTAGAGACCAGTTGCCTTGCAGTCCATTGGGCACAGAGTCAGATGTTAACTTGGAAAACTAGCAATATCTCTAATAAATCTTAGAACCAGTCACACAGATCTACCTCCAAGGAAATGAAAACACACACAAGACTAAGAAAACTACTACTTGTGCAACAACACTTAGGGAAAACAAGAAAAGAAAATAAGGGAAAGTATATATAGCTTAAAAGAGATTCAGTGGCAATGCTTCAAATGTATCCCATTAACTGGGATACGCAGTTCTTCACCATCCAACCTAGAGAGTTGGAATGCATTATGCTGCTTGCACTGAGTGATTACGTACGGGCCACTCCATAGGGTATCAAATTTTGCATGCTTTCCAGGCTTGGCTCAGTCTTCATCCCATTTCAAGACAATGTCTCCTTCAGAAAAATCTTTTGACAAAGATTTCTTGTCAAAGTGTCTTTTTACTTGTTGTTGGTGACTGGTCATAAAAGCCATAGCCCAGTCCCTTACCTCTTGGAGCTCCATTAGCTCACATAGCCTGACCTCCATGCTACTTCTTTCTTCAAATTGCAGCTGGTGAGTGAGCTCCAGTGCTGGCAATTGAAGTGAGATGGGAAGCCTAGCTTCCCTTCCATATATCAGTGTATATGTAGAATTTCCAATTGCTCTCTTTGGAATGATTCGATCGGCCCACAAAACTATCTTCATCTTGGCATGCCAAGTCCTTTGATTTTCTTCCATGGTCCTCTTTATGATCCTGATCAAATTTTTGTTGGTGGACTCAGCCAACCCATTCCCCTATGGGTAGTAATTAGATGAAGTGTTGAGGTATATACCATACCTCAACGCCCATTCACTTGTTCTGGTCCCTAGAAAAGCCAAGGCATTATCTGATATTATGGTGGCCGGGACCTCGAATCTTGTTACCAGGTCCTCATAAAACTCCAAGATCACACTTTCATTTGCCTCTTTTAGAGCAACAGCCTCCACACAGCTTGTGAAATAGTCTATGGTAGTCAGGACCCACTTGTGTCCAACACTGGAAGGAGGATTGATCATCCCTATGAAATCTAGGCCCCATTGCATGAATGGTTGCTCCTCCTGAATAGGCTATAGAGGCATGGCAGCCAACCATTTTTTTCCATCAAAAAGTGCACACTTCTGGCACTTTCTTACTCAGGCATGGGTGTCTTTGAAAAGAGTAGGCTAGAAATAGCCAGCTCTCATTATCCTTGCTGCAGTAGCTCTAGGAGCGAAATGACTGCCTGTTGGACCATCGTGGAACTCAAACAGTACCTTATCAGCCTAGTTTGGGTCAATGCATCTTAGAAGGACCCCAAAGAGATCCTTCCTAAACAATACTTCATCAACCAGGACATAAGGGAGAGACTGTAGCCTGAAGTACCTTCTTCTAGTCTTATCAAGACCCTGTGGGCACTCACCAGTGATAAGGAAATGCCTCAGGTCTGATGTCCAATCTTTTATGACAGTTGGTTCCTTTGCAGTGGCTGCATCATAAATTAGTAAGTTGTCTTCCCTTTTCTGCTTGAAGTCTGTAGCAAACTATTCACACAAGCCTCTTCCCCTCACTAGCTTGGTGATCTTGATGTCTACGTCATACTCCATCACTTTGGTGATCCACCCTGCTCTCTTCTCATTTAATTCTTGATTGGTCAAGAAATCCTTGATGCCAGGGTGTGGGACCATGAGGTGAATCCTACTGTTAGACAACATATGCCTAAATTTCTTTAGGCTCCGCACTACTACCAGGACTTGCTTCTCTACATATGTGTATCTAACATTGAAATCCTCTAACCCTTGGCTAAAAAAGTCAAGTGGTTGCTTGAGGTCATCACCATTTGCTTAGGTAAGCATGGCGGAGATCACCTCTTCATTGCTGAAAGAGTAGAGGTTGAAGTCTTTGTTGAAGTCAGGGCTGATCAAAGTAGGATCCCAGGTTATGGCCTACTTGATGGATTTAAAACTGTCTTTTCTTTGTGTTGTCTACTTGAATTCCTTGCCCTTCCTCAGCATAGAGGTCAGGGGCTTGACTATCTCAGCAAAGTTTAGAATGAATCTCCGAATGAAATTTATCCTACCAAAGAAACTCTGCAGGCCTTTCTTGTGCTTTGGTAGGCACATCTCCAGGATAGAGCGAACTCTCTCAGGGTCAATGGATAAGCCCTCCTTGGACATGATGTGGCCAAGGAGTTTCCCCTCATGAACAACAAACACGCATTTATTTAGATTAAGAGAGATGCCAAATTCCCTACACCTTTCAAAAATCTACCTGAGGTGTTCCATGTGTTGGTTCGCTTCCCTGGAGAATACCGTCACATCATCGAGGTATACCAGCACATTGTTTTTATCAAGCCTCTAAAAGCCATGCCCATGGCTTGATGAAAGGTAGTGCCAGCATTAGATAGCCTAAATGGCATCTTCTTGTAGGCAAACGTTCCCCATTTAGTGGTGAAGGCCATTTTGTGCTAGTCACTGCCTTGCACCAGAATCTGATTATACCTTGAATAACCATCTAGGAGGGAGAAATGCTCCCTGCCTGTTACCTTCTAAAGGATCCACTCCATGTTCGAGAGGGGATAATGATCTTTTAAAGAGACTTTATTAAGGTCTCTGAAGTTAACACACAGGCTGATCTCTCCATTCTTCTTTCTAACAAGAATGAGGTTGGCTAGCCAGGAGGAATGTTTGATTGGAAATATAATTCTGGACTTAATCAATTTGTCTAGTTCCCTCTACATGAGGGGCTCAATTGTCGAATTGGCAGGTCTCTACTTCTGTGTGACTGGCTTGGCACCTTCTTCTAATTCGATGGTGTGCTAGGTGAGTCTTGGGTCGAAGCCCTTTAAGTCACTGTAATCCCATGCAAAAACATTTGTGAATTCCTGACATAGCAAAATGAAAGCTCACCTTTCTTGAATCATGTAGACTTTTCCAAGCGCAAGCAACTTGTCCTTGAAGATCTCAACCCTTTCATAATTCTCCTCTTTGGTTGTGATGCATGCCTTGTCATTTCTCAATTGGTCATCTCCATTGAAGATGCTCTCAAGAGTGACCAAACCTCTAGGGAGCTTATTGTGCTTCAATTAAATAATCTGGTTGCCATATTGTTGTTACAGCTTCACTTGATTTTATGTTGTGAACTCAGCTTCCTCCTGTAGGAAGAAAGCTATTTGCTGGTCACTTTTGAAAACTTGCCAATTTGCAATGTTGTCAGGGATAGAGGGCCGAACTACCACCTTCAAGTGGCACAAACCACAGTCTCGACTTATTTCCTTAGAAACATCAAACTGAGCACCAATTGCTGCTAGCCTGTCTGCTTGTTTGTTCTGCTCTCTGGGAATTGAGGCGATATTGAAAGTGAGGAAAACTTCTACCAAGTCCCAGACCCTATTATTGTAAGACTTCAGAAAAGAATTCTTGGTTAGATTCTAGCCTTTCACCTGATTTACAATTAGCTCGTTGTCTCCCAAAACTTGCAAATCCTTGATCCCTCTTTTTATTACCCATTCTAGCCCATGGATAAGGGACTCATATTCTACAACATTACTTGTGCAAGAGAATTAGAAATGAAAAGTTGAAAAGTACCTATCCTTTGAAGGGGAGACCAACATCACCCCACCACTAGTGCCCAGCCCACTTCTGGAATCGTCAAAGTACATTTGCCATAGACCAAGGTCATCTTAGCTGGCCTTCATTAAATTTGGCATGAAGGCACCCTCTTCATGCATATAGTAGACTCCAAGATCTGCCTCCTCAATGAACTTGTAAGGATCATGTTTGAAGTTATCATTTCCCCACTCATCCAAGAGTAGGTCTGCAACTCCTTCAAGAGTAGAGGATAGAGATTGGTCTATCTGGGACTCTTTTGAGTTGATAATGGTGTAATTGATGTTCGTTGCCTTGGGCGAGTATGGTTCTAGATGGTCCTTGTAGAGTGGCTCAGACTCAATTTTTACCTTGGTCCCATACTTGGTTCTAAAAATTAGATATGACCAATTCGTTGCTAGATAGCCACCTATCTTTGATGTGAAGTCCCTGGACAAGCAAATTGTGAAATAAGGAGGAACATCCGCTACCACTATATCATGGGGAATTGAGAAGGTTGGGAAAGCATGCAATGTCAAGCTTAAACCCTTCACAATCCCAATTGTTTTTGTAGGTGTCCCATCTAGTTGCAGGACTCCTTTGTTCATCTCTTCATATTTTAGTCTCATCTTGTCAGCTATGCACTTGGGCATCACTGAGGTGCTAGCCCCACTGTCAATTATGCAGTTGTGTACCAAGAAATCCCCTATGACCAAGGATACATAGAAAGGGGGAATTTTCTCTTTTTTTTTTACCTGACCTGAAGTGGAAGGCTGTCTATTTGTCATCAAGACATTATCAATGCTTGCTGGGACAGCTTGTCGATCCAGCTCATGCAATTCCTTCTTCAATACATCCTTCTATCCTAGAAGAAACAATGAATCCCATAAAGAGATGTTCATATGTAGCTTCTTCATCTGGTCCACTATATTGACCTGGGGACTACCTCCCTTCAATTTTTCTTTGGGGCTAATTCCAACCTGAGCTGCAGGCTGAGGGGCTAAAGGTACAAATGATTGTTTGAAGTTTGGGGCCTTTTGATTTGAGTGTGATCGAGAAGGTGTTGTTGCTACTTGGGTGGTATCCTAGGCTTCTCCCATTTCTCTTCTCTTAAATCTTGTATTGGCTGTAACACAGTCAGCCTGATAGTCTGCAGTGCCCACATAATTCATTGAATAAAATTCCCCTTCTAGATGATTCATGAGGGTAGAATCTAGTTGGGCCTAATTGCTACTCATGCTGGGTTGAATTAAAGCCTCAAAAATTTGGGAATGAGTAGCTACCTAATTGTTTGCATTTTAGAAATAACTCATCATCTCATTTGTGTAAACAGCCTATTCTTAACCATATCCCATGGTCGAAAAACTTGGCTGCTCCTGTACTAGATTGTTCTGTACCGGCACCATGACTTTAGATGATGAGGAGGGGCCCAGGTTGTAATTTTGAAATGGTCTAGTCTGAGTGAGCTGACCCTATCCTTGATTATAGTTTTGAAAAGGGGGTCTAGGGGCTTGACCATAATGTTGGTATCCCTGATTCGGTCTGTTGCTTTGAGCTTACTGCGTTTTAAGAGCTACAAGTTTGTTTGACATGCTCTACAACAAAATCTTAACTTCATGAAGCTCATTGGATGGAACAACAGTTGGTTTCTCAATGCTAGGCAGAGGGGCCAATGTGGGAGCAATGGTCTGAATTGGAGGCAACATTTTTGGGAAAAGTGGCATGTGAGGCCTAGGGGCTATTTTCCTAGCCTATACTAAGCAGTTTTCAGCTGCTATGGCTATGTCATAAGTAGTAGGCAGTATATGCCCTCCCATAAATTGTATCATCATAACAATATCACTGTTTAATGCTCTTAAATAGTATAGGAAAGCATAGCTGGGATTAAGTCTTACCAAGATGGGAATTCTATCTCAAGTCTTCTAAAACTGCGTGTTGAAATCCTGCATATACTCTTGTGGAGCTCTCTTTATGGTCATCAGTTGCTCAGCAAGCGAGAGGCCATCGCTCTTTTCCCCAAAATGGTCTTTCAATTGAGTGACCAATTCATTCCAAGAATGTATTGACTTTATAGGCAAGGTCTCGTACCATTCAAGAGCCTTGCCTTTAAGAGACAATGCCAGCAATCTGATGGCAATATTTTCCTCCATGATAATGTGAATATTGCAAAGGTTGGAAATATTCCTAATGTGCTCGAAGACTGTAATGGGTCCCTCTCCATCGAAAGAAGGCACATTTTTAAAGGCTATTCTCAAAATTGGATCATAACGTGGGAGATTCAAGGGGCTCTGACCATGAAAAGCTACAAAAGGCAATGCCATAACTAAGACGGGCTGTAATTGTGGCTCTGTTGTGTATGCGGCCCTTATGATAGGTCTAAGAGGGTGGCTTGTTGGATAAGGATGGGTCCTCTCAAACCTTAGCCTTTTTGTAGAGTTCAAAGGTAACTCAACGAAATCGAAAGGAACCCCTCTAGAAGCAGACCTTGTAGTGACTTTAGGCATAGAAGGTTAAGAAATTGGTCTTAATTGGAAAATTGAAGCTCTTACCAGGGGAGTCACCAGATGCTAGAAATATTTGAATTGCTTGTAACAAGACCATCATCAATCCTGAAACCTTATTGAGTTGTCAAACTGTGTCCCACTAGGCATGCCAAAACTGTTGACGTATGAAATTGCACCCTTGGCAGGAGGCTGAGCTCCTGCCTTCTCCTCACAACTGTGGAAACTCCCCTCTCACTTGTGGGACTAGCGAAGTTGGAAGGGAGAGTCTCGAGATAAGGGCTAGCTCCCTTTGATGCATCATGTTCATTCCAACAAGTACAAACACATACATATATATATATATATATATATATATATATATATATATATATATATATATATATATATATATATATATAATGGGGGGGATGAAAAGGGAGAGAGATTGTAGGAAAACAAACTACTCTAAAGAGGTGATGCACCAAAATAAGTTGACTTTCTCACATCCACACTTGAAATCAGACAAATACATACATACACTTCAGACTTGGTAGAAGGACCAGGCTGCAAGAAACCGGTAGGGAGGCTTTCATGAAAACACAAAAAAAATAGAGATTTCACCAAGGGGCTGTGGAATACACACTGTAAGTAATCTCCTCTATTCTGGACTTCTCAAAACTGCTCTCCTCTTGTCAGGTGTAGAAATGGCACCTTGTAGAAAATATGTATGTTGGTGTTGAACCTGTGAAAGCATCAATAAATAATGACTGAACACAAACAAACACTCAAGACATACATAGAAAATCTATCCAAGATGGAGGTAAAACTGCATCTATTGATTCAGGTGGAAATTTTGCCAAGGCTACACCTTAAAAAATTGAAAATATCTTTCTTAAAATGATAAGTCTTCAATATATAGGAGAAGCAAGGAGGCCCATTTGGCACTCCTTTTTTACAAGTGGCCTAATGCATCCCTTCATTAGGAAGAACAAGTCGCTCAAAACATTAATGAGCTGTGCACTTTGTCTATTTGAAGTCTGCCTTTTTAAGGTCAATACATGGTTTGTCTACTCATTAAATGTAAAATGGAGAAACCGGTTGCATTGCTAGCTGTTTGCGTCCCCAATGATCAATTTGTAGGAATTGTTTCACCTGTCGGAGTCACTTCTCAAATTGGTGCCACTTGGACTAACTGCTTGCTCATTTCATGCTTGTCTCCTTATCTTTTCTCAATTTTGTCTCTTCTGTCTCCTTTGGCCCTCGAGGGTGAACATTCTGGCAGGTCGCTGCATTCTGGGCCCTTGGTTAGCGCTCTCTCAGCTTGAAAAATAAATGGCCATTTCACTTCGCTAACTTTGATGTTCATATGGCTATCATTGGTTTGAAAACCAATGGCTAATCTGCTTTATTGAACTTGATGGCTTTTGAAACATCTTTGTCCCTGTCAAAGCGTCATCAGGTCCATTCACTAGCTTCTCTACGGCTTTGCTTCCTCTTAACACCTTCTCAAGCACTCTTTTGCCTTCTGCTTCTTTCTAGCACCTTCTCGAAGGGAAGGTGACCCTCTGGCCCTTTAAAAGTGTCCCCTTTACATTTGGTCGAGAGTTCCCCGCAAGGGCACCTGCCCTTCGGGGTCCTTCGGTGGGTCGCTTGTATCCCCAGACTTTTCCCCAGGTCCCCGCGGACAATTTTCCTAGGTTTTTTTTTGTTCTGTGTATTTTCTGCAGGTATTTGTCTACAGACATTTTCCCACAGACAAAAAGTCTGCAGAAATTCTACCTGGCCTTTTCTTTGTATATGCGGCCCGAATTCCTTCAGACTTTTATCTGAAGGAATTCCTTTGGGCAAAAGTCTGAAGGAATTTGGAGCTTAAATAAATTGAACTTAAATAATGTTGGGACTTACCTGGTCTTTTCCATTGGAGTGTCTGCCCTCTGCGAGGGTATTGAACTTGGACTAGGCCGATGAACCAAGGCTGAACCAATGAATTAGGCGCTGAACCAATGAACTAGGCACGAACTGAACTTGATAAAGGATGAACCAAGTGCCGATGAATCAAGGGGCTAAACAAATGACTAAACCAAATGAAGAACCAAGGCATTGAACTTGTGCAACCTGGAAATGACTGTCCTCGAATAACAAGGGAAGAAGGAGACCAAAAATTTTGCCTGTGGGCAAAATTTGGTCAACAGAAATTAGTAGCATCTTGTATTTAATTTGATTTGAGTTTTAAATAAATGATAATTATATGTTTGTTATTTAGTTGAGATATTTGTAAAGTTTTATTCTTAGAGATTATCATTAACCTAACTTGACTTACCATTAAAAAGAATCATGTTAGAGCTTATGTACTAGATAGCTATAATGATTGTTGTGTTATTCAAGGATATCAATGTAAAATAATATTCCCTAATCTAAATTGTCAATGATTTGTCTTTAACATTAATGCATTGATAATAGATGTATATTAGTGCTTGCCTAATAGAGTTACTTATAATAGTGATTTAGAACTATTTTATCTATGAGTCAAGAACCTTGTAAAGTAGGACAATTAAATATTATTTAGGTAAAAATTAGCAATCATTTGGATAATCAAATTTTTTAATATCTAAGATTCATAGTTGGAAGATAGAGTTAGTATTAAGAACACACAATTTAAATAGTAAAATAACATTGAGAACATAATATCTCAAGAAAACATTGGTAATTACAGACTTGAAATATAAGGAGTTTAACTTATCTTGGTATTGTGAAATTATGGATTAATCTAAATACGTAGTATTAGTTATACAATTAACATTGGATCAAATATATACAATTGAAATTAATGAGTAAAGTTAATAAATTTTAACTTAGATTATTATTGAGTGTTTTGACACAAATATTATAATTTTCATAGCTTATTCATTGTAGAAACCCAAATTAGATAGGCTGATCATGGCGGGTCTTGAGGTATCTTTTGAAATTTTGTTAGTGAAGTGTAAATGAATTTGAGTTTTAATTCCTATCTTAAAAATCACATGGATATATATATCATATTTTAATATTTTTTGTCGATGGTTGGATGATTTATATGCACTTTTATAAGATTCAATGCAAGTTTACACAAAGAATTTTTTGTTTGGAAATCAATCAAAAATATTCAAAAATAAGTTCAAAATTAATACAAAAACTTGCGATTTTATAAAATAGAAACTTGTAATCTCTAGACTTATCATATTTGAATAAGGTTCTATTACCCCATTCCGATAATTTTTGGTAGATCCGGTTCAGAAGGCATTTGGCAATTTTTTACACCTGATCTTGTTTTTGAAACAACCCCCAAATTTCTTTTTTAAGTTGCCTATCAGAGTACACATTTGGATGCATAACATACCCAAACCTCACTTTCTAAATTAAGCAATACACTCTTATCATACTCATGTACATGCAACCAGAAAGGTTAACATTAATTTTCTATGATATTAATGGTTCACAACTAGTTCAGAGATATGGGAACCAATTGTTGTTGTCCGCAATGACAATCAAGCATAATATCAAGCATTCTAGATAATATAGCAACTAGCATTAATGATATACATGTGGTTTCATCAATGTCTCTCAAGTACATAACAAGATATCATTAGCATAAGAGATTCCAATCAATTACAAACATGCTTGTCATGATCCAAAATATATGATCGAAGATACAAACAAGTTTAATTAATCATCAATCCAATAATGATACGGTGGCAGCCATTCATGGGATCGATATAACAATCCCATATTGGCAAATAGTCAACATGATACAATAGATAAAGGGAGATCAAACTCCTCCAAAATACCATGGCAACCAAGCACATATAAACCACAAAATTGATTGATTTAACAACTAAAGTTTAGGTAGGGAAGGCATAATAGTCTTCTACTATTACATATTTACATATGTATACCCAGCCATACAAGTGATCATGAATTATTTACAATGTTCAATAAATGAAACATAAACCCTCCTACAACCAGGGAGTTTGGTAAGGGATTAATCCCAACTCCCTTCAACATCATACTAAGTACATTTGACATGAAGGATTAGTATGCTTCACCTATGTACAATACATTTTTATTTATGCATACAACGATTCTAAATGAACTAGTTTATGGAAGCATACAAGTATCAAAGTCTCCACATGAGCCAGATGACCATACCAAAACTTGCCATCAATAAAGGCATACAAAATAGGAAAATTCTAGCCAATAGAGAACATCAAGACTTATACATAACTACATAGAGTGTTATCCAACTTATACATTTCCAGCCACTATCCAAGTGCATAAACATTTAAGCAAAGAGAGAAGTATCACATGACATTTCCATCTCCTATTGCAATTAATTTAAGGTTACCTTCTTCATTCCCAAGATAGCAATTCACTCAAGCTCTTAAATGATGTATTCCCATAATAGGTAGCCTTCTTATAAAGGAAACAACTCAGAAACTTATTCATTTAATTAATGTAAATAACCAGGTTTGAGAATGGGAAACAATCATCAAAAGAATTTTTTAACAACAACATATATGTTTTTAGCCATTTTGTTTATTAGGTGTTAAGAAAATAAATGCATCATATCACCTTAAAGTTTACTTCACATTGTAGGTGGATTGAGGTTACTTCTTCATTCATGAACTAGCAATTTATTCTAATATTAAAATGTACATATTATCTTAACACCATATACATGTTAATCCAAGGAGTCTATATACTTCATACATAGATTGAAAATCACTAAATATTAACTCAACCTACTAATGTTATACCAAGAGTAATTTCTAACATATATAAAATGAAATGAGCACATGCATATATGTATAGATCCAAAGGAAATAAACTAATAACTCTCAACAAATACCATTTAATTAATATTTTAACTTACTCATAATCTAAGCCAATATGCTCAAATATGCCTAAACACCAAAGTGATCTAATGAAATACAACAAGGATGATCATTACTTCAATTTACTTTATTAACAAAGTTGTAGGCTTTTATATCAAATAAACATTCAATTTACTTTATTAACAAAGTTGTACGCTTTTATATCAAATAAACATAAGTATATACATGAGTAACTTCACTTGTAATGTCCATCCACATTATTATCCATCTAACCAAGATTATATGATTAAATTAGACATCCACAATATAAAGATATAGTCCAAGGATTACTCTAAACAAGTGACAACATGGAGTCTCTAATAACTTAATAAGATCACATGATTAAATCAATAGTAATTCTACGTTAGTATATCAATAACATACTATATATATATATATATATATATATATATATATATATATATATATATATATATATATATAAAGTGACATTAATTAAGCATCTAATAACTTATCATATGATATGTGTCACCTTCAACAAAGTAACCATTTCAACTTCTCATTATTTAAGATTGCATTCCTTTTTTCACGTTACATCAACACTGGTTAGCATATCAACATAATTAACCAATATCAAATCATGATAAAATACTAACTATGTTCGTAAGTCAATAACCATTAAACATTTCAATAAGAAAAGAATGTATGAGTAGCATACATAATTTATTACCAACTCACTACAAATGTTCGTAATATTGTCCAAGTATGGAGCAATAAGTAACTGAATTGGATAAGCGCTCCTAACTAGCCCTATTAGCCCAATCATCAATGGTCCTTATGACCCTAACCATCAACTAGATGGTGGTGTCGATAAACAAGGTCAAGGAGGAAATTATAATAAATTTAGATTCCAACCTAAGGGACATCACAACAAAATAACATACACCAACCAAAGACACAAACACCATCATGGGTACATTGCATGCAATCAAAGGAAAAATGCATATGTATAACTCAACTGTTATATGCCACCCAGTTAAGATCCAATAATAAAATCAACCAATCATGATAAATAGGGAACTTAGCCATACAATAATCCCAAGACAACAAGGATCACAAAAATCAATTTAAGAAAATATGGAATCCCTCCAGCAATCCAAAATAGCTTACAAGGGTAGCAGTGCTTCCAACAAGCATGCAAACAATAATTTGATTTAAAATAATAAACAATATAGGGAAATCAAGAGATCATCATGAGGTCTCACAACCTCATATGATCCCTAAATAATAAGAATCAAGTCAATATGGGTAAATGGAACAATAATCATTTAAATGGATTAATTAAAATAAAAAACCCTTGTTATAAGATAACGATACTAACAGGGCCTAACCCTTTTCCCACAAATCAATAATATGCCAAGCATACAAAATCCCATAATAAAGCCACAATAGAAACACGTCAATAAAAATAACACCCAGAAGAATCCACTCCTAATCACATACATGTTTTTATAACCAACTTTATTTATTCAAGGGAATATGATTGTATGGTTTATGACAAGGAAAAAACCAGTCAATGTTTCACATAAAATTATTCCACCTGGGCCCAAATCATTAAATTATATATATATATATATATATATATATATATATATATATATATATATATATATATATATATATATATATATATTATATATATATATATATATATATATATATATATATATATCTTCCCAAATTTAAGTATATAGCGATATGGCCAAAGTGTACCATTTCATATACTTATACAGTCAATTCAAATAAGACCCTAGCCCAATTCAATTCACAGGAATATGTTAACGATGAATAAAGCTCAACCCTTTTTAGTTCAAGAGGTCCAATCAATTTTAATTTAATTTTTAAACAAAAGTATAATGTCAATCTAAAACACCTGAATCTTATTTTTTCTCAGCTCTTTTAAACATTAAGACTCTAAATCAGGTTTTATTCAAAATGGGGGATATAATGATAATCCTAAATCTGATTATTCAAAAAGAAAAATATAATTGATAATCCAAAATCCGTCATAAGATGAATAAACCCAAGTTGATTTAGTTAAAGTCTAGTAATTTATATGGACCAATAAATAATTGGTTTAAAGGTTTAAAATGACACCCAAATCAATTTTAACTTGATTTTAGGATTATTATAACAAACCAAAACCATAATATCACACAACTCAGCTCCAATAACACTATGACCCAAAACATTTTCTTTTCTATAATGGGTTAATAATTAGATATATCAACATCATTAATCTACCCAAATTCTTGAATAGAAAACCCAAATAGATTATTCAAAAATGGAAACATATCTAATGATAAAAGAATAAACTACTAAAGGTTTAATTATCACCCAAGTCGCTTATTTACATTTAATCCTTGAGTCATATTTACTAGGTATATGGCTACCCAAAATAGGGTATGGTATCCATCAAAGATATACACAGGTAGAATAATAAAAATAAAATAAAATACAACTTGTAATTGAAGGAAAATAAGGTGTAAGGTTTTAGGAAGCAAAACCATCAATTAAAAGTAGTAGATAATAACAACCATAGTGATTTCAATACATGTCTATATATGGCATTTCTCATAACAGAATAGGGTTTTATCAACACAAATCACTCTGCCTCAAATTAAGTACAACATGTTTAAAAGTAGTAGGTCATGGCATATATATACGTATAATGAAGTTTAAATTCAACAAATACACAACTCTTTAGACAATGAAATATTTACCAAGCAGATAACTAGTTAAGAGTTAAAATTATCTTACTACGTGAGATACATAGCTAGTATGATTTACAAAATGTAAGAAAAAAATAGTCTACAGTTTTATCTCCCTTTCCCATGGTGAGAATCGGCTATTGATGCAAGGCCCACACCAAGGTAAAACTCCCAAGGTCCTCACTAGAAAAAACCACTATGCATTTTCTTCCATTCTTCTTTCTAAATTTTCACTACATATCTCCTTTTTCCCTATCATCTCTCCTATGTATTTTTTATTTCTTCTCCATTCTTTCCTATATTCTTTTTCCCTACCTCCTTGCCTTTCTCCCTATGCCTTTCTACTCCCCTCCATCTCCCTTCCTACATGCCCATGCTTCTTCCCTCCTTTTCTTACTTTCCACCCAATGTGTTTTCCTATTCAACATACCCCTCCTGCCATACACCATACTTTTTTTTCAAAACCATCAACTCCCTTCTATCCTACACCTCTCCCTTTCCCCTTCTTCCATACGCATCCTCTTGCATTCTTCTCCCCTATGCCATTGACTTATCCTACTCTCTTTGCATCCTCCACAAACCCCCTATCACTCACCATACTTTTCCTCACCTTTGTCATACTCCTTTCAATGAATAGAGAGAAAATTTCTCCATTTACCAAACCGTTGACTCCCATAGGTGATCCCCATGCCAACTCCATATACATAGTCAAAGATGACCTTTTTCTAGGATTCAAGCTAATAAGCCAATACAATAATGAAGGTAAGTAAAGTCTATTTAAATTTTAATATATATATATATAATTTCAAATGCTAATAAATATTTAAAAGACACATAAATAAAGGAAAAATAATAATGATTAAAACAATAAAATGGATATTTTTTCTAATGTTATTTAAATGTTTAAATGCCACAGTGGCTAAATAACTGGCCATCAACACTTATCTAGTCACTTGAGTAATGAATCACATGGAAGGGGTGTCATGGGGGGGTAGGTATAGGTAGGTCCTTCAAGAGTATGAGATAAGCGAGGGTGAGTCCAATAAGGATGAGGTGGTGAGGTGTACACGAGAGAGTGAGAAAAGGGAAAGTTTGATTAGATGGGAAACAATACCAAACATAAACAAAGGGAATAACAATAATAATATGATAGGATGCAAAAATTAAAAAGTGACAGAGCATAATAAAATACAATCACATAATGAATAACACAATTGAAAAAAGACATGATAATAATCATGAATACAAGGTTACCTATCAAAACTCATTCAACTACTTAGAACCACTCTGCTACTGTAAAATATAATGCCAACATCCAACCTAACCCATACTCAGCACCTACAACCATCGATTATATCCATCAATAAAATATAATACAAAATCATAAAATGATAAAGCAGTAATGAACTGTAATTGAATACCAAGTACATCAAATAATATATGAATCATCAAGTGTAGAATTATAAACATGATATGTATATCAACCTTAAGCCCAATATCACAATATTGAAAATAATAGTACAATCCAACTAAGTAGAGGAGTGTATCAATCAACTATACATAGGTTATATCAACATTTAAATAGTGATGCTAGGGTATATAAAGGTAGAATCACAACATCCTCCCCCTCTTAGAGAGGATCCATCCTAGCGACCAAATCAATAATTGAGGACTTGACTATCCATAGGGACTTAATCACTCTCTTAATAAAGTTCCACTACTCAATCATAATATTAATTAAAAATAAAATATTAGCTTACATAACAGTAAGCAAGTGGATGCAATACCCCATCCAGGGGAGACACATTTTTTATTCTCATCATAAATCATAATTATAGTCATAGGAAGAATATTATTGACTTGTGTGTCTTTTTACTCCACTAGCATAATAATAGGGAGCTAACATAAGTCATATAGAAATAATGTCCAAACACATACCTCAACTCAGAGAATAGTTTCATATTTAGGATGCATATGTCATATATTAATAGCCAAAAAGGATAATCATGGTCTTGGTGAAAGGGTCTAAAAGCCCCAATTATATTCTTATTTAACACAAAAACCAATGTTATACCATTGATTTATCATAGTTATAAAGAATTATTGAAACTCAATCACCCATCCTAGGCATGACTTTCCAAGAAAAATAGAATTACCAACCATGGGAATGAATCTTCCCATCTTAATAAAGGCCAAAAAAAGCTTATATCACCTTCCAAGCACACCTCTTTTAGCTAAAAGCATGTGAAAGATAGGTAGATTTAACAACTTTTGACTATTTATCTCAAAATTTGCTAGAGAACCAAACACTAGTTATACATCCCTCTTATCAAGAGGAGAACATACCACCAAATTCTATAATTTGTATGACCATAGTTATAAATTGCACAATCTCATCAGGATTTTAAATATATATCCAAACTAAAAATAGTGTTGTTACCAACACACATTATGCTTCATGCATAATTTAACCAGCATTCATCACAAAATTCTATCACATGATAGTAACTCATTTTGAATGATTACTTCTAAATCAAATAAATACCATCCAAGGGATAGTGCAATATTCCACACTATCCACACTAAACAATAAGAGAAGCCAACCCAAGCCTTACATGTTATCTAAAGGTTTACCACATGCTCTCCAACAACTTTGTGAGATCACACGATGGTTACAGGAATCATAGTTCCACTATCACACTGCACTTACCTCATTATAGCAAATAGAAAAAGAAAAAAAATATGGGTACCCAAAATACAAAATCTATCTAATTAAGACTTATAATGTTCATTACAAACATAAAACCAACATACTTTTCAGTCATGCATAAGAAAATACATAAATAAAAATATATATAATAGGTATAATAAAGCAATACCTCAATCCCAAAATGTTTACACATACATGCTAACACATGCATGCATTTCAGAAAGTAGTTCCTTGTTGATTTGCATAAATGTCCACAATGTAAGACCATTTAGTTCTTCACAAGGATTACACAATGGAATTTCATATATGTTGTTTAAAAACAACTTTACTAAGATAGATAAAGGAACACTAAACTATAAGGTAACCATTATATAGGAGGGTCCCACTGCCAATATGTGGCTCATGTGGTGTACACCTTAACTGAAACATGTGGATGACTTGTGTAAAGAGGTGGAGTGGATTTTAAGATTATGAAAGACTCTACTCGCTAGCCTATACCTGGTCTAAACCATTATGTAAATAGTGGTTATTTACCCTTAACCTCATACTTACATTGATGTTCATAACTAGAACATCTATGCAGGATTATAAAATGCATCACAACACTATACTTTGGCAGCCTAACAAGAGATTCAACTTCCAAAAGGAGTTACAAAAAATAAGTGCTTAGATCCACAAATATAGTTTATCAACACAAAACCACATGAATAACACAACTAGAATACCTAGACAACCATTTGGATTGTATAAAAAAGTTCACACATTACACGTAGTTAAACACTTCCACCCCTTACAAAGCTTATACATTAAATATATAACAATGTATATAAATGAGCTAATAATGTAAGATAAATACACATTCAAGTATAATCAAATATGCCAAGGTAATTTACACATTACAATAGTCAAACACATAATTTTTTGAAGTACAAGGGTCCATGAATCTACATTGATCCACCCGATGTTTAAATGCCATATAAAATACATCATATACCTATCAATGGCAATACATGATCAATCCCAAGACTCTTATCTTGCTCATACAATTCAATCACACTCACTCACTAGGCCCTCTAGACTTGATCCATACCCTTTGTCCTCCCAAGATAACATACCTCAGCTTCATCAGATAGCTTGCTCATGCAAGTAATTAATGGACATCCATACATTATCTTAATATTCCAACAAGTTTATACCATGATGCAACTGATTAAATTAATCTAATCATGTCAAAGGTCAAATGGAGATGATTGTTTTAATTCAACATCAATTTTTAAAAGGGTGATCTTAGCCAAGGCTCAAGGTGAGTATGAAATCATTACAATGGGAATCACAATTTCCATAATTAACAAGTTCCATCAAAACCTACAATAAACATCCTCAAGCATGCAAGACATATCCAATGTCTCAATAAAAATCCTCATAGGTGTCAAATAATGAATTCAAGTCTGAATAGACATCACCATGGGTGTATAACTTAGCCAAGATCAATCAACATACATGTGGAATCAAACATATCCATGAATAAAATGTGCATCATATGTATAAAACCGATCCATGATCACAATAAACATGCTCAAACTAGTTAACTTCACCCCTTTTTGTAGTTACAAAGCCACTTGCTTCATCAATTTAACTCAAAAGAGGCTAACAAAACCAAGCCTACCCTAGCTAAAATGCATAATTTTTCAACACTACATAAGTTTGCCTATTTTAAGGATAAATAACAACTGCCACTCAACCAATCAGGAAACATAATAGACAACAAAACCTCCTTGGTTTACTAAAAATTCTAATACATTGGATGACCCAATGCCTCCTAGGCATTTCCATCATAATAAAATTGTGATATCACTACCCCCAATCACTTATAGTGACACCTAGGCCAATCCAAAATCTATGGCTATTTACCATAGTTGTTATCGTAATGACATTGTGAGAAGCTTCTGTACAAAAAATTTGATATAAATAGAAAATAAGTAGGGAAGCCTTGATATCCTCAACTTACCTCATGTATACATTTCCACTCCACTAAAACCATATATCTTACAATGATATACTATATCTAAAAAATAAAGAATCTGAGTTCTTTTAACTAAAATAACATAGGATATACAACTCCTTACATAAGAACTTTCAGTAGCCTTTATCTAAGAACAAACATTGGTTAACACACCCATGCAAGTTCATAAGTTCTCAATAGATCAAGGTAACCCTTTTATGAGTGGAAAACTCAAGTTTGTTGACTTACCTAAGAAATTTAACTCATTTTGCACCCTAGTATGCCCTCTATGTTTAGGTTAAGCCCTCAGTCTTCCTTAGGTCATACTATTATAAGTATCTAAGGAAGGCTTGCCCATACAAACTGACCATAAATACTTAGACATTATTCCCCTAATTCTAAAAGTGAAGCTTGTATCACCCAAATCTCTTTGACCCACCCATATAAGTCAACGGTTGACATGTGAGTCTTGCCCTGACATAACTAGATTTGGGAAGGGTTAACCCCAACCAAGGATAAGGGCTATAACAATAGATATAAAGTAAAATCTAGATCTTTGGAATCATTCCTTTTGAGAGATACATGGAATATAATAGTAGCAAGCAAATACAACACAACACCTTAACATTCAGTCTGAAGGCTAAGTGTCTTAAGAATTGATTCTCAATTCCACTTGATTGGGATAACTCATTGGTCACCATGTAATAATTCTACAAATTCTAGAGTTTCTTAGAGCATAAACATTGCTCTAATACTAGATGAAACAACTCTAATATTTTTTGAAGTTACCTCTCATAATATGCATTTGGATGCATAATAGACATAAACCTCACTTGCTAAAATAAGAGATACAATCTTAGCATACTCGTGTATGCACAACCAAAAAATATAACCTTAACCTTATATGACATTAATGGTTCACAACTAGTTCAAAGATATGGGAATTAATTATTGTTGTCCTAAATGACAATCAAGCATAATATCAAGCATGCTAAATAATATAACAACCAACATCAGAGAGATACATGTGGTTTCAACAAGGTATCTCAAGCACATAACAAGATATCACTAGCATAAGAGAATCCAATCAATTACAAACATGCTTGTCATGATCCAAAATATATGATCAAAGATATAAACAAGTTTAATTCATCATCAATCTGATAATGATATAGTGACAACCATTTATGGAATCAATATAACAATCCCATATTGACAAATAGCCAACATGATACAATAGTTAAATAGAGATCAAACACCCCCAAAACAACATGTTAGCCAAGCACATATAAACCAAAAAAATAATTGATTTAACAACTAAAGTTTAGGTAGGGAATGCATAATAGTCATCTACTATTACACATTTACATAAGAATACTTATCTATACAGGTGATCATGAATTATTTACAACCAAAAAAGTTGACCTTAACCTTTTATGACATTTATGGTTCACAACCAGTTTAGAGATATGGGAACTAATTATTGTTGTCCTAAATGAGAATCATGCATAATATCAAGCATGATAAATAGTATAGAAACCAACATCAAATAGATACATGTGGTTTCAGCAAGGTATCTCAAGCACATAACAATATATCATTAGCATAAGAGATTCCAATCAATTATAAACATGCTTGTTGCAATCCAAAATTTATGATCGAAGATACAAATAAGTTTAATCCATCATCAATCTAATAATGATATAGTGAAAACCATTCATGGGATCGATATACCAATCCTATATTGGTGAATAGCCAACATGATACAATAGCTAAATAGAGATCAAACACTCTCAAAACAATATGTCAGCGAAGCACATATAACCATAAAATTGATTGATTTAACAACTGAAGTTTAGGTAGGGAAGGTATAATAGTCATCTATTGTTACACATTTACATAAGCATACCTAGCCATATAGGTGATCATGAATTATTTACAATTTTCAATAGCTAAAACATAAACCCTCCTAAAACCAAGGAGTTTGGTAAGGGACTAATCACAACTCCCTTCGACATCATACTAAGTACATTTTAATTTACGCATACAATAATTTCAAATGAACAAGTTTATGGAAGCATACAAGTATAAAAGTCTACACATGAGTTAGATGCCCATACCAAAAATCACCATCAACAATGGCATACTTAACAGGAAAATTCCATCCTATAGAGAACATCAAGACTCATACATAGCTCCATAGAGTGTTATCTAACTTATATATTTTCAGCCACTATTCAGGTGCATAACATTTAAGCAAAGAGATAAGTATCAAATGACATTGTCATCTCCTATTGTAATTAATTTAAGGTTACCTTCTTCATTCCTAAGTTAGCAATTCACTCAATCTCTTAAATGATTTATTACCATAATAGGCATCCTTCTTATAAAGGAAACAACTCAAAAACTTATTCATGTAAGTAATGCAAATAACAGAGCTTGAGAACGGGAAACAATCATCAAAATAATTTGTTAACAATAACATATATGTTTTCAACCATTTTGTTTATATAGGCGTTAAGAAAATAATTACATCATATCACCTTATAGTTCACATTGTAGGTGGATTGAGGTTACTTCATTCATGAACTAGTAATTTATTCTAATATTAAAATGTACATGTTCTCGTAACACCATATACATGTTGATACATCCAAGGAATCTCTTTACTTCATACATAGATTACAAATCACTAAATATTAACTCCGCCTACTCATTTTATACCAAGAGTAATTTCCAACATATATAAAAGGAAATGAACACATGCATATATGTATAGATTCAAAGTAAATAAATTGATAACTCTCAATAGCTACCATTTAATTAAGATTTCAACTTACTTATGATCTAGGCCAACATGCTCAAATATTCCTAAACACCAAAGTGATCTAATGAAATACATCAAGGATGATCATTACTTCAATTTAATCTATTAACAAAGTTTTAGGCTTTTATATCAAATAAACAATAAGTATAAACATGAGTAACTTCACTCGTAATGTCCATCCACAATATTATCCATCTAAATAATATTATATGACTAAATCAGAAGTCCACAATATAAAAATATATCCCAAGGATTACTCTAAACTAATGAAAACATGGAGTCTATATTAACTTAATAAGATCACATGATTAAATCAATAGTAATTTTGTGTTAGTATATCAATAACATACTATAGATATAGGAAAAGACACTAGTTAAGCATCCAATAACTTATCATATAATATGTGTCACCTTCAACAAAGTAACCATTTCAGCTTCTTGTTATTTAAATTTGCATTCCTCTTTTCATGTTCCATCAACACAAGTTAGCATATCAACATAATTAACCAATATCAAATCATGATAAAGTACTAACTATGTTTGTAAGTCAATAACCATTAAACATTTCAATAAGCAAAGAATATATAAGTAACATAAATAATTCATTACCAACTCACTTCTTATGTTAGTAAGATCATCCAAGCATGGATCAACAAGTAATTGAACTAGATAATCCCTCCCATCCATCCCTATTAGCCCAACCATTAGTGGTCCTTATCACCCCAACCATCAGCTAGATGGTGGTTTTGATAAACAAGGTCAAGAAGGAAATTTTGAGCAAATTGGATTCTAACCTAAGGGACATCACAATAAAATAACATAAACCAACCAAAGACATGAACACCATCATGGGTACACTCCATACAATCAAAGGCAAAATGCATAATGTATAACTTAACCATTATATGCCACCCAATCAAGATCCAACAATAAAATCAACAAAGCATGATAAATAGGGAACTCGGCCATACAACAATCCCAAGGCAACAATTAAGGATCCCAACAATAAATAAATAAAAATATAGAATCCCTCCAGTAATCCAAAACATTTCACAAGGGAAACAATGTTTCCAACAAGCATGCAAACAATAATTCAATTTGAAACAATAATCGATATAGGGGAATCGAGAGATCATCATGAGGTCTCACAACCTCATATGATCCTCGAATAATAAGAATTGAGTCAATGTGGGTAAATGGAACAACAACCATTTAAATGGATTAATTAAAATTAGAAACCCTTGTTATAAGATAACGATACTAATAGGGCCTCGCCCCTTTCCTGTAAATTAGCAAGTCAAGCATACAAAATCCCATAATAGATTAGAATAGAAACATATCAATAAAAACAACACCCAAGAGACTCCACTCCCAACCACATACACGTTTCTATAATTGGATTTATTTATTTAGGTGAATATGATTATATAGTTTGTGACAAGGAAAGAACCAGTCAATGTTTCACATACAATTATTTCACTCAGGCCCAAATCATTAAATAAAATAATAAAATATATAAATTCTTGCCAAATTGAAGTATATAACCATATGATCAAAGTGTACCATTTCATATACTTATATATCCAATTCAAATAAGACCCTATCCCAATTTAATTTATGAGAATATGTTAATGATGAATAAATCTCAGCGCTTTTTAGTTCAAGAGGTTCAATTGATTTTAATTCAATTTTTAAACAAAATTATAATGTCAGTTCAAAACCCCTAAATCTCATTTATGCTCAGCTCTTTTAAACATTAAGACTCTAATAAGTTTTTATTCAAATCAGGGGATATAATGATAATCCCAAATCTGATCATTCAAAACAGAAAATATAACTAATAATCCAAAATCTATCATAAGACGAATAAACCCAAGTTGATTTAGTTAAAGTCTAGTAATTTATATGGACCAATAAATAATCAGTTTAAAGATTTAAAATGACCCCCAAATCAATTTTGACTTGATTTTAAGATTATTATGACAAACCAAAACCATAATCTCACACAACTTAGCTCCAATAACATTAAGACCGGAAACATTTTCTTTTCCACAATGGGTGAATAATTAGATATATTAACATCATTAATCTACCTAAATGCATGAATAGAAAACCCAAACAGATTATTCAAAAATAGAAACATATATAATGACAAAAGAATAAACTTTGAAAGGTTTAATTATCACCCAAGTCACTTATTTCCATTTAATCCTTAAGTCATATTTACCGGCTATACGGCTACCCAGAACAAGGTATGGCATCCATCAAAGATATACATAGGTAGAATAATTTAAATAAAAGAAAACATAACAACTTGTATTTGTAGGAAAATAAGGTGTAGAGTTTTAAAAAATCAAAACCATCAATTAGAAGCAACAGATAATAGCAACCATAGCGATTTCAATATATGGCATTTCCAACAAAAGAGCAAGGTTTTATCAACACAAATCACTCTACCTCAAATTAATTACAGTAGGCTTAAAAGGGGCAGGGGCATATATAAGTATAGTGAAGTTTAAATTGAACAAATACACAACTTTGAGATAATGAAATATTTACCAGGCATATAACCAGTTAAGAGTCAAAATTTTCTTACCAAGTGGGATGCATAGCCGGTATGATTTAGACAATACAAGTAAAAAAATAGTTTACAATTGTACCTCCCTTTCCCATGGTGAGAATCGACCATGGATGCAAGGACCACACCAAGGTCCTCACTAGAAAAACCCCTACACATTTTATTTCATTCTTCTTTCTATCTTTTCACTACATATCTCCATTTTCCCTATTGTCTTTCCTCTACATTTTTTATTTATTCTCCATTCTTTCTAGTGTTCTTTTTCCTTGCCTCCTTCCATTTCTCCCTACTCCCCTCCATCTCCTTTCCTATGCATCCATGATTCTTCCCTCTTTTTCTTGCTTCCCACCCAACATGTTTTCCTATTCTCCATACCCCTCCTACCATATGTCATACTTTTTTTTTTAAAACCGTCGACTCCATTCTATCGTACGCCTCTCCCTTCCCCTTCTTCCATATGCATCCTCCCGCATTCTTCTCCCCTATGCCATTGAGCTCTTCTACTCTCTCTACATCATCCACCAACCCCCTACCACTAACCATACTCTTCTTCCCCTTCACCATACTCCCTTCAATGAAGAGAGAGAAAATCTCTCTATTTACCAAATCATCAATGTGACCCCCATGCCAACTCCATATACATGATCAAAGATGACATTTTATAGGAGCCAATAATCCAATATAATAGTGAAGGTAAGTAAAGACATACATATATATATATATATATAAAAGTTCAAATGCTAAAATATTTAAAAGCCATAAAATAGAAAGGGGTGTTATTTAAATATTTAAATGCCATAATGGCTAAATAATTGGCCATCACCATTTATCCAATCACCCAAGTAATGAATCATTTGAAAGGGGTATCATGGGGGGGGGCGGGGTGGGGGTAGGTCTAGGTAGATCTTTCAGGAGTCAGATATAAGCGAGGGTGAGTCCAACAAGGCCAAGGTGGTGAGGTGTACGTGGGAGAGTGAGAAAAGGGAAAGTCTGATCAGATGATAAATAACATCAAACACACATTTAGGGAACAACAATAATAATATGATAGGACACAAAAATAAAAAAGTGACAAAGCATAATAAAATGCAATCACATACCAAACAACACAACTGACTAAAATCATGACAATAATCATGAATACCAAGTTACTTGTCGAAACTCATCCGACTACTCAGAACTATTTTACTACCTCAAAAGTCAATGCCAACATCTATCTTAGCCCATAGTCAACACCTAAAACCCTCAAGTATATCCATCAACAGTATATGATCCAAAATTGATAAAAGGATAAAGCAATAATAAAATGTAATTGAATACTAAGTATATCAAATAACCTATGAATCATTAAGTACAGAATTATAAACATGATATGTATATCAACCTAAAGCCCAATATCATAGTATCAAAAATAATAGTACAATCCAACTAAGTAGGGGAGTGTAGCAATCAACTTATATACATAGATTATATCAACATTTAAATAGTTATACTAGGGTACACAAGGGTGGAATCATAACACTTTTTTAGCCTGTGAAGCTGATTCAAAATTAGGTTGCCAAAAATAACTAGTCTTAAAGAGAAATAATAATTTTTTAGTGATTCTTTTTACATTTAAAGGAAGTAACTTTAAATTAGTAATTTCGAATGTTTTTAATATTTTAATGACTTTTTTCCAAACCCAATTTATTCAAAAATTTCCTATTGAATCTAATTTTGATCTGTGAGATCGTTCATGAAAGGGTGTTGTAATAATTATCTGATTTAATGTTTCTTGAATATTAAACTTGTAATATCTAATTTTTAGTTTAATATTCATGTGTAACCTTTCATATTTATTTTATGCCCCATTTGATATTTTTAGTGTGTTCTTGAAACTTGTTTGTAGTTGTTTTTTGGAAACGACAGAAAGCATCATTAAGTGTCATTTGATTTGTATTCTTTTTCTTCATTTTAGTTATCTGTGTTCTAAAATAATAATTCTATTGTTTTGATGTTATCATAAAAATTTGACTCATTATTTCATAATAGTGCAAACCTTTGTTCGAGGATTTATTTTAGTGTCGTTTCATAGCTTTTAGCCCTATTGAACCTTTGTAACTTTAAGATAAAATTTGAATTGTTTAAATATGGTGTTGACCCAATTATCTATGTGATTGTATTTATTCTTAAATTTATACTTTTGGATGTCACCATAATTAGGAGTGATCATTCTCTATTTATGAAGTTAAAATTACAATATTTATCTTATGTTTGGTTGTGGGGTTCTTGGTAAATTTGTAAGTGAATTGTAATTGTCTAGCCTTAAGTGTCTATGCATGTCTTCTAATCATTTATAATTCATGTTGTGTCAAAGAAATAACACTCAAATCATTAATAACTGATCTAAATTGTATTTGAGTCTTGACTCCTTGTGTGTTTTACTTTGTGTAGTAGATTGAAGTGTAACTAGTTGGACCATAACTTTGTAGTGATATCATGTTTTGTGTTTGATTAAGTTGTATTCCATGTTAGTATTACTATCTTATATGCATAGGAGTTAGTTTTTTCATTAGCGTGTAGAAAAAAATCGATGTGATTTTGTGTGTGTTTGAGATATAAATTTTGAACATTGTATTTTGGTATCAGCTCTAGGTTAAACATTGGGAGCTCTACAGTGTTGGTGTTCCACTACATGTATTCTACAACTTTTGTTTATGTGTTTACAAGTGGAATGACATAATGAGAAGGTATGCACTTCCATACATAGACTACATTTGGAGCCACTAAATTCCGGTTGTTAGATTCATTCCATTGGTAAATGGGAGCATCATATTAGAGAGAACTCACTAATTATTTGCTTGCTATTATGATGAAGTATGTAAGCACCATAAACCATTCGACCCTAAAGTGAATAAAATGATGAAATGGTGAAATCTTTTTCTTTATTGTATTACTCTTGTGTCTCATTAATAGATGTTTACGTTGGTCAAAATTTTCCATTCTTTGGTAGAAAATAAATATATGTGGATAAAATTTGAATGTATCTATGTTTGTGCATAGTAAATATCTACCTTAATCTATTTACCATATTCTTCTAGTAGTTTTGTTTTAGTTCATTGAGTGAATATGATTCTAATAATGGAATGTATATATAGTTAACAATATGATAAAATTGATTCCTTTTAAATCAAACTATTAGCGGTGGTAGCTCTAAATTAGTATGCTCTAGTTAGTGTTTCATTGTTCATCTTGGTTAAGTGTAAGCCATGAGGTTATAAAGAGGCCTTGTTTTTTATTTTTTTATTTATGGAATTTAGTTAGCCTTAGTGCATTTTTAACTTTGTGTATGCTAGTTTTAATATAACTAGATGGTACCTAGTATGATTTGGATGCTTACATTTGAAATAAGAGTGTTGTAAGTTCTAATCTTGTCCTTGAGTTATGTAGTTTTAACCTTATATGTAATCACATATGATTCAAGAGTAAGTGTTTGAGTAGGGTCTTAATAGTTTGTTTTTGTGTCCCCCATCTTCATTACAAAGAATAAATGTACCTTCCTACCTATGAGAGAATTAATAATCTATTTAATTTTCTCTTGAGCTAATTGTTTGTGTTATGATTACAATTCACTTAGGTGTTCATTTTAGCATGGAATAGTGGTGATGAATGTGAGTATAGACCTTTGACACAATACTTGAGATTGAATAGTGATATATCCATGTGAACCAATTATGATAGTGCAACTATCAAGATATTTGTAATAATGATATTACATGAGAGTTATCAAATTATATTATTAATTTACATTAGGACAAGACAACTAGGATTGAACATAGTGTTTTTTGAAAAAGTATTTGAGTTAAGTTTAACAATTTAAAATGACATATTATTTGATGAGAGACTTATATATCAATTGATTTAGAGACTTTGGGATAGTTGGCAGAAAATATGAGTTACTTTTGGCACTGGGTGTCAGGCATGAGGTTCACATTTGATTTATTTCTACATAATTACATCAACACTTATTACCGGGAGGTGTAGGGAGGATTATTGTTATTCTTTTTTCTCCTAATTTTGGGAGGTAGTTGAGTCTTACTTTATTACTTTTAGGAGGTAATCATGTTACTCTTTTGAGAGGTATTTGGAGGATGATGTGATGTTTTATCCTACCTCAGGGAAGTAGTCAAGTTGCTTTTGTTCTCTCACCTCTGAGAGGTGATTGAGTTTTATTGATTCCTTCTCCCTTTGGGTGACTTTTATAGTCATATAGTTTGAGTAATATGATGTTTTTTATTTTAATTTGAGAACTTGCACTAGTTCTTGAACTTGAACTTACATTTATTTGTTCTTTTGAAGTATTGAATATTTATAAGTTATTTTTAATTGAACTTGAAGTAAATAGATTTATATTTAATTGCAATTAAATTTAATTTTGTTTATTTTGATGACTTGATAATTGTGACTTGGACTTGTTTTGTCTATGGGTGCCAACTTCTTTTTAAAAAATTATTTATGACTTTCTAATTTATTTTTTTATGATTTCATTGATTCTTATATTGATTATTTTTACATTTAGTTATTGAAAATTATTATGGTAATTTTGTTTTTGATGAATGTTGGTTCTCACACACACACACACACACACACACACACACACACACACACACACACACACACACACACACACACACACACACACACATTGTAATGTGCATAGTGTGCAGTATGTGAGGGAGAAGTATCTTGAAAAAACAAATGGGTTGAGATGAGAACCTATGTGAGACAAGTTTATGACACCATCTATCAGGATCTTGCTCCTCAATTAGAGCACATATGATTACCTCTTGTATTAGCAACTAAACACGGAATTTAACCAGAATAAGTAACTAGAAATATGAAACAACACAGGATATGAGAGACAATACACAATTGTATTAATAATCACTCAGAAGAAAATACAATAAAGAAGATGCCACTTCTTCTTCCACCTCAAAGGCTTGCCACACCTCAAGGACTTCTTCCCTCTCTCTCACGGTCCCAACACACAACTCCAATACAGAGTTGTTGTTCACCTCGACCAGTCAGTAACAACGCTGCCAGTACACCAAGTACACAACTGTACTCCAAGTAGATCTCTTGTTCTCTGCTGCCACCTGCAAATCACCAGACCTTACTCACCATTGTAGATCTCCAAACGTGGTCCTGCACACCTGCTGACCAAGATCATACAGACACAAAGAACCTTTTTGATTCTCTAAACCAGCACCCACACTTGGTACTGTGGCACTAGGAGGAACACACCATTGCTCTCTTCTCTCTGAAGGAGCTTATTTTGCTCTCTTACTCTCTATCACTAATTTACAATACAGCCCATGAGTCTATATATAGATCTCATGCTTATAATAATTAGACTATCTTAATTACAATAATTAGACATGCAACTCCAAGACTATAATTAGCCTTTAACATGCAAACTGACAGTCCAAAAATAGACTCTCTAGAATCCGCATGCAAGCTGCATGCTCACACATAGGTTGCCGACGTCGGCTCCTCCTGACCGATGTCAGCCAACTCATAACCGACGTTGGTTGCTTCTACACTGCTATCTGACTGACGTCGATTGATTAGACTGACATCGGTTGCCCTGTAACTCATTTTGTAACTCTCTGTAACCTCTGCAACCTCTGTAACTTCTCTTGTTTACATCCTGGTAAAACTTTTAGCTCCACAACCTAACAATCTCCCACTTGGAGATAAACAGCTGCACCTATACTTGTACTTGTACACCATCTAATTTATTCTCTGGCTTGTATCCCTCTTCAAGATCAATCCTGAAGACCAACCACCACACACCCTATGATGCCTTTCCTGTCATCCAAGTAACCTGCCACATCCGAACCTACAAATCCATGTAGTGAAGTCCTTGACCCTGCATATCATGAATCCCTACTGCTGATCCCTCTCAGATACTTGAGAATCCACCTTCCTCGAATTGGCTCCAAACTCTCTAAAAACTCCCACTGCTTGGGAAAACTCAGGTCTACACCAGACCTTATGTGATTTTGAACCCTGTTCTAAGCTAAGCTTGAACTGTCTAGCCCTTGGTGTGTTTACCGATTTTGCATCCTACATCTTGAACCTCGCTAACACCTTCTTCACATCAGCTCCCACTAGAGACAAAATCTCCATGTCTCTTATGCCAAAGAATTTTTCTGCTCCAAATTCTTCATGACATGCCACTGAACTAACCTTACCTTTAGCTCAACAAAACCCTATATGTACGAACCTGCTAGCATATCACCCACATACAGTAACAAGATAATGTTGCAACCATCATCCACCTGGTAAGTCAAACACAATGGTTACACTGACATTCACTGAAGCCCTGCTTTGTCATCCACCTATCAAAACCTGTACCACTGTCCTGCAGCTTTCTCAAGACCATATACCTTGGCCTTCCATCTCACGTATCCATCCACTCTCTTCTTTAACTTAGAAATCCATCCATCTTTCAGTGCTTTCTTCTAGCTGACAACTCTACCAACAAACTCCTATTTGGTTCTTCTCTAAGGACTCACACTCCTCATCCATGCCAAGCTTCCACTATTTCTGAATTCTACCTGCATTGCCTCTTCACATCTTCCTAGTTCTCGACCATCAGTAAGCAACTAGTAAGAAGGTGAACAACAAATATGAGGTTCACTTACCCTTTTTGACCTCCATATGGGCGTTTGAGACTCCTTGACAGCTTGTTGTCTGCCCAATATCTGTTCCAGTGACCAATCTCAGCCATCTCCCAATCTACAACCGACCGACGTCGGCTCCCTGTGACTGACCCTATCTACCAACATCGGCTCCCTGACTGATGTCGGTGTACCTACTACTGACGTCAGTTTTTTTATAACCGACGTCAATTCCTTCTGCCTGACACCACCGACTCTGCTGATCTGCACATGACTGACGTCGGTGCCTGTCTGTTTGACGTTGATTCCTCCTGAATGATGCTGGTACTTGTGTTCACCTTGTGAGTGATGACTTTTTACCCGTGAGCTTCTTTTGGATCAAAACCCTATTCAAATCAACATAGCCCTGCTCAAAATAATTCAGTCCCCTTAGCTGATCTCTGTCTGTCATCTCCTCCATGAACACCAAGGCCTTCCAATTCTTAAGTTTATCAAAGATATATGTCTTCCGCTTAAGAACATGCATTCCCCTCCTATATATGTGACCAAGCCTACAAAGCCACATCTCTACAATAGAAGGTGAATCAGTAATATAAGTAGATAGATAAAAGATACCTACTTTCTTACCACCATCTAATTCAAGTACATCCACTGTGAGAGTTACTGTGCATCTTCCATCACCCAACTTTCCTGAAGAAATTAGACTCATCTCCAAGACTAGAACGTACATGACCTTCTTCAACACCCGTGTGTTATCTTTCTATAATTTTAGCTTCACTTCCCCTTCGTCAATAATCTAACAAGGCTCACCAACCCCTAAATAAATCTCTCCAAAGTCTCCAAAGACATACCCATGAAAAGATGCTCTATTTTGGGCTGCATGGAAAGAGGCAAAAGAATCTGTAAACAAAGATTCTACTTTATCCAGAGCAACCTGTGCAACATCACCTGTAACATCTGCTTTTACACGCTGATCTTTAGTCGACCAATAATCTTCCTTTACCTGCTCTTTCTTTCCATCAATCAGACCATTCGTGCTATTCAGTTTCTCCATTCATAGCTTATTTTCTTCTACCATTGCTATACTCCCACTCAATCTGAAACCCCTAAGAGTGACTTGTAATCAACAAACACTAACCAGATCTGAACCACCTGTTAGTCAACCCAACCAAAAGCTCTGATACCAACTGTCAAGATTGGTATCAACCTAGTCCACCTGCTCAACCTGCTCTGATACCAACTGTCAGGATCTTGCTCCTCAATTAGAGCACATATGATTACCTCTTGTATTAGCAACTAAACACGAAATTTAACCAGAATGAATAAGTAACTAGAAATATGAAACAACATAGGATATGAGAGACAATACACAATTGTATTAATAATCACTCAGAAGAAAATACAATAAAAAAGATGCCACTTCTTCTTCCACCTCAAAGGCTTGCCACACCTCAAGGAATTTTTCTCTCTCTCTCACGGTCCCAACACACAACTCCAATACAGAGTTGTTCACCTCCACCAGTCAGTAACAATGTTGCCAGTACACCAAGTACACAACTGTACTCCAAGTAGATCTCCTGCTCTCTGTTGCCACCTACAAATCACCAGACCTTACTCACCATTGTAGATCTCCAAACGTGGTCCTACACACCTGCTGACCAAGATCATACATACACGAAGAACCTTTCTGATTCTCCAAACCATCACCCACACTTGGTACTGTGGCACTAGGATGAACACACCATTACTCTCTTCTCTCTGAAAGAGCTTATTTTGCTCTCTTACTCTCTAGCACTAATTTACAATACAGCCCATGAGTCTATATATAGATCTCATGATTACAATAAATAGACTATCTTAATTACAATAATTAGACACGCAACTCCAAGACTATAATTAGCCTTTAACATGCAAACTGACAGTCCAAAAATAGACTCTCTGGAATCTGCATGCAAGCTGCATGCTCACACACAGGTTGCCGACGTCGGCTCCTCCTAATCGATGTCGACTGACTCATAACCAACATCAATTGCTTCTGCACTGCTATCTGAATGACGTTGGTTGATCAAACCAACGTCAGTTGCCCTGCAACTCATTCTGCAACTCTTCGCAACCTCCGCAACCTCCATAACTTCTCCTGTTTGCATCCTGGTGAAGCTTTTAGCTCCACAACCTAACACCATCCTTTCCAACCACCAAATGTGGTGTTGATTATATATATATATATATATATATATATAGATTTCATTGACTCTTATATTGATTATTTTTACATTTAGTTATTGAAAATTATTATGGTAATTTTCTCTTTGATGAATGTTGGTTCACACACACACACACACACACACACACACACACACACACACACACACACACACACACACACACATATTGTAATGTGCATAGTGTGCAGTATGTGAGGGAGAAGTATCTTGAAAAAACTAATGGGTTGAGATGAGAACCTATGTGAGATAGGTTTATGACACCATCCTTTCCAACCACCAAATGTGTTGTTGATTATTCTTTGTGTGTGTGTGTGTGTGTGTGTGTGTGTGTGTGTGTGTGTGTGTGTGTGTGTGTGTGTGTTTGTGTGTGTGTATGGAGACTACTATTCTTTTCACATTGAATTGTTCTTGATATTTTTTCAAAATTATATACTTTTTATATGACTTGGTAGTCATTTTCAATATTACTTATTGCATAATGGATATAATTTTATCTTATGGTGGTTTAATAATTATACTTTTTTTAGTAATCTTAACAATTCATAATATCAGTTGATAGTGGGTATGATATATAAAAATTCTTCAGAGTTGTGATATTTTGTTAAGTAGGAACAACATGGCAGTATGTTTTAGTTAACAGTTGTCTCAACATTGCATAGTTAAGTGGTATTACAGTAATTATATTAGTTTCATGTTTTAACACTATATTTCTTATTCCTATTGTAAAATGTGATGGTACAAGGGTTATTTGAATAGGAACTTATATTCTAGCATATCAGAGTATTGATAACAACATTTTAATGTTATCAGTTTTTAAACTATTTGAAAAAATATTTACACGAGTGTTGAAATATCACAAGGGTTTACTTAGTAGTAGATTAATATAATTTTGGAATATGGTGGATTCCACTACAACATTATATTTTGAAGCATTGAGGACAATGCCTTTTTCAAGGGAGGTGAATGTAATACCCTTCTCAAGATTCACAACACTTTTATGATGACATGATATTATTTGGACTATTAGCGTGTCGAGTGTGTCCTTATGTATAACTTGCAAGTAAGATGTCTTATGGTTAGTTTTTAGTCTTGAATTCAGTTACCTTATTGTGGTGGCTTAGAATCGGACTCATCACGACTCATGTATGACCACCTTGGGTTGTGTGTGTTTAACACTAACAATAATTCACATTATCATTTAGTATGTTACTTATGCCTTTTAGGGGTTTCTGTGTCGATGAATTACTTTTGATTAGTTTATCCATAGGACTAGACTGTGTTAACTTAAATAGTTGCTTGAACCATTGAGTAGTTATGTTCTATTAAGTTAGTCCCAATTAATTGACTTGTATATTTTTTGGTGTTTCAACAACAAAACTTAAATTTAAAATGGGAATAATAACACAATTATGATTGTGACCGATCCTAGATAACATTTAATAATGGGCATAAATAATATTATATATAAACACATATTTATATAATGATATGCACATTAAAATGGTATTATGTAGATACACAAATTAAATAAATAAATGTGTATATTTATTCATAATTTGGAATAAATAGATAAATTGTTTCAAGTATTGCCATTCTAGTATTTATACATATTAATATACATATTTGGGTAAACGTATTTATATATTAGTTAAAATAGTATTACAAGTTTTATAATAAATTCAATATATTCAATTATTTGATTTTCTCAATGTAATAATTGTTTTTAATCAAAGTAAAAATAAAGATAATGACAAACCCATTAATGAATTAAAATAAATGAGTGAAACTCTAATCCTAAAAATAAAATAAAATAATACAAGCATTGCCTTCTAATAAAAAGTTAACCTAAGAAAGAGAGGAGTTATTTTAGAGATTTTACCAAGGAGAAAAAACAGGAGAAGAATTTTGTAAATTTGCATCATTATAAAAATTTTGGGGGGATTTATTTTACAATTTCACTCCTTATAAAGTGCCAACACTCATTTTTGAGGGGATACACACTTGCTTATAACACTCTTGTAGATTATGCTTTGCATTTGTTTTTACTCACTTGTGGTTTGTGTATTGTCCTTGCACTTGGACATTCACACTTTGGCACACTTTTGGTTTGTGTCATGTCTCTTATAAGGCCCCTTTCTTAGTGCCTTGCATTCTTCTTTAAAGGTACCCTCAAGGACCATTTCTTAGTGCCTTGCATTCTTATTTGTGTTGTTTCCTTCAAGGCCCCTTTCTAAGCACCTTGCATTCTTCTCTATAGAAACCTTCAAGGTCCCTTTCTTAGCACGTTATCTTTCTTTTTTATTGCAATGGCCTTGTTCCCTAGTCTAAACTTACTCAAACAATCAAATAATAAATTTCCATCCAAGAGTGACATTGTTAGTTTTGTAGAGGAAAATAGGCCCCCTACAACATAAAACGTGCTCCTCCTCACAATAATTGATGCATGTGACTAACTCCTTCACACATTGCAAGTTAATATTACATTTTTGAAATCACAAGCTGATCATATAAAACCCACAATAACCACACTTGTTCCACATTTAGTTCATGCTTCTGACTTTGGCATGTATCCCTTGGATGCTCAACCAGATTGTGCTCTATCAGCCACTAAGTCATCTTGTGATCTTGCTACATCTGTAGTTGTCTTTGTTACAACTCACACTATTGTTGATCAAACTATTGATGTGCTTGCTTCATTTAAGAAGTACACAACTAGTTTTGGTTCTCATATTCCATGCCCCATGGGTTATTATGGTAGAGGTCTGGGAAAGCACACAAAGGGCTTTGTTTTCCCCATCTAGTGTGTTCGATAGATTGCTTGCCATGGCATTGGATATCGAGAAAGTGCTTCCACATCTTCTTTGGGACCATTTTGTAGCAGCTTCATACCAAATTTTTTTCACTCCACACTTCTAGAGGATATTGAGAAATATGGTACTACTACTTTTAAGAATTCATTAGATATTATATTCAGGAATGAGATTCTTGAGTCATCTTGCCCTTCACTCAGGCTTGACAAACCTATGTGTTCTTTTATTAGGCATGTAAATCCTAACACTTTATTAGATTCATTTAGGCATGAAAATCCTAAATTTGGTACAGATGTTTCCTTGCATTCACTGTTTGTGCCCATGGCACCGAATCACTTGCAGGTATCTTCCACCATCCATGTTTATTTGGGATGGATAAATGATAGGTTATGACATCATCTTCAATAGTCTTTATGTGGAATATACCAGCATGGTTCTTCCACTACTCAGTTGCATCTTCTGCACACTGTTCATATTGCTCAACAATGCTCCTTTTTGGATCAAATCTTAGGTTGTGACTGACATTCTATTATTTTGAGTGTGATTTGAACTCTTTTGTGCCTCTTATTGTATATGCAAATATTTTTTTAGTGGACCCCAAAATATTTTAGGTTGCCATTTTTTGCAATTTGACCTATTTGGGTGTGATTTTACATTCATCATCATTTTTTGTGCCACTTGCCACACTCTTCAGTCAATCCACAACATGGTTTATTTTAAACTCAACACTTGTTCCCAGAACTCTTGAAAATTTTGGCCTATAGTTCTTTTCTAGTTTTCATGGTCTATTTTGGCACACTTATAATTTGTGTCATGTCTCCATCAAGGTCCCTTTCATAAAACCTTGCCTTCTTTTGTGGAAACACTTACACCTTCACTCATGCCTAAGAATCTTGAGCTTATAGTTGTCATAAATGAACAACTTGGCACACATTCAAATTTTACCTTGCATTATTTTGTTATGGACTTTGTACCCACTCCTATGTAGGCATCTTCATCCACCATTCATCTTTATTTGAGGTGGATCTCTAATGATTCTTGTTGACATTGAAATCATTCTTCGTGAGGACTCTACAGATCTCATTCATCCATTATTCAGCTTCATTGATCGTTATCCTAATTTTTTGTGCTCCTTAGTGTTTGAGTTCCTTATTTAATAGTGGTAGTTTTTGGTGCACTTATATGTTCTTGCTTTGCACCATTTTTGTGTGTTTTCTAGATTCCTCCATTGTACCCAGTATCAAGCACTTTATTTTCCAGAACCCATTTGATGATTGTTCTTTCTCTTAGTGGAATTATTGGTGACTTTTTGTTTATGTTAATTTAGAGTCCTTTTTCACAAATAATTGAGGACTGAGATACCTCCCACAATGCTCCATAAGGAGCTCTCTCTAACACAATGTGGCCTAAAAGAGGAAGACTTGGATCACTCTGTAACTTATGTCTAGTGTTTACCCACCACAAACCTCATTCATGCATTTATTCATTGAGCACGAAGTGGTAAGTCCATGTTTATAAATACAAGACTTGAACTCAAGCTGTAAAATGGAATCCATCGCATATCTAAATTTATTTGCATGCAAACTAGGCTCTATTAGGCATTGGAATAAGTCATTGATTTATACTTCAAGTTTGATTGTATTTTTATTCATGTACTCAAGTATGTTGAATGTAAATAAACATTATCTTATTTACATTTTTAAATTACTTAATGGTCAACCGGTTGTGTAAATTTTGTAAAAACTTGTAGGCTAGGAGGTCTAGAGGTTGACCCCCTTTCCCCAAAAACTATTTTCTTTCCCAAATTTATATTGTGAGTGTTTTTTTAAAGAGGGGTGTGGTTTAATTTTTAATCAAGGGGAATGTGTTTTGTAAGAAAATGAAATAATTTTTTATTGAAGTGTTCTTAACACCTTGTAAAAAAAACTTAGGACATCTTGTAAAGCTAGAGGTTGTGTTTTCATTGTAAAATGGGAGTTTTGTTTCCATCAAAAGACATTAAAAAAGGGGGTATTTTCATCGAGATATGATAACTTGTCAAGGGGCGGGGGGTGGGGGCAAGGGGGATGGTTCATTATGGGGTTATTCTTCCTAAATTCATACTCATTTTTTACAATGGATTCCCGATTCTTTGATCCCCTCAACTCTTCTAGTTATGACCCCTGGAAGACCAAGATGAAACTATGTTTGTTGATGAAATGTTTGTGGAGAAAGTTTTTCATGATGACATTCCACATTTTACTAAGGAGGAAGATATTTATTGGATCATTTCTCTTCAGGAGCAATATCCTAGCCTAATCATTCTCAATGTTTTCAACTATCTTTTGCTCTACCTCATTTTGTCAATAAGGATTTCTATTTTGATGATGCCACTGATCATGGTTCTTTATCACTTACTCTTACTGCAGATTTATCTCTTGATAGTGACATTGGCAAGGCACTCTTGGCACTTCCTTCATCACCTCCTCATGATGATTTATTATTTTCTAGTCATAAGGATCAATATTCCTCTTCATTTAGTGAAGATCTATTCCCTGATGGTCATCCATATGAGGCATTCTTTCCTCCTACAACTATCTTTGTTCCTCCTCCTTCCATTGTTAGTAATGACTTGATTATTTTGGATGAGGCCTTTTCACCATCTACTCTTCATGATACGGAATAAGTACCTCCACCTCCTCTTGTTGTTTTTACACTTTATGATTTGGAGATTTTTACTACTCTTAATACTATATTTTATACATGTCCCACTTTGGATCCACATACTTGTGTTTGGTTCCTTTGAGAAACAGACTCCTAGATTTGCATATCGCATACTTCACTCTAGGGGCTACATAGGCAGAGGTTTTGGTAGACTCTTATAGGGTTAGTCTTTCCTATTCAGTCTATTCTTTGGCACAATCGCCATGGCATTAGTATTTATATAGGTGATGTATCTTTAGGACATCTTACTCATAGTGCTCACATATTTGTACTCTCTACTCTTCAAGAGGACTTAGAGTAATGTATGAGCTCTGCTCTTTCTTGAACCATTGGTCCACCTGATATTTTAATCCACACTAATATTATTTTATTCTGTAAATCTACCTATTTAAGGTATAATTCTATTTTGTATTATTTAATAAAGATATGGAGATGAAATTATCTCCTATAAAAAGCTTGTTTTAAGTAATAGCTGGTTGACTATTTTATTGGCTTAAAAAATGTAATTATGTAATTCTTCCAAAAAGATCGAGAAGAGAACTGCCAACAAAAAATGTCTAATAGCAAGGAAAAACCTAAGAAATAACAAACATATTTACAATAAAACTTGAATGAATGACCATCATGAGTGGTTTTACAAACCTTTAGGTTGAAAAATCAAATGCATGTAGTATGTGTTGTCCCCCAAAAATATCACTCTTTTTGGGAACAACCTATGAACTATGTTGGTTCAACATACCAAAATCCTCTCTCCCCTTTTCAAGAATTTATTTTGAGCATTCAAATTCCTCATTTTTCAAGATTCTCAAAAATCTACAGACTCTGTAGGCTTGAATCTATGGACTCTATAGGAAGAAAATCTTAAAAAATGAAAATCTACAAACTGTGCAGGCCAAGTCTACAGGCTTCACAAGTTGATTTCTACAGACTTTGCAGGAAAGAAGCAAGATCTCAACACTTAGGTGATTTCAAGGTTGGTTCAATGTCAAGGTTCAACCAAAATGTCCATCAACAAGCTTTTAAGCAAGGATTAAACCATTGAACCGTTGAACCTTAAACCATTTTGGTTCAACATGTTCAATGGATTCAAAGGTTCAACGCCATCAGCAAGAGTTTAATGCATTTGTCAAGGTTCAAATTTCAACCGCTTCAAGATTCAATGGCTTCAAAACACTTATCAAAGAGAATAATGCTTGAACCATTGAACCGTTGAACCATTAAACCACTTTGGTTCAAAGTCTATCACTTCCTTGTTCTTTCTAAGCTCTTCAATCTTCATCGCACTAGTTAAACCTTTGAACCTGTGAACTCGTTGAACCTTTTGGTTCAAGGTTCAATGGTTCAATCGATTCATTCTTTTTATTTGGCTAAGTCCTTTTGATCTTTTTGAACCAAATGCATTGAACCATTTGGTCGTTGAACCTATTGAACCATTGAACCGTTGAACCATTAAACCACTTTGGTTCAAAGGTTGAACGGTTCAATGGTTCAATAGGTTCAACGACCAAATGGTTCAATGCATTTGGTTCAAAAAGATCAAAAGGACTTAGCCAAATAAAAAGAATGAATCGATTGAACCATTGAACCTTGAACCAAAAGGTTCAATGAGTTCACAGGTTCAAAGGTTTAACCAGTGCGATGAAGATTGAAGAGCTTAGAAAGAACAAGGAAGTGATAGACAAAGGATGAACCAATGAACCGATTAAACCTTAAACCAAAAGAGTTCAAAGTTCAAAGGTTCATGGGTTCAAAGGTTCAAAAGTGGCCTCAGTCAAGGAAAGAAGTAGAAAACAGGGTGTTCAACAGATGGTTCAACCAAGGAGCGGGAAAGCGATTGAACCAGGAAGCGATGGAACAAAAGAGATAGAATGAACTGATGAACCAATGTACTTTCAACGAGTTCAAAGGTTTAAGGTTCAACATGGTTCAAGCAGCTAGTGACTATTGATAGCCCCACAGATGTCAAATTTAAATTAAGGGAATATCTATTGAAATTCAAATAAAGCACATAATTAAAAGGAAGAACCAAGCGACTAACTGAAAAGATAGAATTCCTTCAGATTTTTTCAAAGGCCGATAGGGAACATTTCCTTCAAAATTTTTGTCTGAAGGAAATTATTAAGTGAAAGAGCCGTTAGAATTCTTTTGAAAGTATTTTCTATGGGAAAATGACTAAGGCAAAGCTCGAAGGAATTCCTTCAGAATTTTTTCTGAGGAAATAAGCCTGACCAAAGGAATGCCTGAAAGGAAAAAGCCTGAGAGTGGAGCGCTCCAAGTGTCATCATCCATGTGATTGCTAGATTATGTAGAACATGCCACATTTCCCTTAAAAAGCTCGACGAAAGCCACCAAGTGTCAACATCTGTAGTCTCTCCCTTTCATTTTGTAAAGATTGTGGTGGGTCCTAGGTGAGTTGATAAAGTAAGTAGATGCTGCCATGTGTCATCTTCTATAGGACTCTCAAAAGTAAAAAAAAATGCCATGTGTCACTTGCTAAGATCAGTGAAAAGTGGCCAAAGCAAGCGGAAAAGACATGAAGGAATTGTTAAGGAGGATGATGGGCTCAAATGCATTTAAAGGCCAAAATGCCAAAAGAAAGAACCACTGAGAGAAGGAGCGTAAAGAGCCAGTAAAGCTTGGAACGTAGCCTCGAGATCTTAAATTCCAGGAAGAGACAAAATTGGAGAAGACAAAAGTAGAAAGAGGGAAAGGCCAAAATATCTTCAAGAGAGTTATTTCCAGTAGGTGAAACAATGGATCAAGCAGACTCTCAAGCACGCCAAAACAAGGACGTGACCTATTTTTCCTTCCATGAAGTAATGGCAAATTAGACAGTTGCACAAACATGAGGAAAAGGACCAGATAGTCCATACTAAGGAAGAGACATATTAGAGGAATGGACATGCCATAGTTATGGCAATGCACTATTCCCATCATGGTCCATCCAGACAGGACTGAAGGTGAATTGAAGGCATTCAATTCAGCATGGGCTTTTTTCATGAAAATAAGTGCCCAAGTCTTTCTTGGAGTGCTATATATTGTAATCTCTTATTTGTTACAAGGGAGATCTTTCTGTTAAAAGAAGAAAAACTCTACCCAAATTGAAAGGCGAATACTGAGACTTTGAGCTCAGATTGTTGTTTATATCATTTTATCTAAATGAGAAAGCAAGTTATTTGCAGACTTTGTGCTGTCATAGCTTGTATCATTTTAGGAGATTATTCTTCTGTCTGTCTTCTGAATGTGTTCTTGTTTATTTAATTTGGCAAGCAGAACTAGTGAAAGTGCTCAAGAAGGTGTCCTGAAGCCGACTGTGAAAGGACTTTGTGCCCCCACAATTTCCTTTAGTGTGTTTTCTTTTTGTTCTTATGTAAAGGATCTTGGGATGACTTTGTGTCCTCATTATCCTTTGTATTTTGTTTATGTGTAAAGGACCTTGGGATTACTTTGTGCCCTCATTGTCCTTCGTATCTCACTCTTGGGCAGTCAAAGTGGAGACTTTGTGCTACATCTCAAGCTGTTGGTTACTACACCCATGTTAATTTTTCTTGTCACTACCTGAAAGAAATCTTATTGTTTCCTAAAAGAACACTTCTGAAAGAAGAGAAGTGCCTTCAGTGTTCTCACCAAGATTTTCTCCTTTGTTTGTGAACATCATCTCTAAAAGAAGAGAGATGGATGGTGTATCCTACCCCTGAGTGTTATTTTTTACATATTTATAGTATATATATAGCTCCTGCATATTTATAGGGAACATCTCCTTGATGAGAGGAGAGATTTATCCACCTCTGATGTAGTAAACTTGCACACTAGGCCAACCAATCTCCTTTGTTGTGGATGATAAGACCTATTTTGCTCAATCAGACTGCTGACTGACAAAATATTCACCCAACAATATGAATCTGTAAAACTAATCTTAATTGACCCATTATTAGCACATGTAAATAACAATGCCAATGATAATTACAATGTCTATAGTGGGAGATAAGGATAAGACCACTACTATAAAATAATATCTACTAGATTTAGCCAATGATAAATATAAACTGAGCTAAAAATAAATAATGTAAAAGGTTTTAACAAATAAAAATGCCTAGAAGGAATATGACTCATGTATAGTACAACCAAATTCTTGGCTAAAGTACTAAACAACTACTTATAAGAGATTTGATCCTAATTCAGAGTGCTCAAGGCACTCACCTAGGTTCTCTCTAAGAGCTCATTACCACAAATCAAGTCATTCATACATTGCATAGATACAAAGCTATGTATTTCTCATAAACAGATTATACAAGTGTAGAATCTCTTTAAAACTCCATCTCTTCCTCTCCATTATAGAGCACACTCCAAGAGAGTGTCAATATATAGGATATTGAGAAGGTGAATCGACAAACCGGTGGCCCTCCCACTACTTAAGTGGTGAGACCATTATCTCCCACTGAGGACTAAGTGGTGAGGCCACTGTTTTCCACCCAACACTGAGTAGTGTGGCCATTATCCTTCACTAAGGAGTTACAAGGGTCCATGTATACTATTCACATATGCACACCTGGTTATCCCTAAAGAGGTTTAATCAAGTTAAGTAAACTACTATAACATCCTATCTTAAACAAAGGTTAGGGAGATAAAGCAAAACAAAAATAGGTCATGGTTATTAAGCTTGATAAGGTACCCATGCAAAAAAAAGATAGAGTGTGAATCCAAGTATCCCTAGGGACACTAATTTATCTTAACAAAGTATATAGATGTTGAGTCATTGTAAACACCAATTCAAAGTAGGAATCAATATTGAATATGAGGATCATTGAACATGAACATTATTCTCCAAAATATTAGGTAGAATAATAAACTCAAAGAATCATTCCTTGAACACTCTATCTCAATGCTGAACTGGGAAAATATGGCAATGAAAGTCTATGAAGAAGCTAGTTGAAAATAGTGATAAGTGATCACAAAGACTAGTGGAGAGGCCACTCTAGTGTCACTAAAATTAGCTACCAACTAGGCCACTAAGATAGATAACAAACCTTGGATGGGTTCTAGTAAACAACATGTTTAATAACATACCCATGTACAATGGAAGAATCTAGAAAACACTAAAAAATAGTGAAAAACAAGTATGTACAAGTGCACCAAAAAACACAACTACCTAATATAGAGCTAAAAAACTAAGCAAAAAAAATAAGAAAAATAAAGTGCAGTCAATGAAGCTGAATGATGGAGGAACTATGTCTGTATTATCCTCATAAAAAATATTTTTGATGTTGACAAGAACAATTAGAGATCCAATCTAAATGAATAGGAATGATGGATGAATATTTATGCATAAAAGTGGGTGAAAAATCCATAACAATAGAATGCGAGGTAACATTTGAATGTGTCAAGTGTTGGGAATTGAGGTGTCTCAACCTTGAAAAGTTAGTACATTATTCATGAGACATATTCATAAGCTACTATTCACAATCACTAGTCATGTGATGAGGTGCAAGTGGTGAGTTGGCAATGGTTGTGCAGGTGATGCAGGTGGTGATGTAGGTGTTGATGTGGATTGTGATGAGTTGGCATGGCCCATGAAAAATCTACATGATGTAAGTGCATGTGAGTGGAAGTGGGGCATACCACTCCACTAAGGAGACAAGTTATTGTCTTTTGCAATGCACATGATTTTTTTTTAGGTGAAAAATTATAAGATTAGATATGGGGCACACCTCTTAGCTAGCCTCATGATCTTGAGTGGAAGGAAAATTCAAATGTTGATGGAGAATCTCTTGGAATCAAGTGGAGTTGCATGGAATAATGGGGAACAAGTTACTAGTATAGATTGCAGGCACATGTGAGAGTGGGGCATAATTTTGGAGGCATGTGAGAATGGAGGATGATGTGTCATAAGTGGAGGATCCACTTTTTACTCTTACACAAGACTACAAGCTTGACACTATTCATAAATAGTGATGCCACTAAAGGGTGGCATATTTTTGCCTTGCCCATGAAGTTTCATCCATTATGCATTCTTCTTTGTAACTTCTATAAGTAATAAGTGGTCTCCTTTGTAATTAAATGAAGGAGCTAAAATTTGTAAGCTTGTAAGCTAGAGAGTTGTGTAAAGTCATTGAAGCTCTGTGGAACTAGTTCTTCTCCTTTGTGTAGTATACTAGTGGTACTCCTATGAAGGCTTACTCTGCAAGTGTGTTGTAAACTTGGTGATTTATTTAATACTTTAAGATATTTTGGAGTGTGGGGTTTTTCTTCCAAAAGAGTTTTCCCACGTAATAACTTGTTATGGTATGTTATTACTTTAAGTTGTATGTGTTTCTTTCAATTGTGTAACAAGAATCATTTTTTTTTTCATATTCTCCTCTCTTAATTAGTGTAAGGAATTATTTCCGTGATCTTGTATTCCTTTCAAGTAGTATCAAACCCTGATCAATTTTGGTTCTAGTTGTGGGTTTGTTGGATTTTTTGAACTAATATAGTTTTGAGTAGGAGATTTGTACAAGAGATATTTGGAGTTCTTTTTTGCAAGAATTTTAATATGGAAAACACATAAGGGAGAATGGAGGTTGAAAAGTTTTCAGGGAGTAATTTTGAGATGTGGAAGCTGAATATGGAAGATCTATTTATTGTCAATGATCTATGGGATGCCATCGATGATAATGTTCATAGACCTATAGATCTATATGAAGCATCTAAGTATGATGTTATGAACTAAAAAACCAAAGGTCTCATCATATTGTGTCTAGAAGATTCTATACTAATTAATGTCCATAAAGAGACTACAACAAAGAAGTTGTGGAATAAACTAGGTGAGATCTACCAAGCTAAAGCTCTTGTTAATAAGATTTTCTTGAGAAAGAAATTGTTTTATTTGAGAATGGATGAATGTGGACAAATTGCAAACTACTTGGAAGTATTTAATATGTTGGTGGCTCAATTAGTATTTGTTGGTGTTAAAATGGATGAGGAAGAGAGAGATTAAATTTTGATTTTTTCTTTGCCTAATTCATGGGATTCTCTTATTTTGGTTATAGGAAGTAGTTCTATAACCTTGAAAGTTGATGATGTTGTAGGTTCTTTGCTTTCTAAATAAATGAGAAGGATAGTTTGTATTAGTTTCAAAGAGGCCCTGCATGTTTCAATAATATCTAAAGAAAGAGGCAAGAAGAATGATAAGCATGAAAAGTCTAAATCCAAGTATAAGGGGAGATCCAAATCTCCTATAAATCCCAAGGTGAGATGCTAGAATTATGGCAAGCATGGTCACTACCAATCAAGGTATAAAGAGGAAAATAAAAAGAAGAGGTATGATTCTAAATCTGAAAAAAAGGTATTGATGCTTTCATTATAGTCTTAGCAACCCATGCAGATACTGATGCATGGTTAATTGATTCAGGTGCATATTTCCATATGACCTTTAATATAAATTGATTTTATAAGTATGAATAGTTTGATGGAGGTAAGGTATACTTGGTGATGATTATTTTTTAACCATTGTTGGTCATGGTAGAGTTAAAATTAAATTTCCATATGGAAGGATTAAACATTTTTATGGTGTGTTTCATATCCTAGGGTTAGCTCATAATTTATTATCTATGAGTAAACTAATAGATGCAGGTGTGCAGGTTGTATTTTTTGAAGTAGGTTATAAGATGGTTAGAGGTGCTATGATGATAGCTAAAGGTGTCAATACATACACTTTTTAAAAGCTTGATGCATGCACAATTCAGTGTAATAATACTTATATGAAGACTACATTTAAGGATACTCCATTAGATAAAGAGGTAATCACTATTTCTACAGATGGTTATGGTTTCTGGGTACCTAAGGGTGTTCATTCTTTGGAATTAAAAGTGCCTACAAAGAATACTATGTTAAGGCACCAAAGACTTGGCCACATTGGTGAAAAAGGTCTTAGGGCCTTAAAGAATAAAAACCTTGTTGAAGGTTTGACTAACTGTAATCTTGAATTTGATTTTTGTGAGCATTGTGTTTATGGGAAATAAAACCACATTTAGTTTTACTCTAGTTCTCATAAATCTAGTGGTGTATTGGATATAATTCATTCTGATGTTTTGGTCCTATTAATGTTCCTTCAATTTAAAAATCCATATATTATGTTTCATTCATTGATGATTATAGTAGGACATCAGTTTATTTTCTAAAGAGTAAATATGAAGTTTTTAGTCGCTTTAAAGAGTTTAAATTAATTGTTGAGTTACAGACTGAAAATAAAATTAAATGTTTGAGAACTAGTAATGGTAGTAAATTTTTATGTAATGATTTTGATAGATTCTATAAAGATAATGGTATACAGATACATAAGATAACTCCATATTCACCTCAACAAAATAGAGTTGCATAAATAATGAACAACACATTGATGGAGAAGACTAGGAGTATGCTTAGAGGTGTTGGACTAGAACAAAGGTTTTGGGATGAAGCTATAACCACTGCTTGCTAATTGATCAACATGTCTCTTACATCAAAGCTTGTTGATAAAATGCCTATGGAGGCATGGTATGGATGTAAGCCTTCAATGAGATATCTTAGAGTTGTTGGTTGTGAGGCATATGCATGTGTGCCAATGGAGAAGTGAATAAATTTGGAGAATAAGGCTGTGAATTATATCTTCATTAGTTATATCTATAGTGTGAAAGGTTACATGGTCTTGGGATCTAGTAGCACATAAGGTAATATATTATAGAAGTGTTATTTTTGTTAAATATAAGCCTTTTTTTATTACATTGTAGCCAAAGAAAATAGAAAAAAAGATGTGATTCAACTTCCTACGTCTGAGAAAGTTGAGTCAAGGCCACGATAAATACAAGAAGTTGAGGAGAGATCATCAATCTCTAAATCTTTTGAAAAGGAGGTAGATGAATCGGAACCTCCACCTCAACTTGTGAGAAGGTCTACAAGGTGTAGACAACCACCAAAAAGGTATTCTCTTGATGATTAGAGATGTATATTTTATTTTCATACTAATACCAATGAAATGAGATCTATAAAACAAGTTTTGGGTATGAATGATGCAGAGTCTTGGAAGGTTGATATGGAAGAAGAAATGGTAGCTTTGAAAAATAATGATACATGGGACCTTGTACCGTTACCTGAAGGACGTAAGCTCATTGGATGCAAATGGGTGTTCAATAAAAAGATTGGTTTAGATGGAAATGTTTAAAAGTACAAAGCTTGAATGGTTGCAAAAGAATACTCTTAGGTTGAGGGTGTTGATTATAGTGAGATTTTTTCTCTTGATGTGAAAATGACATCCATTAGATTCTTGCTTTATATTTTAGCAGCTCAATATTTGTAGATTTAGAAAATGGATATGAAGACTACTTTCCTTCATGGTGATTTAAAGGAGGAAGTTTATATGACACAACCATAACACTACATAGTGAAAGGCAAAATAAATTTAGTTTGCAAGTTAAATAAATCCTTGTATGGTCTCAAGCAGAGTCCTAGGATGTGGTACCAAAAAATTGATACATGTGTATTGAGTTTGAGATTTAAACGAACTAAATTTGATCGTTTGTGTTTATTATAAAATTGATGGTGATCATTTCCTATTTATTGCCTTATACATTGATGATATGTTGTTTATTGACAACAAGAAAGTTTTAATTTTAGAGCTTAAATATCAACTCAAAAAATTTGAGATGAAATATCTTGGTGCTCTAAGACACATTCTTGGGATGGAGATTAGAAGAAATAGAATAGAAAGTTATGATTTATCTAGAGTAAGTATGTGAATTCTATTTTACATAGGTTTAACATGCAGGATTGCAGAGCATTGTGTGTTCCTTTTTCTCTTGGAATGAAGCTATCTATAACACAATGTCCTACATCCCAATCAGAGATGGAAGACATGAGCAGCGTGTCTTACTTGAGTTCATTTGGAAGTCTGATGTATGCTATGATCTGTACTAGACTAGACATTGCCCAAGCAATGGGAGTTCTTTCTCATTATATGTATAATCCTGGTAGAGTTCACTGGGATGTAGTTAAAAGAGTCTTTAAATATTTGTGGGGTACCTCAAAGTATTCCTTATGTTATCATGGTAACATGATTGGAGATAAATGTCCTCTTGACATTCTTGGCTATGTGGATTTAGATTGGGCAGGTGATGTTGATAGTAGAAGATCCATCAATGCTTATGTGTTTATTTGGTGGTGCAATAAGTTGGATGAGTAAGCGACATGTTGTGGTCAGTTTATCCACTACAGAAGCAGAGTATATGATAGCTACTCATGCTTGTAAATAAGGCATTTTGCTTAAGATAATGTGTTCAAATATGAGGTTGAAATAGGGTGCAATGATAGTTTATTGTGACAATTAGAGTGATATTTTCCTAGCAAAGAACCCAACTTTTCATGACAAGACCAAACATATTGATCGGCAATATCATTTTATGAGAGACATGGTCAAGGATGGCAGGGTGAAGATGCTAAAGGTAGAGACTTTGAAGAATGTTGTAGATTCATTGACTAAGCCCTTGAGAATAGAAAAGTTGAGATGGTGTTCGGAGCCTATGGGCCTCTTGGCCCCTAGATGTTAAGTTCATGTTTGTATGGTTCCTCTAGGTCTTGCAAGGTATTTAATACGTGTAAAATTTTTAGAAATTGAGATGTCTCAATTTTGACAAGTCAAGACACTATTCATGAGCTACTATTCATAATCACTATTTAGGTGATGAATTGATAATGGTAAATTAGCAATGACTATGCAGATGATGTGGTAGGTGATGCAAGTGGTGATGTAGGTGTTGATGAGTTGTCATAGCCCATGGAAGAATCTACATGATGTAAGTGCATGTGAATGGAAGTGGGGTATACCACTCCACTATGGAGATAAGTTGTTATCTTTTATGATGCACATGATTTTGATTTAGATGCAAAATGACAAGATTGGATATAGGGCACACCTCTTAGTTGGCCTCATGATATTGAAAGGAAGGAGAAGTCAAAAGTTGATGGAGAATCTCTTGGAAGCATGTGGAGTCATATGGGATAATGGGGAACAAGTTACTATTATAGATTAGAGGCACATGTGAGAGTGGGGTGTAGTTTTGGAGGAATGTGAGAGTGGAGGATGATGTGTCATAATTGGAGGATCCACTTTTGACTCTTACACAAGACTACAAGCTTGACACTATCCATAAATAATTATGTCACTAAAGGGTGGCACATTTTTTCCTCACCCATGAAGTTTTCTCCATTATGCATTCTTATTTATAACTTCTATAAGTAATAAGTGTTCTCTTTTGTAATTAAATAAAGTAACTAAGATTTTTAAACTTGTAAGCTAGAGAGTTGTGCAAAGGCACTAAAGCTCAATGGAACTAGTTATTCTCATTTGTTTAGTATACTGGTGGTGCTCCTGTGAAAGCTTGCTCTACAAGTGTGTTGTAATCTTGGTGATATTTTTAATACATTGAGCTGATTTGAAGTGTGTGATTTTTATCCTGAAAGGGTTTTCCCCACATAATTACTTGTTATGGTATGCTATTATTTTAAGTTGTATGTATTTATTTTAATTATGTCATAATAATCAAATTTGTTTGCATATTCTTGTCTCTTGGTTAGTGTAGGAAATTGTTTCTATGATCTTGTATTCCTTTCATCAAGTTATTCATGTCTGAAAACTATAATATTAGGTTTCTCATCCTTGAGTAAGGAGATAAGTGAGATTGTGAAAAAAGCAAGCAATTCAAAGTGACATAGATAAGAAGAAAGTTTTTCATTGTTGGAAATTTGAGCAAGGAGATAGTTGACAGTTTTAATATCATGATATAAAAAGCAGTCTAAGGACTAAAGATTTATCATTCCCATCTAAGTCAACATGGAATTTTCATTGATTTCAAAGGTTGATGCCCTTGATGTCAATGAGATTGAATCTAATCATGTATTAATGCCAAAGGTTGAGTTGAGGAGACTTGTGGAATAAATCGTGTTTGTGAAATGCTCTTACTTAGAAGAGGCAATCGGGATAAGTCACAAAGAATTAAAAACCTGGAATAGTCTTGAAGAATTCCTTTGGAGGAATTTTTTTAGAAAGAATGGCAAGGACAATTCTTTCAAAAAAATTGTCAAGTCCTCGATCAAGTGGACCTTTTCAAAAAGTCCAAAGGGTATCTTTTGAACATTGTGAAGGGAAAGTGGACCTTTTCAAAAAGTCTAAAGGGTATCTTTTGAACGTTGCAAAGGGTATGTGGAAATTTACATAAAAGTCGAAGGGTAGATTGCAGAAAGTCTGAAGGGTATCTTTTGAACATTGCAAAGGGTATGTGGACACTTGTAGAAAACTTGAAGGGTAGATTGCAGAAAGTCTGAAGGGTATCTTTTGAACATTGTAAAGGGTATGTAGACACTTGCAAAAAATCCAAAGAAATGACATGGATAAAAAGTTTGAATAAATGCCTTGCAGACAAAAAGTCTAAAGAAATTATTCATGGATAAAAGTCTGAAGAAATGTCTTATAGAATTTTTTTTGAAGAAATGATGCGGATAAAAAGTCCAAAGAAATGACGTGGATAAAAGGTTCGAAGAAATGTCTTAGACAAAAAGTTAAAAGAAAATATTTTTGAAAGACATCTCCTATTAGAAGCCAATGATGAATTCTTTCAAAGAAATTGGAGGACACTTCAGGATGAAATGAACCCAGATAAAAAGTCCATGAAAATTGTCCCAAAGACACAAAAGTCTGAAACAATTTGTATAAAGGAACCTTCCGAAGGAATTAAAGTAATGTTAAAAGATGATCAAGTCTTGAAAGATCGACGTTGCAAGGAATGTTACAAGAATGCTAAAAAAATAAGATCATGCCAACATGTTGAAGTTTAACGCTTAATATAAAGGGTAAAGATCGAGCATATCAAGGATAATCAAAAGGAGAAAAAGTGAACCCATAATATAGAAAGTAGTTAGATACAAAAAGGGAACAAAAATAAGCTTGATGGTTAATGGTAAAGCAAGTATTAAAACTAATGCTGCTTTAAAAGATCAACAATTCATGTCTGATCAGTGCATTAGATCTAATGGTGCAAATCAAACTCAAATGATCCTCTAAGTGCACGCGCATTTGATAAGTGTCAAAAGGTCATAAGGAAATATCAAATAAATAAAATAATGTGAACCTGATGTGATGAAAGAAATAAAAAGCCCACAATCAATGTCTTCTAACTATTTGTAAAGGAACAACAAGAACTGGTGATGAACTCGACATATATTCATGGAGTTCAAGATAATTCAATCGAAATGATCGAGGAAGTGGCATAGTTAAGTAGAAGTGTAGATGCCAAAAATAGTAAAGGCATTTGAATGTTTTCGTTTGAAGCATGAATTGAGACACAAAGTCAAAGTCACATTGAATGTAGATCAGAAGTGATCAAAGAAGTGATGTAATTAAGTAAAGTAGAAGTGTGGATGCCAAAGATAGTAAAAAAATTTGAACTTTACTTTGTGAAGCATGAATCGAGACACAAAGTCAAAGTCACATTGAATGCAGATCAAAAGCTTGAATCGGTTAAGAATAGTTGAAGTGTGAACACTTTACAGATAGAAAACCCTAAGATGCATCTATCTATATATGTTACGGATAGAACATTTGAAAGAGTCTTTTGCTACTACTGTGATAATAATTAGAGTGTTAACTCAAAATTCTTGAGTGAGGACCTATGCAGACAACATTAAAAGGAAAAAAAATAATGTGTGTCAATATAGAAGATATCCAGACACAAAGAGAAAAAGGTAGATAAGCTGAGAAGACACAACGTAGGTGTAGTTACAAACAAGACTTGTAAGAGAAAAGTGAACAAGATTCATTCTAAATCTCTTTTGTATTTTGAAGTTACAGCTTCATTTCTCTGATAGGTTAGTGCCATCAAAAAAACTGAGTTGGTGCTCAGTTAGGAAGTTGACGCTTCCTTAGAGTGAGTGCTTTTGAATGTAACCAATGAGGTTTGTCTGTGAAACTTCTTTTCTATGAAGCTAGATTAAAATAGTAGCTTCTACTATATTTTCTCACCATGGTTTTTTCCTTTGGGTTTCCACTTAAAATTTTGGTGTTGATCATTCTTATGTGTGTGTATGATCTCTATTTTTATTCTTTACTTTGCATGTACTTTAAGTATTTTGTTTAAAAGTTTTAAGAACCAAGTTTTAGCTCGTCTACTAATTCACCCCCTCTTAGTAGATAGTGTGTTCAATAATTGGTATCAGAGCACAAATTCCTTAGGAGAAGCTTAATCAATTTGGGTAGATTATGGTTGCTGAACACAATGGCCTACCAAGAAGGATCTTCATCAAACAAGGATCCTTTATTCGATGGGTCTAATTAGGCTTTTTAGAACATAAGAATGGAAGCATACTTATCTTCCCTAGGGTTTGATATATAGATGTCATTGGTAAATGGTTACACAACTCCTGCTGTAACTCTTGTTGATCAGGTAGCCAAAAAGGCTTATGAAAACAATGTCAAAGCTAAGAATGTTATTCTTTGTGGATTGTCAAACTCTGAATTTGTCAAAATTATGCACTATTAGAGTGCAAAAGACATCTGGAATAAGTTAAAAAGTATCTATGAAGGAGATGCTAAAGTGAAATAGGCCAAGCTACAAATGCACAAAGGACAGTTTGAAAGCTTGAAAATGAATGAAGAAGAGAAAATAGCTGACTACCTCCTCAAGGTAGATGAGATATTCATGCCATAAGAGGTCTTAGAGAAACAATAGAAGAATCGACTATTGTCAAGAAGGTTTTGAGATTCCTTCCGTCAAGATATGACTCCAAAATTTTGACTATTGAAGAAGTGAGAGATTTGGACAAGCTTACCATAGATGAACTACATGGAATGTTCACAACCTACGAAATGAGGATGGGAGAGACAAACATAGTCCAGAGAGAAGCTACCTTCAAAGTAGTAAAGTCTAAAAAATAAGAAGCCTCTATGATTGATTCTGAGGAGATTGATGGTGAAGAAGCAAATTTTGTCAAAAAACTGAAGAAAGGATCAAGTAAGTATAAATAAAAACTTCTGTTCAAGTGTTTTAACTACGGTAAGGTAGGACACTTCATTATAAAATGTCCATTCAATAAGAAGGACAACGTTGAGTAATTAGAATATATCAAAAAGGTAAAACCACATTATGATAAGAAGAAAAGCATCTTCAAGAACAAAATGGGGTTATATATTAAAGAAGAAAGTGAATCAGTAGGAGAAAATAATAGTGACAACTCTGAGCTAAGAATGACTGTGTCTTTCTAGTTGAGGGAGATGAGTTCCTATTTATGGCAGAAGAATTCACCTCCTTGAATCAAGAACAAAATGAAGATGAAGATTGTAATGAAGGAGAAGAAAGTGAGATTGATCTTGAAGGTGAACTGGTGTGTGCTCTTGAAGAAATCAAAAATCTAAGAAAAGAAAACTCAACGCAAAAGAGGCATGAGAAGAAGGAGCTTGAAAAGGCTAATTAAATGATTGTGACGCTAAAAACTCAAGTTGAGGAAGCCAATAAAATAGTATAAGTCATCAAAATGGATCTTCGGTCAAAATTCAACGAATGCATGAGACTTGAAGCAGAAGTTGTAGCCTTGAGGAAATGACTTGAGAAGGTAAGAAACCAACTAAATAAAAGCTTAAAGCTAATGAAAGGATCATAAGCTCTTAGTGAACTGATCAATATGTACAATATTTCAAATGAAAAGTCAGGGCTTGGATACGATAAAGAAAAAGGATCCTCATCTTGTAAATCAATGAATTTGTATGATAACTTCAAGAAAGGAGGAGAAGCAAAAGATATGAACATTAAAGAAGCTATGAAGGCAAAGACCAGAAAGGACATGAAGACTATTCCAAGGAAAGATGCAAAAGGATACTTTAAAGTGGCAGACCTAAAAAAGTATAAAGTAAAATTTTTCAGTATACTACACCAGAGAATGTTATGACTAAGTATGTTACTTCCTTTTATGATTATTATTTTAACTGTAATCAATTTGGTCATAGGGCTATTGATTGCAAAGTCTTTCCTACTAGAAAATTTAATTTGCTAGTAGAAATTCATTTGCTCCTTTGATAGATTCAAATTTAATATGTTACAATTGCATTAATTCTAGAAATATAACTAAGTATTGTAGAGCTAACATTGCAATGATAAGAAAGTACAGCTTAGGCAAAGGTAGGTTTTTAAATGAGAATAGAGTTTCAAAGGCCACTTTTAAACAAAAGAGAAAGACAGATGAGAAACCCAAAAAGATGTGGAAGGTGAAAGATCAATCCTTGATTGCTCAAAAATCACTCCATGCCAAAGAGCAAAACTTGTGGGTCATAGATAGTGGCTTCTCAAAGCATATGACAAGGGTCAAATTTGAAACATGATGAGAAATTGGAGGACACTTCAGGATGAAATGAATTTGGATAAAAAGTCCACAAAATTTTTCCTGAAGACACAAAATTCTGCATCAATTTGTATAAAATAACATTTTAAAGGAATTAAAGCAAGGTTAAAAGATGATCAAGTCTTGAAGGATCAACGTTGCAATGAACACTACAAGAATGCCAAAGAAAATAAGATCATGCCAACATGTCAAAGTTTAATACTCAATACAAAGGGTAAAGATCAAGCATATCGAGGATAATTGAAAGGAGCAGAAGCGAACCCATGATATAGAAAGCAACAAGATTCAAAAAGAGAAGAAAAGAAGCTCAATGGTTAATGGAAAATTAAGTATTAAAACTATTGTTGCTTAAAAGATCAATGGCTCATGTCTGATCAATGCATTAGATCCAATGGTGCAAAGCAAAATCAAATGATCCTTCGAGTGTACGCACATTTGACAAGTGTCAAAAGGTCATAAGGAAAGATCAAATAAAGAAAATAATGTGAACTTGGCATGATGAAAGAAATAAAAAGCCTACAATCTATGTCTTTTAACTGTCTGTAAAGGAATAACTAGAACTGGTGATGAACTTGATATATCTTCATGGAGCTCGAGATAATTTAATTAAAGCGATCAAGGAAGTGGCATAGTTAAGTAGAAGTGCAAATGTCAAAGATAGTAAATTCATTTGAACGTTGTCATTTGAAGCATGAATCAAGACACAAAGTCAGATTCACATTGATTGCAGATCAGAAGTGATCAAAAAAGTGATGTAGTTAAGTGCAGTAGAAGTGTAGATGCCAAAGATAGTAAATAAATTTGAACATTGTCGTGTGAAGCATGAATTGAGACACAAAGTTAAAGTCACATTGAATGTAGATCAAAATATTGAACCAATTAAGAATAATTGAAGTGTGAACACTTTACAGAAAGAAAACCTTAAGATGCATCTGTCTATATATGCTATGAATAGAACATTTGAGTCTTTTGCTACTACTGCGATAATAATTAGAGTGTTAACTCAAAATTATCAAGTGAGGACCTATGCAGATAGTGTGAAAAGGCAAATAAAATAATGTGTGTCGATATAGGAGATATCTAGATATAAATATAAAAAGTCAAATAAGCCAATAAGACACACAACGTAAGTGTAGTTACAGATAAGACTTGTAATAGAAAAGTGAACAAGATTCATTTTGAATCTCTTCTATATTTTGAAGTTGCAGCTTTATTTCTATGATAGGTTGGTGCCATCAAAAAAACTGAGTTGGTGCTCAATTAGGAAGTTGACACTTCTTTAGAGCGGGTGCTTTTGCATGTAACTAGTGAGATTTGTCTGTGAGACTTCTTTTCTATGAGGTTGGATTAGAATAATAGCTTCTAGTAGCTTTTCTCATCATGGTTTTTCCCTTTAGGTTTTCACATAAAAATCTGGTGTTGAGCATTCTTATGTGTGTGTATGATCTTTGTTTTTGTTCTTTACTTTGCATGTACTTTAAGTATCTTGTTTAAAAATTTTAAGAACAAAGTTTTATCTCATCTACTAATTCAGCCCCCTCTCAGTAGATAGTGTGTTCAACATTCATGTGAGGGAGTTTGACTGCCTACCCACCAAAACTCACCCTCTGTCTTTGATAGATGAATGAAAATGGAAAAGGATGAATTAAATAACTCTCCTTTAAAATATCCCTCAAATATATCTCGAAACAATATTTTTTTAATGCAAAAACAATGAAAAAGTCTCTTTTAAAAAAATACCCCTTCCACCTTACTAATCCACATCCTTTATGCACTCAGTCAAAAAATAAAGTCTCCCTCCACTCAGTCAAAATCACCCCACTAAAAATCATTCTCCATTTCATAATCAAATACACTGTAAATATTATCACCACTCTTATTCCTATCATAATCACAATAAACCTCGCCATTAACCTATAACTTTTTTTAACAATTTAATAATGACAATATTTAACATTATTAAAAGAAAATAAAAAATGTTTTTAAATGGTCAAAAATCACAAATTTTGATGACAATTTTTTTAATCCAAATTTGTGGTTTTTGTCCATTTAAAAAAAATCATTTTGATAATGTTGAACATTGACATTATTAAATTGTTAAAAAGGTGGCAAAGCTTAAAGGTGGGGTTTATTGTAATTATGACGGACATAAGGGTGGAGGACAATATTTATGATGGAGTTAATTGTAAAAGGGAGAATGATTTTTGATGGGGTGATTTTGATTGAATGGAATGAAAATTTATTCTTTGACTAAGTGTATAAAAGAGTTGGATTAGTGCAGTGGAAGTGCCCATTTTTTAAAGGGATTTTTTATTATTTTTTGTATAAAAACAATATATTATTTTGAGAGACATTTGAGAGAGATTTTAAAAGAGAGTTATTTGTTTTATCTCTTTCCATTTTCATTTGTTTTTTGAAGACAAAGGGTGAAGTATGGTTTGGTAGGTAGTCAGACCCCCTCACATGCAAAACTTTCTTCTTCTTTCATTCACTTTGCTTGCTTGCTTTTTCCACAATCTCATTTCTATCTCCTTATGGATATATTTTTTGACCGAGATAGACGTCTGATACAAGTACCCTATTTTTCAAACCCACAGATGTATTTTCAACTATGACCAATGTTTCATTCTTTTGAGTGTCCTTTGTACACTTGTTTATCACTTATTGTACTTTGATGCATTTTGGGTGGTAGCCAACACCCATTTTGGGGAGCATTTTTAAAAGCAAAATTGTTTTTTTTGCCAATTTAAAGGAAATGTAAGAGTCAAATTGTGTTTGATGTTGAAATAATTTCCCCAAGAAATAATTGTGTTTGACCCTATTGGGGCTTGTCACCCCTAAACCCCCACACCTTGGTCTATTATGCAATACTTTTGGTATACTTTATTCTAAGTGTCAAAAACATTTTATATCAAGCAGTCAGATCCCCTCATAGTAACTTTTTATTTATACTCTTTTATTTTTGTATACAGACATATTTTCAGCAAAGCATGACATCCAACTTTTGCGTATACATTGTTATTTTATTCTCATTTGTGGACACATTTTCAGTGAAACCTAACATACTATAGGTGGTTATTTTTATAAACTAATTCTTTCAAGTGTGTTTTTCATTCATCATGAGTTTTATCACCATTTTCCACACTCTTCAATTAGCCCATAACATCCTCTCTTCTGAACTTCACACTTGTACCTAACATTATTATAGAGTGTGCCCAATAGTTATTTTTTACATACTTGTAGTTTGTGCATTGTCTACTTTGACACACTTGTAGTTTATATCATGAATCCTTCAAGGATTATTTCTTAGCATCTTGCCTTGTTTTGTGGAGACACCATCACCTTTACTCAGACCTAAAAAACTTGAAATTACAGTTTTCAAACATGATCAACTTGACACACATTTAGTTGTTACTTAGTATTATAATGTTATGATTTTTTCACCCACTCCTATATAGGGATCTTCATTCACCATTCTTCATCATTTAGGGTGGATTTGTGATCATTATTGGAGACATTAGAAGCATTCTTGGTGTGAACACTATAGATATTTCTTCCACTATTTAGCTTCATTGACTATGCATTTATCCTATTTTTTATGTTCTTTTATTGTTTTTAAGCTCATTACTCAATAATTATTTTTTTTTGCACTTGTAAATCCCTACTTTGCACACTTTTTTTGAGTGTTTGTTGGATTCTTCCATTATACATAGATATCTTATCAATCACTTTGTTAGAACACATCTGAGGATTGTTATTTTTCTCAGTGGCATTATTGGTGGCTTTTTATTTAGTGACACCAGTGTTGCATCCCTACCAGTATTTGTGATCACTTATCATCATTTTAGCCAACTTATTCAGATACTTTCATTATCATCTTCTCTAAATCCACCATCAAGTAAGGGTGTTCAATAAATGCTTCTGTGGGTTAATTATTCCACCTAGCATTTTGGATAGTAATGTTCATGTTCATTGATCCTCATGTTCAACAAAAATTCCTACTTTGACTTGACATTTATAACAACTTGACATCCATGTATTTTGTCAAGATGGATTGACATCCATAGGGACACTTGGCTTCACATTGCATCATTTTTTTGTGCATGGGTACTTTATCAAGCCTTGTAACTAAGACCTATTTTTGTTGTATTATATCTCTCTAAGTTTTGCTTAAGGGAGGGTTTTAGATTAGTTTATTAAAATTGATTGAGATTATTTAGGGTTAATCAAGTGTTCTCATGTAATTAGTACACATAGGCCCTTATCACTCCTTAGTGGGGCCATTGGCCACACCACTTAGTCCTCGATGGAGGACACTAAACACACAACTCAATTTTTAAATGGGGACACTGACCTCACCACTTAGTCCTTAGTGAGAGACAATGGTATCATCACTCACCTATTGGGAGGGCCTCCGATTTGCCATCCACTCACCTTTCACTCTCCTATATATTGATACTCTTGGAGTTAATTAAGAATGGAGAGAGGGAGATGGAGTTGTGAAGGCTTCTCATTATAATGATCTATTTATGAATAATAGATAATGTTATTATTTGAGCAATGAGTCTTTCCTATCTGAGGTAATGAACTCTAAGACAGACCTTGGGTGAGTGCCTTGAGCACTAACATCCATGTATAAACAAGCAAAATAATAAAGTAAGAATTTCATATGGAATCCTCCATAAGGATAACTTACTTCACCCCAAGTATAGATGAGTAAAGCATAATTGACACAGATGGTAAGAATGAAATAAACCATCTACATATGAGGTGAGAGGTTTGAACAATCAAATATTTGTTTCATAAGAATAAGTGTCAAATGCATTGGATGATCCTTAAAAAGTGAAGAATAGTCCTTTGTCAAATTTGTATTCGATCTAGGATTGTTTGATGACGTAAAAAAAATAGGAGTATTGAAAACACCATGACATAAAAGTCTTGAACTAGAAGTCTATGAGTGTGTGTGAGAAAGAAAAAAAGAATCATCAATAGGAAGTGAAATAATAAAGCTCATGTTTTACTCTAAGTCCTTTACAAGAGTATGGCATACAAATATGTGAGCATTGCAAACAAGTTGTCCTGAAGATACAACACATGTAGAAGGATCAATGCCATAGTGACCTTGCTAAAGAATAGGTTGAATATGAGCGACTATACCCTATAAGGATCCACTAAAACCCATGCCTATGTAGCCCACACAATTGAATATGCAATATTCAAATCCAAGAGTATGTTTTTTAAAGTAACTAGGCACATAAATAGGTGGATCCAAAATGGGACAAGCAACAAATACAATAGTGGGAGAAACAACAAGCTCCAAAACACAAAGTGCAAAAATAACAAGAGCAGGGGTTGGATGTACTACATTTATATCATGAAAAATAGATGATGAATATGCCTCATCCAGAATAATAAAGTCTTCATTAACAATTGAAGAAAGAGGAATAGGGAGATATTTAGGAGGAAATAATGCCTTATTTGGATCACCATCACGAAATAGGCCATCACTAAATGAAGAGGAATCTGGATCCTTATCACTAGCAAAGGACAAATATTCATGAGAAGGAGGAAGTGCCAAAAGTTCCTCATCCATGTCACTTACAAGAGACAAATATAGAGTAGTGGATGATGGAGAAACATCATTAGTGTCATCATCAAAAGATAAATCCTTGTTGATAGGAGGAGAAAGAAATGGAACAGAAAGAGGTGGAGTATAAGAGGGTTCAAAAGACCCAAAAGACTCGGTATCCTCACCAAATAAGGTTGAAAAGGTGTTACAAACAACCTTGGGTGATGTTGTAGTTGTAACACAGGAATGGAGACTATAAAAAACATTGAGAATTATTAGGCCAAGAGAGTGCCCCTATAGAGATGCAATCAAATAAATATCTTCCTCAGTAAAATGTGGAATGTCACCATGAACAAATCTAAAAAATAAGGAAGAAATTGGGAAGAAGAAGAACAACCTTAGGGGAAAAAAACCCTTGATAATTTAATGTCTCCCAATGAAAAAAACTAGATTTAATGTCTTATGACGATAAAAACACCCCCTACATATAAAAATAACTTCTTGTTTTAAGGTCTTTTGACAAAGAAAAGAAAATCACTCCCCCTTACACAGGAAAACAACATTTTGTATTTGATTATGAAAGATGTCTTTCAATAACTAACCCTTCCCTTTTATAAAAAAAAATTCCTTTTTTGTTTTTTTATAAAAACATTAGGGGAAAGGGGTCAACCTCTTGACCACTTCAAAAAATGTTCTAGAAAAATATTTACTAGTCACTGTGGCTATAAAACATATTTAAAAAGTATATCAGACAAAGTCTTATTTAACATTTAAAACTTGCATATTTTGAATTATAAAAACTTGCCTATTGTATAAATTTGTGACTTGGTAGAAAGTTTCACTATGATGAAGGCATTTGAATTCTTGAATATAGGTTGAATTACATGGTTGTAGATTGGGTCTGGAGGAATTTGCTGACACCAAGAGAAGATGTTACAAGTCATGTAATGGGTGGTTTGGCTCATAATCCCATGGAGACCTTAGAGTAGTGTTGTCACTAAATCTTGCACCCTAGAAGAGGGTGTTCAAGCCACTTCCAGATTTGGGAAACATAGGAACACTTCCAGGTATGTGGGTGTACCTATAGTGGAAGTGAGCCTCTAGATTGAAGGGCTAGCTCCCTGAGTGTGTCTTGGAATGCTTATCACCTAAACTAGTACTTACTTGTGGAGAAAAGAGTTAGAAGTTACATGAAATGAACCTAATCTAAAGGGGTGATACACCAAGATGTTTTCCACATGACCATCGTACTCCATTCACTAAGAAACAAATCATACAAACTAGTCTCAAAGTCCTAAAGGACTCTAACATGAGTATTTCAATATAGAGGTGAGATGTGTGAAGCAATACAAGGCAAATGAACCAGAGGGAAAATTACACACTCAAAGGATAATCATACACTTAAAAAGATCCTAACACACTTGAATACACTCTATATGACCTATTAGAATAATAAATTTTGCATAAACATGAAAGGATAAGGGAATAAAGGATAGAGAATTATCGCTTTGCATCACCATACATCACTTGCACACTTAGAAAATTATTCAAAAACTCAAAACCAAAATAGCATTAATAGTCAAAGGTAAAATATGACATCAATATAGTAGGGCTTCATCATACATGGTGTGGTATTAGATTATAAAGGCCAAAATGGAAGCTACTTATAGAATTTTAGAAAGAGGAGAAAAAAATGAAGTTCAAAGGTCACTAGAACACATGTCTAGCTGATAGGAGGAGTTACACATGTAGGAAGATGGATTCAGAAATAGACCATATAAGGTCTAATGGGACAAATGGCTCTCAAAACATAGAACTCTTGAAATATGGCATGGAACTCCTTTTGATATGCACAAGAAACTACCTTTCATCATGGATCATCTCTTGAGCATTTGAAACTAAATTGGAAAGAGCTGACACATATGCTATGACAGTCATAATGCATTCTCCTAGTTGTTATCTATCTTCTAGACACTTATATTCACCATCTATAGTCAGTCATTGGTTTCTTGGACTTCATTCTTCACATTTGGTAGTCATTGTTTATCTCGGATCTTTGACTAAGCTCTAATGTCAATCCATGAGTCTGAGGTGTTCGCTTTGCTACAAAATCCTTTGATCCCACATTTTTGCCTATGTGGCATTCCATTTCCATGTTTCTCATTCCATTTCAAAATATGTTTTTCATCATTTGGGAATGTAGCCTCATCTTATCCATCTAGAATCTCATCAAATTTTCTCTATTGATCTCCTATGGAGTCTCTTCGATTTGACTTTCAATATCGGCCATTGATCTATGACCCATGCATCTGAGATCATGACATTTGGAAGCATTGTGTGCTTTCTATGGATCCTTTGAATCTTTAAATCAATGCACACCATTAAATCTTATCTATATGATTCAACATGTGTCATTGATCTTAGCTTGATTGAACATCAGTTTGCCACTTGATAATCTCATGTTCGATCTAGGCTCCTTGACCTTTAACTCAATGCACATTATTGGATCTCATCTATATGATTTAATGCATGTCATTGATCTTATCGTGATTGAATATTGTTTCTCCACTAGGTAGTCTCACATTCGATCTGGGCTCCTTAACCTTTGACTCTCACTCGTACCGTTGATCTACTTTTGCATGATCAAACATACACCATTGGATCTATTAGACCCACTGACATCACCTTCATCCATGCATTTTTATATCTGATATGAACATCTGATATCTCACCACTTGGTAGTTCTATGTTTGAGATCAAGATCTTTTAGATATTTTGAACTTAAATGGTTAGTTATCGAATCCTAAACTTGACATTCCCGTGCACATATTACACTGTTGGTTCAACTTTAAAGACTTAGATCTTGAGACAAAAAACTCATCAAGACCTCAAACTTGTAGGAGATAATCTTTGCACAAAGGGACATTTTTATGTAATTATTTGACCCTAGTTGACTTCCCAAGTGCATTTATAAAATGTGCAACCATACTACCCTATTCATTCATGTGTGACATGCCACGACGGCCTGAATCTTCTTCAAATAAGCTCTTCCAACCATGAAGTGATCAAAACTAGGTGATTGCTTCTATTCAACATGATGACCTTCCCATAACAACTGTAGATGTTTATTCATGGTGGAGAATTGTGCATACACAGGATGGTTGTTACAGTCCACCCTTGTCATTTGAAGGGCTATTGCTCACTCAGATGACTATGCATGGAAATGCAGGGAATGATTGCTCAATAGATATCTGAGACTTGTGTAAGCCTTCTTCATGTCTCTGATTTCTTGAACACTATGAAAACTTGTCACTTTCATATATGACTCTAAAATGACCCCTAAGACATCAAATGACACAAGGACTAAACTAGACTATGACCAAAGCTAAAATGGCATATGAAATGACATAAAATGAACTATAACACACCCTATGACATTATAATAAGCCCTTATATAAGTTTTGACTATATGTGGTTGACCCATTTTGACTTGTGGTAAAGATGGTCAACATTTTTGGTGATTTCCCAAGGGTGGTATGCTTGTTATGCCAACTATTTGCCTAATCCTGTCTATTGGGTTACGAAGTCACAAGTATACAAGTTTGACACATAAATTGCCTTTGACAATACATCAAACAACAAGAACAAGAATCAAAATAAAAAACACACATGCATCATGAGCACTTATGGAACATGACATAATTGAAAGAAAAGACACACACCTATTCTACTATTAACAAAATTGACCTTTACTCCTCAATAACAACGTTTCAAATCTATCCCATTCACAGGGATAAATAACTCTTCCCCATTCATCCTTACTAATTGGAAAGAATTGATTTACTTGCACTTGATGATGACATTTGACCCACTCCATAAGGTGTCAAATTTGGTATGCCTCCCTGGTTTTGCTCTATCTTCATCCCACTTCAATACTATGTCACCTTGAAATGATCTTAAAGTTGCCTTCGTCAAAAGACCTTTTCATTAATACTTGGTGATGCTCCATAGCTTTATGAGATTTATCTCTAGCCTCTTGCAACTCCATTAATTATGTCAGTCTCACCTCCATTGAAGTGTTTTCAAGCAGCTCTAGTTGATGTGATAACTCTAAGGAAGGCAACTCTTGAGAGATAGACAACCTATCTTCCCTTTCATAAACAAGCACAAAAAGAGAATTATCTATTGACCTCTTGGGAGTTATCCTATTAGCCCATAAGGTTGTCTTCAATTTGGTGTGCTAATCCTTTTAGTTCTCCTCTAAGGTCCTCTTGATGATTCTGATTATATTCTTGTTAGTAGATTCAGCCAACCCATTACCTTGAGGGTAATAGTTAGATGAAGTACTCAAGAATATTCCATTACTATTTTCCCAATCAATTATCTTAGCACCCATAATAACAAGAGGATTGTCTAAAATAAAAGTATAAGAGGTGTCAAACCTTGTTATGATGCTCTCAGAGAACTCCAAGATAGAAATATCATTAGCTTCCTTCAATATTACTGCCTCAACCCACATTGTAATGTAATCAGTTGTTATGAGTATCCATTTATGACCAACACTTGATAGGGGTTTATCATACCAATAAAGTCAAGACGCCATTGCATGGAAGGTTGATCTACTTGGATAGGCTTCAAAGGAAGAGATACAAGTCTTTGTTTTCCTACAAAGAAAGCACATTATACATACTTTCTCACCCAAGAATGGCAATCTTTAAAGAGGATAGGCTAATAATAACTTGCCTTCATGATATTGGTAGTTGTGGTTATTAGAAAGAAATGACCTCTTGTTGTCCCATCATGGAAATTCTCAAGCGACACCCAAAAATAATAATTATCAATGCATCTCAGTATCACACCATTAATGTATCTTCTAAAGAGCACACCATCCACAAGACAAAAGGGAATATATTACAACTATATCTCCTTTGTGATCTACTCAAACCATTAGGATACTCACCACTTTGAATAAATTTGGTGGCATCTTTTTTCCAACTCTGTAGAGGTAAGGAACCAACTGATTGGGAACAATCATGATTGATTAGAGCCTCTTCCTTTGACACATGAAGATATAAAGCTAGGTGTTCACAAAGGCCTTTACCCCTTATTAACTTGGTCACCTTGATATCGACATCATATTATATTACTTTAGTGATCCACTCTGCCCTCTTTTCACTAAAATCTTTTCTCAAGAGAAAATCTTTGGTGCTAGGATGAGAGACCATAATACTAATCCTATTATTTGAAACCATATGTCTAAATTTATTTAGTCCCCTTACAACAATGACTTGTTTCTCCAAAAAGGTGTACTTGAATTCATAATCTTTTAGACCTTGACTAAATAATGCAATTGGCTGATCCACACCCTCATCATTCTTTTGAATCAACATGACTGAGATAGTGTCAAGGTTAGAAAATAAATACAACATGAATTATTTAAAAAAATTAGGGTTCACAAGAGTAGGATCTTGTGTAATTTATTTATTTATGGATTCAAAACTTCTCTTACCCTCTTTGGTCCAAGAAAAGACTTGGTTCTTCCTAAGCATGTCTATGATAGGTTTCACCAAAGATGCAAAACCAGGAATGAACCTCATTACAAAATTTATCTTGCCTAAGAAAATTTTATGACATTCCTTATGCAAGGGCAATGATAAGCTTAGAATAACCTCTATCCTTTCAAGATCAATAGTCAAGCCATCCTTGGAAATAATATCTCCTAAGAGCTTACCTTCATGGATAACAAAGATGTAGTTTTTGGATTGAGGGATACTCCATATTGCCTACATCTTTCAAAGACTTACCTCAAGTGTTTCATGTGTTCATTATCATCTTTAGAAAATACTTTTATATTATATATATAAATCAACATCTCATTGATCAAACCTTTGAATGCCATGTCCATTGCTCTTTGAAAAGTGGTATCAACATTTGAAAAATCAAATGGCATATTTATATAAGAAAAAGTCTTCCATTTAGTAGTGAATGTTGTCTTAAACTGATCATCCTCAATCATGAGATTCTGATTGTAACATGAATATCCATCTAGAAGATAAAAGTGTTGAGAACCTAAAACCATTTTCAAAATCTACTCCATTGAGGGTAAAGGATAGTGATCTTTAAATGACGCTTTATTAAGATCTCTAAAGTCCACACAAAGTCTTATATCCCCATTATTATTAGCTACCCATGTTAAATTATTGATAGAAAATATTGTTTCAGATTCAAAGAGTTTAGTGATCTCTAACCTCATGAGTTGCTCAACCTAGGGATTGATGGGTCTTTGTTTTTATTTAACTGGTTTAACTCCAGGTTCAAATTCAATGGTATGGTGTACTAGGATAGGATAAAATCCTTTGAGGTCCTTATATTTCCAAGCAAAGATATCATGAAACTCTTTACATATCTCAATGAATGCTTGCTTCTCTAATGTAGAACATACATTACCTAATTCGAGAAGTTTATCTTTGAAGATCAAGACTCTTTCATAGTTATCCTCTTTTGTAGACATACATTTTCCTTCATCTTTTGATCATATTTATTGAATATACTTTCTGAGGTTACTAAACCCTTTGGTATCTTATTGGTTCTTAGCTGCACAATCTGATAACCAAATTATTCTTGAAGTCTCTTTTGATTTCTTGAAGAAAACTCAGCCTCATTTTGCAACAAACATACAATGTGTTTGTCACTATCAAATAATTTGCAAGACACTTAATTATCAGGTATAGAGGGTCTAATAATGATCTTAATATGATATTGCTTCCCCTCTTCTTTTCTTTTAATTTAAGTATCAAATTGAGCTCCTATGGCAGCTAGTCTATTAGCATGATTATTCTATTCCATTAGGACTGACTGTATGTTGAATACATTGAAGTCTTCAAATAAATCCCATACTCTATGTTTATATGAATTGAGAAAAGAGTTCTTAGCATCAACCACATTCCTAACTTGATTCATAACCAATTCGCTATATCCATATACTTGCAAATTCTTGATTCCCTTTCTCCTTGTCCATTGAAGGCCATGAATTAAACCTTCATACTTAGCCACATTGCAAGTACAACTTAAATAGAACCTTTATGAATCATAATATTATTGTTTGGATGGATAGACCAAAATGACACCATCTCCTACACCAACTTTACTTTTTGAACCATCAAAAAACATCTTCCACATCTTAACATTTCCATCTCCTTCTTTGGTAAGTAGATGTGTTGGTATTCCTTTTTCATGTATACAATACACTCCTAAATCTGTTTCCTCTATGAAAACATAATGATCATGCTCATAAGTGTTATTTATATATTCATCAAGAAACAAATATGAAATTCCCTCAAGCTTGGAAGAAGTGCCATCATCTATAATAGAATCTGTTTTCTTCATGGACCACACAATTCAAATTAGAACTTATTTCAATGTAAGGTTCAATATGAAACCTTGCAAAAGGTTGTATCCTAATTGTTACCTTGGCACCATACCTTGTTATAAAGGCTAAGAAGGAATAATCAACTGATAGGTAGCCACCTATCTTGTCTATAAAGTCCCTTGATAAGAAGATTGCAAAGTGGGGTAAGAGGTCGACAATAACTATATCTTGAAGGATAGGAAAACTAGGACAATCATGAAAGAAAACCTTGAAGGTTTTTTTATCAATCCTATTGTTTTAGTAGGTGAACCATATAATTGGAGGACCCCTTTTCTATGTATCTCATATTTTAATCCTAGCTTATCAACTACAACTTTGGACATGACTAAGGTACAAGCTCTAATATCAATTATGCAATTGTGTACCAACTTGTCACCTATAATGAGATTGAGGTAAAATGGTGGAGGTTTATTAGCCATAGTAAATGGTTCAACATTAATATTAGAAGCAATTTCAAGGACAACATGACTAGGACTTTGTCTTGGAGGTGAATAAATAGTAGGAATAGTGGACAATTGCTTTTGTAACAACTCTTTTTGGCCAGGCATATGGAGGACATCCCACAAAGAGATTGATGCTTTGGCATTTTTCATGGAATCCACTTTTTTTAGGGAAATAGTACTCACCTTTTCTTGAGTCCTTGGAGGCAAATTAATTGCCTGGAGCTTGAGGAATAGAGATACTTTGAGCAAACCTTATCACATTTTGACTTGAAGGAGGTGTAGGAGCTTTTAGAGTTGTCATACTTGCAACCATGTTGTGCTTCCTAGGAGGATCATTGGATGAGCTTGTAGGCATGTCATTGTCACATCCTAGACCCTTTCTCTTAGACCTTGTATTTTCTATAATAGAGGTTCCTTGATTGAGTACAAAAGTGTCTTCCACTAAGAAGTTGGTGAAACTTTCTCCATGAAGCTGTCAATCCTCATTTGCTTGCATCATGAACTCATCTTCAGCTGATAAGAGAGGAGTAACTCCTCCTTGAGTAATAAGAGATTTATCTCCACCTTCATTAGCATCCATGAATTTTTCTTGTTTATAATATTCTCCTTGTACCAAATTGCTATGAACTGGTACCATCTCTCTTGCATTGGTGATAGAATTAGGATTGTACACATTAGCAGACCTATTGGGGTTAGGCTGTCATTAGCCTCTTCCTCTTCCATATTGTTGACCATATTATTGTTGGTAAGGATATGAATTTTTATGGACACCTTGATACATATTTCCTTGCCTATTTTGAGCTTCTAGAACTTGGCATCTTGACTCAAAAACTTAGACGTTGACTACCAATCAACATCATTTTTTGCTTTCTTAGGAGCAACATTGGGCTTGGTATTGGTATTACAAATTTGGGCTACATCTAGAGAATTAGAAAACATATGAGACAATGGAGGAATAGACACCTTAGGAGGTAACCTTCCAACTTAGATGAGGCCATTCTCAACTTTGATAGTAATTTCATATGCTTTGGGAAGAGTGGAACCACCCATGGATTGAAGCATGATAGAAATTCCAATAACAATGGCTCTCAAGTAGGTAGGAAACACAAAACTAGAAGGTGGCCTCATGGGAGGAAGCAATCTATGCCAAGTCTTTTGAAACCTCTCATTTAAGTCATGCATTATTTTTTTAGATCCTCTTTTGATCACATTGAGATGATGTATTAGAGAGGCATGGTCACTTTCATTTCCAAATCTTGAGGTCAACAACACTCTAAACTCATCCCATGGTATGATGCATCCAATTTCTAGAGTCATATATCAATCAAGAGCCTTCCCTTTAGGAGACATGGAAAGGAGTCTAATGGCAATGTTCCCTTGAATGATATTGTGAAAGCTACAAAAGTTAGAGACATCTCTGATGTGTTCACTAGGTGTAATATGACTCTCACCATCGAATGTGGGCACACATTTTGTGGCATTAAGAGGAATGGCATCATATACTTGAAGGTGAATTGGATTTTTAGTATTGAAGGTAGAGAAAGAATGAGATCTAACCATGTCTTCTTTAAGATCTTCAATTTCTTCAACCTTTTCACTGTCTTGGCTTCCTTGGCTAGAAAAATCCTCTTGATCCTTAAAGGGTAGATTAGGATGAGGATATTGAACTTCAAGAGGAAGTTCAGGCTGAATAAGTGGGTTAATGGGGTTGAACACTCTACTAGATGATGACCTAGTGAGAACCATGAATTATTATAGCAATTTTATGATAAAACAATTAACTTAAACCAGATTTACCTTGATGGAGTCACCAAATGCTGAGTAACACACAAATTTGTAGTTGATGTTGTCAAGATCAACTTTAACCTTGACAAGTTATCTTGAAGATAATGATCTCACCGAGCATGCTAGAACTATTGTCAACAAATCTTACACCCTAGAAGAGGTTATTCAAGTCTCTTCCAGATTTGGACAACATGGGAACACTTATAAGTATGTGGTTGTACCTATAGTGGAAGTGAGCCTCTAGATTGAAGGGTTAGCTCCCTAAATATGTCTTAGAATGCTTATCACTTAAAATAATACTTGATTGTCTGGAAAAAAATTAGAAGTTGCATGAAATGAACCTAATATAAAGAGGTGATATACCAAGATGTTTTCCACATGACTATCATACTCCATTCACTAAGAAACAAAGCATACAAACTAGTCTCAAAGTCTTAAAGGACTCTAACATGAGTATTTCAATATAGAAGTGAGATGTGTGAAGCAATACAAGGAAAATGAACTAGAGGGTAAATTGCACACTCCAAGGATAATCATACATGTTGGGGATCAACCAACAATGGATTACACTTGTGAAAGCAATAAACGCGAAAATAAATCAGATAGATAAGCAACTAGAATGATAAATAGCACAGAACAAGAGATATAAGAAAACACCCTGAAAACTTGTATTAAAACTCTTTACAATAGGAATACAATTGAAGAAACTTCGTTCTTCCACACCTCTCTCAGATGCACACAAGATCTCTCACTAGATCTCTATTCCTCAAGAGCTCTCTCTCTCAAGTACACTCAAATCCAACAACCTGGATTGATGCAACTCAGTACTGTCCTTCAAACATTCACAATGTTCTACTCATACTCACACATTCAACATACTAAGCTAAAAAGATCTTTCCTACATATAGAATTAGGAAACTTGAGCATGCTCTTACAACAAACAGTTAAGCCTCTTGAACAAGGGCTCTAAAAATAATATTGCTAATAATAGAGACGCGAGCTTGAGACTACAACTCAAACTCATCATGCAAACACTCGCTTCTGTCCTTGGAAATCACTTTCTGGACACACAGGTAACTGACGTCGGTTCCTGCCTGTTCGCCTGTGACTGTCACCGGCCGACACTACTGCCGACGTCGGTGCCTCTGCAACTGCAACTGACCGATGTCGGTCGCTCCTGACCGACGTCGGTCGCGTGTCTGTGTAGACCCAAACCTGTTTAAAGTCTGCTCCTTGGTGAAGCTTTTAGCTCCACACCCTAAAAATCTCCCACTTGGAGATAAACAGCTGCACCAGTACCTATACAGCAACATCTTCTAGCTCCTCCATCTTCAACTCAATCATGAAGACCAATAGAAGTTGAATGAAGATTCAACTTCTCCTTTGTAACCGGCTTTGTTAGCATATCAGCAGGATTCTTGTCTGTATGGATCTTCTCCAGCTTCAACTCACCATCTTCCAATACCTGCCGTATGAAGTGGTACCTTAGCTGTATGTGCTTGGTTCTTGAATGAAAAGCTGAGTTCTTAGCCAAATGGATTGCACTCTGACTGTCACTATACAATCTGCAACTCCCATGCTCCCTTCCAAGCTCTTCCATGAATCGTGTCATCCATATCATCTCCTTGCTAACTTCTGTGGCTGCAATATACTCTGCTTCTGTAGTTGACAAGGCAACAACCTTCTGCAACTTAGATATCCAGTTAACCGTTGTTCCACCTACAGTAAAAACATAACCTGTGGTGCTCCTCCTGCCATCCAAATCACCTGCCATATCTGAATCTACATAACCATGTAGAGAAGTATCTGAACCTCCATAGCACAAGTGTCCACTGCTGGTTCCTCTAAGATATCTAAGGATCCATTGAATTGCTTTCTAATGTTCCTTACCTTGATTGGCCATATACTTGCTTACTACTCCCACTGCTTGGGCAATATCCGGTCTAGTACACACCATTGCATACATCAAACTTCCTACCGCGGAAGTATATGGAACCTTACTCATGTACTCTACCTCATCATGTGAATTAGGACATTGTTCTTTACTCAACTTAAAATGTCTAGCCAAAGGTGTGCTTACTGGTTTAGCATCCTACATATTGAACCGTTTCAACACCTTGTCCACATAATCCTCTTGAGACAATATCAACCTGTGATTTTTCCTGTCTCTCTTAATGCTCATGCCAAGGATTTTCTTTGCTACTCCCAAATCCTTCATAGCAAACGTTTGAGCTAATTTCACCTTAAGCTCAGAGATATCCTGCATGTGAGATCCTGCAACCAGCATATCATCTACATACAACAATAGAATAATATATCTACCGTTATCAAATCTCTTAAAATATACACAATGGTCAGATTGACATCTACTGTAGCCATGCTCAGTCATAAACCTGTCAAATTTCAAATACCATTGCCTAAGAGCTTGCTTAAGGCCATACAAGTTTTTCTTCAACCTGCACACTAACTTCTCCTTACCCTTGACCTCAAATCCTTCTGGCTGTTCCATGTATATTTCCTCATCCAAGTCTCCATGAAGAAATGCTGTCTTAACATCTAGCTGCTCAAGATGCAAATCCTCAAAAGCAACCAAAGACAATACAACCCTTATAGAAGTCATCTTAACAACAGGAAAAAAAATCTCACCAAAGTCAATACCTGGCTTTTGTGCAAATCCTTTTACAACCAATCTGGCCTTATATCTCATCTGTCCATCCTCACCTTCCTTCAACCTGTAGGTCCATCTGTTCTTCAGTGTTCTCTTACCAGCTGGCAATTCAACCAAATCCCATGTTTGGTTCTCTCTTAAGGACTCCATCTCCTCAACCATGCCACGCTCCCACTTACTCCTGGACTCCACCTGTAATGCTTCTTCAAAACTCTCTGGTTCTCCACCATCGATTAGCAATAAATAATATAAGGAAGGAGAATATCTAATTGGAGGCTTACTTACCCTTTCAGACCTCCTGATGGGTGTCATAGACTCATTCTCAACACGCTGTCCACCCAAATTCTCTGACAGTGACCGACCTCGGCCACCTGTAGACCTGTTATTGGCCGACGCCGGTTCTTCCTGGCCGATGTCAGTGCCTGGTCTGTCGACGTCAGTCTCTGTATGACTGACATCAGTTTCTGTACTGTCGACGTCGGTCTCTGTGTTTTCCTGTAAGTGATTATTTCTTTTTCCCGCGAGCTCATTTTGGACCATAACTTCATCCAACTCACCATTGCTCTGCCCAGATTGATCCAACTTCCTCATCTGATCACTGTACATCACTCTTTCATTGAAAACAACATCACGGCTCCTAATTACCTTGTTAGTTCCTAGATTCCAAAATCTGAAACCAAAATCATCTGAGCCATAGCCAATAAAAGTGCACCTCATAGACTTAGCATCAAGCTTCTTTCTATTTTCCTTATCTACGTGCACAAAGGCTTCACAACCAAAAACTTTGAGATATGAGAGATCTACCTTTTTACCTATCCATGCCTCTTTTGGAATTCCACCATCCAGAGCTGTAGAGGGTCCTCTGTTAATCAGGTACACTGCGGTGTCAACTGCTTCTGCCCAAAACTCTAAGGGCAACCCAGCATGCAATCTCATACATCTTGCACGCTCCATGATAGTTCTGTTCATCCTTTCAGCAATACCATTCTACTGAGGTGTCCTTGGAACCGTCCTTTACCTACGGATTCCATGTGTATAACAATACAATTTGAACTTAAGGCTGCAGAACTCATCGCCATTATCAGATCTCAAGCACTTCAATCTTCTGCCTGTTTCATTCTCAACCATAGCTTTCCAAATCTTAAAAGTCTCAAAAACATCAGATTTCTTTTTAATACAGTAGATCCATACCTTCCTTGTGGCATCATCTATGAATGTAACATAGTACCGTGATCCTCCAATAGAGGGTACCTGAGCCGGTCCCCACACGTCTATGTGAACAAGCTGCAACTTTTGCCTTTTCTTAGTAGACCCAGTCTTGAGAAAACTAACCCTTTTCTGTTTTCCAAATACACAATGCTCACAAAATTCTAGATCCATACTTTTCAAATCTGAAAGCATACCTTTAGACTTAAGAATTGACATCCCCTTCTCACTCATGTGGCCAAGCCTTGAGTGCCACAATTTAGCATCCACATCTGATGTAGATAAAACGGAAGGAGATTTGTTAGTAACACAATTACACAAATAGAGAGTACCTTCTCTCTTACCTCTGGCCATAACAAGTGCACCCTTGGTCACTTTCCAAGAATCTGCTGTGAGAGTTACTGTACAACCCTCATCACCTAGCTTACCTGCAGAAATCAAATTTCTCTTCAAACTAGGAACATGCATCACATCTCTCAACACCCATGTGTTGCCATTCTACATCTTCAGCTGCACTTTACCTTTGCCAATAATCTTACAAGGCTCATCATCCCCTAAGTACACTATTCCAAAATCTCCATGGATATAGTCACTGAAATATTCTCTGTTAGGGGTAGCATGGAAAGATGCACCAGAATCTAATACCCAAGATTCTATATTATTATGCAAAGAGAAAATAAGAGCATCCTGTGCAATACCTGCAACCTTTGCCTCTTCCTTTCCTTCGTGCTGATTCTCCTCCTTAGGCTTTGACCAGCAATCTCTGCTTATGTGCCCCAACTTTTCACAGTTCCAGCATTGTGGCCTTCTGCCATTTCTGGATTTGGATCTGCCTCTTCCCTTAGACTTAGATCTTGATCTCCTCTTGCTCCTTTCTTTTTGCCTTCCCCTGCTCTCGAGATTTAAAGCGTTCCCAGATGTCTCTTCTATGTTTTTCCTGCGAATTTCCTCATTCAAGATAACACTAACAACATCCTCTACTTTCAAAATATTCGAAGCAGATGCAGTATTAGAAACTGCCATTACCAAGCCATGCCAGCTTTCAGGCAAAGAACATAATATTAAAAGAGCTTTTATTTCATCTTCAAAAACAATATTGACTGAACTTAATTGGTTAACAATACCATGGAAATCATTCAGGTGATTAGAAACAGATCCACCTTCTTGCATATGCAAATTAAATAACTGCTTCATAAGATATACCTTATTAGAAGCGAAGGGTTTTTCATACAAATTTGCTAACGTAGTCATTAACTCTATCGTTGTTTTAGCCTGTGACAAATTAGATATCACAGTGGAGGCCAGACTCAGTCTTATAGACCCAAGAGCTTTTCTGTCAAGAACTTCCCATTCTTCATCCTCCATGTCGTTGGGCTTCTTTGCTATCCCACCTAACGGTAAGTAAAGATCTTTCTGATACAGATAGTCCTCTATCTGCATTCTCCAATGTTGATAGTTCTTGCCATTAAACTTTTCCATTTTCAACTTACTTTCTTCTGCCATTGCTTCTCCCACTCAAACAGAAATCCCTACAGAAACCCCTGTGAGCACCCTGTAATCCAAACACACTACACAGATCTGAACCACCTATTAGTGAACCTGAGCTCTGATACCACTTGTTGGGGATCAACCAACAATGGATTACACTTGTGAAAACAGTAAACACGGAAATAAATCAGATAGATAAGCAACTAGAATGATAAATAGCACAGAACAAGAGATACAAGAAAACACCCTGAAAACTTGTATTAAAACTCTTTACAATAGGAATACAATTGAAGAAACTTCGTTCTTCCACACCTCTCTCAGATGCACACAAGATCTCTCACTAGATCTCTATTCCTCAAGAGCTCTCTCTCTCAAGTACACTCAAATCCAACAACCTGGATTGATGCAACTCAGTACTGTCCTTCAAACATTCACAATGTTCTACTCATACTCACACATTCAACATACTAAGCTAAGAAGATCTTTCCTACATATAGAATTAGGAAACTTGAGCATGCTCTTACAACAAACAGTTAAGCCTCTTGAACAAGGGCTCTAAAAATAATATTGCTAATAATAGAGACGCGAGCTTGAGACTACAACTCAAACTCATCATGCAAACACTCGCTTCTGTCCTCGAAAATCGCTTTCTGGACACACAGGTAACCGACGTCGGTTCCTGCCTATTCGCCTGTGACCGTCGCCGGCCGACACTACTGCCGACGTCGGCGCCTCTTCAACTGCAACTGATCGACGTCGGACGCTCCTGACCGACGTCGGTATCTGTGTAGACCTGAACCTGTTTAAAGTCTGCTCCTTGGTGAAGCTTTTAGCTCCACACCCTAACAATACACTTGAAAATAGCCTAACACACTTGAATAAACTCTATATGTCTTATTAGAATAAGAAATTTTGCACAAACATGAAAGGATAAGGGAAGAAAGGATAGAGAATTATAACTTTGCATCACTATACATCACTTACACACTTAGAAAATTGTTCAAGAACTCAAAACGAAAATTGCATTAATATTCAAAGGCAAAATATGACATCATTCTAGTAGGGATTTGCCATACATGGTGTGGTATTAGATTACAAAGGCCAAAATGGTAGCTACTTATAGAATCTCAGAGAGAGGAGAAAAGAATGAAGTTCAAAGGTCACTAAAACACATGTCTAGATGATAGGAGGAGTTACACATGCAGGAGGATGAATTCAAAAATAGACCATACAAGGTCTAATGGGATAAATGGCTCTCAAAACATAAAACTCTTAAAATGTGGCTTGGAACTCCTTTTTTTATGCACAAGTAACTACCTTTCATCATGGATCATCTCTCGAGAATTTGAAACTAGATTAGAGAGAGTTCACACATATGCTATGACAGTCATAAGGCATTCTCCTAGTTGTTAGTTGTCTTCTAAACACTTGTATTCACCATCTATAGTCATTCATTGGTTTTTTAGACTTCATTCTTCACATTTGGCAGTCATTATTTATTTTAGATCTTTGACTGAGCTTTAATGGTGGTGCATGAGTCTAAGTTCTCACTTCGCTATAGAATCCTTTGATCCTACATGGTTGCCTATGTGGCATTCCATTACCATGTTACTCATTCTATTTCAAACTATGCTTGTCATTATTTGGGTATGTAGCCTCATCTTGTCCATCTAGAATCTGGTCAAATTTTCTCTATCAATCTCCTCTGGAGTCTCTTCGATTCAAATTTTGATGTTAATCATTGATCTGTGATCCAGGCATACAAGATCATGACATTTTGTAGCATTTCATGATTTTTATGGATCTTTTAACTCTTTGACTCAACACACATCATTAGATCTTATCTGTACAATTCAATGCATGTCATTTATATTAGCTTGATTGAATGTCATTTCAACACTTGGTAGTTTCATGTTCGATCTAGGATCCTTGACCTTTGACTCAATGTGCACCATTGGATCTCATCTGTATGATTCAATGTATGACATTGATCTTAACTTGATTGAATTTCATTTTTCCACTTGGTAGTCTCATGTTTGGTCTAGGCTCCTTGACCTTGGACTCTCGCTTGCACTATTGATCTACTTTTGCATGATCAAATGCACACCATCAGATCTACCAAACCCACTGACATCACCTTTGCCCACATTCCATTAGATCTAATCTAAAAACCCAAGATCTTTCCACTTGGAAGTTTTACGTTTGAGCTCAATATTATTTCAATATTTTGAACTTAAATGGTTAGTTCTTGAAGCCTAAACCTGACATTCCCATGCATGTATTGCATTGTTGGTTTAACTTTAAAGACTTAGATATTGAGATTAAAAAACTCATCAAGACCTCAAAATTTTTGGAGATAATCTTGGCACAAAAAGGGACATATTCATGTAATTCTTAGACCTTGGTTGACTTCCCAAGTGTATTTAATAAAATGTGCAACCAGACTACCCCATTCATTTTTGTGTGACATGCCATGATGGCATGGTTCTTCTTCGAACAAGCTCTTCCAACCATGAAGTGATCAAAGCCAAGAGATTTAATTTCTTCAACATGATGACCTTACCATAGCACTTATATATGTCTATTCATGATAGATGACTATGCATACATAGGATGACTATTACAGTCCACCCTTATCATTTGAAGAGATATTGATCACTCAGTTGATTATGCATGGAAATACAGGGAATGAATGTTGGCTTACCAATGCTTTAATGGATCATCAAGACTTTTGTAAACCTTCTTCATGTCTCTGATTGCTTGAACACTATGAAAACCTGTCACTTTCATATATGACTCTAAAATGACCCCTAAGACATCAAATGACACAAGGACTAAACTAGACTAGGACCAAAGCTAAAATGGCATATGAAATGACATTAAATGAACTAAAACACACCCTATGATGTTATAATAAGCCTCTAAATAAGTTTTGACTTTAAGGGTTTGACCCATTTTGACATGTGGTAAAGATGGTCAATAAGTAGAAGCAAATAAAAGGTTTGAGGGTCAAAGGGGAAGCAAAATTCAAAGCATGTATAATGACTTTGAAGAGCACAAAACTAGCTAAAATAACATGTGTCGGTTGGAGACTAAAAAACCATGTAGAATTTTGAATTAACATCCAATGTCTTCACCTTGTAATCGACAACCTAATTTCTTCACAACAATGTCTAAACTAGCCCAAATGCTGCTTCATTTTCACATTGAAATCGGGCTTCATGAAACCCATCATTCACTACATTAAACATTTGGTGATTTATCATTTTAATCAGGATTCAAATTCCTACAAATCATAGCTTAAATCAAGCCCAAAGATAACACATATTTCTCAGGATTTAAAATCCATCAAAGACTATGGGAAATCCATGAGCTACTTCTATCATGAGTGGGTTTTACAAACCCTACAATATTAGGACTTGGTGGCAATACCTGATTAACACTGCCAATGGTTGAGGACAAAAAAAACATACAATATTGTATTTGATGGCTCGGAGAATGGATTTTAGGTATGGGGGATGGAGAAGAAGCCTTGAATGGCAAATAAAATATAAAACAAGTAGTTAGCAAGATGTAGTTATACCGAATTTTGTAGGTTGAGCTAAGCAACATTTGATATTGAATCAAGATGCTCGTAAAGGATTGAAAGGCTCCAATAAGATGAATTCAGTCAAATATAATGTTAAATCAATGTGGTAGCCTAAAAAAATAGAATACTTACAATCAATAAGTAATATTTCACTAAGGCAAACTAGATCTGGAAGAAATTTTCAACAGAGTGTGGGCTAGAAGCAAGGGGCTTCGGATTTTGGAAAGCTCTATGCTTTGATACCATGAAACCAGTTGAGAAGAGTAGGAATATAGATCCAAGGATCTATGTGAAACAGAAATACCATAATAATAAGCTTCTAATGAATGCCAATAACACACTCAATAATTATTACTGCAAAAAAGTTATTACAGGAGATTATCACATTATATCCATATCTCCCTTGAAGCATGCACAATAAGAGTGCACCTTAAGTAGGTATATTTAGGGAATAAAATAATCTTAGTGGGGATTAAAATAACAAGTGGCCCTCCCACTAAGGAAGTGGGTTGGCCATTATCCCTCACTAAGGAAAAAAGGGGGAAGCCATTGTCCCCTATTGAGGTGGGACAATGGCCCATGAGCACTTAGGCATGTGTGTACCCTAAGAAAGCCTAATTAAAGTAATTAAACTACATCAATTACTCGAACACCCTCCCATAAGATATGATTAGGGAATGAGAAGGGAAAAAAAAACATACATTAGGCCATACTACATGGAAAACCTTAAGGGAGTTTGTGTAATACCCTTCTCAAGCTCTATAGTGTTTTCTCAATGATGTGACATCAATTGGACTACTAGTGTGTCGAGTGTGTCCTTGTACAAAACATACAAGATGGATGTCATGGGGTTGGTTTTTAGTCTTGATTTCAGTTACCTTGTTGTGGTGACATGAAACCAGGTTATTTGCGACTCATGTAGGACCACCTTGAGGTGTGTGTATTTTAATGCTAACAATAATTCATATGATCATTTAATGTGATGTTTATGCCTTACTAGGGGTTTCCATGTCAATAAATTACTTTTGATAGGTTTATCCATAAGACCAGATTTACATTAATTCTAACACTTTACTTGAACCCATCGAGTAGCCATGTTATGATAAGTTGGCACTGATTATTTGACTTGCAACTTTCTTGGTGTTTCGGCAATAAAATTTACTTTTAAAATGTGAATAGTAAAACAAATATTATTGTGACCTAGCCTAGGTAATATTTAATAATGGATGTAAAGAAGATTATTTATAAATACATAATTATATAAATATATGTATATTAAAATGGTATTATGTAGATAAATCAATTAAATAAATAAATTTACATATTTATTCATAATTTTGATAAATAAATAGATTCAAATCAAATATTGTTATTCCAGTATCTATATGTATTAATATATGTATTTGTATAAACATATCTATATATTAATATAAGTTTAGTATTCATTAATAAACATAATTATAAATACATATATGTGTGTGTGTGTGTGTGTGTGTGTGTGTGTGTGTGTGTGTGTGTGTGTGTGTGTGTGTGTGTGTGTGTGTGTGTGTGTGTATGTGTGTGTGTGTGTGTGTGTATTCTTACTAGTTTTTTAATAAATTTAATATAAATTTAGTGATTTGATTTTTCAATGTAGTAATTAATTTAATCAAAATAAAAATAAAAATATTGATAAATAGATAAATGAAATAAATAAATGATATGTGGATGGTTGATTGGAGAAGAGTGGGAGCCCTACTTCCAAAAAAAAAAAACCATATTCAAATAATAAATAAACAAACATTGTATAATTGTTTTTTCCGTTAAATAGTTAACCTAGCGGAGATATGAGCCATTTTATAAAATTTGCTAAGGGAGAAATGTAGGTGGAAAGAGAGTGAAAGAATAAAGATGGAGGAGCATTGATCAAATAGGATAAGAAAGAGAGGTGAAGGATGCATGGCGAGGAATGAAACAACCAAGGAAAGTAGGGAGTTTCCATGGATCAAGCAATGGTTTTTTTTCAATTACTACACAACAAGCACTACAGGTCCTAACAATGGAACCAAAATATTGGGTTCTTTTTATATCTAGACCTTTCCCTAGGAACACGTTGAAGTAACTAGTACCCAAAAAGTTGATGCACTAGCATTTAATGCAAGACTATGTTCTTATGCGCTCACCCAAAGCATGCAACAAGAAACTAGTTCCCATGGATTTTATCATGTAGTGGTATATTCATCATATATTGGTGATCGAATATAAATGTTATTCAATGACTAAATAGAAATAGAAATACACATGTGTGGACCTAGGTTCAGTTAAATGAACAATCATGATTAAGATAACCATTGCCATGATATTTAGAATACTCATTTATCATGTTTAAATAACATAGATTCTATTCATTATATTCAAACTAGATCCATAAGTTATATAATAGATGTATAGGCAACTCAGTGATACAAATTATCTATAAAATATAGTGCAATATCAAGATGACAATGATTTCTATGATTACGCTATTCACCAACAACCAATGATTATATAACAATGATCAATAACACTACAAAGCTCTACACGGGTATTTATAGTTGGTTCTCCCTAACCAAGTTGTTACAACAGTTATGACATTTCTAGTGACTAGCTAATGATCTCCAGTGAACTGAGAGTTGTGGCAACCATCTACATTGTTTTCCTAAGGACCCAGGCCTTTGTACCCTTATATTCTCATTCAGTGTTGGATCCTCATTGTCAAGTGTTTATCTTCATGTGGATCAATGCCAAACTCGTGTGATTGAAGTTTGTTATGTCCTTGAGAATCACTCCTTAATCATTTCCTGCTTCATGCTTCCTAAGTATTTCATTGATATTCTGAGCCATTCGCTCTCAGGTTCTCCATTGGTATGCCTCCCCTCTAATTGGGTCTTCTTGTGTTGTGATCTCTTGCACCATGGTCTTTTGCGCTTGTATAACTTTTATGTTGTGCTCTTTCTATGTCATGTTTATTCTGCACCATGCTTGTTCTATAACACTACCAAAATACTTAGCCAAAATTTGAGGTTTAACAGACACATCAATATGCTGAGATAGATTTAATAATCCTCAAGGGTAATATGATGTTAAAGTTTTATATTTGCATTCTTGCACTTTACTTAATGTAGAATATGTTTTGGTTGGGGTGATAATTGACTAGATTGTTACACCCCTCATGTATATAATTTCTACATGGTATCAAAACATTCCCCATAACCCACTTTCTTGCTTAACCCTTTGTCTTGTCATTCTGCTCAATTGGAGCTGCACTGTTAAAAGAAGGCAAATGAGAGTTTTAGAAGCTTCTTTGAGGTGATTCTTCAATTTGTAGTCTAATTTATATTTTTTTAGCAGACCAAACCTTATTGATGTGTTTATTGCATATGAGAAAGGTTGTTTAACCTTTTGTTTCATTCCAATCGGTCATCTGACGCTCCCAATCTACACACCAAGCCTATTGGTTATTGTTATTCTAAAAAAATTGCACATTTTAGTGCATATTTGACCATATAGATGCATATAGAATGGTAGATTTAGTGGAGGTACAGTTTTGTTTCACAGAAAATAGAGTTGTGGTGTTCCTAGTGTGTTGGGATTTTCTGGTTGATTTTGACTGCCGATTGAGTAAATGAGTTTGATTTTTTTTAATTTTTAGGGCCTTTTTGATTTCCTTCTTTTTAATTTCTTTTATAAAAATAAATCATTTTTTAAGTGTCATTTTTTTATATATTTCAAAAATTAATGAAAAAAACTTGTTTGTTTCTTTAATTTATGTTTTTATATAAAAAAAATTAAATTAAGAAAAAATTACTTCTTGTTTTATTTTATTTTGTTAAAGTTTTTTCAGTTTGTTATTAAAAAATCAAAAATAAAAAAAAATAAAAAAATACATGAACAAGTAATAGGCTCAGCGAAACCCCATCCAAGTCTACCTCTGCCCAGCCTGCTACCCTACTCCACCTTCACAGTCAACTCCCCCAGACCAATCGCAACCCCACCACCACATGGCCTACTACCCCTACAACCCTTCCACCTCTTGCCACAGCCTGCCACCACCATCAAGTTGTTGCCACTGCCACCCTCTGCTCAATCCATTGCTTCCCCACCACCAACTTGCATCATGTTGTCATTATCCACATGGCTTTCACATTGGCATTGTCCGTGTATGATTCTTCCATAATTGCTCAGTTGGCAACCACCAACAAAACCATGTTTTTTCATTCAAGCATTTTTTTGGGCATTGTATGATTAAAATTCCAATGTTGGAAACATGTATTAAAATTGAAATTATATGATTCAACCTTGCCATTTCAATTGAAACATTGTAAATCACAATGGTGATCAGTAGGTTCACACTAAGGAGCATTGCGCCAAGGCATTTTTTGTTTGATAAGGACTAGAGGATGGGGGTCTAGTTTGAGAGGAGGTTAGCCCCCTCTCCCATCCCCCCACTAAAACACATGTTTTTTTTTCCAATTAACATCCTCTAATATGTCTGCATGTCCACTTGGTGTTTTCGAGCTTCATACTTGCATTTTTATCATTTTTGTTGGACCCCCCTCCGTCGCAAGTTTTTAAAAACATACTTTTGTGTTTTCACTCATATCTTGAGCATCATTTAGAGTTAAGCAACAATTTTTATTTCATTGCAAAGCTAGCTCCTAATTCTTCCACTTATTATATTCAGATTTTTTCTACTCCACTACAAAGAATGATTGTTTTTCAGATTTCTAGAGGCTTTCTTGGCATGTAAACATCTTCAAACTTTCTAGGCACTTTCCTATGCACTCCAGGCACAGTTTGAGGTGTCTTTTTTTAATAAAGTTCATTTTTTTTCACCAAGAATACAGATTTGTAATTTAATTTTATTCATCTTGTACAAAAACAAATGTTTTTTATTTTCTATTTTTAACTCAAATTACAATCACGTGAATAATTTTGTAAATCTGCATCATTATAAGTAGTTTAGGGGGATTTATTTTACAATTTCACTCCTTATAAAGTGACAACACTCATTTTTAAGGGGATACCCACTTTCTTAAAGCACTCTTGCAGATTATGCCTTGCATTTATTTTTACTCACTTGTGGTTTATGCATTGTCCTTGCACTTGGACATTCATACTTTGGCACACTTTTGGTTTATTTCTTGTCTTTGATAAGGTCCCTTTCTTAGTGCCTTTCATTTTTATTTGGAGGCACCCTCAAGGACCATTGATTAATGCCTTGAATTCTTATTTGTGTTGTCTCCTTCAAGGTCCCTTTCTAAGAGCCTTGCATTCTTCTCTGGAGACACCTTCAAGGCCCCTTTCTTAGCACTTTGTCTTTATTTTTTCTTACAATGGCCTCGTTCCATATTCTAAACTCATTCAAACAAGTAATTAATAACTTGCCATCCAAGAGTGACATTGTTAGTTTTGTAGAGGAAAACTAGGCCCCCACAACACAGAATGCACTACTCCTCATAGCACTTGATTCACGTGACTCACTCCACACAATGAAAGTTAATATTGAATTTTTGCAATCACAATCTGATCATATGGAACCCAAAATAACCATACTTATTCCACATTCAGTTCATGCTTCTAACTTTGGCATGCATCCCTTGGATGCTCAACTAGATTTTGCTTTATCAACCACTTAGTCGTATTGTGATCCTACTACATCTGTAGTAGTCTTTGTTGCAACTCATACTATTGTTGATCAGACTAATGCTGTGATTACTTCATTTAATAAGTAAACAACTAGATTCGGTTCTTGTATTCTTCACATCATGGGTTATTCTGGTAGAGGTCTTGGAAGGCATGCAAAGGGCATTGTTCCCCCAATCCAGCGTGTTCGATAGATTGCTCATCATGGCATTAGATATCAAGAAAGTGCTTCCACATCTTTTTTGGGACCATATTGTAGCAGCTTCATACCAATTTTTGTTCACTCCACACTTCTAGAGGACATTGAGAAATATGGTACTACTACGTGTGGGCATTCATTAGATATTATATTTAGGCATGAGAGTCTTGAGTCATCTTGCCCTTCACTCAAGCTTGAGAAACCTACATGTTCTTTTATTAGGCATGCAAATCCTAACACTTTATTAGATTCACTTAGGCATGAGAATCCTAAATCTGATACAGATGTTTCCTTACATTTATCATTTGTGCCCATGACACCGAATCACTTGCAGGCACCTTCTACCATTCATATTTATTTGGGATGGATAGATGATTAGTTATGGAATCATCATTAATAGTCTTTGTGTGGACTCTACTAGCATGGTTCTTCCACTATTCAACTACATCTTCTACACACCGTTTATATTGCTTAGCAATGCTCCATTTTGGAGTGAATTATAGGTTGTGACTAACGTTCCATTATTTTGAATGTGTTTTGCACTCTTTTGTGCCACTTATTGTATGTGAAAATATTTTTTTAGTGGAGACAAACATATTTCAAGTTGCCATTTTTTGGAAGCTAACCCATTTGGGTGTGTTTTTGCATTCATCATAGCTTTTTATGCCACTTGCCACATTCTTCAGTTAGTCCACAACATGCTTTATTTTGAGGTCAACACTTGTTCCTGGCACTCTTGCAAATTATGCCTTATAGTTATTTTCTAGTTTGTGCAGTCTACTTTGGCACACTTATAATTTGTGTCATGTCTCCATCAAGGGATTTTTCTTAGTGCCTTGCTTTCTTTTGTGGAGATACTTGCACCTTCACTTAGGCCTAAGAAGCCTCAGATTATAGTTGTCATACATGATCAACCTGACACACATTCGTATGTTACCTTGCATTCTTTTATTGTGGGCTTTGTACCCACTCCTACATAGGCATCTTCATCCACCATTAATTTTTATTTGGAGTGGATCTCTGATCATTCTTGGTAGCATCAAAAGCATTCAAGACTCTACAAACATCGTTCATCCATTCTTCAGATTTATTGACCATCCTCCTACTTTTTTGTGCTCCTTAATGTTTGAGTTCCTTGTTAAATAGTTGTATTTTTTGGTGCACTTGTACATTCTTGCTTTGTACCATTTTTATTTTTTTCTATATTCTTCCATTGTACATGGGTATCTTATCAGGTACTTTATTTTCCAGAACCCATTTGATGATTTTTATTTACCTCAATGGCATTATTCATGATTTTTTGTTTATGTTAATTTAGAGTCCTCTTTCACAAATAATTGAACACTGTGATACCTCCCATAGCACTTCGTAAGGAGCTCTTTCAAACATAATGTGCCCTGAAAGAGGAAGACCTAGATCACTTTGCACCTTATGTCTAGTGTTTACCCACCATAAACCTCAATCATTCATTGATGTATTGAGAATGAAGAGGTAAGTACATGATTATGACTACAAGACTAAAACTCGAGCCGTAATGTGGAATCCATCAGAGATCTAGATTTATTTGCATGTAGACTAGGCTTTATTAGGCATTGGAATAAGCTGCCGATTTCTACTTCAAGTTTGATTGTATTTTTATTCTTCATGTACTCAAGTATTTTGAATGTTAAATAGACATTTCCTTATTTACATTTTTAAATTACTTGATGGTCAATCGGCCGTGTAAATTTTGTAAAAACTTGTAGGCTAGGAGATCTAGAGGTCGACCCCCTTTCCCCAAAAACTATTTTTTTCCCAAATTTATATTGTGGGAGTTTTTTTTAAAGAGGGGTGTGGTTTATTTTTTTAATCAAGGGGGATGTGTTTTGTAATAAAATGAAATAATTTTTTATGGAATTTTTCTTAACACCTTGTAAAATAAAATTAGGACATCTTGTAAAGTCGAGGCTGTGTTTTTATTGTAAAAGGGGGGTTTTGTAAAAGACATTAAAAAGGGGGGTATTTTGTTGGGATACACTAACTTGTCAAGGGGATTTTTTGCTTTGGGGGCTTATTATTCTTCCTGAATTAATCCTCATTTTTTACAATGGATTCCCAACTCTTCGACACCCTCAACTCCTCCAATTATGACACCTGGAAGACCCAGATGAAACTATGTTTGTTGATGAAACGTTTGTGGAGAAAGGTGTTCACGATGGCATTCCACATTTTACTAAGAAGGAAGATATTTCTTTGATCACGTCTCTTTAGGAGCAAGCTCCTAGCCTAATCAGTCTTAAAGTTTCGACAATCTCTAGTCATTGTTGGGATTAGTTTTCACATTCTGTCAATTTAGGTATTTACAGAGAGGTAAATAATAAGTTTGATATTTACTAAAAGTTAAATAGTAATTAGTTAGTGTGTAACCATATGATTAATATGGTAAGATTGTATTAGATAGAATATATATTGTTAAGATAGGTTATATAATTATAATAGGTTATAATAATATAATTTTAGGGTGAGAGAAATCAAGGGAGAGAATATAGGAATATGATTCCTATAAATATGTAAGCTCATGAATGATTTATTACTCTGAATAAGTGTGCAAAAATATTATCAGAGAGTGTTTGAAATAATTTTGAATAGTCTGTGTTCAGCGCTATTATTCTGAAATGGTATTTGCTTAATCTTGCACAAATATGTACCAGACTTATCATTTGGTATCAGAGCAATCTACAGTCATGTCCCTATGATCAATAAAATTTTAAAATATTGGAGGGGAAATTATAATTTTATCTTTGCCCTGTGCATAAGATTTCATTGCATATGAAAGGCCGATAGTTTAGGAATATGTGTTTGGTTTCTACGAGCTGATATTATAACGGTTTGATCTTATTGGAATTGTCTTGCTACTGGTCTTGATTATAAGGCACTACCTTAGAAAATATCAATTGAAGAGTAAGGGTTGAGGAACCAAATTATGTTGGATCGAGCAATAAAAACTGAGTGAATCACGTCAAAATCCATGCATTGAGCTCATCGTATTTTTTAAAGTGCAGTCATTGTGCAAATTCATTAAACCAGAGGGGAAATTTTTATAGTATTATGAGAGATCCAACTAAAAGGCAATGTTTTAGCACATCATGGCTTATTCATATGTGTTTCTATCAGATGACTTCTAGACTCAACTACAGAATATACATTGTACTGTGAACATGATAGAATTGATAGATGGGCCTCTCACGTAATAGTAATTGATTTATCTGGTCGGGTTGTCATGGAATTTTGTTAACAGGTGCTCAAGACTGCATTTATGTGCATATTTATTCCTAATTAGACACAATTTATCCTAACAATTTGTGTTGGTTTGTACATATACTACCAAACTGTTCAATTAAGATTTCAATGCACCGTTGTATATCTCCATATGCCATCGACTCAATAAAAGAATTTATTGTGTCTCTTTTCTACCATTCTCTACCAATTCAATCACGGTTGCATGCAGATTTCTGGTGAAAGAATTCATGATATACCTGGCTTGTGCATTATTTCACATGGCAGTCTATGAAACTTCATGCACTTGTCCACATGTGCATTCAGAAAAATAGTTAAGGTTAGATCCATAAGAGTCTTCTATTGAGCCACATAATTTAGTGTCAATATTTTATAGAGTCACGTTTACATTGTGTATTCATATGAGTAAAGTTTTAATAAGTAATTGCTTTTAAAAGTCTGAGTCGTGTCTACTAAGAGTTAAAATATAAACATTAAGTATTTTAATGTTTTGTATTTTTCCCAAGATCCAAAGTCCTCAAAGTGTCATTTATTAAGTTTTTATGTCATTATTCTATGGGTCTATAATTTAGTTTATGAGTAAAGATGAGTCAAAAAATTGTTTTTGTGTCTATCTCAAAAGAGTCAATTTTTAAATGTGTCATATTTTTCAAAGGAATGTTTATCTTATAATTTAAGTGAATATTAAGGTTTCATTTAGTTAAATTAGGTTAATGTCATTTGAGTTAATAATGAGTCAAGAGTCATTTTGTACGTTAAAACATTTTATCAATAGTCTTATAAAGTTAAAAATTGTACAAATAATTTTTTTTTGCCTTAAGTATGCACTTTCGCTTGTATGTGACATTTGAAAAATGAGGGGGTTCCAATTTTTATGGAAGGAACCAATAGATAACCTATCAAAACCATTGAAACATCTCAAAGACAAATTTGTTGAGTAAGTAGTATCATGTACTTGAGGTTGGAGGATACATGAAGGATGGAGGTCTTTCAGCGACCTCTCATCAGTCACCAACGATGAGGCCGCTCCAATGATGTGGTGATATTTTGTGTAGTGTGTTATTTTTAGTTGTGTGGATTTTAGTTTTTTAGTGTGGTGTGGTGGTTATATTTATTTTTTAGCATGCATAAAAAATAAGAATAGATATACATGTTCACTTGTGAATAATATTCATATAACCCTTTTATATATTTAAAATTGGAGAATATGGATCTAAAAAGCATTGTAGCAATCATGATGAAAGGTTAGTGATAAACTTGTGAAAACTATGTTGTAAGGTTAGTGGTAAACCTGAAAAAACCATTCTGTAAGGTTAGTGGTGAATCTAAGAAAACTCTTTTGTAAGGTTATTGAAGACCCTATGAAAACCATTTTGAAAGGTTATTGGTGAACCTGGAAAACCAATTGCAAATAAGTTGAAGGAAGAGATGTGCAATAACACATGTATGCAAAAAAAATCATGAGCACATGGAGGTGGCACACTACAATTAGAAAATGAGATATATTGTACCATGTAAAATCTATGGGGGGAATGTTGGGATTAGTTTTCACATTGTGTGAATTTAGGTATTTATGGAGAGGTAAATAGTAAGTTTGATATTTATCAAAAGGTAAATAGTAATTAGTTAATGTGTAACCATATGGTTAATACGATAAGATTGTATTAGATAGAATATATATTGTTAATAGGTTATAACAATATATCGTAATAGGTTTGCATAATTTTAGGGTGAGATAAATCAAGGGAGAGAATATAGGAATATGATTTCATATAAATATGTAACCTCACAAATGATTTACTATTTATAATAATTATAATAGAGTGTGTAGAAATCTTATCAAAGAGTGTTTGAAATAATTTTGAATTGTCTGTATTCAGCTCTATTATTTTGAAATGGTATTTGTCTTAATCTTGCACAAATCTGTACCAGACTTATCAATCATATGTTACAACTACCACATCACCCAAGGTCATTTGGAACACATTTGCAACCTTATTTAGGGAGAATATTGAGTCTTCTAGATCTTTTGAACCATCTTTTACTCTGACTCATTTTGTCAAGAAGGGTTTCTCTTTTGATGATGAAAATGATGATGATTCTTTATCACCTACTCTTACTCTAGATTTGTCTCTTGATAGTGATAATGGCGAGGCACTCTTGGCACTTCCTTCATCTCCTCCTCATAATGATTTATTATTTTATAGTCATAAGGATCAATAGTCCTATTCATTTAGTGAGGACCCATTTCCTGATGGTGATCCAAATGAGGCAGTCTTTTTTCCTACACCTATCCTTGTTCCTCCTCTTTCAGTTGTTAGTTATGACTTGATTGTTTTGTATGAGGCCTTTTCACCATCTACTCTTCAGATATGGAAGAAGTACCTCCACCTCATACTCTTGTTTTTTCACTTTGTGACTTGGAGCTTTTTACTACTCTTGATACTGTATTTTATACTTGTTCCACTTTGGATCCACATGCTTATGTGTTTGGTTCCTTTGAGAAAAATTCTCTTGGATTTGGATATCACATACTTCACTCTATGGGCTACAGAAGCAGAGGTTTTGGTAGAATCGTATAGCGTATAGTCTCTCCTATTTAGCCTAATCTTTTACATAGTCACCATGGCATCAATCTTTCTAGAGGTGATGTATCTTCGGGACATCTTACTTTTAGTGTTCACATATTTGTACGCTCTACTCTTCAAGAGGAATTATATAAATGCACAAGCACTACTCTTTATTTTCCTATTGGTGATTCTTATATTCCTCCTTGTACACGCTCATAGACTTTTGATTCAATACTTTTATGTCATGGTACTTCCGATACTCCAACTTTGTTTTATGCAACATTAGGCATTCTCAGGTCGAATGCAACTCTACAAGAAGAATATTATTTATTTGTAAAGGATCATCAAATACATTTGGCACTTATTCATATAGAAAGAACATATGATTGTTCAGACTCTCTCACCTCATATGTAGATGGTTTCTTAAATTCATTCCATCCACACAAGATATACATTATTTCTCTATTTTGGGGTCAAGGAAATTGTCCTTAGGGGGGATTCCATATGATGTACTTCCTTCTTTACTTATTTGTAAATGGGTACCTTATCAAAACTAATAGTTGGGACTTATTTGTTTTTTTCTCTTTACTCCCGAATCATTACATAAGGCAAGGTATTAGATTAATTAGTATAGTTTACTTAATTTAGTTAAGCTTGTTTAAGGTGGGCACATGACTAGGTGTTCATAAGCCATTGTCTCAACTTAGTGGGGAACAAAGGCCTTAATTTTTTGTCCTTAGTGGGGGATAATAGGCAACCCACTTACCTAGTGGGAGGGCTACATAATATTTTAATCCACATCAATATTATTTTACTCCCTAAATTTACCTATTTAAGGTGAACTTCTATTGTGTATTCTTTAGTGGAGATATGGAGATGAAATAATCTCCTATAAGAAGCTTGTTTTAAGTAATAACTAGTTGACTGTGTTGTTGGATTATAAAATGCAATTCTACAATTCTTCTAACAAGATCAAGATGAGAATGGTCAACAAAAGATGTCTAATAGTAGGGAAAACCCTAATCCAACTCTATAAAATGATGCCAAAAATGACAAACATAATTACAACAGAAAATGATTGAATGACCAACATGAGTGGTTTTAGAAACCCTCAAGTTGAGAAATCAAATGCATGCAGTCTGAATCTACAAAGCTAAGCTTGATTGACCCATTATCAACAAATGAAAATACAAATGATAATGATAATTACAATGTCCATAGTGGGAGATAAGGAGAAGACCACTACTATAAAATAGGATCTACTAGATTTATCCAATGTTAAATATAGACTAAGCCAAAAATAAACACTCTACAAGGTTTTAACAAATAAAAATGCCTATAAGGAATATAACTCATGTATAGTATGACCACATTTTGGGCCTAAGGGACTGAGCAACAACTACTTATAAGAGCTCTAATCCCAAGTTAGAGTGCTCAATGTACTCACCTAGGTTCTCTTTAAGAGCTCATTACCACAAATCAAGTCATTCACACATTCCACAAAGACAAAGTTATGTATTTCTCATAAAAAGTAATACAAGTGAAGAATCTTTTTACAACTCCATCTTTTTCTCTCCATTACAAAATGCACTCCAAAAGAGTGTTAATATATAGGTGATTGAGAAGGCGAGTGGACAAACTGGTGGCTTCCCACTAGGTAAGTGGTGAGACCATTGTCTCCCACTAAGGACTAAGTGGTGAGGCCACCATTTTCCCCTCAATACTAAGTGGTGTTGCCATAGTCCTTCACTAAGGCAAGTATTCATGTGCATTAATCACACATGCACACCTAATTATCCCTAAAGAAGTTTAATCAAGTTAAGTAAACTCCTATAACATCCTCTCTTAAATGAATGTTAGGGAGATAAAGCACAACAAAAATAGGTCATGGTTATTAGGATTGATAAGGTATCCATGAAAAAAAAATGGAGAGTGAATCCAAGTATCCCTATGGATAGTAATTTATATTACCAAAGTACATATATGTCAAGTTGTAGTAACCACCAAGTCAAAGTAGGAATCAATGTTGAATACGAGGATCATTGAACATGAACAATATTCTCCAAAATATTAGGTAGAAGAATAAATTTAAGGAAGCATTCCTTGAATACTCTCCCTCAATGTTGAACTAATAAAATATGGTAATAAAAGTCTCTAAAGAAGATGGTTTAAAATAGTAATAAGTGATCACAAAGACTGTTGCAGAGGCCACATTGGCGTCACTAAAAAAAGTCACTAACTATGCCACTGAGATAGATAACAAACTTGAGATGGGTTCTAGTAAACAACATGTCTGATAACATATACATGTACACTGAAGGAATCCAAAAAACACTAAAAATGGTGCAAAGCAAGAATGTACAAGTGCACCAAAAAACACAACTATCTGATATAGAGCCCCTAACATGTTCAGTATAGGGTGGGTTTGAGGGACAACACCCACAACATCAAATTTAATTTAAATCTTGCATTGCCCTTAAATTGGCTAAAAATAATGAATTTTGACTTTAAAAAATCCTAAAAATAAACATCAACTACCACCAACAATATGTCTACGAGTACAATAAGTGGCATAAAATAATAAAAAACATAAACATAAAAGAACAAAATTTATGTCACAGCCAAAAATATGTTTGTGAGTTTTTAAAATGGAGTACTCATATCGGATGTCCAACACAACTGAAAAAAACATTCGTAAAGAGAGAGAAGCCAGATTTCAAAATAAGCAAGCAATCAAAGTGATAGAGAGAAGAAAAAATATTTTCATATGAGGGAGTTTGACCACCTACCAACCAGACCTCACCCTCTGTCTTTGACAGACAAATAAAAATGAAAAAGGACAAATTAAATAACTCTCCTTTAAAATCTCCCTCAAATATCTCTCAAAATAATATATTATTTTTATACAAAAATAATAAAAACATACCTTTTAAAAAAATGTGCCTTCTATCTTACTTATCCAAATCCTTTATGCACTCAATCCAAAAATAAAGTTTCCTTCCACTCAATCAAAATCACTCCACTAAAAATCATTCTCCCTTTTACAATCAAATCCACCGTAAATATTATCCCCACTCTTATTCATGTCATAATCACAATAACACCCACCATTAACCTATCACTTTCTTTAACAATTTAGTAATGACAATGTTTGACATTAACAAAAAAAATTAAAAATGTTTTTAAATGGTCAAAAATCATAAATTCTGATGACAAAAAGTTCATCAAAATTTGTGGTTTTTTTTCATTTAAAAAAAAATCATTTTACTAATGTTAAACATTGACATTATTAAATTGTTAAAAATGTGGCAAAGCTTAAAGGTGGGGTTTATTATGATTATAGTAGACAAAAAGGTGGAAGACAATATTTACGATGGAGTTAATTGTAAAAGGGAGAATGTTTTTTGGTGGGATGATTTTGATCGAGTGGAATGAAACTTCATTATTTGACTGAGTGCATAAAAGAGGTAGATTAGTATAGTGGAGGAGTCCATTTTTGAAAGGGATTTTTATTATTTTTTATATAAAAACAATATATTATTCTGAAAGATATTTGAGGGAGATTAAAAAAGAGAGTTATTTATTTTATCTCTTTTCATTATCATTCATTTGTCGAATTCAAATGGTGAAGTTTGGTTTGGCAGGTGGTCGGACCCCCTCACATGCAAAACTTTTTTCTTCGCTCATTCACTTTGCTTGCTTGCTTGTTCTATAATCTCATTTCTCTCTCTTTACCAATTTATTTTTTGATTGAGCCCAACGTCCACTATGAGTACCCTATTTTTCAAACTCACAGATGTATTTTAGACTATGATCAAAGTTTTGTTATTTTGAGTGTGCTTCGTACACTTGTATGTCACTTATTATACTCTGACGCATTTTCAATGGCAGTCAACATCCATTTTGAAGAGCTTTTTTTCAAGTAAAATTATGTTCTTTTGCCAATTTAAAGGCAATGTGAGATTCAAATTGTGTTTGACATTGAGGATGTTTCCCCTACAACTCATTTTGTACTATGATAGGGAATGTGCCAAGGGATCTACCCCTTGACCCTGTTGGGGGTTGCGACCACTAGACCCCCACACCTCAGCGTGTTGTGCAATATTTCTGGTATACTTTATTCTAAGTGTCAAAGACTAATGAGTAAGGCCTGATCTGACAAGCAATCACATCCCCTCATAATAACATTTTCTAATAGGTATTCAGATCCCCTCACAATAACATTTTATTTATACTCTTTGATTTTTGTCTACAAATGTATTTTCGACAAACCCTGACATCTATTTTTTGTGTATATATTATTCTTTTATTCTCACTTGTGGACACTTTTTCGGTGAAGCTTAACATCCCACATGTGGTTATTTCTAGAAACTAATTCTTTTGGATGTGTTTTTCATTCATCATGACTTTTTCACCATTTAACACACTCTTCAGTTAGCCCACAACATGCTCTCTTATGAACTTCACACTTCTTCTTGACATTATTATAGGGTGTGCATGATAGTTATTTTTTACACACTTGTAGTTTGTGTTGTGACTCCTTCAAGGCTTATTTCTTAGTATCTTGCTTTCTTCTGTGGAGACACCATCACCATTACTCAAACTTAAAAAACTTGAGATTACAGTTGTCAAACATGATCAATTTGACACACATTTAGATGTTAGTATTCTAATGTTATGAATTTTTCACCCACTCCTATGTAGGGATATTCACACACCATTCGTCATTATTTAGGGTGGATTTGTGATCATTCTTAGAGACATTATAAGCATTCTTGGTGTGGACACTATAGACAATTCATCCACTATTCAACTTCATTGGCTGTGCATTTATCCTTCTTTTTATGTTCTTTTATTATTTTTGAGCTCATTATTCAACAATTGTGTTTTTTTTGGACTTATAAATTCCTGATATGCACTTTTTTGAGTGTCTTTTGGATTCTTCCATAGTACATAAATATATTATCAAACACTTTTTTTTGTAGAGCACATACGCAGATTGTTATTTTTCTCAGTGGCATTATTGGTGACTTTTTATTTAGTGACACTATTGTGGCATCCCTACTAGTCTTTAAAATCACTTATCATAATTTTCAACCAACTTATTCAAAGACTTTCATTGTGATCTTCTCTTAGTCTACCATCGAGGAAGGGTGTTCAATGAATTCTTCCTTGGGTTCATTCTTCTACCTAGTATTTTAGATAGTAATGTTCATGTTCAGTGATCCTCACGTTCAATACAGATTCCTACTTTGACTTGATAGTTATATCAACTCCACATCCATGTATTTTGGCAAGATGGATTAACTTCCATAGGGACACTTGGCTTTACACTGCATCATTTTTTCTATGCATGGGTACTTTATCAAGCTTTGTAGCTAGGACTTATATTTATTATATTTATCTCTTTAACCTTTGCTTAAGGGAGGGTGTTAGAGTAGTTTACTAAACTTGATTAAGCTAGTTTAGGGATAATCAAGTGTGCACGTGTAATTAGTGCACATATGTCCTTATCACTCCTCAGTCGGGACACTGGCCACACCACTCAATTCTCGATGGAGGACACTAGCCACACCACTTAGTCTTCAATGGGGGACACTAGCCTTACCACTTAGGCCTTAGTGAGAGACAATGATCTCACCACTCACATAGTGTGACACCAATTTTATATCCAATCGCATTTTCACTATCTTATATATTGATACTCTTGGAGTGCATTAAGTAATAGAGATAGGGAGATGGAGTTGTGAAGGTTTCTCATTGTAATGATCTATTTGTGAATAATAGACAATGTTATTATTTGAGCAATGAGTCTTAGCTATCTAAGGCAATGAGATCTGGGAGAGACCTTGGGTGAGTGTCTTGAGCATGATGACTTCCATATAAAAACAAGAAAGGAAATTCTTCATATGGAATCCTCCATAAGGATAACTTCCTTCACCCCAAGCATAGATCAGTAAAGTATATGTGGCATAGATGGTAAGAATGAAATAAACCATCTGCATCTGCAGTGAGAGAGACTGAACAATCAAATATGTATCTCATAGGAAGAAGTGTCAAATGCATTGGGTGATCCTTCAAAAGTGAAAAATAGTCCTTTGTCAAATTTTGTATTGGATTCGGGATTGTTTGATTTCGTAGAAAAAAAATAAGAGTAATGAAAACACCATAACATGAAAGTCTTGAACTATAAGTCTACGAGTGTGTGTGATAAGGAACCAAAGGAATCACCAATAGGAAAAGAAATAACAAAGCTCATGTGTTGCTCTAAGTCCTCTACAAGAGTTGACCATACAAATATGTGAGCATTGCAAAAAAATGTCCCAAATATACAACACCTGTAGAAGGATTGATGTCATAGCGACCATGCCAAAGAATAGTTTGAATATGAACCTATAAGGGTCCACCAAAACCTTTGCCTGTGTAGCCCATACAATGGAGTATGAAAGATTCAAATCCAAAAGTATGTTTTTTTAAAGGAACAAGACACATAAACAGGCGAATCCAAAATGGAACAAGCAACAAATACAGTAATGGGAGAAACATCAAGATTTGAATCACAAAGTACAAAAATAAAAGGAGAAGGGGGTGGAGGTACTTTATCTATATCATTAAAAATATATGATGAATACGCCTCATCCAGAATAATCAAGTCTTCACTAACAATTAAAGGAAGATGAATAGGGAGAGATGTAGGAGGAAAGAATGCCTTATCTAGATCACATGGGGAATAGGTCATGACTAAATGAAGAGGAATTTGGATCCTTATCACTATAAAGGACAAATCTTCACAAGGAGTAGGAAGTGCCAAAAGATCCCTGTCCATGTCACTTTCAAGAGACAAATCTAGAGTAGTGGATGATGGAAAAACATCATCAATGTCATCATCAAAAGATAAATCCTTTTTTATAGGAAGATAAGGAAGTGAAACAAAATGAGGTGGAGTACAAGAGGTTCAAAAGACTTACTATCATCCCCAAATACGGTTACAAAGGTATTCCAAACAACCTTGGGTGATGTGGTGGTTATAACATAGGAATGGAGACTATCAAAAACATTGAGACTGATTAGGTCAAGAGCATGCTCCTATATAAATGCAATCAAATAAATATCTTACTTAGTAAAATGTGGAATGTCATCATGAACAATTTTCCACAAACATTTCATCAACAAACATAGTTTCATCTTGATTTTCTAGGTGTCATAGTTTGGAGAGCTAAAGGGCTCGAAGACTCAGGCATCCATTGTAAAAAACAAGGAAGAAATTGGGAAGAAGAACCTTGGGAAAAAAATCATGTTAAAAATTTAATGTCTCCTGACAAAAAATCCATATTTAATGTCTTGTGATGATAAAAACACCTCCCCCCTACATATAAAAATAACCTCTTGTTTTATGGTCTTTGGACGAAAAACAAAATCACTCCCCCTTACATAGGAAAAAAACCCTTTGTATTTGAGTATACAAGATGTCTTTCAATAACTAACCCTTCCTTTTTATAAAAAAACACCCTTTTTTTCCTAAAAACTTTAAGGAAGAGGATTCAACCTCTTAACCACTTCAAAAAAGGTTTTAGCAAAATCTTTACTAGTCTCTAAGGCTATAAAACATCTTTAAAAAGTATATCAAACAAAGTATTATTTAACATTCACAAACTTGCATGTTTTAAATTAGAAAAACTTGCTTGATGTATAAAATTATGACTTGGTAGATAGTTTCACTATGATGAAGGCATTTGACTTATTGAAGATAGGTTGAACCGGATGGTCATAGATTCGGTCATGGAAGAAGTCATTGACACCAAGAGAAGACATTAGAAGTCATGTAATGATGGCTTGGATCATAAGCTTGTGGAGACCTTGGAACAGAAGCAAATAAGAGGGCTAAGGGTCTAAGGGGAATCAAAATTAAAATCATGTATAATTATTTTGAAGAACATGTAGCCAACCATAATAATACATGTGTCAATTGGAGACTGCAAACCCATGAGTGGGTTTTACAAACCCCACAATATTGGGACTTGGTGCAGGTCCCTGGTTAACATTGCCAATGGTTGAGGATGAAAAAACATACAAGATTGTATTTTATGGATTGTATAATGGATTTTAGGCATGAGATATGAAGAATAAGCCTTGAATGGAAAAGAAAATATAAAACAAGTTGTTAGCAAGTTGTAGTTATACCAAATTTTGTGGGTCGAGCTAAGAAACAACTAATAATGAAACAAACTGACCTTAAATGATTGAAAGGATCCAAGAATATGGATTTAGTCAACTATAGCATTAAATCAATGTGATATCTTATGAAACTAGAAAACTTGCAATCTATAAGCAATATTTTACTAAGGCAAACTAGATTTGAAAGAAAATTTCAGCATAGTGTGGACTTGAAGTAAGGGGCTTAGGATTTTGGAAGGCTCCATGCTTTGGTACCATGAAATTGGTTGAGATGAGTAGGAATATAAACCCCGGGATCTATCTAAAACATATATACCATAATAACAAGCTTCTAATGAATGCCAATAACACACTCAATAGTTATTACTGCAGCAAAGTTATTATCATAGATTATCACATTATCTCCATATCTGCCTTCAACAATGCACAACAAGAGTGCACCTTAAATAGGTATATTTAGGGAATAAAATAATCTTAATGGGAATTAAAATAATAGGTGACCATCCCACTAGGGAAGTGGGTTGGCCATTATCACTCACTGAGGAAAAAAGGGTGAGGCCATTGTCCACTACTAAGGTGGGACAATGGCCCATGAACACTTAGGCATGTGCATACCCTAAGCAAACCTAATTAAAGTAATTAAACTACATCAATTACTCTAACACCATCCCTTAAGTGATGATTAGGGAATGAGAAGAAAAAAACAAAACACATTTATTAGGCCCTACTACTTGGAAAACCTCAAGGGAGTTTGTCTAATACCCTTCTCAAGATCTATAGTGTTTTCTTGATGATGTGACATCATTTGGACTATTGGTGTGTCGATTATGTTTTTGTGCAAGATGTATGATCGAGATGTCATGAGGTTGGTTTTTAGTCTTGATTTCAGTTACCTTATTGTGGTGACATGGAACAAGATTATTTACGACTCGTGTAGGACCACCTTGAGGTGTGTGTATTTTAATCCTAACAACAATTCATATGATCGCTTAATGTGATATTTATGCCTTAATAGGAGTTTCTATGTTGATAAGTTACTTTTGACATGTTTATCCATAAGACTGGATTTACATTAATTCTAACACTTTGCTTGAACCTATTGAGTAGCCATGTTATGATAAGTTGATTTTAATTATTTGACTTGAAACTTTCTTGGTGTTTCGACAATAAAATTTACTTTTAAAATGTGAATAATAACACAAATATTATTGTGGCCTAACCTATATAAAAATAATGGACGTAAATAAGATTATATATAAATACATATTTATATAAATACATGTATATTAAAATGGTATTACATAGATAAATAAATAAATGTACATATTTATTCATAATTTGGATCAATAAATAGATTCGAATCAAATATTATTATTTTAGCATATATATATATATATATATATATATATATATATATATATATATATATATATATATTTCTCTCTCTCTCTCTCTCTCTCTCTCTCTCTCTCTCTCTCTCTCTATAAGTTAAAATAGTATTCATTAAATAAACATAATTATAAATACATATATATATGTACCTATATATGTGTGTTTATTCTTATTGGTTTTGTAACAAATTTAATATATATTCAGTTATTTGATTTTTCAATGTAGTAATTAATTTAATCAAAATAAAAATATTGATAAACAAATTATAGGTGGATGGTTTATTGGAGAAGAGTGGGAGCCCTACTTTCAAAAAATAAAAAACATATTAAAATAATAAATAAATAAGCATTGTATACTTGTTTTTTCTGTTAAATAGTTACCCTTGTGGAGAGATAAACCATTTTAGAAAATTTAATAAGGGGGAAATGTAGGTGGAAGGAGATTGAAAGAATAAAGATGGAGGAGCATGGATCAACCAAGAGAAGGAGAGGTGAAGGATGCACAAAGAGGAATGAAGAAACCATGGAAAGCAAGGAGCTTCCATGGATCAGGCAAAGGTTTTTTTTACATCACTATGCAACAAGTGTTATGGGTCCCGACAACAAAACCAAAATATTAGGTTATTTTTCTATCTAGACATCTCACTAAGCACATCTTGAAGTAACTAGTACCCAACAAGTTTATGCATTGGGATTTCACATAAGACTATGTAATTGCATGCTCACCCAAAGCACACAATAAGAAAATGGTTCCCATGGGTTTTCTCATGCAATAATATACTCATCATATATTGGTGCTCAAACATAAACCTTATTTAATGACTAAACAGAAAAATAAATAAACATATGTGGACCTAGGTTCAGTTAAGTGAACAAACACAATTAAGATAACCATTGCCATGATATTTAGAGTACTCATTGCTCATGTTCAGATAACATATATTCTATTCATTAAATCCAAACTAGATCCATAAGTTACATAACAAATGTATAGACAACTCAATGATACAAATTATCTATAAACTACAGTGCAATATCAAGATTACAATGATTTTTATGATTACGATATTCACTAACAGTCAATCACTATATAACAATGATCAACAACATTAAAAATCTCTACACATGTATTTATACTTAGTTCTCCCTAACCAAGTTGTTGCAATAGTTATGACACTTCTAGTGACTGGCCAATGATCTCCAGTGAACTGAGAGTCATGACAACCATCTACATTGTTTTCCTAAGGACTCAAGACTTTACATTCCTATATTTTCATTCTGTGTTGGATCCTCATTGTGAAGTGTCTATCTTCATGCGGGTTGGTGCCAAACTCATGTGTGATTGAAGTCTACTATGTCCTTGAGAATTGCTCCTTAATCATTTCCTACTTCCTTTGCGCTCCCCAAGTCTTTTATTGATATTTCAAGCCCTTTTCTCTCAAGCTCTCCATTCATTATGCCTCCCCTATGATTGGGTTTTCTCATGTGATGATCTCTTGCACCATGGTATTCTACACTTGCATAATTGTTGCGTTGTGATCCTTCTATGCCATGCTTATTCTATGCCATGTTTGTTTTGTGCCACTACCAAAATCCTTAGCCAAAATTTGAGGTCCAACAAACACATTAATATGCTGAGATAGATTTATTAATCCTCAAGGTTAATATGATGTTTCATTTTTACATTTGCATACTTACACTCTACATAATGTAGAATAGGTTTTGGTCAAGGTGATTTTTGACTAGATTGTTACACCCCTCGTGTATATAGTTTCTACATTGTATCAAAACATTCCCCGTAACCCACTTTCTTGCTTAGCCCTTTGTCTTGTCATTCTACTCAATTAAAGCCATAGTGTCAAAAGAAGGCAAATGAGAGTCACAAAAGCTTCTTTGAGGTGATTCTGCAATTTGGAGTCTAATTTATGTTTTTTAAGTAGATCAGACATCATTGATGTGTTTATTGTAGATAAGCATGGTGGTTTAGCCTTTTATTTCATTTCAATCGGTCACCTAATGCTCCTGATCTACACAATAAGCTTGTTAGATGTTGTTCTAAAAAATCTGCACATTTTAGTGTAGATCTGACCATACAGATACGTCTAGAATGGTCGATTTAGTGGAGGTACACTTTTGTTTCCCTAAAAATGGAGTTGTGGTGCTCATAGTGTGTTGGGATTTCTCAGTCGATTTTGACCGCTGATTGAGTAAACCAGCTACCCCTACAACCCTTCTGCTTCCTACCATAGCCTACACCACCACCAAATTGTTGCCATTGCCACCCTCTGCTCAATTCAGTACTTCCCTGCCTCCAATTTGTATCATGTTATCATTAGCCACACATATTTCACATTGGCATTAGACTTGTATGATTCTTCTGCAATTGCTCGATCGACAACCACCAACAAAACCATGTTTTTTCATTCAAGCATTTTTTGGGGCATTGTATGATTAAAATTACAATGTTGGAAATGTGCATTGAAATTGGCATTGTATGATTCAATATTTCCATTTTAATTGAAATTTTGGAAATCACATTGGTGACCGATGGGTTCACACTAAGGAGCATTGCACCAAGGTCTTTTTAGTTTGACAAGGACTGGAGGGTGGGGGCCCGGTCTGAGAGGAGGTTAGCCCCCACCACTAAAACAAATGTTTAGTTTTCCAATCAACATCTTTTGATACATCTATATGTCCACTTGGTTTTTTGAGCTTCATACTTGCATGTTCATCATTTTTGTCAAAACCCCATCCATTACAAGTTTCTACAAACATACTTGTGTGCTTTTGATCATATCTTGAGCATCATTTAGAGTTAAACAATAATTCTTATTACATTGAAAAGCTAGATCTAAACTCTTCCACATACTATATTCAAATTCTTGATACTCCACTAAAAAGAATGATTGTTTTTAGACTTCTAGAGGCTTTCATGGTATGCAAACATCTTCAAACTTTTTGGGCACTTTTCTACGCACTCTAGGCACATTTTGAGATGTCTTTTTTTTAAAGTGCATATTTTTTCACCAAGAATACAAATTTGTAATTTTATTTGATTCATCTTGTACAAAAATAGATATTTTTTAATTTTCTATTTTAAACTCAAATTGCAATCAAGCGAAGAATTTTATAAATTTGCATCATTATAAACAGTTTGGGGGGATTTATTTTATAATTCTACTCCTTATAAAGTGCCAACACTCATTTTTTAGGGGATACACACTTTCTTAAACCACTCTTGCAAATTATGTCTTGCATTTATTTGTACTCACTTGTGGTTTGTGCATTGTCCTTGCACTTGGACATTTATACTTTGGCACACTTTTGGTTTGTTTCAGGTCTTTGATAAGGCCTTAGTGCCTTGCATTCTTATTTGGAGGCACCCTCAAGGACCAATTCTAAGTGCCATGCATTCTTATCTGTGTTGTCTCCTTGAAGGTCCCTTTATAAGTGCCTTGCATTCTTCTCTATAGACACTTTCAAGGCCCCTTTCTTAGCACTTTGTCTTTATTTTTTATTGCAATGTGCTCATTCCATATTCTGAACTCACTCAAACAAGTAAATAACTTTCCATCCAAGAGTGACATTGTTATTTTTGTTGAGGAAAATTGTGCCCCCAGAACACAGAACGCGCTCCTCCTCACAACACTTGATGTACACGACTCACTCCTTCACACATTTACAGTTACTATTGCATTTTTGCAATCACAAGTTGATCACGTGAAACCCAAAACAATCACACTTGTTCCACATTCAGTTCATGCTTCCAACTTTGGCATGCATCCCTTGGATGCTCAACTAGATTTTGCTCTATCATCCACTAAGTCATCTTGTGATCCTACTCCATCTATAGTTTTCTATGTTGCAACTCACACTATTGTTGATCAGACTATTTATGTGCTTGTTTCATTTAAGAAGTAAAAAACTAGGTTTGGTTCTTGTATTCTTTGCACCATGGGTTATTCTGGCAAATCTCTTAGAAACTATGAAAAGGGTATTGTTCCCCCAATCCAACATGTTCGATAGATTTCTTTCCATGGCATTGAATACCGAGCAATTGCTTCCACATACTCTTTGGGCCCATATTGTAGTAGCTTCACACCAATTTTTGTTCACTCCACACTTTTAGAGGACATTGAGTAATATGGTACTACTACATCTGGGCATTCATTAGATATTATATTTAGGCATGAGAGTCTTGAGTCATCTTTCCCTTCACTCACACTTGACAAACCTGCATGTTCTTTTATTAGGCATGTAAATCCTAACACTTTATCAAATTCTCTTAGTCATGAGAATCCTAAATCTGATATACATGTTTCCTTGCATTCACAAACTTCTTTGCATTCACCATTTGTGTCCATGGCACCGAATCACTTGCAAGCATCTTCCACCATCCATGTTTATTTGGGATGGATAGATGATCGATTATGGCATCATCGTCAACTGTCTTTATGTAGACTTTACCATCATGGTTCTTCCACTATTCAATTGCATCTTCTACACACCATTCATATTGCGTAGCAGTGCTCCATTTTGGAGGAAATTTTAGGTTGTCATTGACTTTCCATTATTTTGAGTGTGCTTTGCACTCTTTTGTGCCACTTATTATATGTGTAGATATTTTTCTAGTGGAGCCCAATATATTTTAGGTTTCCATTTTTTGGAAGTTAACCCATTTGGGTGTGTTTTTGCACTCATCATAGCTTTTTGAGCCACTTGCCCACTCTTCAGTCAATCCACAACATGATTTATTTTGAGCTCAACACTTGTTCCTAGAACTCTTACAAATTATGTCCTATAGTTATTTTCTAGTTTGTGCAATCTACTTTGGCACACTTATAATTTGTGTCATGTCTCTAGCAAAGGCCCTTTCTTAGCACCTTGCCTTCTTTTGTGGAGACACTTGAACCTTCACTTAGGCCTGAGAAGCATGAGTTTATAATTTTCATACATGATCAAGGTGCCACACATTTGGATGTTACTTTGCATTCTTTTGTTGTGGACTTTGTACCCACTCCTACCTAGACATTTTCATCCACCATTCATCTATATTTGGGGTGGATCTCTAATCATTCTTGGTGGTATCGAAAGCATTCTTGGTGAGGACTCTTCAAACATCATTCATCCATTCTTCAGCTTCATTGACCATCCTCCTACTTATTTGTGCACATTAGTGTTTGAGTTCCTTGTTAAGCATTGTATTTTTTGGTGCACTTGTACATTCTTGATTTGCACTATTTTTTGCATGTTTTCTATATTCCTCCATTGTACATGGGTATCTTATCAGACACTTTATTTGTCAGAACTCATATGATTATTGTTATTTTTCTCAGTGGAATTATTGGTGACTTTATTTTTTTGTTAATTTAGATTCCTCTTTCATAAATAACTAAGGACTAAGATACCTCCCATAGCACTTTGTAAGGAGCTCTCTCAAACACACTCTGCCCTGAAATAGGTAGACCTAGATCACTCTGCACCTTATGTCTAGTGTTTACCCACCATAAACCTCATTCATGTATTGATGCATTGAGCATGAAGAGGTAAGTAAATTCTTATGACCAAAATACTCGAACTCGAGTTGTAACATAAAATCCATCATAGATCTAGATTTCTTTGCATGTAGACTAGACTCTATTAGGCATTGGAATAAGCTATTGATTTATACTTCAAGTTTGATTGTATTTTTATTATTCATGTACTCAAGTATTTGGAATGTTAAATAGACATTTTCTTATTTACATTTTTTAAGTACTTGATGGTCAACCGACTGTGTCAACTTTGTAAAAACTTATAGGCTAGGAGGTCTAGAGGTCGACCCCCTCTCCCCAAAAACTATTTTTTCCCCCAAATTTATATTGTGGGTGTTTTTTTAAAGAGGGGTGTTATTTATTTATTTTATCAAGGGGGATGTGTTTTGAAGGAAAATGAAATATTTTTTTATGGAAGTGTTCTTAACACCTTGTAAAAAAAATAGGAAATCTTGTAAAGCTAGAGGATATGTTTTCATTGTAAAAGTGGGGTTTTGTTTCCATCAAAAGACATTAAAAGGGGGTATTTTTGTCAGGATATGCTAACTTGTCAAGGGGAATTTTTTTATTCAAGGGGTTATTCTTATTCTTGAATTCATCTTCATTTTTTACAATGGATTCCTGATTCTTCGAGACCATCAAATCCTCCAGTTACAACACCTGGAAGACCAAGATGAAACTATGTTTGTTGATGAAATGTTTGTGGAGAATGTTATTCATGATGAAATTACACATCTTACTAAGGAGGAAGATATTTCTTGGATCGCGTCTCTTTAGGATCAAGCTCCTAGCCTAATCAATCTCAATGTTTTTGACAATCTCTAGTCATATGTTACAACTGCCATATCACCCAAGGTCATTTGGAACAACTTTTAAACCTTATTTAGGGAGGATATTGAGTCTTTTGAATCTTTTGAACTGTCTTTTACTACACCTCATTTTTTCAAGAAGGATTTCTCTTTTAATGATGATATTGATGATAATTCTTTATCACCCACTCTTACTCCAGATTTGTCTCTTGATAGTGACATTGGTGAGGCACTTTTGGCACTTCCTTCATCTCCTCATGATGATTTATTATTTTTTAGTCATAATGATCAATATTCCTCTTCATTTAGTGATGACTTATTTCATTATGGTGATCCATATGAGGCATTCCTTATTCCTACACCCATCCTTGTTCCTCCTCCTTCAGTTGTTAGTAACGACTTGATTGTTCTTATGAGGCCTTTCCACCATCTACTCTTCATGATATGAAATAAGTACCTTCACCTCTTACTCTTAATATTTTTATACTTTATGATTTGGAGCTTTTTTCTAATCTTTATATTGTATTTTATACTTATCCCACTTTGGATCCACATGTTTATGTGTCTAATTCCTTTGAGAAACATACTCTTGGATTTGGATATTGCATACTTCACTCTATGGGATACACATGTGGAGGTTTTGGCAGACTCTTATAGGGTATAGTCTCTCCTATTCAACCTATTCCTCGGCACAGTCACCATGGCATTGGTCTTTCTAGATGTGATGCATCTTTGAGACATCTTACTCATAGTGTTAACATATTTATATGCTCTACTCTTCAAGAGGACTTATAGAAATGCATGAGCTCTGATCTTTATTTTCTTTTTGGTGATTCTTATGTTCCTCCTTGCACATGCTCGTAGACTTTTGATTCAAGACTTTTATGTCATGGTGTTTCCGATGCTCCAACTTTGTTTTATGCAACATCCTGCATTCTCAAGTTGGATGCAACTCTACAAGAAGAATATTCTTTATTTTTAAAGGATCATCCAATACATTTGGCGCTTCTTCCTATGGAAAGAACATTTAATTGTTTAGACTCTCTCACCTCATATGAAAATGGTTTCTTACATTATTTCCATCCACGCAAGATATACATTATTGCTCAATTTTTGGGGTCAAGGAAATTGTCCTTAGGGGAGATTCCATATGAAGTACTTCCTTCTTTATTTACTTGTTTGTAAATGGGTAACTTATCAAGATTATTAATAAGGACTTATTTATTTTTTCTTTTTACTCCCTAATCATCACTTAAGGGAGGATGTTAGAGTAATTAATGTAGTTTAGTTACTTTAGTTAAGCTTTTTTAAGGTGTGCACATGACTAAGTGTTCATGAGCCATTGCTCTACCTTAGTGGGGGATAATGGACTTAATTTTTGTCCTCAGTGGGGGACAATGACCAACCCACTTACCTAGTGGGAGGGCCACCTAATATTTTAATCCACACTAATATTATTTATTCCCTAAATCTACCTATTTAAGGTGCACTTCTCTTGTGTATTCTTTAGTAGAGATATTGAGATGAAATAATCTCCTATAAGAAACTTGTTTTAAGTAATAAATAGTTGACTATGTTGTTGGCTTAAAAAATGTAATTCTACAATTCTACTAACAAGATCTGAGAAGAGAACAGTCAATAAAATATGTCTAACATCAGGGAAAACCCTAATCCAAGTCTAGAAAATGATGCCAAAAATGACATTGTTTCAACAAAAAATGATTGAATGTCCAGCATGAGTGGTTTTAGAAACCCCTAGGTTGAGAAATCAAATGCATGCAGTCTGAATCTATAAAACTAAGCTTGAATGGCCCATTATCAACACATGAAAATAATAATGAGAAGGATAATTACAATGTCCATAGTGGGAGATAAGGAGAAGAACAATACTATAAAATAGGATCTACTAGATTTAGCCAATGTTAAATACAGACTGGGCAAAAAATAAACACTCTACAAGGATTTAAAAAATAAAAATGCCTAAAAGGAATACATCTCGTGTATAGTACGACCAAATTTTTAGGCTGAGGATCTTAGCAACAACTACTTATAAGAGCTTTGATCTGATAATAGAGTCCTCAAGGCACTCACCTAGGTTCTCTCCAAGAGCTCATTACCATAAATCAAGTCATTCACACATTATAAAAAGACAAAGGTATCTATTTCTCATAAACATATTATACAAGTGCAAAATCTCTTCACATCTCCATCTCTTTCTCTCTATTACAGAATGCACTATAAGAGAGTGTCAAAATATAAGAGATTTAGAAGGTGAGTGGATAAACTAGTGGCCTCCCAATAGGTAAGTGGTGAGACCATTGTCTCCCACTAAGGACTAAGTGGTGAGCCCACTATTTTCCACTCAGGACTGAGTGGTGTGGCCATTATCTTTCGCTAAGGAGTGACAAGGGTTCATGTGTACTAATCATATATGCACACCTGATTATCCCTAAATAAGTTTGATGCACTGTCATCAGACCTATAACAGTGGTCCCATACTTAACTCCCAATCCGGCTTGTGTATCCTCAGGTTGCACAACATATGACAAGTAAATAGTAGGCAATCCATTATCAGTAAACATCCTTATCCTTCTTGAAATTGAACAGACTCTTAAAGTAATCCTTGAATGCAAAGTGGAGTGCCTGAGTGATAAAATAATGTATGACATTAGCAGTGTTTCCTCTCCAAAAAGCAAGCATGTCTTCTTCCTTGATTGTTCAGCCAAAACAATCACCAATACCTTTCTACGGCTTAGAAAGCCGACTAGACTTCAACATTTCATCCTGATTCTGAATCAACAGATTGACACGCTCAATTGGAGCAGCTGATGCCATAACCTTCAGGCTCGAATTCTCAGCCTATGTGTCTATCAAGACATAATATACGTCCTTAGCCAAAAGGCCTTACAACATAGATGCATCCCTCCTTTCCAGATTTGGCTCTCGGTCTTAGCAAGATCTATTTGACCTATCTGCGTCGACTTGGATCTACATCAGATGCTTCTATTGCATTAGAAGGTACCCGAATTGGTCCTCTTTCAAACCCACATTTGATTTTTGGAGTTGCAGAAAGTTTATAAGGAAGAGTTTCACACAGATCAATTATGCATTGGCATCAAAATATGCAGCCTGTGTAGATTTGAAAGACCCATGTATTCTCTCTGGCGAGCACCTCTGCCCTCGGCTCTGCTCACGAATCAACGACCATGCCTCGAATCTCATTCAACACAAAGTGATTTCTACGTTTCACACGGATTCTCCTAGACTCTCCTCCACACCACAACACATCTTCCTCCCATGGAGACTACCCTCAGCCTAGTCTTAACAATCCTCTGCCTCTACAAACCTCGACTGTGTGAAATGGCGTCTCCTCTACCTATCTACTCGGCTACGGATTCAAAACACTGGACTATTTCTATAGTACATGTTTGCTTGGGATTCCATCTGATCTCCAACTCACTATACCACAGATTTCACCCTTTCTCCTTAGCAATGACTGCATCCCATCCTGCAGGGAACTCCTCACCGGATTTCATAAAGATCTCTCCCTTTCTATCTCTTCTCCTCTTACACTAGCTAACTTGCAGTTAATTTGTTTTATGGCCGGTCCAATGGATTCATCAAAAAGGAAATCAAATCCTTTTCAATCTCCTTAAATCGTGTATTCTCCTATAAAGTCTCAACTATGCTTGACTCCATGCCATCCGTGGATGATTACAAAAATAATAGGATTATTGAAATCCTTTAGCAGCTAATAATTCTATACAAAACATATTTAGGCCTTATTTCTCCTCCACATGACAAGTATGAATATTTGAAAATATAACTTGGAGGGAAACTTATATAATTGCTTAGGTTAATGCCTATCCAAGGCTTATTTAACTAGTCCTTGCCAGATGCTCTTGCATCAAAGTTTAATCAAGTTAAGTAAACTAATATAACATCCTCTCTTAAATGAAGGTTAGGGAGATAAAATACACAAAAAATAGGTCATGGTTATTAGGCTTGATATGGTACCCATGAAAAAAAAATCAAGTGTGAATCCAAATATCCCTATGGACACTAATTTATCTTACCAAAGTATATAGATGTCAAGTCGTTGTAACCACTAAGTCAATGTAGGAATCAATGTTGAATACGAGGATCATTGAGCATGAACACTATTCTTCAAAATATTAGGTAGAAGAATAAACTCAAGGAAGCATTCCTTGAATACTCTCCCTCAATGTTGAACTAGAAAAATATGGCAATGAAATTCTCTAAAGAAGATGGTTGAAAATAGTGATAAGTGATCACAAAGGCTGGTGGAGAAGCCACACTGGTGTCACTAAAAAAAGTCACCAACTATGCCACTGAGATAGATAAAAAATATCTAATGGATTCCAATTAACATGTATGATAGCATACCCATGTACAATGGAGGAATATAGAAAACACTAAAAATTGGTGCAAAGTAATAATGTACAAGTGCACCAAAAAACACAACTACATAATATAGAGCTCAAAAACTAAGGAGCAAAAAAAATAGGAAAAACAAAGTGCGGTCAATAAAGTTGGATGATGGAGGAACTATGTCTATAGTGTCCTCATAAAAAATATTTTTGATGTTGCCAAGAACGATCAAATATCCACTCTAAATGAATATGAATGGTGGATGAAGATGTTTGCATAAGAGTGGGTGAAAAATTCATAACAATAGACTATGAGGTAACATTTAAATTTGTTAGGTTGTTCATTTCTAACAAGTAGTCTCAGGTTTCTCATCCTTGAGTAAAGGTGATGGTGTGTCCATAGAAGAAGGCAAGGTGCTAAGAAATGGCCTTGAAAGAGACATGATACAAACTATAAGTGTGTCAAAGTAGACAATATGCAAACTACAAGTGCGTAAAAAATAAGTATAGAGACATTCTAATGAGTGTCAAGAACAAGTGTGCACCTCAAAAGAGAGCATAGCATGGGTTGACTGAAGAGTGTGGAAAGTATAAAAAAAAACTATAATGATTTTAAAACACATATGGAAGAATCAACTCTCAAAAATAACCTGCAAGATGTTAGGCTCCACCAAAAAAATATCTGTAAATGAGAAAAAATAATAATGTACATGCAAAAGTTGTATGTTGGGCTCTATCAACAATGTGTATGTGTACAAAAATCAAAGAGTACAAGTAAAATGTTATTGTGAGGGGATCTGACCACCTATCAGTTCAAGGCTCATACATCAATATTTAACACTTAGAAAGAAATACACTAAAATTATTTCACAACAAACTGGGATGTGAGACTCTAGGTGTTACAAACCTTAACCAAGTCAAGGGATAGAGCCCCTAACATGTTCATTGTCACGGTATAGGGTGGGTTTCAGGGCTATCACCCATGACATCAAATTTAATTTTAATCTTGCATTGCCCTTAAATTGGCTAAAAACAACTAGATTTGCCTTTAAAAAATCCTTAAAATGAACATCGATTACCACCACAAATACGTCTAGGAGTACAATATGTGGCATAAAAATATAAAAAACATAAACCTAAAAGAACATAATTTATATCACAGCTGAAAATATGTTTATGAGTTTTAAAATGGGGTACTCGTATCAGATGTTGGACTCAGTCAAAAAAATGTTCATAAGGAGAGAAGCGAGATTGCGAAACAAGCAAGCAATCAAAGTGACAGAGAGAAGAAGAAAGTTTTTCATGTGAGGGAGTTTGATCGCCTACTAACTAGACCTCACCATATGTCTTCAACAGATGAATGAAAATGGAAAAGGATAAAGTAAATAACTCTCTTTTAAAATATCCCTCAAATATCTCACAAACAAATATATTATTTTTATACATTAAAAAATCCCTTTTACAAAATTGCCCCTTCCACCATACTAATCCATATCCTTTATGCACTTAGTAAAAAAATAAAGTTTCTCTCCACTCGGTCAAAATCACCCCACTAAAAATCATTCTCCCTTTTACAATCAAATCCATCGTAAAATTTATCTCCACACTTATTCCTATCATAATCACAATAACCCCCACCATTAACCTATCACTTTTTTTAACAATTCAATAATGGCAATGTTTGACATTAACAAAATAAAATTAGAAATGTTTTTAAATGGTCAAAAATCTCAAATTCCAATAACAAAATTTTTTTCATTAGAATTTGTGGTTTTTTTTCTATTTAAAATTTTTTTGCTAATGTTAAACATTGACATTATTAAATTGTTAAAAAGGTGGCAAAGCTTAAAGGAGGGGTTTATTGTGATTATGACAAACATAAAGGTTGAGGACAATATTTACAATGGGGTTAATTGTAAAAGGGAGAATGATTTTTGGTGGAGTGATTTTGATCAAGTGGAATGAAACTTTATTCTTTGATTGAGTGCATAAAAGAGGTGGATTAGTACAGTGGAGTCCATTTCTTAAAGAGATTTTTTATTATTTTTGTATAAAAACAATATATTATTCTGAGAGATATTTAAGGGAGATTTTAAAAGAGAATTATCTATTTTATCACTTTTTGTTATCATTCATTTATCGAAGATAAAGGGTGAAGTCTGGTCTAGCAGGTTGTCAGACCCCCTCACATGCAAAAATTTCTTCTTCTCTCATTCACTTCGTTTGCTTGCATGTTCTACAATCTCATTTATCTCTCCTTATAGATGTCTTTTTCGACTAAGGCCAACATCTAATATGAGTGCCATATTTTTCAAACTCACAAATGTATTTTCAACTATGATCAAAGTTTCATTCTTTTGAGTGTGCTTTGTGCACTTGTATGTCATTTATTGTACTCTAACACATTTTTAGTGGTAGCCAACGTCCATTTTGGGAATCTTTTTTTAAGGAAAAATTGTTTTTTTTGCCAATTTAAAGGCAATGTGAGATTCAAATTATGTTTGATATTGAAAGCATTGCCCCTATAACTCATTTTGTACTATGACAATGATTGCACCAAGAGCTCTTCCCCTTGACCTTGTTGGGGGTTGCCACCCCTAGACCCCCACACCTCGTCCTATTGTGCATTATTTATGGTATACTTTCTTCTAAATGTTAAAGACCAACGAGTGAGGCCCGATCTAACAAGCAATAAGATCCCCTCACAATAACATTTTTTAATAGGTAGTCAGATCCCCTCATAATAAGTTTTTATTTGTACTCTTTGAGTTTTGTAAACATATATATATATATATATATATATATATATATATATATATATATATATATATATATATATTTAGCAGAGCCAGACATCCAACTTTTGCTAAACATTATTCTTTTATTCTCACCTACAAACACTTTTTCGATGAATCCTAACATCCTGCAAGTGGTTATTTTTAGAAACTAATTATTTCATATGTGTTTTGCATTCATCATGACTTTTTTCACCATGTTATATACTCTTCAGTCAACCTACAACATGTTCTCTTCTAAACTTCACAATTTTTCTTGACATTATTGCAGGGTATGGCCAATAGTTATTTTTTGCACACTTATAGTTTATGCATTATCTATGTTGACACACTTGTAGTTTCTATCATGACTCCTTAAATGCTCATTTCTTAGTTTTTTGACTTCTTATGTGGAGACACCATCACCTTTACTCAGACCTAAAAAACTTGAGATTATAGTTGTCAAACATGATCAACTTAAACACACATTTATATGTTACTTAGTATTCTAATGTTATGAATTTTCACCCACTCTTATGCAGGGATATTCATTCACCATTCGTCATCATTTAGGGTGGATTTGTGATCATTCTTGGAGACATTAGAAGCATTCTTGGTGTGGACACTATAGACAATTCTTCCACTATTCAGCTTGATTGACTGCACATTTCTCCTACATTTTATGTTCTTTTCTTATTTTTGAGCTCATTATCCAAAATTTGTGTCTTTTTTTGCACTTGTAAATTCTTCCTTTGCACTTTTTTGAGTGTTTTTTGGATTTTTCCATTATACATTGATATCTTATCAAGTACTTTGTTTGTTAGAACACATCTAAGGATTGTTATTTTTCTCAATCGCATTATTGGTGAATTTTTATTTATCAACACCAATGCGACATCCCTACCAATGTTTGTGATCACTTATCATCATTTTCAGCCAGCTTATTCAAAGACTTTCATTGTCATCTTCTCTTAGTCCACCATCAAGGAAGAGTGTTCAAGAAACTCTTCCTTGGGTTCATTCTTCTACCTAGTATTTTAGATGGTAATGTTCATGTTCAGTTATCCTCACATTCAATATGGATTCCTATTTTGACTTGACAGTTATAGCAACTCAACATCCATTTGGCAATATGGATTAACATCCATAGGGACACTTGGCTTCACACTACATTTTTTTTGTGCATGGGTATTTTATCAATCCTTGTAACTAGGACCTATTTTTGTTATATTTTATAATTCTAACATTCACCTAAGGGAGAGTGTTAGAGTAGTTTACTAAACTTAATTAAGATTATTTAGGGCTAATCAAGTGTGCACATGTAATTAGTGCACATAGGCCCTTGTCACTCTTTAGTGGGGACACTGGCCACACCACTAGTCCTCGATGGATGACATTGGCCACACCACTTAGTCTTCAATGGGGGACACTGGCCTCAACACTTAGTCCTTAGTGAGAGACAATGGTCTCGCCACTCACGTAGTGGGAGGGCTACCAATTTGCCATCCACTCACCTTTTCACTCTCCTATATATTGATAATCTTGGAGTGCATTAAGTAATGGAGAGGGGGAAATGGAGTTGTGAAGGCTTCTCATTGTAATGATATATTTGTGAATAATAGACAATGTTATTATTTGAGCAATGAATCTTAGCTATCTAAGGTAATGAGCTCTAGGAGAGACCTTGGGTGAGTGCCTTTAGCACTACGACATCCATGTAAAAATAAGCAAAACAAGAAAGGAAGGACTTCATATGGAATCCTCCATAAGGAAAACTTCCTTCACCCCAAGCATAGATCAATATAATATATCTATCACAGATGGTAAGAATGAAATAAACCATCTGAAAATGAGGTGAGAGAGTCTGAAAAATCAAATATTTGTCTCATTAGAAGTGTCAAATGCATTGGGTGATCCTTCAAAAGTGAAGAATAGTCCTCTATCAAATTTGTATTCAATCTAGGGTTGTTTGATGCCATAGAAAACAAAACAGGAATATTAAAAACACCATGACATAAAAGTATTGAACTAGAAGTCTACGAGTGTGTGCAAGAAGGTATAAAAGAATCACCAATAAGAAAAGAAATAATAAAGCTCGTGTGTTACTCTAAGTCATCTAAAAGAGTAGAGCATACAAATATGTGAGCATTGCAAATAAATTTTCCCGAGGATACAACACTTATAAAAGGATCGATGCCATAGTGACCATGTAAAATAATAGGTTGAATATGACAAACTATACCCTATAAGGGTCCACCAAAACCTATGACTGTGTAGCCCATACAATGGAGTATGTGACATTCAAATCCAAAAGTATGGTTTTCATGTAACGAGGCACATAAACAGATGAATCCAAAATGAGACAAGCAACAAATATAATAACATGAGAAACAACAAGCTCCAAAGCCAAAAGTGCAAAAATAATAGGAGCAGGGAGTGGAGGTAATTCATTTATATCATGAAAAATAGATGATGAATATGCCTCATCTCAAATAATCAAGTCCTCATTAACAACTAAAGGAAGAAGAACAGGAAGAGATGTAGGACAAAAGAATGTCTTATCTAGATCACCATTAGGAAATAGGTCATCACTAAATGAAGAGGAATCTGGATCCTTATCACTAGAAAAGGAAAAATCTTCAAGAGGAGGAGGAAGTGCCAAAATTTCCAAGTCCATGTCACTTTCAAAAGACAAATCTAGAGTAGTGATGATGGAAAAACATCATCAATGTCATCATAAAAAGATAAATCCTTGTTGATAGGAGAAGGAAGTGGAACAGAAGGACGTGGAATAAAAGAGGATTCAAAGGACCCAAAAGACTCAGTATCTTCCCCAGATAAGGTTGAAAAGGTGTTCCAAATAACCTTAGGTGATGTGGTAGTTGTAACATAGGAATGGAGACTATCAAAAACATTAAGATTGATTAGGTCAATAGCCTACTCCTATAGAAATGCAATCAAATAAATATCTTCCTTATTAAAATGTGGAATGACGCCGTGAACAACTTTCCACAAACCTCTCATCAACAAACATAGTTTCATCTTGATTTTCTAGGTGTCATAGTTGGAGGAGTTGAAGGGCTCGAAGAATCGGGCATCCATTGTCAAAAACAAGGAGGAAATTGGGAAGAAAAAGAAGAACCCTAGGGGAAAAAACCCTTGACAATTTAGCATCTCTCAAATGAAAAAAACCATATTTAATGTCTTGTGATGAGAAAAATACCCCCTCCCCTATATAGAAAAATAGCCTCTTGTTTTAAGGTATTTTGACCAAAAAAAAATCAGTCCCCCTTACACAGAAAAATAACCTTTTGTATTTGAGTAAACAAGATGTCTTTCAATAACTAACCCTTCTCTTTTGTAAAAAAAAAAACTCCCTTTTTTTTTAAAAAAAAAAAACTTTAGGGAAAAGGGGTCAACCTCTTATCCACTTCAAAAAAGGTTCTAGAAAAATATTTACTAGCCACTAAGGCTATAAAACATCCTAAAAACATATATCAGACAAAGCCTTATTTAACATTCACATACTTGGATATTTTGAATTTAAAAAAACTTGCTTGATGTATAAAACAGTGACTTGGTAGATAGTTTCACTATGATGAAGGAATTTGACTTCTTGAAAACAGGTTGAACTAGATGGTCATAGATTGGGTTGTGGAAGAAGTCTTCAACACCAAGAGAAGATGTTAGAAGCCATATAATGGGTAGATTGGCTTATAAACCCATGAAGACCTTGTAGTAGAAGCAAATAAGAGGGTTGAGGGTCGAAGGGGAAGCAAAATTAAAATCATGTATAACACCTTTGAAGAACACATAGTTATCCTGAATAACATAGGTGGAATTTAGAGACTTCAAACCCACGTAGAATTGCGACTTACCATCCAACATCTTCACCTTACAATCAACAGCTTAATTTCTGAACAACAATGTATAAATACGCCCAAATTCTTCATCATTTTCACATTGAAATTGGGCTTCATGAAACCCATAATCCACTACATTAAGCATCTGGTGTTCTGTCATTGTAATCAGGAGTCAAAGTCCCCCATACCATAGGTTGAATCAATCCCAAAGGCAATACATCTTGTTCAGGATTTAAAATTTGTTAGACACTGTGAGAAATCCACAAGCTGCTTCTGACATGAGTGGGTTTTACAAACCCCACAATATTGGGACTTGGTGGCAGTCCCTAGTTAACATTGCCAATGGTTGAGGACAAAAAACACATATAGGATTGTATTTGGTGGCTTATAGAATGGGTTTTAGGCACGGGAGATATAAAAGAAGCCTTGAATGAAAAATAAAATATAAATCAAGTAGTTAGCAAGCTATAGTTATACCAAATTTTGCAGGCTAAGCTAAGCAACAACTGATAATGAAGCAAGCTGCCCATAAAGGATTTAAAGGTTCCAAGAAGATGTCTTTAGTCAACTATAATGTTAAATCAATGTGATATCCTACAAAACTATAAAAATTACAATTAATAAGCAATATTTCACTAAGGTAAACTAGATCTAGGAGAAAATTTCAATAGAGTGTGGGCTAGAAGCAAGTGGCTTATTATTTTGGAAAACTCCATGCTTTAATACCATGAAATTGGTTGAGAAGAGTAGGAATATAGATATGAGGATCTATCTGAAACACAAATACCATAATAACAAGCTTCCAATGAATGCCAATAATACACTCAATAGTTATTACTGCAACAAAGTTAGTACAGGGGATTATCACATTATCTCCATATCTCCCTTGAAGAATGCATAATAAGAGTGTACCTTAAATAGGTATATTTAGAGAATAAAATAATCTCAATGGGGATTAAAATAACAAGTGGCCCTCTCACTAGGGAAGTGGGTTGGCCATTATCCCTCACCGAGGAAAAAAGGTGAGGCCATTGTCCAATACTGAGGTGGGACAATGGCCCATGAGCACTTAGGCATGTGCATACCCTAAGCAAGCCTAATTAAAGTAATTAAACTACATCAATTACTCTAATACCCTCCCTTAAGTGATGATTAGGGAATGAGAAGAAAAAAATGAAACACATGCATCAAACCCTGCTACAAGGAAAACCTTAAGGGAGTTTGTGTAATACCCTTCTTAAGTTCTACAATGCTTTCTCAATAATGTGACATCATTTTGGCTATCAATGTGTCGAGTATGTCTTTGTACATTACATGCGAATGATATGTCATGGGGTTGGTTGTTAGTCTTTATTTAACTTACCTTGTTGTGGTGACATGGCACTGGGTTAGTTGCAACTCATGTATGACAACCTTGGGTGTGTGTGTTTTAATGCTAACAACAATTCATATTATCATTTAATTTGACATTTATGGCTTATTAAGGGTTTCTGTGTCGATAAGTTACTTTTAATAGGTTCATTTATAAGACTGGATTTACGTTAATTCTAAAACTTTGGTTGAACCTGTCAAGTAACCATGTAATGATAAGTTGGTCTCGATTATTTGACTTGCAACTTTTTTAGTGTTTCGACAACAAAATTTACTTTTAAAACATGAATAATAACACAAATATTATTATGACCTAGCCTAGGTAACATTTAATAATGAACGTAAATAAGATTATATATAAATACATATTTACATAAATATATGTATATTAAAATGATATTATGTAGATAAACAAATTAAATAAATAAATGTAAATATTTATTTATAATCTAAATAAATAAATAGATTAGAATAAAAAATTATTATTCCAGTATCTATACGTATTAATATACATATTTGTATAAACATATTTATATATTAATATAAGTTAAAATAGTATTCATTAAATAAACATAATTGTAAATACACATATATGTACCTATCTATATATATGTATATTCTTAATGATTTTGTAATAAATTAAATATATATTCAGTTATTTGATTTTTCAGTGTAGTAATTAATCTAATTAAAATAAAATTATTGATAAATAAATAAATGAATTAAATAAATGATAGGTGGATGGTTGATTGGAGAAGAGTGGGAACCTTATTTCTAAAAATAAAAAAAATACATATTGAAATAATAAATAAACAAGCATTGTATAATTGTTTTTTCTATTAAATAGTTAAGCGGGTGGAGAGATGAGCCATTTTATAAAATTTATGAAGGGAGATGCATGTGGAGAGAGAGTGAAAGAAGAAAGATGGAGGAGAATAGACCAACCAAGAGAAGGAGGAGAAGTGAAGGATGCATGGAGAGGAATGAAGCAACCAGGAAAAGCAAGGAGCTTCCATAGATCGGGAAAGATTTTTTATTTTCTAAATCCATCATTTTTTTAAAAAATAAGGGATAGATTAAACATTGAACGAAAACAAGGAGTATGTTTTACAAGTAGTTTTGCTTTAAAAATATGGCTACTTGCTTGTGTGTATTTAATTCATATATGTAGTTTTAATCTGGTATGGAAACTACATTTATTTTCTAAGTATTTTGATTTGAATATGAAAAAAATATAGAAACCCTAATCTCTTAAAACTTCTTGATTTATTTCAATTTTGCACTTCTGGATTGGGTATAATGAATTTCTTATTTTAAGATATTTAGGGTTTGTGTTTTTTTTTTACAGATTCAAATCAAAATACCCAAAAAATAAATGTAGTTTTCATATTAGATTAAAACTACATATATGAATCAAATACACACAAGCAAACACCTAGATTTTTAAAGTAAAACCACTTCTAAAACACACTCGTTACTTTCACTCAATGTTTAATCTGTCCCTTATCTTAAAAAAAATTATGGATTTAGAAAAGAGAAAGCCCTTACATGATCCATGGAAGCTCCCTACTTTCCCTGATTGCTTCATTTATTTCCATACATCCTTCGTCTCTCCTTCTCTTGCCCGGTTCATTCTCCTCCATCTTTCTTCCTTCACTCTCCTTCCACCTACATTTCTCCCTTGACAAATTTTCTAAAATGACTCATCTCTCCACAAGGTTAACTATTTAATAGAATAACTATACAATTCTTGTTTATATGTGTGTGTGTGTGTGTGTGTGTGTGTGTGTGTGTGTGTGTGTGTGTGTATTTAAAATAAGGCTCCCACTCTTCTCCAATCAACCATCCACCTATCATTTTTTTTTTATCAATATTTTTATTTTATTTTTATTAAATTAATTACACATTGAAAAATAAAATAACCAAACGTATATTAAATTTATATACAAAATCAATAAGAATAATATATATATATATATATATATATATATAGGTATTATATATATATATATTTTAATTATGTTTATTTAATGAATACTATTTTAACTTATATTAATATATAAATACATTTAGACAAATACGTATATTAATATGTATAGATACTAGAATAACAATATTTGATTCGAATCTATTTATTTATCCAAATTATGAATATATATGTACATTTATTTAATTTATATATCTACATACTATATTTTAATATACATATATTTATATAAATATATATTTATATATAATCTTATTTACGTCTATTATTAATTGTTATCCAGGTTAGATTATAATAATATTTATGTTATTGTTCATGTTTTAAAAGTACATTTTATTATCAAAACACTAAGAAAGTTACAAGTCAAATAATCAAGACCAACTTATCATAACATGGATACTCGATGGATTCAAGCAAAGTGTTAGAATTAACACAAATCTGGTCTTATAGATAAACCTGTCAAAAATAACTTATCGACACAAAAACCCCTAGTAAGGCATAAATGTTACATTAAGTGATAATATAAATTCTTATAGTATTAAAACACACACACCTCAAGTTGGTGTTACATGAGTCACAACTAACATTGTTCCATGTCACCATAACAAGGCAACCAAAATCAAGATTAACAACCAACCCCATGACATCTTGCTCACACGCCATTCATAAAGACACACTCGACACACTAGTAGTCTAAGTGATATCATGTCATCGAGAAAGCACTATACAACTTGAGAAGGGTATTACATTCACCCCCACTTGAAAATGGCATCATCCTTGATGCTTCCAAAATAAAATCATGTAGTGAAATCCACCACATTTCCCAATTGTAGTAATCCACTACTGAGCGAATGGTTATAATTTTTCAAAACTCATATAGTTACTTTCTAGATGGTCATAAAAGTGATAAAACCAAAATGCTACTACCAATACTCTAATATGCCAAAACATAACTTCATATTTTAAATAACCCTTGCGTCAACCCATGGTACAATAGGAATAAAAAATAAAGTGTCAAAACATGGAACCTATGTAATTACTATAATACCACTTAACTATGCAATGCTAAGTCAACTATTAACTGAAACATACTGTCATGCACCTATTAAACAAAATATCACAACTCTGAACATTTTTTACATATCATATTCACTACCAACTGATATTATGAATTGTCAATATTGTTAAACAAGAGTATAATAATTGATCCACCATAAAATAATAGTGTATCTATTATGCAACAAGCAATGCTAGAACAACATCAAAAACAATCTAGTGTAAACAGAATAATAGTCTTCATCAATGACATCATCAACAAATATCTCATCAAACCTCCTTAGACCTTCTGAAACTAATTAGACCTCTCAAAACCTCCTTAGACCTCTCGACCTCCTTAGACATCCCAAATAAATGGTTAAAATAGTATATATATCTAGAATAATCAACATTGTGTCTAGTGGTTGCGAAGGATGGTGTCATGAACCTATCCCACATAGGGTCCCATCTTGACCCAATAATTTTTTAAGCTACTTCTTCTCCTCCAAACAACACATACTTCACACATTACAACATATATATAGAAAACACATGAACCAACATTGGTCAAAAATCAAAATACCATAATTATTTTAAATAATCAATTGTTAAAATAGTCAATTTAAGAATCAATAAGCTAATGAAATCAAAAAGAATAAATTAGAAAGTCATAAATCAAGTTCAAAATAAGTTGTTGCCAATAAATAAAACAAGTCTAAATCACAATTATCAAGTCATCAAAATATTTAAAAAAATAAATTCAATTGCAATCAAATGTGAATCCATTTACTTCAATGTTTAATTAAAATAATTAATAAATGTTCAAAACTCTAAAAGAATAATTAAATGTAAATTCAAGTTCAAAGACTAGTGTTGGTTCTCAAAGCAAAATCAAAAACATCACATTACTCAAACTATTGGACTATGAAAGTCACCTAATGGGAGAAAGAATCAATAAAGCTCAATCACCTCCTAGAGGTAAGAGAAGAAAATTAACTTGACTACCTCCTTAAGGTAAGAGAAAACATCACATCACCTTCCATATACCTCCTAAAAGAGCAACATGATTACCTACCAAAGGTAATAAAATAAGACTCGACTACCTCCTAGAGGTAGGAGAAAAAAGAATAACAATAATCCTCCCTATGCCTTCGAGTAACAAGTGTTGATGTAACTATGTATAAATAGACCAAGTGTGAACCTCATACCTGACACCTAATGCCAAAAGTACCCCAAAATATCTACCTACTATCCCACAATATCTAAATCAACTGATATATATGTCTCTCATTAGATAATATGTCATTTTTTATTGTTGCACTTAACTCAAATGCTTTTATAAAAAAACACTATGTTCAATCCTGGTTGTCTTGTTTTAATTTAAATTAATAATATGTTGATAGCTCTCATGTAATATCACTAATTATGCAAAAATATCGAGAGTTACATTATCACAATTGGTTTACTAAGATATATTATTGTTCAACCTCAATTAACGTGTCCAAAGTAGAGTAATCATATATATTAGAAAAACTATCATTCTTTATAACTACAAGGGGGACAAATGATCTATTAAGACTCTAAACTACACACTTATTCTCAAATCACTAGTGGTTACACCTAAGGTTCAAACTACATAACTCGAGGATAGTGTTAGAACTTACAACACTCTTATTCAAAATGTAAAGCATCCAAACCATATTAGGTACCATTTGGTTATATAACAAACATCATGGTCAATGTTAACAACACACTATGGTTAACTAAATTCCATAACTATAACATAATAGGACAAGGCCTCTTTATAACCTCATGGCTTACATTTAACCAAGATGAACAACGAAACACTAACTAGAGCATACTAACTTAGAGCTACCATAGTTAATAGTTTGATTTAAACATAATCAATTTTATTATATTGTTAACTATAGACACATTCTGTTATTAGAGTCATATTCACTCAATGAACTAATACATAATCATTAAAAGTATACAAGGAATATATTAAAGTTATGCTTATTCATATTTGTTATGCTTATGTGGAAGGGATGATTTAGAATTTTTGCATTTGTTTGCATTAAATAGGTAGCTTATGTATTCCTTGTTACTTCATTCATCCTTCATTTCCACAGCTTCTCTACCCTGTCATGACACCCTCCACAGCAATTCATGGTCTTACATCATGGTATTTCAATCTTAGGGGTTGTATTACTACTTTTTTGTTTTTTGCTTGGTTGACTAATGTCATGGCAAGTCTTTTTGTTTTTCTTCGAATAGCATCAGAGTTTGTGGTTTGATGTCTTGAGAGAGCAAATCCTCCTTGGTATCAAGTTTTGGTTTGTTACCCTTTGCATACTGATGTACGGGCATCTTCATGGCCTTTAATTTTGAATTGTTTTAGTTTAGACAGGTCAATTAAAATGTGTTTGTACTAGTTAGGAGGTTTAAAAGTCTTTAGATTTTTAATTCTAGACTGTAAGGAATTTTCCCACCAAAACACCATTTTTGAAATTTTGAATTGAGTTCTTAAGCATAGGGAGGTGTTTAGTAGTGTTAGGTGAAATCTAATGCTTTTGAAGTAGGGTATTTAGGCCCTAAGGTGTTTAAATAAAGTCCAAGGGTGATCAATGTGTAACACAATGATAAATGAAATGTAATTTCATAAACTAAACAGTTGTAACCACCTTTTCTATACATGTAACTAACAAACAAATAGAAAAGAATGCAAAAGGAGGGATGGTACAAACATTAGAGGAGAGAGAGGAGTCAAGTAGAAGGTAGGAATTAATTAAATAAAGGAGAAGGATAGAGGTACATGGAGAGAAAGGTGGATGAGCTTTAACACCTCTGTATTATGCCAATAGAACAGATTTATCAATGTACATATGTTGAATCAAATAAAGTTGTAAATGAATTAAGGTGATGCTTTGAAAATCCTATGTTGATACTATGGGTTATTCATACAAGTAGATGCATTAAATGTTGTTAGACTTTTATAAGAATCAGTACCCTATTATATGAATGGATGTGTTAATATAAGAATGTGGCAAGGAACTTGAGTAGGTGTCGTAAGGAACCTAGTAAGATAATGGTTGTCAAGAGAGTCCAAATACAAAGAAGGGTGTTCTCAATCATATAATCATTAAGTAAAGAATGTAAGTTATCAATCATATCTCAAAGATAGTGTTTGTTAACCAATAAAGATCAATAACCTAGTCTACCTACATATTATACTCTATTTAGCATTTATTGTAATCAAAAAGTTGTTTGAGAAGTGAGTAGAAGATTGTATAAAGATTGTGGTAGTATGAAGAAAATGAAGTTGAATAAAAGGACCTTTTGGTAAATATTTCTATAAGCCTCTGGTAAGTTCAACACCCAATTAAACCCTATTGGTTGGCATATAGTTAGACTGTGTGTTCTCTATTTTCTATACATAGTCATGAATTCTGAGTCTTAAGGTCTACACACATAGATACAAAGATGGTGTGTGAACACTACGTAGGAAGAAAATTTAGCATAAAGGGACTTGGGATGAACATTTAACATGATCTAGTAAGTTAATATACATTGTTAACCTTGTTGCATTTCTCTACAGACAGACTGTGTCATAAGAACACTATGAATTCCATGGTTGGGAGGTGATTAGGAGAGCATATAATAGATTTAATGATTGAAACGGTTGAGGATAGGTTAGGTAGAGCCCATAAAGGTCAAATTAATTTTTGAAATCAAACACAAAAGAATAGAATCGCTTCAGAACCCTCTCAAGTTAACTGCAGTCTCAAAAACCCTAGTTTAGGGTTAAATGACAAAACTTGAAATATCTAAGGTTGTAACTAGTGAATTTCTCTTCAAATTTGGTAAGGGGATAGGGGAGCATGGATGTTAAATGGTTTTTGAGTTTTTAAACTAGAAGAGTACGGTTTCATACACTTATTCCTAACTGTGTGTGAGTTAAGGTGGATAAGGCCTTGTAGGCCTAAACAAGGGCTTGAAAGAGACTAGAAACATGGTCTAAAGAAAGTATTAAGGCTTGGAACATTGTGAAGAGGCATTTTACAATAGAGGGTGACTCAAAACCTAGTTAGTTTCTTCAAATAATTATGTATATGTTCGTACATGAAGAAAATGTCAGAAAAAAGGCTAGTTGGAACCTTGAGAAAAGAAGGATAAACACAGTCTAACAGACTACATTGAATGTAGGGTTGCCTGAGTGGTTTTGTTTGTCCAATAGGAGACAAATAGGATTTGTTTGAATACATTCAGGATGAATGGAAACCCTAAAGAAGCATTGTAATCTAAGTGTTTTGTGTGGAGCCAAATTGCCATTGGCACAAGCCTAGGAGAGTAAGGTCAAGAGAATCTAACAAGATAAGTAAGGACATAGTTGATGAGAGTGGAGGGTTGTTGGGGTGAGAGAATGATAAAAGAAGAATGGATAAATTGAAAGGATCAAAGGAGTCTAAGGCAGATTGAAAGGATTGATCAAAGGAACTTAGTGCATAAGTATAGGGAGGAGAGTGATCAAAGGTCTAGTGTAAACCAAAAAGATTAATAAGCATTGATTGTTTGAGTTCACACTTTGCAGATATGAGAGTGATAGGTAGAGATGAGGTAGAGCTCTACATGACATATATGGGGCTATTGTTTTATGTATTTTTCCAGTTTGAGTTTTTTTGTTTAGATCCATGCTTTTAGATATATGATCATCTTCCTCTCCGCCAGTATCTTATCCCATTGACTATCAATGTAACCTTTTATTCCCTACTTGTGACACAACCTACTCCTACTGCCTTCCTTCCTCACTTCTCTCATACCCTGAGAGTATGTTTTGTTTGGGTTCCTAACCCAAATATTCCTAAGTTGAGCGGAGTGGATCATGGATTGGTAGGGGTAAGAGTGACATGGTTTGATGGTGGCCAATCCAAAATTGGAAATGGAATATGGCCAGTTGGTTTGGAGGAGTGTGTTATCACTATGAAGGAGAAATTGACTCATATATATACACCTACTATCGTAGCAATAGCCAAACCTAGATTGCATGGATTCCTTGCCTAGTGGATTCAATGCCTGATTGCCTAGATTCCTTGTAGATTTTATCACGTAGGAGTCATCAAAGACTACTCCAGGTTGAGGTCCAAAGTTAGTTTTGGTAATGCAACAAAGATATACAACCTCTCTGGACTTAGTTGCATATCCACTGTTGTGTGCATGCAACCAATCAACAGCTAACATCCTCAAAATTTCCCTTCTTTTGTGTCTTACTATTAAAATTCACCATGACGCCATCCTAAACCTCCCTTGCACCAATTCATAGTTCTCTAAAACCATTCTTTTAGTCAGATAAGGCTTACTTTGCTTTTGTCGATGTCAACAATCCACTTGTTAAAAATCTTAAGGTGGAGTCTGTATTAAAAGGTGAGGTGAATATTTGGTGGTGATTGACCTTTGCTCTAGATGATGATGGAGGTTTTTAACATGGTGGAGATAAAAAGACGAGATTTTTTTTGTTATCACTTGATGAGACATTGTAAAGAAGCTTTATGATTCACTATGTGATTATGACTTGGTTGAAATCATTTGTGGATGGAGATGTTTTTTTATTGTTTTTTTATTATAAAAACAATATTTTGGGCAAACAAATTATAAAGGGAAAATATTTATTATTGTTTCTTACATTTACCCTGCCTCTCATTTTTCTTGCATTATATATATATATATATATATATATATTATATATATATATATATATATATATATATATATATATATATATATATATATATATATATATATATATATATATATATATATATATATATTCTAGGTTGGATTAGAAGAGGAATTAAGTATATTTTCCTCGTGCCTCTTGAGGCCATGTCTCACGAATGTTGTTATTTTTTACTGGCATAAATTTGTGTTGTTTGGTCGATTGTAGTGTTGACCACCCATGGTCAACATTTGTAATATTTTTCCCACCAAGTGGCCACCTCCAGCATGGTTCATCAACAACAAACTCCTAAACATTCCAAGCATGAATTGTCCTTCGTAAACCAAGCTTGGGCACGTGTTAAAATGATTAAAATCCAACATGTTGACACATTGGCATTTCATGCAAGAATGAGTTCTCATGTGCTCACCTAAAGCACATAGTGAGGGACTGGTTCCCATGCATTTTGTCACATGAAGGTGTACATAATATATAACGGTGCTTGAACATATCCACTTTACTCATTGATTAACCAACAAAAAAATACATGGTAATTATGGACTTAAATTTAGTTAAATGAACAAAACAAATATAAGATTACCAAAACCATTATTTCCATAATCCAAATAATAACATTCAAGTAACAAAGGTTCTATTCATCATATTTAAAATAGGTTCACAAGTTACATAAACAATTGCATGGTGAAACTCAGTTATACAAATTTGGTATCTATTTGAGTACAATGATAATAATATCACAATAGTATCCTCAATCACATCAATGGAATAATGATCAACAACCTTATAGAGTTTTATTTAGGGGTATTTACACTTGGATTTCCCTAACCAACTAGTTAAAATAATAATCACATTCATAGTGACTTGCTAATGATCATCAATGGACTTAGAGTTGTGGCAACCAGCTACATTATTTTTTTAAGGACATGGGCCCATGTACCCATATATTCTTGCTTTAGTGCTAGATTCTCATCATCGAGCACCTATATTCCCATGGGACAGTGCTAGATTCATGCATGACTTACTGTCTTTCATCCCTAAAAATCATTCCCTAACCGTTTCCCACTTCTCGCATCCTCCTCCATATCTTCTGCTAGTGTTCTAAGTCCTTCATTCTTGGGTTCTCAATTTATTCTGCATATTTACTCTAACTAGGTCTTCCCGCACCATGGACTCCCATGCCATGTTCTTATGCACCATGACTCTTTCTTGTCATGACTCTTCTGTATTGTGTTTCTTCTGCACCATAATCTTTACCAAAATTTGGGCTCCAACATCACCCCACACTACCATTAGTCCATCCCAGACTAAGCACCAGTTTAAAGCTCCACCAAAAACTCAGGCCCAAGCTACTCGATGTGCTTCTTGACACCTTCTCAATGTGATAACGTGTTGATCAGTTTCATCATTATTTCTTCAATGGCCAATTTTAGCTTCTTACTTTTGTCAAGTTGGTTAGGATACTTACCTACTTTATTGACCAAATGTTCAAAGGATGTGGAAGCATCCTTATGAATGCTTTCAAGTGTGGTGACCTCGAATACAACCTATCCTCAAAGTGCCACAAAGTTAGAGTTTATTTCCTTCTGATGCACACTTATTTTCTCCTCCATGGCCTTTGCATCCTTAAATGTTTTGGCATGCTTTGAACAATCTTTTATTAACAAGGCTGTATCAACCGACTACTATTGCTAAAGCTCTTTCACTTGAATATGAGATAAAATCTTATTCGGCCATGTCAGCTTCTAAAAAAATCCATCTAAAATGGGAATGACATCTCCAACTCTATGCAAGGCTCGCTTGCACACCTCCACAATTTATACAAAATGCTCTATCACCCATATTTTCTCATCTTGGGGGCCAATCTACACTTTGCATCATTTTAAAAGTAGGTCCATGAGGGTCTCCAATTTGTATATCACCTCACCAAATGGGGGGACTCCGACCACTAGCACTGGGTCTTGGCTTAAAATTGCCTTATAGATGTTTAACATTTTTACCTTGGCAGTTGTTTCTACCTCTAACTAGTGCTTCAGCTCAGCCACCTCTTCTTCCAGTTTTGTTTTAGTAGTGACCTCTTTATTATATAATTCCATTATCTAGGCATGTTTCTTCTCGGCCATCCATGCATTAGACTCTGAAAAAAAAATCTGCCTTGTGACTTTAGATCCCAATTTCAAGAGTGTCATGCTAGCTTGTACAGAGGTAAGCTGGTGGAGATCTACCTAAAGAGTATTGGGTAGTGTTGCTTCTTGTAGATCTAATACAAGATTATCAGAGGGCATCTTAAACTGGTATTCTTTGTTATACATGTCAATGAAGAACAACATTTCACATCAGGTCTAGTCAGATGCATCTTCCTAAGCAAGATAAGAGTAAATATATAACAGCATCTTAGGTACTTCTTTCTAGTACTATGCATAGAGGTTTGTGGTTGCATCGAGCTTGTTTATTCATAGAATCGAATCATCAACTAGATATTTCTCCTTCAAGGGATCTAGTTCAAGTATCTCAACATATGTGTCTTGATCTTGGGAAGTAGTCCCAATGTTAAGTCCACTTGTCCCAATTCTACTTTAGAACCATCCCTCTTCATGAAGTAGATCTTCAATCTCCATCTCTATCTCTTCAAGGGTGGTCTCTTCATGTCATGTCAGTGAGGGTATCTTCTCAAAGTTAGGAGTATCATCTTTCTCAATATCGACTCTTTCTAGGGTTCCTCTCGATAGCTCTCCCAAAGCTTCCACATCACCATCCTTAAGCGCCTCCTCCTTTTCCAAGGGAACAATTTGTGTTGTTAGTTATGGGCCTTCAGGTTGACTAGCTACTGGATCTTTCTTTGGTGATGTCTGGGCAATCCTTTGCCTTTTTAAAGGATACGACTGAGTGCTTAAACTGGATCATGCCCAAGGTGCTTTTGCTTCTTTTCTTGCACTTGTTCTGGAGGGAATTTTTCTCTCTTGCACTTTGAGCTTCCTGAGGATTTCATCTTGGGCTTTAACATATAAAATAAAGAATGAATAAAATTCCCTACCAATGTTTGTTTTACTTTTATTTCAATTTTGTTTGACTCATTCCTTTTTATATAGGCTTTCTTCCCAAGATATATGTATAATTGGCAGAGGGTGTGAGTCTCCAAATCAATCTCTTCAGTATAAATCATTATAGGTTGTGTGTAGTATATCCAGTTTACCTCATTCATGAAGTATCATGTTGTGAAAGTGTATGGCAGCTTAAGACAGGTCGATAATTATTTGTAGGGGGCCATCCCAATGCACGCAAGGGAGTAGTGTTGTTTTACAACAAACTTGGCTTAGTCACCAACCTATGTAAGCAAGTCTTTTGGAACGTGCCACCCATTCCCAAAGGCTTCCTGCATTCTATCATATTGTGATATCATCTTGATCTTGTAGGATGGAGTGATCGGGCCAGGGCAGGTGAATGCCTTGTACCACTATACATGGGATTTATTATTTGGTAGGTATGCCCATTTCAATTCTCTAGAGGTATAGTGGAGTACACCAATTTCATCAAACACCATTTATAACAGAAATATGCCCTATATAGACCTAAGGTTGGGCACCTAGTGAGATTTATCTACATCTTTTATGATCTTGTTAGCAAAGTATTATGCCCAGTTGTAATTCAATCCCATAATAACCTATTGTGCAACATATAGGTGAGCCATATCAACCTCCTTCCATTTGTATTTGCCTCCAACTTTTGTCATAATGATTCACACTGCCACTCAGAGGGTGAGATCTTGAAGACTTCTAATGTGCATGGCATGGCCTTGTTTTCAGTACTCAAGCACCATGATCATCTTCTCTATCTTATCCTGGTCCTCTCTATCGTATGTAAGGTCTATACCTGAGCACTATAACCTTGATACTTTGCTAATTCTTTTAGTCATGATTCTCATCTGATGCCAAATGAAGTAGATGTAATCCTCATGCACCCGTGAACTCAAAAACTTTACCACTTCTACTAGCTTTCCAAATTAAGGAAGGTTGAAGAGTTGAAAGAGGCTAGTAGTATCTAGAGCATTGAAAATCTTCAAGTCATAGAATAGTTTATCGACACCCCATTCTAGCCACAATTGGCTTCTAACCAAAATTTAGATTGATTTATTAGATGTCCCAATTTCATCTGCACATCAGACATTAGTGTTCAAAATCATGTTGAAGCATCCCTATTTGGGGTATTATCTCGTATGTAATAGTAACATTTCACAGATTCATCCCTAATCACTTTATGACCTAATAACTGGTAGTTTGGCCTTTGGACCCATTAAGTAGGGCACTTGAACAATTCTTAAATAGATAAAATGCTAAGTAGAATGAATTAGCTAAGTAAATCAAATTAAGAGCATAGTTAAATAATCCATTGTCAATTAATGAATATCTAAACATAAAAATTCAAAAATGTAAATTATCAGGCTTATTCATCATTGATTTTGTGAGTTGTCAAGCCACTTGTAAAATATTTGAATCGGATGAAAGGCAAAATCATTTTGACATATGTCTCTCACATGGCCCTCATGGTTAGCCTAACTCAACTTAGGGTTAGTTTGAACTCAACTTTGGTTAATTCTAAACCTAACTCAACTTGGGTTAGAGTTAACTTTGAAGGCTATAAATAGAAGGCCTCAACTATTGATCTTAAAGCTTCAGTAGTGCAATATTTTTATGCTAAAATACCTTCCAAAAACTTCATTGTAGTGTTACCATGCCAACATGCCAAGCCAAATCAAGTCAAGCCAAGGTGAATGAAGGAGAGATGATGCAAGAGCACCATTGATGAAGACACCATTGTCCATTAGCTAAGCACTAGCCTTTCATTTGCCAACAAGCTAAGGAGTCTCTCAAGGTAAAAGCATTGCATATCTTTCATTTAATTCTCTTTTGTTTTGTTATTTGTTCCTCGTAGGTCTTAGGCTAGAGGTGTTAGTTTCATTAGTGTGTTTTTGTTTGATTTTATCTTACTAACACAATACAAATCTCCTCTCTTGGATTCCTTTGATTTTGAAATATCATTGAACCAATAGTCATAACATCCATTGTTTTGTTATTGGCCCGAGGAATTATTTCAATTTGGATGTTATCAATATGTTGCTTGAGAGTATCGACCATACTTTTATAGGGTACCAACTTCTCGTCCTTGGTTTGATAACGATTTGGTGGCTTGATTGATGATTAACTAAGAATCACCATATATCAATAAATGTTGAATATTCCATTGTACTACTTGACAAATCCTTGTAATGAGTGCTTCATACTCGACCATGTTATTGATACAAAGAAATCTAATACAAAAGGTCTTGGGAATGAGATCCTCTTATGGCATAACAAACAATATCTTGGCTCCTGATCTACACGTTGTGAATGATCTATCAAAGTACATCTTCCATTATTCAGCCTCATGAGTTGCATTTGTTTCTTCAATAGTCACAATGGCCTCATATGGGAATCCAAATGTGAGAGATCAAGTATCTTGAAGAGGAGCTTTAGCAAGTTGATCTGTGAGTACTTGCCCTTTAATAGCTTTCTGGTTGACATATTCAATTTCAAATTCAATTAATAACATGATCTATTTTTCCAAATGACCATGTAGATTTGATTTGAAAAGTATATATTTGAGTGGATCTACTTTAGAAATAACAATGGTCTTGTTGTTTAGCATATAATGACATAGTTTTTGGGCTATGAACACCATAGCTAAACAATATTATTCAATTGGCATATAGTTATGTTCATACGTGACCAAAGTTTAGCTTAAATAATACACAACATGCTCCTTTCCCTAATTGTCATGTTATGTCAAAAGTGCCCCCAGGGCATGTTCAGTTACTAACAGGGAAAGAAGTAACGGTTTGTTTGGCATCAATGGTAAAAAATAGGGGGGTTGACAAGGTATTCTTTGAGTTAATCGAATGCTTTTTGACACTCTTCATTCCAAGAGAATGTGATACCTTTCTTTAGCAAGTGCATAAATGGATGGCATTTGTCAGCTAATTGTGAGATGAATCGCCTAATAGATTGAATTTTGCCCTAAAAACTAAGGAGCTACTTTAATGTAAATAATGGTGGCATTTTTTTAATTGCATGGACTTTGGCTAGGTTGACTTCAATGCCTTTGGGAGAGACAATGAAACCTAATAGTTTACTAGAAGTGATGCCAAATACACATTTCTTCATATTAAGTCTAACGTTATACTAATGAAGTCTCAACTATTCTTTGTAACACGGTTGGGTGATTAGCACGGGTCTTTGATTTACCCAAAATATCATCAACATAGTCCTCAATAATGTCATGCATCATGTCATGAAAAATCACTATCATAGCTATTTGGTAAGTGAATCCAGCATTCTTAATCCCAAACGGCATTACCTGATAACAAAATATTCCCCATGGAGTAGTGAATGCTATTTTATGTTGATCTTTTGGTGTTATCCTGATATGATTATAGCCTGAAAATCCATACATTAATGAGAGCATTTCATAGCTATCATTTGAGTCGATGAACATGTCAATATTATGTAGAGGAAAGTCATCTTTCGGATAAGGTTTGTTGATGTCTCTAAAATCAGTGCAAATTCGGATCCCTTTTGGATTTTTACTCACTGGCATAATATTTGATATCCACTTTGAATAGTTGATTGACCTAATGAACTTTGCATCTAAGAGTTTTTCCAACTTTCTTTACTAAATAATAATATGAGGATGCATCTTACGTAAATTTTGTTTAATAGGTTTGGCATCAGGATATATAATGAGATGGTGTACAACCAAGGCGGAGTCCAAACTTGGCATGTCTGAGTAAGCCCATGCAAATATGTCAACAAATTCTCTCAAAAGATCTATAAAATCTTTGCATTCCTCCTCAATGAGGGATGTGCCCAGTTTAATACACTTTGGATCCTATGGAGTCCCAATATTCACCTTTGAAGTGTCCTCCACTAGAACTGTAGAACCATCATCTAGAATAGTTGGAAATGAGATGAATTGATTGGCAACAACAAAGTCCTCTAGATGATTTGTCTCTTCTAATACTCCCAAGTAGGATGAATCAGAATTTCCTAATGGTGGCATCGGCCATGATACAAACACCTCTATGCACTCTTGAACAATTTGTGCAACAATTCACTATTCTTCGTCACTGATATCTGATCCACAATTAGGTTGTGGGCTAAAGGTCTCCTGTGATTCATAGGAAGAGGGGTGAACATCCCCATCTAATGGCACCAAAAACCAATTTTTTCCAATTGACTTGTACTTTTCTTTACTTTTACCCTAGTTAGAAAGTACCCCAAAGAGGTTTTCACTTTCAAACCTCAATGTTTGATTTTATTTTTATTTTTGGCTAGGGAAGTTCATCTACTCTCCAAAGTAGGTAGCAAAATCCAATCTAATAGCAAAGCCTTGCTTGTGGTCTCCAAGAGATATGTGACTTCTTAATCCTAAAAAGTCATATATAGCCTCATCATTTTCAAACTCATTTAATGGCATTGTTGACTCTTGTTGGTCCCAGTCTATCAATTAGGAATTGTAAAGGGTTAAGTTCAAAGGTTGATAAATGGGGTTAATATTGCAAATGGTATGGGGGCCAAACAAGGATGTGGTGGCCAAGCCATCATAAATGCTATAATCAGACCCAATGTCATTATCGGCATCGGCATCGCTAGTCATTGGTGTTGGAACATGAATTAGGTATGTGAGGTCACCCTAGGTAGTTTAAATCCAAGACCATAAGTTCCTTTGTATCGAGTTATAGAATTTGGCTCAAGGGTACTCTATTGATTTGGCCTGAGGCCTCCTTCATCATAGGCTTGGTTCTCCATGATCTGTTTAGGGATGGAATATTTGGCATTTTGATAGCAATCAGCCAACTTATTGGTGTAGAGCCATGAATCATCTTCAACTAAGGGATCATGTTCTAGGCTAGAGGCTAGTTTGAAGACAATAGGCTTATTCAACTGAGATTTCTCTTTAGTGTCCCATGTTGTACTAGTAATTTTGGTCATAGGTCTCCCATAAGCTTTAGGATTTGTGGGCAATTTGGCTATGTGGAATGCATTACGGATGTTTTATTCTTCAATACCTTTGTCAGCAATAGAAATGATTGGAAATATCTAGTGGAGGCATGGCTGAAGTAGAGGTATCATGGGTCAATGGTTGAATGACTATCGACAGGATAATGATACCTTGAGATTCTCATTCTTCATTATCATAGCCTTGATAACGATGGTATTTGGTTGTAAGTCGACTGCTATATATCTGAGATGTCTAACCAACTTCAGAGACACAATTTTGAGACCTGAACCATTGTCTACAAAGACACATTTAAATTTATGGTTCATTATACCAACTTCAATGTATAATAGTTTATTATGCAAAGGGCCTAGAGAAGATATATCATTTTGGTCAAAAGTGGTACGTTGGCCAGGAGCCAAGTGCTCTACCATAGTTTGGAATTTTTTTGGAGTGATATCATATGGCATAAGGGATTGGTTCAAATACTCATTTAAGATGTATGTGTGGATGGTAGACGTGTACAATAAATACATGATGAAGATGTGTGCAGATGTCTTCTTGTGTTATTCCATAATATCATAGGTTTTTCCCTTAGTTTTGTTAGTTTGTTTATTTTTGATAGGCATGGAAGGTTGATTAGGCTCATTGGTAGTATTTTGGCTTTAGTCCTTTGATAGTGACTCTGGTAGATCATGTTGCAATCGCGCAATCTCGATCTAGAATTTGGAATTGATAGTTGGCTGGGTAGGAAGGGAGGCTTGGAATGATGATTATTGGGTGGTATGATGTCTGATTGTCCACACAGACTATAGAAGAATCACCAGCATAAGGAGGTTGGTAGGTATTATTTGACAAATAGGTATTATTGTGTGAAAGCTCAGGTCAGTTGATAGTTGGTATAGGGTGAATAGTGATGGTAGTAACATGACCGCCTAAAACATGTCCTATAACATTATTGTAGGTATATGCAATGGAATGATGACTTCCTTAGTTGGCTTGATCATTTTCCCCTTGCTTCCAGCCATTTTGTTGTTGTGGTTGGCGTTGTTGTTAATTCTATAGTGGATTTCTCTACTGTTATTGTTATTGTTGTTGGTTGTTATGTTGTGGAAACAGATTATGGTATATACCCAAATTATGATTGTTCATAGGAGCATGGGTATTTCTCTCTATTTCCTCATTTTCTAACATATTCTCAATTAGATGTCTGAGTTGGATACACCATCTGATGGAATGTCCCCTAACATAATACTCACAAAATTCATTTTCTTTGTACCAATCGAGAAAGGGAGTATCTTCAATAAATGGATTTGGTATAGGCCAATTGATCATATTGGCTTGAACCAGTCTTCAGAACACAAACTCAATGGGCTCACCAAGGTGTTGAAGGTACAATCACTAAGGGGGGGAGGAAGGGTGAATCAGTGATGATAGATAATTCAAACTTCAATTCCAATCCTTTCCAACCCTTAACCAAATAATATTAGCATTCATGAAGCATACACATCATTTATAACAATGAACAAGAAAGATAAGCAAGATCACACACATAACACAAGATCTACGTGGGAAACCCTCTTGGGGAATAAAACCCACTATAACCTACAATATAGACTATAGTCCTATAATGACAAGATCCAAATTTATACCAACACCAACTAATCAAAGAGCACCCACCCCTCAATTTTGTCAAGCACCCACTTGACCTTTAACTAGCTCCAACTAGAAAGGAGGCTATAACCCCCTAGACAACCAAGCACCAACTCAGCTACCTTGATCTAATATTCACCTTTGATATGATGTCTTCTACATTTGATGGACTTCTCTTGCTTGCACTCTTCTTCACCCTTCAATCTCTCTCAAACAGCCTCTAGGGCTTACTTGCTCAATTTGCCTCTTCTAGGCTTATTTGGTCTAATGACCTAAGTGTTCACTTTCATCACCTTGATCAGATTATCATGATTGATCCTCTTTTCTCTTTGATGGTCCTCACTGACCTATACCTTATTTTTCGAAGGTTCTCTCATTTGCTCAATATCACATATGCTCAACTCTACTCTCACAAGTCTGGAAACCATTATCTTTGCTTTTACTCTTTATAGGGTCTTCATGAATATTATCTTCTTAGTTGGCCATTAGACATGCCTTAACCTAACCCTTAAGACTTATATCACACTAAGACAAATCTCAATACCATCATCATAGGTCGGCCATAACATCCATGGATCACACTTAAGTAGCTACGTCTTTCAATTAGGCCTTAACATCCCTTATAGGTCTCACAGAGACCTATTCATTTCTTTAGCACTTCTCTGAGCACAATAGAAACCTATGACCACTTATAAATGTATAATACCACTCTATGTGACCCTTATGACACCTTCAAATGACTACATCCATCAAAATTCTCTTCTACTAAAGCACAAATTGCTTATACAATATTTTATACACATGAACACCATGAATGAGCATACAGTCAAATTTGGAGATCAATAACTTTAAATTCACAAACAATCAAAACTTCTAACTAACTTCTATAGATGTACCTTGAAGTCCTCTTTAACTTTGGTTTTTACACCACTATCAAATTTGTCATATATCAAAAGTTATAACTAAAACACTACAGACTGGTTTTCCTTTGCTAATTCAAATGCCAATGGTCATTGTGTTAATACAAATATTTTAGACACATGTCTTCATCTCATGATCTCACTTAGCTTGCTCAAATGCACTCTATTGATCTTCTTAGAAGTCTCCTAACTTTAACTCTTAAATGATCACCGTTAATCATTGATCAGTGCTCCCATGATTACAACACTTGGCACCCTCGCGTGCCTTTTGAGAACATTACTATCAATCCTTGTTCTTGTGCCACTTGGCAATCTTGCATGTTTTTTGAATATTTGACTATTTGACTTAATATGCACCATCGATCTCCATCTGTATGAACACCTACATGTCTTTGATCTTATATCCTCACTTATGTGATTGTACCACCTTACAGCTCTATGTGTCTTCTGCACACGTTGCAGTCAATCTCCAATGATCTTTTCCCACTTGACAACTCCACTTGCCTTCTACACACCCCATAGTCAATCTCCAATGGTCTTTTGCCACTTTGCATCTTTGTGTGCCTTCTACACACCCTACAGTCAATTTCTAATGGTCTTTTGCCACTTGGTAGTTTTGCATGCCTTCTGAGCATTTTGTTGACATATTAACTAAATACACACCATTGATCTTAGTTTGTACGATTACATGCTCACCATTAGATATATCTTGACTAATTTACCCTAGAGTTAAACACAGTTAAACTCCATCACAGTTTGCTAGAGCAACTTTAAAGGTTTATGAAGACTCCAAATCTTTAGGGTACCTTCTTGGCATTATAGACAACTCCATAAAAACTTTTGACCATTATTGAATTTCTAAGTACCAACATTAAATGCACAAACTTGTTGGTTCATTCATATCTACATGACATGCAGTGATGGTCTAATTTTTCTAAGCTAGAAGATGCATGTTGCTCTTTTCAAATGATCAAATGATACAACTAGAGCTTCACCAAGACATCTATGGATGCTTCACAACCTCTTCTTTGTCCTTACTAACATGCACATGTGCCATATCTCTCCAAGATATCAATTTGATCACTTTGTCATTCATGCACTAGTACCACAAGCTCTTTTTGACATCAATGACAATGTACAGACATCAATGACCATGATCAACACAAGGTCATTGAATTGGTGGGAAATGGGTTATCTTCTCCTCGAATGAGGAGTTTGTAATTAGTTTTGATTTTGTGGTGGTTGGTTGTGTGGAGGTCCTAGTAGAATGTATGAAGTGGTTGTTGAGTGGGTGGAGGTATCCGAATAGTTAGTGTTTGCACCATCTGAACATGGTGTGATTTAATAATTCCATTACCAACAACATTCTTATTATGGTTGTAGGGTTTAGGTATTTCATTATTGTTGGCTTGAGGTGGTGTTGAAGCTGGTACTTGGGTTTGCTTTTGATTATAGTCTTTGGCCTTGATTTTGATTTTGGTTCTGATTAGAGGAGAGCAGCTTGAGTATGCCTTTGTTGACAAGGGCTTTCTCAATCTAGATTCCTTTTGTTATAACCTCTTCCTCTTCAAATGTGTGAGCACACTTGATGCAGAGGCATCTTAGAAATGCCCAAGAGTTGCTTAAGCATATGTTTTAGAGTCATGTGGTTGAGTTAAATTTGAATAGGAGTCTTTTAGAGTCTTCTTGCCTTTTCCATAATTTGAATTTCAAATCTTGTAAGTGGGATTATGAGTGGTTTAGTGATCTAAATGAATGTCAATATTGTGTAATAGTGAACAAGGATGTAAAAGACCATTATATGTCTCATGTAGATCCTAGAATGGCTTTGAATGTCATAAGTTATGTTCAAAAAGGTGAGGTGGTAGTTATAGTTCACCACCCTACATAGTAAACGAGTGTTAAAGAGGTTTCTTGATCAAGAAACCCTTATAGTGTTTATTTGGGAGAATGTTTGAACTTGTAATAAGGTTATATAGAAATATATGGTCCATAGGAGGGTACGGGAGGATGAAAATAGACAGACAAGATTTATAGGAAAAGAAGGGTCTACCAAGAGAATTAAAGGACTGTGCATGTCCTTTCATTTTGTAAAGAACAAAGATTACAAATGAATGATAGTGGTGAGTGGATTGAACAGGTCATCCTTGCCTATTTATGAATCATATGTAGAAACTAAACTATCACAGTTGGTAATATTCCTACTACATTATAACATGGAATGAGTCTGCAGAGCTTTGTGTCTTTTCAAATTTTGTGTTGCATAGAGAAGTTGATGGTTCGATTGAAATGAGCAATGTACACTACTTGATATAGGTTTGGTAAGTTTTTTAAGCCTTGTTAAAATGTTACTATTAACTAAAACCCATAACTCATGAAAGGTTAATTGCAAACCCTTTAGATAGCTGACTATGTTGAATGCATTTCATTGTGTGGAAAGAATAATATGAATTTTGTGTTTATGAACAAAAAGGGTGTTGTTGGAAATTTGAGTGTCATGGTGTACAAAGGAGATTGTTATTTATAATATTGTCATTGATGTCAAATGATGAATGTTCTATCAAGCATTAATGACAAAGGTGTTGCATTGCACAGACTTGTGGAGTAAATCAGGTTTGTAAGATTACTTCTCTTCTCTCTATCTTTTCAGTCAAGGATGTCAAGAAATCCAAATGAGTCTTGCCTCACAAGTTGATCGGGTTTTTCAAAAGACTTAGCTTTGATCAATTTTATAACTTGAGTAGTGTTGAGAACCCTAATTGGTCTAGTGGAGTTGATCGGGTTTACAAAGTGACTTAACTTCCTTTCAATTTTATAAGTTAAGCAATGTCAAGAACCCGAGTTGGTCTATCAAAGTTGATCAGGTTTATGAAATGACTTGACTTCTTTCAATCTTATAAGTTAAGCAATGAGGAGAACCTGAATCGGTCAATTCTTTTAGAAATATTGCTGAAGACAATTTTTTTGGAAAAATTGGCAAAGATAATTCTTTCAAAAATATTGCCAAGGACAAATCTTTCAGACAAATAGCCCATGGAAATTATTATGAAGGGTGTGTAGATGCCTGCAAGAAAGCCGAAGGGTAGTGGACCATCCAAAAATGCTGAAGGGGTGTTTTCAAAAAGTCTGAAGGGTAAGTGAACCGCTTAAAGCCTCTAAAGGGATCGTTGCAAAAAATCTGAAGGGCAAGCGGACCTGAACAAAATTTTTGAAGGGTACTTTTGTAAAAAGGCTGAAGGGTAAATGGACCATTACAAAAGTTTTGATGGGCAAGTGCACCATTGCAGAAAGTCTGAAGGGATCTTTTCAAAAAAATTGAAGGGTATGTGGATCCTTACAGAAATGTTGAAGGGTAGTTTTTGAAAAGGCCAAGGGGTATGTGGACCCTTACAGAAAAGTTGAAGGGTAGTTTTTGAAAAAGCTTAAGGGTATGTGGACCCTTAAATAAAATCTAAAAGGCACTTAGACATTCCTTCGAGGAAATTTTTTGCAACAATTCCATCAGGGAAATTGTTCTCAACAATTCCTTTAGATAAATTGTCCCGAAAAAACCTTGACAAGAAGCCCACAACAAATTGTCTGAAGAGAAAGGTCACTTGCAAAATTGTCAAAGGATAAAGTGTGGAAGTCTTATAGGGCATTCTCAAAGGGACAAGGCATGTTAAAGATAATCAAGTCTACAAGGATCAACGGTGCAAAAGCATTACAAGAATGCTGAAGCAAATGAGATCATGTCAACATGCCAGAGTTTAATAATACAATAGAAAGGGTAAAGATCAATCATGTTTGAGATAATCGAAAGGAGTGAAAGTGACCCAATGATATAGGAGATAGTGAGATGCAAAAAGAAGCTTGATGATTAATGAAAGAACTTAGAATTGGCATGAAGAAATAAATAAAAGGCCCACATTTAATATGTTGTAACGGTTAGTAAAGGAACAGGTAGAACCGGTGATGAACTTGAGTCAGCATGGAGCTCAAGATAAATCCTCAATTTAAGCAGTGATGCAATTATAACCAAAATCTAGCAGTTATCAAAAATAGAAAAGAGATATGAGCATCAAAGTGTGATGCATGAATCGAGACACAGGAATTCGCATATGTCAAGGTCACTTTTAATGAGAACTAGTTAATTGCAAGTGAAGTGTGAACACAATTAGAGATAAAAAAACCCTAAGCTTCATTGTCTATACATATACGACATCTTGAACATTGTAATTTACTTTTTGTCATGACTGTTGTTGTCGTTGAAAATTTGAGAGTGAATCAAAGGCTGTCTATTAGAAACATACGCAGACAGAGTAAAACACAAAAGAAAAAGGGGGAATGAAGTGTGTCTGAACAGAAATATCCAAACATACGCAGCTAAAGAAAATTGGCTACCACCGTTGTTGTAGAAATTGAAAAGTGCCATCAGAGAAAACTTGAAGGGTGTCAACTCAGAACGTATGCAAACACAAAGAGTGAGGCAGACAGAAAGAAAGAGCATAGAGAATGTGCAAAGATTGAGTAGAGAGAAAGAAAACGCACACAGAGAATGGACAAAGATTGAGCATAGAAGAAGAATAGGCATACACAGAATAAGCCAAGAGTGAGTAGTTACAGACTAGACTTGTAACAAAGAAATTAAATTGGATTCATTTATGAATCTATCTTGTATACTGGAGTTGTATCTTCATAATTATTATTGGTTGGTGCCATCAGACAAACTGAGTTGGTGCTCAGTTAGGGGATTGGAGTTTCGTTAGGGTTGGTGCCTTTAAATCTTGTAACTAGTAGGGTTAAATTGAGTTGGTGCTCAGTTAGGAGATTGGTATCTCCTAAAGATAAGTGTCCTTGAATGTAACCAGTGTCGTTTTGCCAGTGAGGTAATTTAACTATGAGGTTGGATTAGAACAGTATATTCTAATAGATATTCTCATCGTAGTTTTTTTATTTGAGTTTGTTCACGTATAAATTTGGTGTAGTATGCTTTTGTGTGTGTGTGTGTGTGCTCTCTACATTTTTTCTTTGATATACATATATTTTGTATCTTCATTAAAAAGTTAAAGAACTAGATTTTTAGTTGATCTACTAATTCACCCTTCCCTCAGTAGATAGTTGTGTTCAACAATTGGTATCAGAGCCTAGGGTTCCTTAAGAATAAGCTTAATCAGCTTAGGTAGATCTTGGTTAGTGAACACAGTATCTAGTCATGAAGGATCCTCCTCAAACAAAGCACCTCTCTTTGATGGATCTAACTATGATTTTTGGAGCATATGAATGGAAACATATCTATCTTCATTAGACTTTGATGTATGGATGTCTGTAGTAAATGGATATACAGCTTTTGTTGTAGCTCCTACTAATCAGGTTGCCAAGAAGGCATATGAAAACAATGCTAAGGTAAAGAATGTTATTCTTTGTGGATTGTCAGACTCAGAGTTTGTCAAAGTTATGCATTGTCAAAGTGCAAAAGACATCTAGAACAAGTTAAAGACATCTGGAACAAGTTAAAGAGCAAAAGACATTTGGAACAAGTTAAAGAGCAAAAGACATGTGGAACAAGTTGAAGAGCATCTATGAAGGAGATGACAAGGTGAAGCAAACCAAGCTGAAAATATACAAAGGATAGTTCGAGAGTCTCAAGATGAGTGAGGAAGAAAAGATTGCAGACTACCTCCTTAGGGTAGATGAGATTGTGAATGCTATCAGAGGACTTGGAAAAACAATAAATGAGTCAACTATTGTCAAAAAAGTTTTGAGATCTCTACCATCAAGATACGACTCCATAATCTTTGCAATAGAGGAAGCAAGAGATTTGGACAATCTCATAGTAGATGAGCTACATGAAACCTTCACTGCTTATAAGATGAGAATGGGCGATGCAGACTCTTCCAAAAGAGAAGTCTGCATTTAGAGTTTCCAAATAGACAAAAGAAGAAGAAACATCTACATCAAGATCTGAGAACGTAGATGAGGAAGTTGCCAACTTTTTCAGAAGATTGAAAAGAGGATCTAGAAAATATAAAGATAAGCTACCCTTAAAATGTTTTAACTGTGGAAGAATAGGACATGTTGTTACCAAATGTCACTATAAGAAAAAGGGTGATTCTAAGCAAAAAGAGGAGGGTACAAGATTGAAACCTCACCATTCTCAAAGAAGGAACTTCTCCAAGAATAAGAAAGCCCTGTACACAAAGGAAGATAGTGACCCAATGGTATACAGTGAGAGTTTGGATGATGACTATGATTATACCTTTGTAGCAAAGGGAAATGAATCTCTATTCATGGCAATAGAATCAACCTCAAAAGATTCAAATCAAGATGATGATGATGATGAAGACTGGGATGAAGAAGAGGAAGGAGAAGTAGATCTAGAAGGAGAACTCATATGTGCCCTAAATAAGATTGATAGTTTGAGGAAGGAAAACTCAAAACAAAAGAAGATTGGACAAAAAGAAATTAAAAATATGTCCAAGAGTCTAATCAAATGGTGGTGAGCTTAAAGACTCAAATTGAAGGGCTCAAAAGAACATAAGATGTAGTCAAGATTGAACTACACCTCAAGACTATTGAATGTATGAAGCTAAAGGTATAAATAGTTACCCTAAGAAAGGAGCTTGAGAAGGCTAAAGAGCAAATTGATAGAGGTCTAAAACTAAAAGGAAGTTCAAACATTATTGATGCATTGATCAACTCACAAAATCCCTCAAAAGAAAGATCTGGTCTTGGCTATGAGAAAGGAAAGAATCTCATGACAAATGCTTCTGCTAAGTTGTATGACAACTTCAAAGTAGGAGGATCAAGATCCAAGGAGACAACTTGCAATGGAACAGAGTCGAATACAAGTAATGCTAATAAGAAGGCTAGAGGAGAGAAGAAAACTGAGGCAAAGAAGAACCAAGAATCTGTAAATGCAATTTTAAAGAAGATGTAGAAGACAAATGTAACTATTGTAGCCAGTTACACAAAGAGAAGAAAATCAGCAAGGCAGCCTAATGCTATGACTAGGTATTCGTCATCTTTTTATGGTTATTGCTATAACTGTAATTAGTTTGGTCATACGACTAGTAAATGTAGAGTTGTACCTATAAGGAGAAATAACTTTATAAGTAAAAATTAAGTTACATCCTTGTTAGATACAAATGTAGTGTGTTATTGGTGTAATAATTTTAGTCATATAGCTAAACATTATAGAGCAAGCTTTGTGAGATCAAAAGTGCAAAAATGTAGGCCTCTGAATGTGAACAAAGGTTCACAAGCCTCTAAGGAGGAAAGGAGACCCAACAAGACACACAAGGAGACCAAGAATGTGAGCAAAGGTGAGTGCTTCAATTGCCATGATAAGGGACACACAGCTAGGTTTTACAAGCAAAGGTCTACAAATCAGAACAAGTTGATCTAGGCTCCTAGAGCTCAAAAAGGAAGGCAGATCAATTCATGGAGACCAAAGGTGGTAAGCATGAAGCATGATGAGTCTGTGAATCACATCAATCTAGTTGATGTGGTGGAGAGTGCAACAAATGTTGGAAAGGGTCAAGAGATCTCAACATCAACCATTGTCGAGAAGGAGAAGACAAAGCTCAAGGAGAAGCCCAAGAAACTGACTGAAAACAGGTCAAGGGTATGCACAGATTCAAGTTCACACCCAGCTATAGTAGAGTAAGTAATGAGCATAAAGAGTCAATCTTCTGATCTTAGTGATGAGATTTCTAGATGCAAGGAATAATCATCAGATGAACAGATGTATCATGGATCCATAGTGTCTCCATGTATTCCAATCCTATAAGGAAAGGAGAATAGTTTGATGGATGAGCATGTCACTTCTCTCAAGCCTAAGAACAAAAAGAATAAGGAGGAGAAGGACTATGAGGAGTTATGTGTAACTCCTGGTTTCACATTGTTCTAAAACATTTTGAAATAAGGTGTCTCTATCTATGCTTCTTAAGAGACCCCTTTAAGTAAAGAAGCAAGTGATGCTCTTCAGAAGGTGCTAAAGGCAGGAATGAGTGCTCCCAGTTGATGTTATAATGCCAAGATGAGTCAAGTGATATGAATATGGTGTCTAATGGGATAGAATGAGTATGCTAATAATGTGTTCATGGACTCTAGTTCCAAAGTCAGGATATGGAGACTTCCAAGTGGGAAGAAAGTATGGTTTCTCTAATATCATAATATCAACTGATATAGACATATGAAGATAGCTAATTGGTTTTTTTAAGACCAATGCTATATTCATGTGTAAATGATCCTATGTTGAGTAGTCTTGTATTGATTATTAGTAAGTCAGTAGAGCAAGGGGGAGCTAGATTGTTCAGTCTGTCAGGATCAAGAAGGCTCAGGATAAAGGAGTTTTTTGTATGACCTGTGGTAGCAAATTTGAAAATGCTCAAGTGGATGCTGGTTGAGACTAGTTTATGCTACATAACAAAAAATCTTGAGTTCTGAAGATGATAAGTTGCATATACCGTGGAGTTAGGGGTAGCTAACTCAGATAATCTGAATGGTTTGAGGAGCCATGTATGATGTGAAAAAGAGCATATGTGAAAAGCTTTAGTCATAATTGAAAGAAAAGATGTTTTCTGCTATAAGTGTTGACGCAAGAAGGTTAAGATGATGACTTGATCAGACCAAGTTAGGTGCCTAGATAGTATACTAATCCTCATGAATAAACAAAGTGAAAGCTTTGTAATTGGTCAGGTCATAGGATCAGAGGACTATGTATGGAGACATGTAAATGCTCAAGTGATGCAATGAGACAAAATTTGGGAGTAATAACTCTTACATCACATCACTAGATACTAGTGATAGGGCATGAATCTGGGGGGAGTATTGAAGGAATATTATTAACTCCTTGATTAAGAGAAAAGGCAATCTGGTGAGATAGCTACAGTCTCTTTGTTATGTGATAACAAAGGAGGAGACACAGATGTGTTGGCTCTAGATCATTATGCCTATTTATAGAGAGATATGTCAATTATTTATTGGTCTTTCAAACCAATTCTATATACATGATCTCTTGAGGAATAATAGAGCCAGAGGAATCAGATTTGAATGTGTTTGAGTAAGAATTAGGCAAATGTGCCATTGCCCAAGGGGGAGTTTCTCTTAAAGTGCTCTAACCAGCTAGGTCCAAGGATCAAAACAGCCAAGCTGATAGTAAAGGAGTAGTCCATTTCCATGTTATGACAAGGACTCTTTGTCATTAATGTCAAAGGGGGAGAAAATAAAATGATGAAGCAATGAAGAAGGGTAGTCATTTTGAGGATGTTTTGCCATCAATGACAAAGGGGAAGATTGTGGAAAATTTGAGTGTCATGGTGTACAAAGGAGATTATTGTCTGTAATATTGTCATTGATGTCAAATGATGAATGTTCTATCAAGCATTAATGACAAAGGTGTTGCATTGCACAGACTTGTGGAATAAATTGGGTTTGTAAGACTACTTCTCTTCTCTCTATCTTTTCAGTCAAGCATGTCGATAAATTTGAATGAGTCTTCCCTCATGAGTTGATCGGGTTTTTCAAAAGACTTAACTTCATTCAATGTTATAAGTTGAGCAGTGTTGAGAACCCAAATTAGTCTAGTGGAGTTGATCGGGTTTACCAAGTGACTTAACTTCCTTTCAATTTTATAAGTTAAGCAATGTCAAGAACCCGAGCTAGTCTAGCAAAGTTGATAGGTTTTATCAAATGACTTGACTTCTTTCAATCTTATAAGTTAAGCAGTGAGGAGAACCCAAATTGGTCAATTCTTTCAAAAATATTGGTGAAGACAATTCTTTCAGAAATATTAGCGAAGACAATTTATTTGGAAACATTGGCAAAGATAATTCTTTCAAAAATATTGGCAAGGACAAATCTTTTGGATAAACAGCCCATGGAAATTGTTCCAAAGGGTAGTTTGCAAAAAATTTGAAGGGTAGTAGACCGTCCAAAAATGCTGAAGGGGTCATTTCAAAAAGTCTGAAGGGTAAGTGAACCGCTCAAAGCCTCTGAAGGGATCGTTGCAAAAAATCTGAAGGGCAAGCGGACCCAAATAAAATTTATGAAAGGTACTTTTGCAAAAAAGCTGAAGGGTAAGTGGACCACTGAAAAAGTTTTGAAGGGCAAGTGGACCATTGTAAAAAGTCCAAAGGGATCTTTTTTAAAAGTCTAAAGGGTATGTGGATCCTTACAGAAAAGTTGAAGGGTAGTTTTTGAAAAGGCCAAAGGGTATGTGGACCCTTATAGAAAAGTTGAAGGGTAGTTTTTGAAAAAACCAAAGGGTATGTGGACCCTTAAAGAAAAGTTGAGAGGGTAGTTTTTGAAAAAACCAAAGGGTATGTGGACCCTTAAAGAAAACCCAGAGGACACGTAGACATTCCTTTGGGGAAATTATTCACAACAATTCCTTCTGGGAAATTATCCTGAAAATCCCTTGACAAAAAGCTCGTAGCAAATTGCCCAGAAGAGAAAGGTCACTTGCAACATTGCCAAAGGATAAAGTGTGGAAGTCTTATAGAGCATTCTCAAAGGAACAAGGCATGTTAAAGATTGAGCAAGTCTACAAAGATCAATGGTGCAAAAGCATTACAAGAATGCTAAAGAAAATGAGATCACGTCAACATGACAAAGTTTAACGATACAATAGAAAGGGTAAAGATCGAGCATGTTTGAGATAATTGAAAGGAGCAAATGTGACCCAATGATATAGGAGATAGCAAGATGCAAAAAGAAGCTCAAAAATTAATGAAAGAGCTTAGAATTGGCACAAAGAAAGAAATAAAAGGCCTACATTTAATATGTTCTAACGTTCAGTAAAAGAACAGGTAGAAATGGTGATGAACTTGAGTTTGCATGGAGCTCAAGATCAATCCTCGATTAAAGAAGCAGTGCAATTTTGACCAAAATCCAACAGTTGCCAAAAATAGAAAAGAGATCTAAGCATTAAAGTGTGATGCATGAATTGAGACACAGGAATTTGCATATGTCAAAGTCACTTTTAATGAGAACCGATTAATTGTAGCTGAAGTGTGAACGCAATCAGAGATAGAAAACCCTAGGCTTCATTATCTATACATATACGACATCTTGAACATTGTAATTTTCTTTTTTCCATGACTATTGCTACCATTCTAAATTTGAGAGTGACTCAAAGGCTATCTATTAGAGACATATGCAGATAGAATAAAAAGCAGAAGAAAAAGGGGGAATGAAGCGTGTCTAAACAAAACATATCTAGACATACGTAGCTAAATAAAATTGGTTGTCACTGCTGTTGTACAAACTAAAAATTGCCATCAAAGAAAACTCGAAGGGTGTCAACTCAGAATGTATGTAAACACAGAGTGAAAGATAGTGGGACACAGAGAGTGAGGCAAAGAGAAAGAAAGATCACACAAAGAATGTGCAGAGATTGTGCAGAGAGAAAGAAAAAGCACACAGAGAATGGGCAGAGATTGAGCAGAGAAGAAGAATAGGCATACACAGAATAAGCCAAGAGTGAGCAGTTATAGACTAGACTTGTAACAAAGAAATTGAACTGAATTTATTTGTGAATCTATTGTGTATACTGGAGTTGTATCTCCATAATTCTGATTGGTTGGTGCCATCAGACAAACTGAGTTGGTGCTCATTTAAGGGATTGGAGTCTCCTTAGGGTTGGTGCCCTTAAATCTTGTAACCAGTAAGGTTAAATTGAGTTGGTGCTCAGTTAGGGGATTGGTGTCTCCTAAGGATAGGTGTCCTTGAATATAACTCGTGTGGTTTTGCTAGTGAAGTGATTTAACTGTGAGGTTAGATTGGAGCAGTAGATTATAACAGCTATTCTCACCGTGGTTTTTCCCTTTGGGTTTTCTACGTATAAATCAGGGGTACTATGGTTTTGTGTATGTGTGTGCTCTCTACATCTATTCTTTGATATACATATGTTTTGTATCTTCATTAAAAATTTTAGAACTAAATTTTTAGTTGATCTACTGATTCACCCCCCTCTCAGTAGATAGTTTTGTTCAACAAGTGTATGAGATATCAATCTGACTTGTGAATTATATTCTTGAAATGTACTCAAGTATTATACAAAAGTGGAATTTTTTATTGAAGGTGGAACTTTGGGTAATAAGTTGTGTGAAACATGTGTTTTTTGTATGTGACTGTGTGCAACTCACAATGCCTTAAATCTTTGAATGCAAATTCGGTATATAGCAATTATAGATGTAAATGAAGAATGTTGGAGGTCATTTGACCAATTTGGAACCAAGAAAATTTTGTGTAAAGTGATTATAACCTGTTAATAATAAAACCCTAAGTAGAAAACTCATAAACCTTGTTGTAGTGACTGAGAATGCATATAGAGACAGAGAACTTGCTGGAAAACGTGAGTAGAGGAGTGAAGGTGGTGTTTATTGGATTTGGTAAGGGGTAAAAGGTCAAGATAGAGGTAATTAACCTATTATAAGTCTTTGAAACACTTTAAAACATTGGTAATGTAAATTTATGTCCTCTTAGCCTGAGCTAGGGTCAAAAAACCCTAAAACTAGGGTTTGTTCATGTATAACAAATTCAAACCATCAAAACCTGCTAAAATTTGGTCAATAGTTAGGTTTAATTGTATTCTAAGAGATTTTGAATTGTCAAGGTTATATGGGTGTGGTAAGTATAGAAATCAAGGGATTGAGTCTAAATTGGGTGCTAAGAGGCCTAATAGGCCTAAACAAGAAGCAATTTGACCTAGAAAGGTGATCAAACAGAGGACTTAGTGCATAAAAGTTTGTGAACAACACAAATTGGATAAACGGTATTTGTTTCAAGTGTTGGTTTTCTATTTGAAGAAGGTATAGATCCATACATGGTCAAAATGTCCATGAATAGGGCTAGTAGGACTATGGAAAAAGATAGATAGAGTTGGAAGGTATAAAGAGATCTAAATAGATTGTTTAGAGGCACATTTGAGGTGTCATGAAATAGGAATCAGTATGAGGAATCTTATGATCATTGTGCATGTTGTCAAGGAAGAAAATTATGAATCAAGACCATGTGAGTGCTAGTCAATAGTGAGTGATGGGAGTAAAATGAGATGTTTTGTGCTAAGTAAAATGTATGTTTTATGTGTTTTGAGATCTTGCTAATCAAAGAGTTTGTGTTTTGACCAATTGAACAAATAAGCCTAGTGTTGGCCAAGGAGAATTTTGCTAATCTGCTAGTTGACAAGCAAAGGGAAAGTGAATAATTGTAGGCTAAAGCTAAAAGCTCTACATCATTTGGTATCATAGCCATCTAGATTCTTTGGGAAGGCATATATAGGTATATAGATTGATGGATATATGGTGATTAATGCATGTTACATGATTGATAGGTACTTGCAAGAAAGAAGCAAGAAGGTAGTGCATGGAGTTTTGTGGAGAGACAATAGAAAAGGAGAAGGTATGAGGTATGGTTTGTGATTGATTTAGTGATTTGAATGTATGATTGATAGTATATAGTGAATGAAGTGGCAGCCCTATATATAAAGTGAGCTATTAACAAGCTCAAGAGAAAGAGAGACAAGATCATAAAGAGAGCTTGAGAGAAGGAAAGATAGTCCTAGTACAAAGGACAAGAGTTGGAAGGCCCAAGTGTGGTCTGCAAGAGAGAGAAAGGTTCTAGGTGTGAACCAAAGAAGAAGTCCAAGTGAGACCAAGATAAGATGAGAGAGAGCATGTACCCAAGTGAGGTACTTAAGAGGAAGATGAAGGGAGAAGTAGAGAGGAAAGTGAGAGACAATGTTGAATTTGAGTGCCACAAAGAGAGAGAAATGAAAAAATAGATATAAGAGATGAAGAATGCATTGGAAAGAATGGAAAGAGACTTGATGAGGATGTGGAGTGTATGTAAATTGCAATGTGGAATCAGAATCAGGAAAAAGATTAAGTGTAGCTTCATAGAGAGGTTACAAGAGAAAGAGAACCAACAGATGATGGAACATTTGGAAAGGTAACTAAAGGAGATGGCAACACAATTTTCCATGAAGGAGATGAGAGAGGCAATGAAGCCTCAAAAAATTTATTCTAAATTTGATTTGTCATGGTTGAATGTAGGTAAAGAAGTGGATGGTGAAGTGCCTAATTGGTATGAAGAAGATGAATGGATTTCAGTCCATAAAGAAGAAGAAGATGATGCATTAAAGAATATAGGGTAGCTGAATGTGAGGTGATTTGTCACCCTGAAGATGGAGAATTAATTGATAGAGAAGAGTGGAGAAATAAAGAGAAGTAAATACCAGGTGATCAAGAAAGCAAAAGCCTAACAGGGAATGAAGTGCAAGTCATTTTTGATGAATATTTTGAAGAGGATGATGATGTATTTTACAAGGACACTATATGATTGTTTGAAGAATTCCTTGGATCAGCTAAGAAGCAGGAAACACATGAAGTGATTGAAGAGAAAGAAGAATAGGTGAAGGAAGATGAGATGAAAGAAATGAACCATGAAGAGAAGATGCAAGTTGAGGAGGTGGCTGATTGGACAGTCAAGCAAGAAGGAGCAGCTATGATAAAGGGCAGTAAGATAGAAGATGGTGAAAACCAAGTTATAAACTACAAAAGGCCTTGGAATGGTCAAGAGAGGAAAAGATTGAGAAGTAGAGCAGGTATGAAGATGAAGAGGCAACAATAACATTGTTGGAGAAGAAGATTGATAGAGAATGGAAATCCATGATCAATGCCATGAAGATTGAAGACAATCATGAGAGAAAGCAAAGAAAGAAGTATGATTGCAGGTATGAGTAGCAACAGAAGCAAGAACAAAGGACCACATGGAAGAAGAAGCAAAGGCATAGGTGTGGCAGTAAAGAACACACCCATTTGTATGAAAACTTGAATGAAGAAGAGTTTGGGGGGTCAAGTATTTTCTCCCCTTAGGAGTATGATGCAAGGGCATCTTAGAAATCCCCAAGAGTTTCTTAAAGATATGTTTTAGAGTCATGTGGTCGAGTTAAATTTGAATAGAAGTCTTTTAGATAATTCTCGCCTTTTTCATAATTTGAATTTTCAAATCTTGTAAGTGGGATTGTGAGTGGTTTAGTGGTCTAAATGAATGTCAATGTTGTGTAATAGTGAACAAGGATGTAAAAGATCCTTATATGTCTCATGTAGATCCTAGGATGGCTTTGAATGTCATAAGTTATGTTGAAAAAGGTGTGGTGGTAGTTATAATTCACCACCCTATGTAGTAAAAGAGTGTTAAAGAGGTTTCTTGATCAAGAAACCGTTATAGTGTTTGTTTGGGAGAATGTTTGAACTTGTAATAAGGTTATATATAAATATATGGTCCATAGGAGGGCAAGGGAGGATGAAAATAGACAGACAAGATTGATAGGAAAAGAAGGGTCTGCCAAGAGAATTAAAGGACTATGCATGTCCTTTCATTTTGTGAAGAACAAAGATTGCAAATGAATGACATTGGTGAGTGGATTGAACAGGTGATCCTTGCTTATTTATGAATCATATGTAGAAACTAAACTATCATAGTTGGTAATATTCCTACTATAGTATAACATGGAATGAGTCTGCAGAGCTTTGTGTCTTTTCAAATTTTATGTTGCATAGAGAAGTTGATGGTTAGATTGAAATGAGAAATGTACACTCCTTGATACAAGTTTTGGTAAAAACCTTGTTTAAATGTCATATGAATGAAACCCATAACTCATGTTTACCCTGTTTGATCTGACTATGTTGAAAGCATTTCATTGTGTGGAAGAATTTTGTGTTTATGAATAGAAAGAGTGTATGAGATATCAATGTGACTTGTGAATTGTGTTCTTGAAATGTACTCAAGTATTATACAAAATTGGAATTTGTGATTGAAGGTGGAACTTTGGGTAATAAGTAATGTGAAACATGTGTTTTTTATATGTGACTGTGTGTAACTCACAGTGCCTTAAATCTTTGAATGCAAATTTGGTATAAATTAATTATAGATGTAAATGAAGAATATTGGAGGTCATTTGACCAATTTGGAACCTATAAAATTTTGTTAAAAGTGATTAGAACCTATTAAGAACAAAACCCTAAGTAGAAAACTCATAAACCTTGTTTAGTGACTGAGAATGCATAGATAGACAGTGAACTTGCTTGGAAAACATGAGCAGAGGAGTGAAGGTGGTGTCTATTGGATTTGGTAAGGGGTACAACGTCAAGATAGAGGTAATTAACCTATTACAAGTCTTTGAAACACTTTAAAACGTTGGAAATGGAAATCTATGTCCTCTCAGTTGAGATAGGGTGAAAAAACCCTAAAACTAGGGTTTATTATGTATAACAAATTCCAACCATCAAAACCTACTGAAATTTGGTCAATAGTTAGGTTTAATTGTATTCTAAGAGATTTCAAAGTTTCAAGGTTATACAGGTGTGGTAAGTATGGAAATTAGGGGATTGGGTCTAAACTGGGTGTTAAGAGACCTAATAGGCCTAAACAAGAAGCATATTTGACCTAGAAAGGTGATCAAACGGAGGACTTAGTGCATAAAAAATTATGAAAATCACAAATTGGATAAAGGGTATTTGTTTCAAGTGTTGGTTTTCCATTTGAAGAAGGTACAGATCCATACAGGGTCAAAAGGTCCATGAATAGGGCTAGTAGGACTGTGGAAAAAAATAGACAAAGTTGGAAGGAGATGGCTTATACATTGTGGAAGGTATAAAAGGTATAAAGAGATCTAAATAGATTGTTTATAGGCACATTTGAGGTGTCATGAAATAGGAATCAGTATGATGAATCCTATGATCATTGTGCATGTTTTCAAGGAAGAAAATTATGAATCAAGACCATGTGAGTGCTAGTCAATAGTGAGTGATGGGAGTAGAATGAGATGTTTTGTGCTAAGCACAATGTATGTTTTATGTGTTTTGATATCTTACTAATCAGAGAGTTTGTGTTTTGACTAATTGAACAAATAGGCCTAGTGTTGGCCAAGGAGAATTTTGCTAATCTGTTAGTTGACAAGCAAAGGGAAAGTGGAGAATTGCAGGCTAAGGCTAAAAGGTATACATCAACACTTTAGCTCAAGATGGTAAGATATCTCACTGTGTAAGTTCCTTGTAAATATTAAATTTAATTATTTGTCTGGTAAATTATGAGTAAACTGACTCTCTAGGGCTCTCTAACATTGCAAGTATGCAGTGAAGCTCTCACCAACCTTTTGTTTAGCTTGGCCTAGATCTACAATAGTAATCTCATACTTGAGATTGTATGAAAAGTGTTACACAAACTTCTCTAAGATATCATTAGAGTTAGGTACAAAGTTCTTTAGTAATTTCAACAACCATTCCAAGGCTTGTCCAACGAGACTCCTTAGAAAGAGTAGAAGTAGATATATATTGCTATAAACAACTAGCTGGCAAGCGACAAAGAACTCAGTTAGATGTACCTTAGGATTTCCTTTGCCTTTATATTTGTCAAATTTATGTGGATCATAACCTAGTGGAAATGATATTTGCAAATATTCCATGTTGAATGTGTTGTCCCCAAAAATGTCACTTATTTTTGGGACAACCTATGAACTATTTTGGTTCAACAGACCAAAATCCTCTCTCCTCTTTTTAAAAATTCATTCTGTGCACTCAAATTCTCCATTCTTCAAAGCTTTTCAGGAATCTACGGACTCTATAGGTTAGTTTCTATGGACTCCGCAGGAAAGAAATGGGTTCAATCAGTTCAAAGGGGTGCTCGAAAGAAAAAGCCCGAGAACAAAAGCTGCCAAGTGTCAGCATCTGCGTTTCAAGCTTATTTCAATAAGCTTCTCTCAAAGTCTCACGAAAAGCACCAAGTGGCAATAACGGAAGGTTGTAATTTGTTTCTAAAAGTAAGTGGACCTCACCATGTGTCCTTGGTAAAACTCAGTGGAAAGCGCCAAGTGTCGACATCCACAATATCTTCTTTTCACTCCATTATCGAGTAGGGACTATGGTGGGCCCCGAGTGATTTGCCAAAGTCAAGCGGAAGCTACCAAGTGTTGTTTTTCGGGACACAATTTCTAATTAAGTCTTAAAGCAATGGACCTTGTCACGTGTCCCATTCTAGCTCAGCGAAGCGCAACAAGTGTCGGCATCCGCACTTCAAGGGTCTAATGAGTTTCAAAGCTTATTTCAATAAAATTTTCTCTCAGTTTCCAGTGGATGCTGCCAATGTCATCTACCGAGACCCATTGTAATTTGTTTCTAATAAGCAGTGGAAGTCAGCACGTGTCCTTTAAAAAGCTTGGTGAAAGCTGACAAGTATCAGTATCCACAATTTTTTCCTTTTGCTTCTTTGTTTTGTAAAGACTGTGGTGGGCCCTGGGTGAGTCGTTAAAATGCATAGAACGCGCCAAGTGTTGTGATCTGCGTGAATCCGAATGAATCTCAAATGTTACTATAGCATTTATAAAATCCCAATGAAAGTCGTCATGTGTCACCTTCCGTAGGACTCTCAAAGGTACCCAAAAGCTTCTAAAAACAACAGATGCTGCAAAGTGTCCTTGCCTATTTTAGGCGAAAGTTGTTGCGTGTCACTTGTTGAGATCAGTGAAAAGTGCCACTTGTCCCTGTTCCCCTTTTGAAGTGGCCAAAACAAGCGAGAAAGACATGAAGAAATTGTCAAAGAAGATGGCGGGCCCACAGACATCAAAAGTTGAACATCACGAACTAACCAGTGGAATCTAGACGTCTAGTGACGTCCCTACAGCCATCAAATTCAGGACAACCAACTAGCCGTTGATCTTTGTATACTTTAGCACAGACTCAAATACGTTCAAAGGCCTGAGGGCCAAAACTAAGAACTACTAAGAGAAGGAGGAAAAGAACCAGGAAGGGGAAAAGATAGTTTGAGGGCTTAAATTGCAGTAGAAATAGGGAAAGGCCAGAATATCTACGCAGTAGTTATTCCAGTAGGTGGAACAGTTCACAAGGTAACTTCTTGAGCCCTTATACATTGAAGGGGTGACCTGTTTGTCTCCCTTAGAGTAAAGGCAAAGTGGACAGTTGCACAGACACCAGGTGATAGACCTGATGACTCATGGCCAGGAGAAGATGTTTGAGATAAATCAATACGCCACAATTAAGGTAGCTGCCTTGTTCTAGCATGGCCCTCCTTGACAAAACTAAAAATGCATTCAAGGCATTGAATGCACAGCATGGGCCATTCCATAAAACAAGCACCCAAGTCTTTCTTAGAGTGTTATATTATGTAATCTCTTGGTTTGTTTTGATGGAGATCTTCCCAATACAGAAGCAAAACTCTGCCTAAATTGAAAGGCATTACCAAGACTTTGAGCTCAAATTATTGTTCATATCATTTTATCTAAATAAGAAAGCAAGTTGTTTATAGACTTTATGATATTATAACTTGTATCATTTTAGGAGATTGTTCTTATGTCTGTCTTCTGAATGTGTTTTTGTTTATTTAATTTCTCAAGTAGAATTAGTGAAAGTAATCAGGAAGGTGTCCTGAAGTCAACTGTGGAGAGAATTTGTGCCCCCATAATTGCCTTTAGTGTGTTTTATTTATGTTCATATGTAAAGGATCTTGGGATGACTTTGTGCCCTCATTATCCTTCATATTTCACTCTTAGGCAGTCGAGGTGGAGACTTTGTGCTACATCTCAGTCTGTTGGTTACCACACCCTTGTTACTAATTACTTGTTTCCTACCTGAAAGAACTCCTGCTGACCCCTACAAGAACACTTATGAAAGAAGAGAAGTGCCTTCAATATTTTCACCAAGATTTTCTCTTTTGTTTGTGAACATCATCTCTAAAAGAAGAGAGATGGATGGTGTACCCTACCCCTGAGTGTTATTTTTTGCATATATATATATATATAGCTTTTCATAGTTATAAGGGAACCTCCCCTTGATGAGAGGAGAGATTTGTCCCATTTTGATGTAGTAAACCCACACATCTAGATGACCAATCTCCCTATGATGTGGTTGAAGAGACCTATTTTTCTCATCAGTTAGCTGGTGACAAAATATTCACCCAATAGTTTTTGGCGACTCCACTAGGGACAGTAATTTTATGCAATTTGGAACCTCTAGTTTCATATTGAAACATCACCTATGTCTTACCCATTATCATTATACCCTTATCCATTTATAGCATTATCTATTCCCATTATATAATCTAGTCTGCAAACCAGATCCGTTGAGGAAGAACAGCAGTTTGAAGTCTCAAACTTCAAACTGAATTAGAACTAGTTCTTTCCCATTTTTACCCTACAATCTGGCAACTCCACGTTATACCAGAAGTCAGAGAACCCAAGGTGTTGTTGACCCAGTCTTTAAGTTGGTGCAGCAAAGAAATTTTTATTTGATCCCTCCATAATCTCAAGTTCAACGATCCAAGAGTGCTCCTCCCATCCGTACCAGGTCACCAATACAAGGTAGAGCTTCTTTTTCTGTTGTCACCAGAGCTTTGCCTACATATACTCAATCCAGATTTGTTATCCCTGCTTTCCATAATCTAATCATGGTAGCTCGAGGACCCTGGGGTAATTCTTTTGGTCCACTCAATCTGACTCCACCTCTACATGAACTTCCACGTAGTTCAAGAAAGAATTTTTCCAAATTTTTTGGTGATGAGAAGGTTCATCCTGATGAACACATTACAGCCTTCAGCATAGCCTGTAATGTAATAGGTGTGGAATTTGAAGACATAGCAATCAGACTGTTTGTGAAAACACTACAAGGTGCTGCTACAGATTGGTTTTACCATCTATAAGCTAGATCAATAACTGATTAGGACACACTCAAAGATAAATTTGAAGCCAAGTTCAAGCCTGCAAAAGATGCACATGCCTTGCTGACCCAGCTCACATAGATGAAGAAGGAGTCTCACGAACTTATGAGGGATTTCATAGCAAAGTTTGATAAGCTGAGGAATTGAATTCCTGTTATTGCTCAATTGACACCTGAAAACCTCAAATGTTTCTTCATCAACTCACAGCTGCCTGAAGTGAGTTCCCTGTTGAGATGAGCTGGCCACATAGACCTCGAGGCTGCTCAAGACTTGGCTACTAAAGTCGAAGATGACCTTATCTTGGCAGAAAAGATAAAGAGAGATCTAAACAGAGGTAGACCTTCTTCTTCTTCTAAATACTCCCCTTTAGCCACCACTAATCCAATGGTGTAGAAGCTAGCAAATAAATTACTGGCCCTCAAAAAACAAATGGCACAAGGGATGTCATCTGCTCCTTTATACAGAGATGTACCAAGGAGGACATTCCCTAATCAGCCCTACCAAGGCAATGCTGCCAGGAACCAAGGGCAAACCAATCATCTTCCTCCCCCTCAAAGGAATAACCTTGCCATTGAAGCACCTCCAACTAACTCAACGGTTGGATATCTTGAAGCCGAATCAAATTTCTCATTCTAGCCTGAGTTGAGTCTTGAAGATGACGTTAATCTCTTCACTGAGGAAGAAAAAGAATTAGCTGGCGACTCCAATATTGGTTTCCTGAATTATCAGGACGAACTCAGAAGTGAAAGTAATACAGTTGAAGGATCATATGTTGTATTCACCCAGTCCAAGAATCAATCAGCTCAACAAGCTGATAAAGAAAAGACAACGGAGTGACCTCAACCAACAATCTCAATTGCTAAGCGTGGAACCACTCTGCCCTTCTAGCCAAAGGACCCGATAACTGCTAGAAAGGTAAGTACATCAAACGTCCCTACACCTTCTACTTCAAATTCGCAGTCCAATTTTACCCCTCCCAAAACTCAAAAGGATGAACTCCCATCCTCTGTGCATAGTTCGTTTCCAATATTTGATATCATTGACCATATAAAGAAAACTAAAATTCAAATGTCTACATTTGAATTTCTACAGTCCAACTCCGAGCAATTAGACAAACTGGTTCAATGTGTTAAAAACTAGGCCATCCCTATAGGACAAGCAATTCCTAAGATGACTCATGATTCCCCCAAGAATGCACTCACCAGGAACAACCTTGTCATCACTCCTACTTTTGGTAGGACTAAACCTTTATATGTCTCATTTTTTATAAATAAACATCAACTAAATAATTGCATCATTGATTCTGGAGCTTTAGACAATGTCATGCCTACCAAAGTAGCTAAATCCCTTAGCCTCACACTGACCAAGATGTTTCGTAGATGCTTCTCCATGGAGAACAAGAAAGTACCTCTGTTGGGACAAATTAAAGACACCCAATTTGTGTTTGCAGTGTTCCCAAACAAAAGAATCAAGATGACTATCTTGGTAGCCAACGTCCTAGCATCATACGGCATCCTTCTCAGGCCAAATTTCTACAAGAATGTTGGTGGTGAATTGAGCATGGACTTATCCAAGGAGAGGATTTCAGTCAAAGGTATTATGAAGATGATGTTCCCTGAGAAGGAAGTAAAATATGTGGTTATCTAGACCTCAGCACCTGAGGCTCAAATTTTGTTTGAGTCTTCAAGCATGGGTAACTACTTTCTCTCCACGAATGAAGTTCATGAGGCATCTGATGAAGCTCCTGTAGATGACCATGTAGAAATGCATTCAGCTGGAACAGAAGGAGAATTGGTGGAGTGCAATACCAATGTGGAAGGATCTTCACCTTCAAATGAAGAAAATTTCAAATAAAAAGTAGTTTCTAATGAGGTATGGATTCTAGAATTTGATGGCAGCTACTCCTCCACTGGTTCAAGAGCTAAAGTTGTGCTGATATCTTCTCAAAAAGATATTTTTTTTTCATCCTACAAGTTACAATTTAGCAACACTAACAACACAGCTGAGTATGAATCTTTGTTGCTTAGATTGAAAGTTGTTAGGGACAAAGACATCAAATTCTTTCATGCTAAAGGAGATGCTGAACTGGTGGTTTGTCAGGTGAAAAACCTATATCAAACCAAGAACGAGAGATTGTGCCACTATAACAATCTAGTCTGGGACTAAATTGAAGGCTTTGATGCTTTCAACATCTCTACCATTCTTAGAGAATTCAATGACCAGGTTGATGCACTGGCTGTTTCAGCTACTCTCTTGGTCCTCCACCCAAATTTTAAAAGAGATAGGTACACTATTGAGTTGGTATTTTGGCCAAGTGTGCTGATAATGCCACCTATTGGCAGGGGTTTAACAATGACAGCCAAATCATTGCCTTCATAGAACAAAAGGACAACTTTGAACGGCTGCATTTTGAAGGTAGTAAGCCTCAGGAGCTTGAACTCGCTCTTGAATCAAGTTCAAGCCCGAACGAAGAATTCCTACAGCTGAAAGGGAATAAAATTTTCAAAGGCCTGGTTTTTTTGGAAAAGTTGTTTGACAAACATGACAGATTCATCAAATAGCAGCAAACTGATTTAAGCTCCTCCTAGGAGTTTGATCAAGTAAATCTAGGAACTAAAGAAGATCCCAAGATGGTGAACATTAGAAAATGTTGTACTCCTGAGGAGATTTTTAAGTTCATTACTTTGCTCAACCAGTACATGGACGTCTTAGCTTACTCCTATGATGACCTGAAGTCACTCCAGCCTGATAAAATTTGACATGACATTCCTCTCAAGGATGATTCAGCACCTTACAGGCAAAAGTCTAGGTAGTATAATCTAAAAATATTAGGTACCATTTTGTCTGAGATACAAAAAATGTTGCATGCCAAGATAATCTTTCCAATCCATCACTCCACATGGATTGCCAATATAGTGCCTGTAAGGAAGAAGAATGACAAAATTCACCTCTGTGTAGATTTTAGGAATTTAAATTAGTCATCCTTGAAGGATAACTACCCTCTACCTATCATGGACTAAGTGCTTCAGACAGTGACTAGTTCAGAGATGCTATCAATGCTAGACGACTTCTCAAGATATAATCAGGTTGAAGTTGGTGAGGCAGACCAGCATAAGACTACCTTCACCACACCATGGGGCACATTTGCATATAGAAGGATGCCTTTTGGCTTAATAAATGCTGGTGCCACCTTTCAGAGAGCAATAGACCTTACTTTTAAAAATGAAATGGGTAAGTTCATTGTAGTTTATTTTGATGACTTGACCGTCTTTTCTAAGCATCGCCCAAATCATATACACCACTTGCAACAAGTGCTAGAACGTTTTCGTCAAAATGGCATTTCCTTAAACCCAAAGAAGTCAATTTTTGGAGTAACATAGGGAAAACTTTTCGAACACATTGTGTCTAAAGGAAGCATAAATATTGACTCAGACAGAGTCAAGTCTATTCAAGAGCTTACTTTGCCCACAAGTAAGACTGTTGTTCACTCTTTCTTTAGAAAGGTGAATTTCTTACGTATGTTCATCCCCGAGTTTGCTAAAAAGGCTAGACATATTATAAACATGATGAAGAAAAAGGCCACTTTTAGTTGGACTAAAGAAAGTAGGTCAGCATTTAAGGCTATCAAGACTGCCATTGCCCATGCCCTAATTCTGGTTTGTCCAGACTATAACAAAGAATTCACCATATATAGTTATGCTTCAGAACACGCGCTTTCAACAATTCTAGTTTAAAAAAATTAAGAAGGTATATAATCTCTCATTTCCTTCATGAGTTGTCCTCTCAAAGCTCATGAGCTGAAGTACTCAAATATGGAGAAGCATGCTTATGCAGTGGTGAAGGCAGTGAAGCATTTCCACTTCTACATCTTGAATTCACACACTATTGCCTTGGTGCCTGACACCACGGTCAAATCCATACTAACTCAGTAAGAGTTTGGGACGAAAAGAGGCAATTGGGTTGCAAAGATCTAGGAGTTTGATTTGGTCATCAAACTAACCAAGCTGGTACGAGAAAAATGTTTATGCTAATTAATTGTTGATAATAAGTCAAAAAGAACAAAGCATGAAGAATCAAAAGAAGAAGACGCGTCAACAGTCCTCTTTGTCTCCACCACGAATGAGTGGTATTCAGATATTGCTCATTTCCTTACTTATGGTGAGTGTCCTGCTCACCTATCTTATAAAGAAAAGAGGACTATCAATTTGAAAGCTGTCAATTTCATCTTTTGAGACAATGGTCTGTATAAAAGAGAAGAGGATAATTATCTTTTTCAAATGCTCTATTTAGATTTCTAAAACCAACACATAGTCTAATTTCACCATTATTCTTCCTAACTGGTACCAAATTGGCAACCCAAATAGAGTGCCTAATGGAAATACAATTCTAGCATTTACCAACCTCTTGAATTATTTGAAAATCATGAGTTCTAAAATAGCCTTGATGGAGTGTTTCTTCGTTGCATGGACAAGGAGCAGCAAAGCCAACTTTTAAAGTCCTTCCATAATTTAGCCTGTGGAGGACCTTTTTTGCTGTTGTAACTGCCCATAAAATTTTGTAGGCCAGGTATTACTGGCCAACTCTCTTTCAAGATGCATATGGGCGGGTAAGGAAATGTGAACTATGCCAATAGTTTGTTGGAAGGCCCAAGTTGGCTGCCCTGCCTCTCAAGCTAGTGGTCATAGAGGAGCCATTCCAGCAATGGGGAATTGATTTTATTGGAGCTGTAAACCCATCTTCAAGTGCTGGTCATGATTATGTCCTTATAGCAATAGATTACTTCACCAAGTGGGTGGAAGCAATCCCAACTAAACATGTTATTTCAGAAGTAGTGTGCAATTTTTTCAAAGAGAACATCATTGCTAGGTTTGGGGTCTCGGTCAAAATTGTCACAGACAACGTATCTTGTTTCACTTTCTAGGAGATTACTCAATTATGTTTCTATGAGATTACACTCTCCCACTCTTCTGATTACTTTTCATAAGAGAATGGACAAGTTGAATCAAGCAATAAGAACCTAGTGACTATCATCAAGAAGCTGGTGGATAACAACCAAAGGACATGGCATAAAGCACCGGTTGATGCTCTATGTGTAGACAGAATTACACCAAAGAAAGCAATTGGTATGTCTCTTTTCCAACTTCTTTATGGTATCAATGCTGAGATACCAATCACCTTAGAATTGCCAGCATTAAAATTGGTTAAGGCAATTGAAGATCAAACATATGAAAGCTCCCTTGATAAGAGGATCATGTGCCTGACTGAGCTGGACGAGCAGAAAACTGCAGTGGTGGACCGAATTACTGCCCATCAAAGTCTGGTGAAGAAGCTCTTCGACCAAAAAGCAAAGAACCATGATTTCTAGATTGGAGATCAAGTCCTGTTCTGAGACAAGAGAAGAGAACCAAAGGGGATGCATGGGAAATTTGATTCTCTTTGGAGAGGCCCGTTTATTATCCACTAGCTCAATGATGAGAACAGCTTTCTGTTGAAATATCAAGACGGCACACTTGTTTCTTTGCCTCACAATGGGTAACATCTGAATCACTTCAACTCTTGAAGTATCAGATAAGTTTACCTGTACATATGTATATTTGTATAACTTTTGTTTCTATTGTGTGTTGTTCATTTTCATTTTTTAGAGCTTTTTTTTTGGGGTAGCACGACTCCATAGCCCAATGGCACACTTCAAGGCACTGGATATTCTAATTTCTACTCCCCTCAGTTGTTTCAAGTTTTTAACTAAAGGAAGTTCTCCAACTGGAGCCAGCTGTTGTCCCCAAAAATGTTACTCATTTTTGGGACAACCTATGAACTATTTTGGTTCAACAGACCAAAATCCTCTCTCCTCTTTTTAAAAATTCATTCTGTGCACTCAAATTCTCCATTCTTCAAAGCTTTTTAGGAATCTATGGACTCTGCAGGTTTGTTTCTACGGAATCCATAGGAAAGAAACGAGTTTAATCAGTTCAAAGGCGTGCTCGAAAGAAAAATCCCGAGTAAAAGCTGCCAAGTGTCAGCGTCCATGTTTCAAGCTTAATTCAATAAGCTTCTCTCAAAGTCCCACAGAAAGCACCAAGTGGCAATAGCAGAAGGGTGTAACTTGTTTTTAAAAGTAAGCGAACCTCGCCACGTGTCCCTGGTAAAACTCGATCGAAAGTGCCAAGTGTTGACATCCATAGTATCTTCCTTCCGCTCCATTATCGAGTAAGGACTATGGTGGGCCTCGGGTGATTTGCCAAAGTCAAGCGGAAGCTGCCAAGTGTCATCTTTTGGGACACAATTTTTAATTAAGTTTTAAAGCAACGAACCTTGCCGCATGTCCCATTCTAGCTCAGCGAAGTGTGACAAGTGTCGGCATCCGCACTTCAAGGGTCTAATGAGTTTCAAAGCTTATTTCAATAAACTTTTCTCTCAATTTCTAGTGGAAGCTACCAAATGTCATCTACCGAGATCCATTGTAATTTGCTTCTAATAAGCAGCAAAAGTTGCCATGTGTCCTTTAAAAAGCTCAGTGGAAGCTGACAAGTGTCAGTTTTTGCAGTTTCTTCCTTTCACTTCTTTATTTCATAAAGACTATGGTGGACCCCAAGTGAGTCGTTAAACGTGCAAAATGTGCCAAGTGTCGTGATCCGCGTGAATTTGAATGAATATCAAATATTTTTATAGCATTTCTAAAAGCCCAGTGGAAGCTGCCATGTGTCACCTTCTGCAAGACTCTCAAAGGTACCCAAAAGCTTCTAAAAATAGTGGATGATGCCAAGTGTCCTGGCCTATTTTGGGTAGAATCCACCACGTGTCACTTGTTGAGATCAGTGGAAAGCGCCACCTATCTCCGTTCCCCTTTTGAAGTGACCAAAGCAAGCGGGAAAGACACAAAAAATTTGCCAAAGAAGATGACGAGCCCGTAGACATGAAAAGTTGAACATCACGAACTAACCAGTCGAATCTAGACGCCTAGTGACGTCCCCATTGCCATCAAATTTAGGACAACCAACTAGCCGTTGATCCTTGCATACTTAGGCACAGACCCGAATACGTTCAAAGGCCTGAGGGCCAAAAGGAAGAACCTCTAAGAGGAGGAAAAGAACCAGGAAGGGGAAAAGATAGCTCGAGGGCTCAAATTACAGCAAAAATAGGGAAAGGCTAGAATATCTATGCAGTAGTTATTCCAGTACGTGGAACAGTTCGCAAGGTAACTTCTTGAGCCCTTAAACATTGAAGGGGCACCCTGTTTGTCTCCCTTGGAGTAAAGGCAAAGTGGACAGCTGCGTAGACACCAGGTGACAGGCCTGATGACTCATGGCTAGAAGAAGACATTTGAGATAAATCAATACGCCACAGTTAAGGCATCCACCTTGTTCCAGCATGGTCCTCCTTGACAAAACTGGAAATGCATTCAAGGCATTAAATGCACAACATAGGCCATTCCATGAAACAAGCGCCCAAGTCTTTCTCGAAGTGCTATATAATGTAATCTCTTGGTTTGTTTTGAAGGAGATCTTCCCAATACAGAAGTAAAACTCTACCCAAATTGAAAGGCACACTGAGACTTTGAGCTCAGATTGTTGTTCATATCATTTTATCTAAATGAGAAAGCAAGTTGTTTGCAGACTTTGTGTTGTTATAGCTTGTATCATTTTAGGAGATTGTTCTTATGTCTGTCTTCTGAATGTGTTCTTGTTTATTTAATTTAGCAAGCAGAATTAGTGAAAATAATCAGGAAGGTGTCCTAAAGCCAACTGTAGAGAGACTTTGTGCCCTCACAATTGCTTTTAGTGTGTTTTCTTTTTGTTCATGTGTAAAGGATCTTGGGACGAATTTGTGCCCTCATTATCCTTCATATTTCACTCTTGCGCAGTCGAGGTGGAGACTTTGTGCTACATCTTAGTCTGCTGGTTACCACGCCCTTGTTATCAGTTACTTATTTTCTACCTGAAAGAACTAATGATGTCCCCTGCAAGAACACTTTTGAAAGAAGGGAAGTGCCTTCAGTGTTTTCACTAAGATTTTCTCCTTTGTTTGTGAACATCATCTCTGAAAGAAGAGAGATGGATGGTGTACCCTACCCCTGAGTGTTATTTTATGCATATATATATATATATATATATATATATATATATATATATATATATATATATATATATATATATCCTCATAATTATAAGGGAACCTCCCCTTGATGAAAGGAGAGATTTGTCCCCTTTTGATGTGGTAAACCCGCACATCTGGATGACCAATCTCCCTATGTTGTGGTTGAAGAGACCTATTTTGCTCATCAGTTAGCTGGTGACAAAATATTCACCCAATAGAATGGATAAGAGCATATCTCCTCCAGTTTGAATTTTTTCATTTGTTTTCCAACCTGTATCACTTGAATTACATCCTTCATCTTTTACAACTCTTGGGCTAGGAAATCGACATGAGTGGCTTGTTGTTGAGGTTATGTGGTCAAATGAGGATTATTTTGACTGGGGTAAGTAGACTATAGGATGCTAGTTGAATTAGATGGATGACCAGTTATGCATATCCGTGCATTAGGGTTATATTGTGGGTATGGACTACACTATTATTAAAGCACATTTTGGTTTGAGTTCGCTACATAACCTTGGCTATCAAATTGTGGTTATAGCAATGGCATTTGGCTCTGTGGAATGTGTTGGTATTGTTGGGATTGGGAGGGAACTTATTGTCTATTTGTTGAACCTTTTTTAATATAGGGAACATGTTGCTAACTAGATCCCTATTGTTGAAGGTGTTGGTAGTTGGATCTTTGTTGCACATGTGATACTGAATGGGTGAATGGTAATTATTGTTGAGCACCTAGTACCTATTGTGTGGAAGAACCTTATTGTTGGCTAAACACTTGTTGTTGGATCGGTCCTTGTTGAAATAACATGTGTTGTTGATTTGGCATTTGTTAGATCAGGACTAGTTGACCGACACATTCTAACTAATGGGAATACATTATTGGTTTGACAACATTTGTGATTGAGAAGGTGTATTGTTATGCACTTTTTGTGATAGAACATTCATTGTCACTTGTTGAGGTGGCATAGTGTTCTGCACTTTTGACGGTAAGTTTGTCTATTATTGGCTCATTGCCCTCTATAGCACATTTAAGGAAGTAGTTGATTGAGTGGAGGTTGTTTGTGGATTTTTGAAAAAAAGCATACATGTTCCCTGTTATTGTAATCCACTCATGACATTGTTTGGAGGAACTTGTTGGGTATTAACTTGTGGTAAATTAGACCCACTTTGGTTTATATTAGATTGTACTTGTGTTTTATCCACAACATTTTAGGTGGTATCTTTTTGTTTGAGCAATATTTTTTTATGTCAAATACAAACATTATACATATGACCAACCATCGTGCTCTAGCTAAAGGGGTCTACATTTTGACTTGCATAGCTTGAAGCGTCTAGTTGTTGCCCTATTGATGGAACTATCTTAACCAGTGGTGTGTTGGAAACAAACCTTGCGTTGAGGTTATGAAGTAGATTGAGATAAGTTTGGTATGCTTGTTGTACCTATTTTATTTATTCATCCATAATGTCCTTTCCTTTTGTAGGCATAGTGTGGTCTCGTTGTGGCATTTGGATCAAATATTGGCTATAATTAGTACATGCATATTCGAGTGGTTGAATTCATAATGCATTACTAGGAGTCCTAATTAAACTACTCAGACTATCTTGTGGGAAGTTTGATGGAAATTTGGCACCCACTTCAATCGCTCTAACTAGCACTTATCTTTGTTTTTCCAACAGATGACGTCTAAATAAGTACGCATCATAGCTATTTGGTGATAACATTGTAACATAATAGGGCTCTTGTTAGTTTTGTTCAAGGTTAGGCAACATTTAAGCAAGGTATTGTTGCATTTTCTCTAGCTCTTGGCTTGGATAAGAAGGCACACTTACCAAATACTACGCTAAAGGGTCATTCCTTTGTTCAACGTATGGAATGTTATATTATGGATAAAGATCTGTCTCATAAACAACATCATAATACGACTCTTAAACAAAAAGATCACTAGTCACAAAGTTCTCATAGTTAGGATTATACATGGTCCCGTTATATGTGTAGCGAGGTTGGTTTAGATCCATGGATAGGTTACATGACAAACAAAGGGTCTAAAGGTAATGAACCACCGAGATGTAAAAAGGGCCTTTGGTTCTATAAGAGAGACACAAAGGGAGAAACAACTAGACTAGGTAAAAGGACAAAACAAAAGAAAAACTAGTATAATAAAATGATATTGATTTGCCCAAAGGCAGTTATAATTAGCACCAAAAGTAACATAAAAGTTTAAATTTTTTTATGGCTAGTTTACTGATTTGCCCATAGATAGTTATAATCAGTCATAAGAGTGTCTAAACAAAGTAAAATAATTGCAAACTAGGGTCAAGAGATAACAACAATTTACCTAAAGACAGTTATAATAGTTAATGTAAAAAATAAGGCTAAACTCATAAACAAAGAACTTGAACAAGAACATGAAAACAAATTAAACTAAGGAAATTGCCTCAGACAACACTCAATAGTTGGCTCACTAAGGCTTGATATTTGATTCACAAGAGATTTTGGGAACAATGGAACTTAAACACCTAGAACTAGGCACAACAAACTTCAAACAATGCATGTGATAATACTTTGGCTCAAAGAACTGTCCAAATAAGGTACAAGATAAACAACAACCACTAGGTCTAGGCTAAAAGGTCTTTTAGATCAAAAAGAAAATCAACCCAAGAAACATAATCCAAACACAAAATGTAAACAACCTAAACCCAAATTAGATGAAGCTTTGGCATGAACCTGATTAGTTTAGGATTTGTACTTTGAAAGGTTGAGATTCAGATTTAATGTAAAAAGACTCAAATGTTCTACGACAAAAGGCAAGACAAAAACGAGCAACGTAACTGCATTTGAAATAAGAGATGTATATCAAAGGATCAAAATTTGGTATCAAAAGTAACAAGAAACTTGAAATGATTTAGGTAACGTAACAATGTTCCTTCAAACAAATGACATAAAAATGGTTTTGGACTAGAAAATCCATAGCAAATGTCTGGACAAAATGAGCAGCATAACGATGCCCCATTCAAACAAGTGACACACACGTGTTTTCAAAAAAACTTTCACGTAAAAAGTGTGACATTAAATAGACAGTATAACACCTCTTTAGGCTAAAAGTGATGTACAAACATGACTTGTTTTGGATTTTTTATTTACAAACAAAATAGTTTTTTACTCAAAACAATGCAAGTAAAAAAGAAAGACAAAAAAACTTGAGTGTATCATCCTAATCCTAAAAACTGACAAGGTGGCTTTGTACTGTCAAATTTAGTCTATATACTTGCTCTTGAGAGGAAATAATATTTTTAATATAAAATTTTTAATGTGCATGAAAAATAGGATATTTAAGCCCTCTATTTTCTTAAGAGAGAGTACGGTGACATGGAACTTTGAGTTACTCACCCTGCATTGATAATATATCTACGGCAAGTAAAGTTTGTCTAAAAACTATCAATTTTTGTATGTTCTAAAGTCTCATATGTGTAATTATCACTAAGACACACCACATCATTTGGATCCATATTAATAAGCTTGTTGTGAAAAGTTCTTATCATTTTCACAACTATTACATCTGTCAATTGCTCAATGTAGTGCATTGTATGAGTTACTAATAGGTTTTGAGGTAGTCTCTTACTATCGAAGATTGTTTAACCACTCAAACAAGCATCTCAGCAAATCGACCTTAATTTATATACTCCTAGTGCAGAGTGGGGTTGGTACAATGCTGAGAGATGAAGCCCCAAGTCAATACACCCCTAAATAACTTGTGACGAATAAACGAGCTCCCATACACAAACTAAAAATGCAAGAATAAAAATAGTAGGACTTTATGGTTGTTTGGGGATCACCAAAATCACTCAAATTTTGGGGAGCACCTTAGCAACTTTATTTCGATGTTTTTGGACAAAACAACAAAAATACAAAAAATGAAACATTTTTTATCATCCAAGTTCCATAAATGGGATGGGGGGAGAGCATACATGATAGACTCATTTTGCACAACAAACACTTAATAATCAATCAAAAATAAAAAGCTTTTAAGAGTGTTCAACTAAAATAAGAGTTTATTTTAGAGCACCAAAATGAGATATGATGTGAAGTTTAGTCCCTTGGCATTGTTTGGTTGTAAACTTTGAAAAATGAAAACAAAGCAAGTAAATGATTTTTAAATATCAAATATAAATGAGATTTAAAGGTTAAAATGTTAAAAATATCTTTTCTTGGTCTTTGGATTTTGTAAAAAAAGTTAGGATATTTTCTTGTTTCTTACTAAAAGTGATATTCTTGCAAGTTAGGTCAATAATGACACAAAAATCAATCTTAAACTATCAAAACCTGCAAGTAATAAGCTAGAACGCTAACTTGTAAGAAAATATATTAGTAACTTCATTTTCTAAATTTTGTGAAAAGTGTATGCAACTTGAAGGTAAACTAATGGAATATTATGAAAATTCAAGAAAAGACACATGGTTTTAAAAAATAAGAAAAATAGAGTTTGAAAGACTCTAAAAGAAGCTCTAGAAGATGGCCTATTGACTTGTTATTCAGACCATGGGTTATCAGATGCAGTAGTGTCCTATAGTGAGTCCAGGTAATGGATTTGTAGACATAAATCCTTAAACATAATTTTGAAAAAAAATTGATGAAAATGAGTCATATTCAACCAAAATTAGAACTAAATAATAGTACACATATGCTTAACAGTCATTGGAAGGATTCATGGGGTGCATACAGTCCCACTGCGTGTGCCAAAATGTAGAGCAATATTATGAGATGTGTTAGCTCATGCGTTAGTCAAGAAAACCTCTATAAATAAACATAAAGAAACTAACATATCAAGTTTACTCTTTCAAGGGGTGTTGCTAATCAATTCTAAGAGCTAATTAAGAAAAAAATATAATCAAACCTTCCAAGAGCAGCCAAGAAATATGTTTTTTCCAAATTTGTTGCTCCAAGTCTTCATCAATGAGGTTGGGCATGGGCCTCCATCATCTCCTAGTTCACCAATGGCTTAGGCTCTTCAATTTTGGTCTAATTAGATGAATAAGTGAAGCCTATCTATAGATAATTTTGCATAATAAGTATGCAAAATTGAAGATTAAAGATCAATGAGTGAGGCCTTGTATTTATAGCTTTCAAAACTAACTCTAACCCACATGTAGTTAGCTTCACTTGTGAAAACTTATTATGTAGAAATATTTATAGAGAAGCTTCATTTATTCATCCAATTGGACCAAAATCGAAGAGCCTAAGCTATTCATGAACTAAGAGGTGATGGAGGCCCTTGTCCAACCTCATTGACAAAGACTTGGAGCACCAAATCTGAGAAAAAACATATGTTTTGGTCACTCTTGGAAGAAAGGATGTTACTTGGAAGGTTTGATTGTATTCCTTTCTTAATTAGCTCTTAAAATTCATTAGCAACACCCTTTGAAGGAGTAAGTTTGATATGTTAGTTTCTTTATGCCTATTTATAGAGAATCTCTTGACTAATAAATAAACTTGCACATCTCATAATCTTGCTCTATATAATGGCACACCTGGTGGGACCGTACGAACCCCACAAATCTTTTAAATGACTTTTAAGCATATTTTGTATCATTATTTAGTTCAAATTTTAGCTTAATATGACTCATTTTCATTAAATTTTTTTTTAAATTCTATTTATGGGTTTCTGCCTACAAAGTCATGGCCTAAGCTGTCAACCTATAGCTTCGACTCACTATAGGCCACTACTATACCTAATAACCCACAACCTGAACAACAGGTCAATAGGACATCTTCTAGAGCTTCATCTGAGGTCTTTTGAACTCTATGTTTTATGTGTTTTTTTAAAAACATGTGTCTTCTCCTAAAATTTCAAAATATTTCATTAGTTTACCTTCAAGTATCATATATTTTTTCACAAAATCAATAAAATAAAGATATTAATATATTTCCTTGCAGATTAGTCGTCTAACTTATTGCTTATAGGTTTTTATAGTTTAAGATTGATTTTTGTGTCTTATTGAGTTAACTTGAGATAATATCACTTTTAACAAGAAATAAGAAACCCTCTAACACTTTGTATAAGACCCAAAGACCAAGGAAAGATATTTTTAACACTTTAAGCTTCAAATCACATTTACATTTGATGTTTAAAAATTGTTTACTTATTTTGTTTTCATTTTTCAAAGTTCACAAGTCAAAAAAAGCCAAGGAGCTAAACTTTGCATTATATTTTATTTTGGTGCTCTAAAATAAACTCAAATTTTAGTTCAGCACTCTTAAAATATTTTTATTTTTTATTGATTGTTGAGTGTTTATCGTGCAAAATGAATCTAACATGTATGCTCTCCTCCCGTCTCGTTCATAGAACTTGGGTCATAAAAAATGCTTCATTTTTTGTATTTTTATCGCTTTGTCCAAAAATGTAGAAAGAAAGTTTTTAAGACGTTTCCCAAAATTTGAGTTATTATGGTGATCCCAAAACAACCATAAAGCCTTATTTTTATTCTTTCATTTTGGCTTGTCGGCAGGAGCTCACTTCTCCCTCACAAGTTCTTTAGGGCTGTGTTGACTTGAGGCTTCATCTCCCAATATTGTACTAACTTCACTCCACACTAGGGGTATATAGATTGAGGTCGACTTATTGAAATGCTTGTCTGAATGGTTAAATAAGCTATGTTAGTAAGAGAATACCTCAAAACATATTATTAACTCAGACAATGCACTACACTGAGTAATTAACAGATGTATTGGTTGTGAAAATGACAAACTTTTCACAATAAACTAATTAATATGGATCTAAATGATGTATTGCACCTTAGTATTAATCACACATATGAAACCATTTAAAACGTATAAAAATTGATAGTTTTTAGACAAACTCCACTTATTGTAGATATATTGTCAATGCAAGACGAGTAGCCCGAAGTTCCATGTCCCCATACAAACTCTTGAGAGAAGAGAGGGATTAAAAATTTTATTTTTCATGTGTATTTAAATTTTTGAATTAATAATATTATTTCCTCTCAAGAGCAAGTATATTGACAGAATTTAACAGTACAAAACCACTTTGTCATTTTTTAGGATTAAGACAATACACTTAGGTGTTTTTGTCTTTCCTTTTTGATGTGGCCTCCAACCACAACTCACTCTTCTCACACAAAAATTCTCATAAACACATGAATTCAATTCACAAATTCAATAAATCTCTCATTAATCTTCACTCTCAATTACATAGCTTTCTCAACAAAGCATTACAAACTCAAACGCCATGCCAACAATGTATACCATTAACATGTTTAAACAAGCTAGCTTCCCAACCCATATAAATAAATTGGTCTCATCACCAAGGAGACTACCCAAGCTTCTCACTAAGCTTAAAATTTTTAACTCTAGCCTTCACATAAGGTTTTCTTCCTTCTCACACTAGCTTACCGAACAAAGCAAATAAGTATCCATTTATATCATTTACAACCCAAATAACTTTAAGTATAAAGAAAAAAACCATCCACCTAAGAAATTCTACCTCTTCCACTTGGAGGTACAAAAAGACAAAAAATATAACATTCTTCATGAGGTGAAAAAGAAGACAAATCTAAAAGCATCCACTACTTAAAAAAGATAAAAGACAAGATTGAAAATCAATCTCCAAGGGTAAATTTGACTCCCTTGTCATGTGAGGGAATACTAACTCATGTGAAGACTCTCTCTACTTGGTCCCCTTTAAATATAGTATGTTTAACATCCACTTCACATGGGTGTGTAATCTACATAGTAAAAGTTGTCCCCTATTTACATGTGCTTCCAAAAAATTAGTAGATCTTCTTTTGACTAATGTCAAAACCTATTATACATGTCTCCATATAGAATTTTGACCTATTATAATAATGACAATTAAATTAAATCCTCACATGGGCCTTAGAAAAAATGTGGTGCCTCATGCCACCTAAGTAGTTGAATAGTGTTGATGAGTCAATAGGAATAGTGGTTATAACACTTTATTAGGATGAATAGTGTCCACCACCTCAACAATAAATAATAATTCATAAATAATGTTGGCATGAATAGTGTTTTTAGCCACAGTATTCCCTCTCATTTGAAAACAACTCAGCTCCTACAAGTTGTCTTGATTGTCCTCCAAGCTATGTAGGCAAACACAAACATGAACACACAAACCCACCACTCTATTTTTAGGTGATGCAAGATTGCTCGATCCCTTGGATGCTTTATATAAGACATCCCAGGTAAATAATGTGATCTCATGATCATATAGATGGGGTACATAAATCAATGTGTAAGCATTATCTCGATTGAACTAATCTTACCCATAGGTTAATTTCATTTTTATTCTTGCTTCTTTTCGAGGGACCGTCCATCAATCGTATGTTTCGACCACTCTCTTGAGGGGGCATCATCATAGGCTTGTCAAACTTTGTTTGGAACATCATTCTTCAATCATTATCTTCTTTTTCTTCTTAATGGATTTTTCATTATTTAAAAAAATGTTATTGTGCCTTAGCTTGCAACGCCTTCCCAAATAGGGGCAAAGTGTAGACACCCCATTCTGGCCACAAGTGGTTTTTTATTGGACTATAAATTGATTTCTAATAAACATTGCAAATTAAGCCTATGAATCACTGGATGTCCCAATTATGTCTACACATCAGACATTAATGTTCAAAATTATGTTAAGGCATCCCTATTTGGGGTATTATCCTATACGCAATAGTAACCTCTCATAGATTCATCCTCAGTCACCTTGCGACCTAACAACTAGAAGTTTGACCTTTGGACCCATTAAGTAGGGCACTTGAACAATTCTTAAAGAGCTAAAATGCTAAGCCGATTAATTAACTAAGTAAATCAAATTAATAGCATAGTTAAATAATCCATTTATAATTAATGAATATCTAAAAATGCAAATTCAAAAATGCAAAATATCAGGGTTATTCATTGTTGCTTTTGTGAGTTGTCAAGCCACTTGTAAAATATTTAGATTGGGTGGAAGACAATCATTTTGCCCTGTCTCTCACATGGCCCTCATGGTTAGCCTAAGTCAACTCAGGGTTAGTTTGAACTCAACTATGATTAATTATAAACCTAACTCAACTTGGGTTAGAGTTAACTTTGTAGGCTATAAATAGAAGGCCTCATCTATTAATTTTTAAGTTTTAGTAGTACAATATTATTATGCCAAAATACCTTCAAAAAGCTTCATTGTAGTGTTACCATGCCAAAATGTCAAGCCAAGGTGAATGAAGGAGAGATCATGCAAGAGCACCATTGACGAGGACTCCATTGTCCACAAGCTGAGCACTAGCCTCTCATTTGCCAACAAGCTAAGGAGTCTCTCAAGGAAGGTAAAAACATTGCATATATTTCATTTAATTATCTTTTGTTTTGTTATTTGCTCCTCATAGGTCTTAGGCTAGAGGTGTTAGTTTCATTAGTATGTTTTTCTTTGATTTTATCTTACTAACACAATGCTAATCTCCCCTCTTGGATTCCTTGGATACATAGTTCACTCCTAGTATTTTGGCACTCCACCTTGTAGTCATTATACAACTCTACTTTATTCCCATGATGGCATTGGTTGTCGTCAGAAATAGTGTAGGTCAGCACGTTAGAGATCCAATTTTCAACACGTAGTACCATCTTTGGGTATTGCATCTCTTTAATCATTAAAGGTGGTGGTGGGGTCACAACAACCTTCTTCTTTACTTGTCATGCTATCTTTGTCTTTACATCTCCCACGTGCATGCCTAGTCCTTCAAGTGCTTCTTCTCTAATTAATATTATCTCCACACCAACGCTCAACTCTTCTTCCTCTAGAATCGCAATCAATGGTTCACTTCTTTGAGATTTTTTCTTGGACTGCATCAACTTTCATGGAGCCTGAAGGTTGAGGCACGATCATCCAATGTTCCCAAAGGAATATGTGTTTGTGTGTGTAATTGCCTCGGCTCTCCTGCTTCAATGCATGTCAATGGCAGATGTCAACCTCTGCAACCTACAACTCTGAAACTCCTACCCATATTTACAATTCTCATGGCCCTATCTATTCTTATTAGCTAATACACACTTCAAGCTCTAAAAATATTCAAAATTTGTCACTATGCACTTGTTTGGATGCATTGAAAATCATTTTTCAAAATCTCAAGTTCACTCCTTTGACTCTGTAAGTTCATAATTACATCAATAGTAAAAATTGAAATGACTCGTGCATCCTTTTATAGGCTCGAGGGGATAACTTGCATTTAATACCCCTCCTCCTTGACCATCACTTCATGTAATAAATGTGACCAATGATATTGCCATGATGTGATGTTGGCACACTTGTCATTACCACTATTCTCCTTGTATTAATTACATGTTCATTCCTACACTTTTCCTAAAGTGCATGATAGCTGTAAATAAGTTTGAATATTTTTCATTCCAACGACGAGAATCATTATTTTCCTTAACTAACTTGTGGTTATGTGCCATATCCTGCATAGCCTTTTGTCCTTATACACTTTCACTTACGTGCCTTTGCTCTCATGTGTATTCCTATAGACCATATCATGGCACTTCATAAATGTATCGCCCCTACCCCACACTAATAGGTCTTTGCGGTCCTCCATAAGAACATAAGTATAAAAATGCAAATGTTGACAATGAAACCACTAAACGGGGCACGCAACTAGTGCAGTGTTTTATTGAAAACAAAGAAAATCCTAATTTAAGCTAATGGAATATGCCTTATTGGTATAAAAAGAAAATACTTATTCATAGAAGTATGGTCGTAACAGATTACCATTGTAATGACCATGAAGAAATTGGCCATATAAACACTTCAACCTACACGCACTAGTGGGACTAATACTATGAATAATAAAAGAACCATCCCAGTGAACATGAAGTTTTCTATAATGGCGCACGAACTTGGAGTCATATATTAAGACTTCTATGCTAGGAGTAAAAGTCTTGTTCTTGAGATGGTGATCATGCCATGCCTTTTATTTTTATTTCTCCACGTCCTGACTCTAGTGTGCAATAAAATGAGTTTCATCTAGTTGCAATAAAGTATCGAGGCTTTCTTTCAATGATGACTCATCATCCAGTCATCTAATGTGTACAATGCTAAGCGAAAGAACAAAAAACTCTACAAGAAGAACTACTTCGGTACTGAACACAAGGTTGAATGGTGTGCTCTTGTTTAATCACTTCTTAGTGATCTGGTAAGCCCATAATACTATAAACACATGATCATCCCAATAAATTTGTCCAATATTACATATTTTGGTTAATGTAGTGCCCAATATCTTATTGAACACCTCAATTATACCATTAACTTAGGGATGATACAATGTTGTCTTATAGTGAGCGATCATGAACTCTACTAACAAGACACAGATAGTCTCATTGAAGAATTGAGTACCGTGGTCACTATTGAAACTCCACGAACAACCAAACCTGGTGATGATATGTTCCCAAATGAATCGCGTAGCAGTAGCAGCAGTTAATCTCATGTTAGCACAGCTTCAGCGCAATGAGTGAGATAGTAAGTAGTAGTGATGACATAGCGGGAGCTAGTACACCTTGTTGGGTTGATGGGGCCAACAAAGTCAATGGCTCACTTTTCAAAAGGTTCCTAAGATAGAATAGGATGAATGGGCATTATATCCTGCCTATTCATCTTTCCCACATGCTAGCAAATTTCATGTTGACTCACATTAAGTGTAACATCCTTAAATAGGGGAGGCCACCACAAGCTAGCTAAAAGAACCTTTCACACGATAGCTTAACTAACGTAATGCCTTCCAGTAACACCTTCATGGACCTCGTAGAGTACCTCAATGCACTTGTGCTTCAAAATGCAACGTCGAAGCACTTCATCCCAGCCAAGCTTATAAAGGTCACCCCTGATAAGCTAAAACGATGCAGTGTGAATGGCGAGTTGATTATTGGCTAGAGTGTTGTAGTGAGCTGGTGTGGATCTGGTATTCAAAAAGGTGATTATTTCCTCTAATTACTCAAGAACATGCAAGATCTAGAACAATTGCATGTCAGGCAGTTTATCTTCTATAGTGCACACCGATTCACCAAATTCAATGTGTGAAAGATGATCTGGACCACAATTGGCCTTATCAGGTTTGACCATAACTGAGAACTAGAATTTTTGAAACAACACTATCCATTGGCAAATATGACCATGCAATACTGATTTTTTCACAAAATACTTTAAGGCCTCATGGTCCGTGAAGAAAACAAAGGGGGTTGCTAGCAGATATTGTCATAATTTTTGAAGGGCATAGACCATAGATAATGCCTTACACTCAGTTGTTGATAGTTCCATTCGGTCGAAGTAAGATTTTAACTTGCAAAGTATATAGGATGATCCAAGTTACCCTCACCAAGTTGAGCAAGTATAGCACCAACTGCCATGCCAGAAGCATTGACATGAACGTGGAAAGGTTTAGTCTAGTCTGGGAACTGGAGAATCAATGCGGTGATAAGTTTATCCTTTAAGGCTTCATGATGAGTATTGGTCCAAATAAAGTGACCATTATGTTTCATCAACTCTTCTAGAGGTGATGTAATCCTAGCATATCCACGGATAAATTTTCTATAATATCTAGTGTGGCTGAGGAAGGCATGAACCTCTCATTGGGTGGGCAGTGCTTGCAGGTGGAGGATGATGGTGATCTTGGCTAGGTCCACTAAAAGTCCATCTCGACAAATAATATGACTAAGGAGAACACCAAATAGAGTAGCAAAGAGACATTTCTTCAAGTTGTGAGAAATCTTAAGAGTCCTACAACACTCAAGCATGATTCGGAGATTCGAACAATGGTCTTTCACTAAGCCATAAACCATCCAATTATGCAGATAAACTTGAAGTAACTTATGGATAAAGTCCTTAAAAGCTTCAATGGCAATCCTAGAGAACACAATAGGGGCATTCTTCAATCCTAATGATATGACATTATAAGCAAAAGACCCCCACTTGGTGGCAAACACAATCTTGGGCTTATCTTCTTCTACAATCTGAACTTGATGGTACCCAAAGAAACCATCTATAAAGGTATAAATTTCATAGCCAACAATGCCTTTGAGGATCTCTTTAGTGAATGGTATCGAGAAAGGGTTGGTAATGCAAGTAGCATTAAGTAATCTATAATTCTGACAAATCCATGTGTGCCCATCCTTTTTAATACTTATTACCATAGGACTCACCCACTCAAACTCAGCGACAGAATTAATAACTCTCGCATGCAACATACTATCTCTTCTTTGACATGAGTGCATAAATTGGGATTCATATGATAAGGTCTCTTTCTGACTAGTCGAGCACCTTCTAGAAATTTGATGTGCATTTTACCCAAAGAAGAATGGACATGCTTCATCTCACTATAGTTTCATAGGAAAACATCCTAATACTCTTTCAATAACTTAAATACTTTGGTGATTTTGGTATCAAACCAATAATTCCCCATGTTCAGTCTGATATATTAATCTAAGGATTATTGTCATGTTCAATGGAAACACTGACTCAGTAAACCATAATAGTTCACATATAGTAGAATTTCATGGAAGGATAAGAACTTCTTTCCAGGGTAATATATAAAAAAATCTGATATGTTTTTCCAATACCTTACCAGAGGGGTTCTTACATGTATATGTATCAATCCATTCCATTCATATGACTTCTCTGTCAACCAGAAGTAGAAGATAGATCCCAAGAAATCCAGGGAATATTGTCAATAAAACATTTCAAAAACAAGTCTCCAATTAAAGGAACACTTAGTCAACTCCATGAAAGATATGAATCTACTCAGTTGACTTATAATGATGTCACTAGAGGGTGAGAGAGTAACAACTCACCTCTATGCTAGTTATGTGATGAAACAACACCTCTTCTCGATCTGTAGAAACATATGGGGTGTCAATCCATGAGCAAACTCCTGGCACATAAGAATCCTCAACAAAGATAACTACACTCCACTACAAGGAGAATTCCCACCGTACTAAGGGTGCCAATCCCCAAAGGGTCTTTTAGGATTCCCTCCCTTAAGATTAATGTCCAGAAGACACCAAACTCCATCTACAATGCACATTTTCTTAAGTGAGAAGCATTCCATGCTTTTTTGAACACTAAAAAAAAAACACAAGTGGCGGTGGTGACTTGATTACCAAGTAAAAGACGTAATCATTCTTGAGGTGTTTGATCTAAGTAATCAATAATATTGTAGGGATCTCTTGTTCATGACTCATGAACTATGATATGTACTCACCTGATCAACATTGCATACACCCATCACCATCGAGACACTTGGCAAACCAACCCTTTAACAAATCTAAGAGGGTACGAGTGCTCCTAAGGGTACACACTCAATGTACCACGCAACATTTCATGTTACCTATGCGAGGTGAAAATTTACTTATACTACCAAGAACGTGTTGCAATTCTTGCATTATTTCTTAGTTCATTTTTAAATAAAAACTTCATGGAATCAACTATCAATCCTCATCACTTCATGACACATGTAATAGGTTAAATATGATTATGCCTTATCCTTCCCAAAATTGCCTTCTATTATCATGATGTTCTACACATCAGATGATTTAGTTAAACAGGGTCTTAGAGATCTTTAATAGAGGCTAGTTGATTTTCAGTGCAAATCATATAAAAATCAATGCCTACCTAGAAAAGAAGGAGAAAAGACCTTTCTCAAGGAGTAAAAATACAAAATACACTCCTAAGAGATTAATTTATTTGTTCAAATGTAGAATTCATCCACATAGGTAAACATAATTCCAAGAATTATAGATGTCTATTACCTACAATAGTCATCAATCCATATACAAGGATCTACTAAATCTTACAACTCTAATCATGGTGTAGCGTGACTCCGCACTGAGGCACTACAAGTCCAAAATGCACTTCACTTAACCAGTATAACACTACATGTCACTAGGTTCTCCATACATGGGTAGAACATGTCCTATCCAATGATGTAACAGTCAACACGAAAGGAGAAATTTTAATCCAAAGGTTGACACCCACAAAGGTTCAAATATATCAAACCAGGATAAACTATATGTTTTACAAAACATAGTATGCAAGTTATACAAAACAAAAAAGTATATTTATGTCATGAACATGTTTACTAATGAGGTACACTCACTCAAAGCGAATACTTCCTCAATATCTAAAGAAACTTAACTTCCCCTCATGTTATTGTTATTCAAAGGCAACCCTTTTTCTTCTAGGTATGACCACCTAGGAAGTAAAGGTCAGCTTGTTTCTCTCTAACCTTCACTAATGTAACACTTGAATGGATAGTCCCTCCATTTCATGGCTTACCAATCATATTATTAGTTGGTTTCTCAATACTTTGAATCATGCACTCGTGAGTGAGCACATTAGGCCGAGAGTTGAACCTAGGGCTCTGATACCATAATGTGACATCCCTTCGGGGTAAAGTTAAACTAGAATTTTTTTAATCTTCTTAACCGAAGCGTAATTCACGTCACCTAATCCATGCTTGTACATTATGAACTCTAAAGAGTTTAGAGAATGCAACTCATAATGATTGATTTTGCATTCAATACCAATATATAAATAATATATTAAAATAAATTCCATGAACTGATAGTCAGAGATGATTAACTTGAATCATTCATAGGTATAATACCATTTAATTGGCATGCATCAATAAAGTAACACCATTACACCATGTGTGATTCCATTTAACCAAAAGAATTATAATAAAAACACAATATGTTTCAATCAGATGTTGATACCTCAAAAACTAAGTTAATGCCTCCTTAGTCAACAATTTCTCTGCCATCTCTTACAATCATTTACTTGCAACATAAAATTATATATTACAATACCAGATCACAATTATTTCTATCTTTTGTACTCAATCGAAACATTCAAATGCCATTCCAAAGTTACAAAGGTATAAATATTACATAGAAAAAATGATTTACTTTCAACTACTATGCAATGGACTAATTCCAACTTCAGATTATAAATAAATTACAATTTACGATCGACATATATCAATAGTTTACATCCATAAGTATAATAACTAATTTATTCAACATCAATTTCTTTTGCCAACCAAGTAGAAGAGCATCATACACCAGTAGCAAACTATGTTGATCCAGAGAGGGAGAGTATCATAGAGGACTATTCCTCCAATCACAAAGCCTTTTGGATCCCTCGCACACCTCTCATCCACTAAGAGTGGCCCTACCCTTAATGAGTAGGCTAGATATGGGTCCGAAAATTGAGAATGAGATCACTATATAACTTGTTATCACCACAGATACTCCACGCAACTTCTTACGAGTGTGACTGCAAACTAAGATTAAAAATAAAAATATTTTCTTGTATACTAAAAGAACTACTTATTGTCGTAAGTTTGAGATTCATCAAGTCCACCTTGTCAAATCTTAACTCATTAAATAATTGAGTTATTGTGTGGATTTTAACTAGGATCCCCTCCCATCTATTAGACCTCACGTCTCACATCCACTTCTCTCACCACAAAGCCTCCACGACCTAAACATCTCATAGATACAGGGTCTATATATTCTCTATTACCAGTTGCTTAAGATCATAGGTATGTGATTACAAGGTAACACTTTGCGTAGGTGTCCCATACCACCTATGTAATCATTGTCTTGTCCGCACATTGACAAAAGGCATGGTTTACTAAATAGTATTTTTAACCAAAAGCTACTTTATTAACTCAAATCTCTAATACCATTTTTTAATTATTTTCACAGGTTAGCCATGACTAAAACTATCATTTGTGATCCTTATTTACTCATTGGAGTAACTTATCTACTATAAGCTAATTGTCACCATGGACATTTATCCCTATTCACTCCTATACACTGCTGTAAATATCGTTATCTAGTTCTCTTAAGGATAAAATATGACAAGTAATGTATCCAAAGCTCTCATTCTTATAACCAGAATACTTTCACAAGGTTTTCAAAATAGCGATAAATTATTAGAGGTGTTAGGAGTGAAATTATATCTAAAATATTTCAAAGCACAAGTAAAATATTCATTGTTACTAGCTCCTTCAAACACCTTGTTTTCAATGACCACCATGATTGCGATTTTGGTTTTCATTATAAGGTAAACGGTGCCAACTCATGAACAATTAATATAGCCAATTATTTGCATCAAATATCTATTAATAGTAATGATCCGTTCTTGATGCTAATACTAATTATTCTACGCAACTTGATAAAACACTTAACTTAGTGAATGATGATAATTACAAGTAATCAACAAAAAACAAATAACTAATAGTAAATAGTAATATATTTAACTAGATTTATTATCAAACTAATTAAGTCCAATACATCAAAGCTCTGTTATATATATTTTCTCAATCCATTAAAAAAGCTATTAATTCAAGTAGGATTTTATTATGATTATTATATTGACGTATTGACATACTTGGCTTAGTGGATGTTATTAAAAGCTTCCATTTATTCATTCAAGCTTGCTATGATTCCACCAATTAACGTGGATTTTATATTAGTTTGATAATTCGATGGGAAAACTAAATTCTTAGTTTTCTCTTTCATCCCGCGTGACCAATCTCTCGAGACAATACTTCAACTCATTACGACTGACAAAAATATAATCCTTCTTTGTTAAATCATAGTCAAAATTATAAGTAAACTATTTAATATATATAGCTATGACATCTAAGTTTTTTGTCAATGGGATATTCAACTAAAAATTCCATCTTATGCTAAAAAATATTGCACCAAACATTTTATTAGCAAAATAAAATAATATAAATGTCTAAAGTAAAACGCCATTTTTCATTATCAAGACTAAAATGACTACTTGGTATTAAGGCGCCACTATGCAATAGTTTTGAAGAAGATGCTAGGCATAAATATTAATAAATTTGTTATTATTATAAGAGCTGAGAGAAGGGCACTGTAGGACTACGCCATAATAAATAATAGATATTTAGCAATTGAGGGACTAGCATTGTGCCATACTAACACTCTAGCTGGTAAAAGGACAACTCCAAATAAAAACAATTTAATTGGGGATATCTAGAGCCAAACACAGAGGTCTCTTGTTCAAGAATATGAATAGATGGTTATTGAAGCGTTAAACTCATATTTGTGCCTTAAAATTAAATTTAGTGATCACATAAAGAGTGAAATAAGCATTGTGCCACATTATGCTACAGGTTTGCACCACAGTGACAGGTTTTTACCATTTGGTGTTAAGTGGGAGGGAGGAATTTGCTCATAAAGAGACCAGTTGGCTGCTAAAACAAGAATGCATTGCAAATTATTTAAATATAGCATAAAGTTTGTATTTCCTAATGCACCAAATTGGGTATACACCTTGATGTCCTATTTTTGGGTCTTAATTTGCATTTGATCTAGCTTTTGCTATTGCCAGGGACAGATTTCTATATAGGGCGTCATATTGTTGCAACAACTACCTTAAACAAGGTAAATATTTTATTCTGTATGTTTAAAAAACATAGATATAATAATATCAGAGAAGGAACATGTCGACTAGTCAATAAGAGGGTCGATTCAACTGCTTTCTGTTCTTTAGCATTAATTGAAAAAATTAGAAGATCCGATTAGAAGGCAAATCTGGAAGAATCCAAGATTTGGATTGATCCGAAAACCGAGTTTATCTTTTAGATAAATCAAATAATTTTTAAAATCGAATACTAAAATTATTAATTCATTGAACAAAATAGAATTGGTTTTGGAATTCTCAAGTTTTTGATTAAATAAAAATAAGAAATGGATTTAATATTCAAGAATCAACATTGAGTGAATAATAACTCAATAAATATGATTATGCATTCAAACTGATTCGTGAATAGTAATTAGTTCCTTGCTAATAAATCTTGTTTTATTCAAAAATAGATTTTAAAAAATATAATAAATCATTTTTCAAAATTTAATTAAAAGAAATTGACTTTCAAATCTGAATGTGAATTGTCCAAACAATTTTGAACGTGAGTATTTTGAAAACTCATACAACTCTATTGCTCAGTTAAACAATTTCATTCATTTTTTATCCATCAAATAATCTCTTAATCAATTTTTCATAATTAATTTTCAAATATCACTGAATAATTTGAAACTAATATCTATTGATGAAATAATGTAAAACTAAGAAAAATAGAGACAAGAGATCATTTACAGAGTTAACAAATTAGCTATGTCTTTGAGTTCATTTGAACTGTTCCTTTATAAATAAAATATAAATATAGTTTTTAAAAGCTTCAACCCTAAATGGTTTTACGAAAACTTGTAGCTCTATGTGATATGAAGAACTCGTCGGTAAAGGTTCTTCTCTTCAATCCAAAAAATACCTACAAATGCTTATAACTTTTTTGAATGGGCTTATTAATTCTTTCAACAAGAGAAAAAGAATACTCTCAAAGGATTTATAAAAATATCTTTAGTTTTACAAATCTCTATAATTTATATAGGCTAAGAAAAACTCAAGAATAGATAAAATTAGCCTCAATTGGCTATTTCAAAATTTTGTTTATATTAAAATAAACGTAGTGAATTCTCTGAATTTCATATCTGTGTTTTTCAAGCACAATAGACTTTTATTTGTATGGACCGTTTTCACTTGAAAACCCTGATACCATTTTTTCTATCAAAAAATTTTAACATGTATCCATCTATGTTGACTTTCCTCTCTTTGTAACATTTTCTGAATAATAAAAATCTTCAATATGAAATGAAGTAAAGTGTTTAATAGCCAATATTGATTAACAACTTTTTTTTACCCCCAAAGTGTACTGATCTCTCGTAATTAGCTTGCATGCTAATTTAAACGGAATAAAATCCTACATATTATAAGGTGGTTGAATTCCATGTTTTATTTAATAAGGCTATTTACCCAAATGATTCTAACGCCCCATTTAAACGATGATCTACTTGAAAATGAGGAAGGTAAGTGGAGCGATGCAAGTTGTTGTTTAATTTAATAAAGATAGCACTTCTAATAATTAACTCCAACGCTTTTATTTTATTTAACAAACATCATGATCTTCCCACCAACTGTCGACCATGCAAAGTGGGTATCCACGTAGCCCAAGTCCATCGACCATGCATGTTTAGAGTTTAGTTTGCATGTTAAGCGTCAATCTAAAAAGATAAGAAATAATTAAGTTTTGAACTTTAGTTACAAAAACATATCCCATGTTCAATAAAACCATGCAATATAATTCACCAACCACTTAAAATGGTTATCCATGTAAGGGGAGCAGGGGAGAATAAAACATGTATGCCAAATATAAAAAGGTAAAACATGTATAGTTTAAAGTTTATTAAATAAGATAAAGGCACATTTTAAAAAAAACAATATCCTCTGGTTTTTTTAAATAATCATCCACGTGAAAAAATGTAAAGGTGGGGAATAAAATTTTATAAACAACCATGAGATATTAAATCCAAATTTAATTATATCTTCCATTTTGATATTCTATTTTATGGATTTATTATACTATTGGATACTTTTTAAATTTTATTCTTCACCTTTACCTTTTTCCACATGGATGGTTATTTAAAAAAACCGTGAAATATTTTTTTTTTTAAATTGGTACATTTATCCCATTTAATAAACTTTAAACTATATATGTTTTATTTTTTTATGTTTAGCATAGAGGGTTTATTCCTCCCATATGGATAACCATTTTAAGTGGTCGATGAATTATATTGCATGGTTTTAATAAGCATAGGATATATATATATATATATATATAAAGGTTAAAACTTAATTATTCTTTACCATTTTGTTTGGTGCTTAACATGCATGGTCGATGGATTTAGGCTACATGAATACATAATTTTTATGGTCGATGATTGGTGGGAAGATCATGACCTTCGTTAAATAAAGCAAAGACTTTGGAGTTAATTATAAAAAATGTTATCTTTATTAAATTAAACAATAGTGTGCATCGCTTCACTTACCTCTTTTATTTTCTTGTGGATGAACTATTAAATAGTGTTAAAATTATTTGGGTAAAGAGCTTTATTAAATAAAGCATGGAGTTCAACCACCTCATAATATGTGAGATTTTATTCTATTTAAATTAACATGCAAGCTAATTACAAGATATCAATACACTTTAGGTATAAAAAAAGTTGTTAGTCAATATTGGCTATAAACAACTTTATTTCATTTTATATTGAGAATTTTTATTATTCAGAATAAAGTACAGAAAGCAAAAAATCAACAAAGATTGATACAAGTTGAATATTTTAGATAAAGTATGGAATCAAAAATTTTAAACATGGACGGTCTATACAAGTAAAGATCTATTGTGCTTGAAGAACACATGTATTAAATTTAAAGAATTGACTGTGTTTATTTTAATAAAGACAAAATTTTAGAATAACTCTTAAAGTCAATTTTGTCTATTTTCAAGTCTTTCTTAGCCTGTATAAATTACAAAGATTTGTAAAACTAAAGATATTTTTATAAATCTTTTTAAGAGTATTATTTTCCTCTTGTTGAGAGAATTAATTAGCCCATTCAAGAAAGCTATAAGCATTTGCAAGTATTTATTGAGTTGAAGAGAAGAATGTTTATAAACGAGTTCTTCATATCACATAGAGCTGCAAGTTTTCGTAAAACTATTTAGGGATGTAAGTTTTTATAAACTATATTTACATCTTATTTATAATGAAATGGTTCAAATAAACTCAAAGAGGTAGCTAATTGATGAATGCCGTAAACAATCTCTTGTCTCTATTTTTATCAGTTTTTCATTATTTCATCAATATCAGTTTCAAATTATTCACTGATATTTAAAATTAATTATGAGAAATTGATTAAGAGACTATTTGAGGGATAAAAATATGAATAGAATAGCTTAACTGAGTAATAGAGTTGTATGAGTTTTCAAAATAATCACATTCAAAATTATTCGAACAACTCATATTCAGATTTGAAAGTCAACTCATTTTAATTAAATTCTATAAAATGACTTATTATACTTTTTAAAATATATTTTTGAATAAAATAGTATTTATTAGCATAGGGCTAATTACTGTTCACATATCAATTTGAATGTAGAATCATATTTTTTAAGTTATTATTTACTCAGGTTTGATGCTTGAATATTAAATCTATTTTCTATTTTTATTTAATTCATAAATTGAGAATTTTGCAATCAATTATATTTTATTTAAGGAATTGAGAATCTTAGTATCTGATTTTAAAAATTATTTGATTTATCTAAAAGATAAACCCAATTTTTGGTATCAAAACAGGGGATTGCAAGACTTGCTTCAGTTGTGATATACTTCAGTTTAGAGTTTTGGATATCAAATATTGGTTTTTATTCTTATGTTGATTTTATTATGCAAGTTGGCTAGTGTAAAAATAATTTGGAAGACGTTCCAATTTGCTAGAAGAAGACAAGCTTCTAACAGCGAAGGTTCTGGGACCACTAGCCTTTCAGGATCAACATGGATAAAGAACATATTACATTGTCAATTGAGTTATGAGATGGTGTTGAGAGAGGATCAACATTTTTATCTTGGTATGCATTCAGATAAAATGCAAGGCATTTTCAGTGATGCACAACCAAAAGAAATCAGTTACCATCATATTACTATTCTTACATAGGGGACAGAATAAAGTATGATAGTGCTCTGATTTCATATAGGTATTGACACAATATGTTGTTCTTTGATAACCAGTTGTATACATTGTATTTTTGGATTACTAATCATACTATGAATACATATGTCATTGATTATAAGAACAAGTGAAAAGACTAGCTACATGGTAAGATATGGAAGTGGCAACAGGGCATTATTCAGGAAATTAAAGAAGTTTTTGTATTTTATGGATTGAGTTGTTAATTGGTTCATAAGTTGGTTTATGTTCACAACTTTGCTAAGCGTTGCAAGAAGCAAATAGGAAGATATTTAAACACCAACAATATGTCAATCAATACTCACCAGGGGCATTTCATAGTTTCTTCAAAAGTATAAATTATTTTCAATTATAACTATTTTTTGCATATTTTTGGTTAAATCCTTTGTGTAAAGTTGCTTTGGGAGTAAAATATGTCTTTGTTTTAAATTATTTTTCAAGCCCTTTTGAAATTGAAATATGGATCATCTAACTCTAATAAGATGGAGTTGATAAGATGAAACTTTCTATTCAATTATTGAAAATCATGAAAAGAGAATAGCCCTTACTGATAAAATGGTTTAATTGAATAGTTTTGATAAAGCATTATTATAGTATTGCATAGTATGCCTAGTTTTCACTTCAAACACTATTTCAGGGGATTTCTAACTATTGAATTCAGAAAAAGAATTTTGATAAAGTTGTGTTTTGAATATATTTACTATCTCCTATTTTAATTTTTTGTTGTGATAATTTTTTTAGAAAAACTAACTCATTTGAATGAGATGTAGAGGTATGAATTGAGAATCAATCAACAATGAGAAAACTTTGAGACAGGGTTAAAATTTTAAATTTTCCTTTCATGTTTGTGATATGACTCACAATTACTTACAAAGTTTGTGAGTTTGTAAAGAGGCTCTTATTTGTGCTTATTGTACATTAGTAACCTTAGGATAAATAAATTAGTTCCACACTTTTATACTTAGCATATACGTATAAGTCACACTATATCTTGGGCAACATTTATAAATGCAAGTATATAAATATTCAATTTATTGACAAGTCTTATAGGGTATTTTTGTACACAAGTTATTTATGACATCATTTGGTATGCAACCTTTGATTTCCCTTTTATGATGTTGGATATAACAAGGAGAACACCTTAGCCTTCATGCAGTGTAAGGGTTGAGAGAATCTCCCAGATATTGTGACTATTTTGGACAACAAAACATTTTGGCAAAATGGTCAAAGAGTTTGTTTACACTCCATGAGTAGGTTACAGTTTCATTTAGACAATTGATTTCTTGTATTGAAGTTTTATAACATCTTATTTCATTAATGTAGACTTGTATTTTGCAAATAAAGTTTTACTACGTCATTTTGATAGATTGACTTCATAACTCTTTCATATGCTATTTTTGGCTCCTGTATATTTGGAAGTAGTGTAGGAAGAATGGCATTGGCAAGAAGAAAACTTAGAGATTTTTGGGTCAGTTAGATTATTTGGACTTTTGGAGACCAAAAGCCTCTTCTTAGGGAGGTTTGATCCAAAAGATTTTTTTTTGTTTGAAAAAATTTGAAAAAAACAAGTGTCATAATAAAAAATCGACACATGGTAAAAATATAAATAATTGATACAATTATTTTTTATATTGAAATTATTTTATTATGTTGCTAATAGGTGTTGTGTTGCAGATGTGGTACCAAACTAGCTATTTACCCACATTCTCCGTAGCCATTCAATATCAAAAGTTACCAACTTTGTCATATAAATCTTATTAATGCCATCGAGATATTCAATATATCTTTTTATTTATTTTTTCCACATAACCAATTATTTCCATCATAATTCATTTATTTTCAAAATACTTTTAATATCAGATTTTATTATGGTCACTTGAAGTGCAAGATGGTGTTATAATAAAATAAGATATTAGAAATATTTTGAAAATGGAGGAATTAAGATGGGAATAATTGGTTGCATGGAAATGATAAATAAAAAGATATATTGAAATATCTCAATGGCATTAATAGCATTTATATGACAAAATTTGTAACATTAGATATTGAATGGTTTCAGAGAATATAGGTAAATGGTAAGTTTGATCTTACATTTGCAACACATCTATTAGCAACATAATAAAATAATTATAATATAAAAATTAATTGTATCAACTCTATATTTTTACCATGTGTCAATTTTCTATTACGACACTTGTCCTTTTCATATTTTTCCAAACCAAAAAAAATCTTCCAGATCATGAATAAAAGAGATCTCTAAGCTCTCATTATTATTATCGTGATTACCATTTGAACTTTATATTATATATATATGTATAAATATATTTAAACACTAATCGTGGTGGATAATACCACAACCCATTTCATCCCCAAAGCTTTCACTTTCCAAATTATTGTCTTTGCACTCTTTGTTATCCTATTCGCCAACCCATTCTCATATCTCTACCTCCTCAGATGTCATCCCTATGAATCTCAAGTTATTTGCACCTTCAAGGTAGTCTTGAATAACTCGAATGGCAATATAAGTCATGGGTGAATGGCGTTCACTGTTGCACACTATTTGTGATGATATCACAATGTAAAAATAATGTTTAAAGATATGTATTTTAAAATTTTGATTACATCTATTTTTTCAAAAGAAAAACAGTGTTTAAAAAGAAATATAAACAGTATTCAAAAAGAAATATACGAGACATTTAATTCAATATAAATAGAAATAAAAAATTAGAATTTAACTAACCTAGCTAAGAATTGAATTCTCCTCCAAAATTATCTCTTCTATGAATTGCTTACTTCCTTTCCCAAGTTCCTTGCATTTTGTCTCATATTTTTTCAACCTCCTTCTCCTCCTTCCTTGTTTCCTTCACTTAGCTCCCCAAGGGAAGTTTTTCTCTTCTCTTGCTCCCTTCAAACCCCCTTTCCTCCTCTTCTATAGCTCTTTTTTATATATTTTTAATTAACTCCTCCTTTATATCCCCCAATGTGGCTTCATAAGTGGAATAAATTTTATTATGGTGGAGGTAATAATGCTATCACATGTTTAATGGGTTGCCTATCATGTTCTCCAAGATGTTTTATAACATGGATGCTCATCATTTTGTAATCCAAGTTGACATGTGCAACGCGGGGCTAACTTTGATTAACCTTAAACAAGTATTTAATATGATTTGTTTTTCATTTATCGTTACTTCAAATGAAAATACGTATATACAATGTATTTACTTTCTATTTTGAAAAGTTATGATATTAAAAATACTAATTACAAACTTCTAAATCTATTACCATCTATTAATTACTTCTTAAATAAAGATATGCAGTATAAGAAAAACCAATAACTAATTCACTTAATTAACGGATAAAATCTTATAACTAAAACACATCACTTGATAGGTTAGAAAAATAACTTAATCTATGTTGTCTACTCAATCTTATCCAAGCTCAATTCATCGTTTAGTGTGATATATTATTCATTTTTTGACCTACTATCTAATCCAACTCTTTTCGATGATACCCTCCTCTGTAGGCTGAAGCAATATGTGTTATAAATGCACACTAAAATAAAACTTATTAATCGTCAATAATTCTAAATATATATCAACTTATGGAAATATAATAAATGTTAAAGTACTATGCATTCTTGCATCACTTGTAAACATGTTTGTTTATACTACGCAATGCAATGTCAAATATATATATATATAACCTTTGTCAATCCCATAACAATAAAATATATAATCATATCAAGAATGTAATTATTCAATTTCATAATGGATACAAGCATTCAAATAGTAAATAAACATCATAAAGTTTATTAGATAAATTTACGTGTCTACCACGTCAACATGAATAAACAATTATTACATACATATGAAAATAAAATGTAAACTTATCTAGATAAACTTTATGATGTTTGTTTATTGTTTGAGTGCTTGTATCCATTGTGAAATTAAATAACTACATTCTTAATATGATTATGCATTTTATTATTATTGAAATTAATAATAATTATGCGTATGGATCTAATGTACATTTGGTATTGAATTGTGCAGGGTAAACAAATACGTTTTCAAGTGACATAAGAATGCATAATGCTTTAGTATTTATAATACTTGCATAAATTGATATGTATTTAAATTTATTGATGAGTAATGGATTTTGTCTTAGTGTGCATTTGCAACACGTGTTGCTCCATCCTTATAAAAAGGGAGGATATTATCAAGAAGAGTTTAACTAGATAATAGGTTGAAAAATGAAAAAAAAATCACATCAAACAATGAACTAAGATTGGATAAAATTGAGTAGGCAACCTAGAGCAGGCTATTTTTCTAACCTATCAAGCGATGTCTTTTAGTTTTGAGACTTTATCCAGTAATTAAGTGAATTAACGATTGGTTTTAAAATATTTCTAATATCATATTTTATTATGGTCACTTGAAGTGTGAAATGATGTTATAACAAAATAAGATATTAAAAATATTTTTAAAATGGAAAAATTATGGTGGAAATAATTGGTTACATGAAAAAGCTAAATAAAAAGATATATTGAAATATCTCGATGGCATTAATAGAATTTATATGACAAAATTGGTAACATTAAATGTTGAATAGTTTCGAAAAATATAAGTAAATGGTCGATTTGATCCCACATTTGTAACACAACACCCATTACCAACATAGTAAAATAATTTCAATATAAAAATTAATTGTATCAACTCTTTATATTTTTATCATGTGTCAATTTTCTATTACGACACTTGTCATTTTCACATTTTTTCAAATAAAATAAAAATCCTCCAAATCATGAATAAAGGAGATTTCTAAGCTCTCACTATTATTATCATGATTACCATTTGAACTTTATATTATATATATGTATAAATATATTTAAACATTGATCGTGGTGGATAATACCACAACCCATTTCATCCCCAATGGCTTTCACTTTCCAAAATCTTATTGTTATTATTGTCTTCGCACTCTTTGTTATCCTATTCGCCAACCCATTCTCATGTCTCTACCTCCTCAAACGTCATCCCCATGAATCTCAAGTTATTCACACCTTCAAGGTAGTCTTGAATAACTCCGATGGCAATATAAGTCATGGATGAATGGAACTAACTATTACACACTATTTGTGATGATATCACAATATAAAAATAATGCTTAAAATTTTTGATTACATCTATTTTTTCAAAAAATATATAAACAATATCCAAAAAAAAAAAATATAAGAGGCATTTAATTCTATATAAATAGAAAGAAAATGTTAGAATTTAATTAACCTGATTAAGAGTTGAATAATCCTCTAAAATTATCTCTTCTATGAATTGCTTACTTCTTTTTTCCCAAGTTCCTTGTATTTTGTCTCATATTTTTTCAACTTCCTTCTCCTTCCTTATTTCCATCACTTAGCTCTCCAAAAGAAAATTTCTCCTCTTTCTCCCCTCAAACCCCCTTTCCTCCTCTTTCAAGGCTCTTTTTTATATATTTTTAATTAACTCTTTTATCTCCCCCAATGTGGCGTCATAAGTGGAATAAATCTCATTATGGTGAACGTAATAATGTTATCACATATTTAATGGGTTGCCCATCATGTTGTTCTCCAAGATGCTTTACAACATGGATGCTCATCATTTTGTCCTACAAATTGACATGTGCAATGCGGGACTAACTTTGATTAATCTTTAAAAAAAAAAAATTAATATGATTTATTTTCTATTTATCATTGCCTCAAGTGAAAATACGTATACATAATATATTTACTTCTTACTTTGAAAAGTTATGATGTTAAAAATACTAATTACAAATTTATAAATCTATTATTATCTATTAATTACTTCTTAAATAAAGACATGCAGTGTTTGAAAAACTAACCACTAGTTCACTTAATTAATAGATAAAATTTTAGAACTAAAAGATGCCATCACTTGATAGGCTAGAAAAATAACTTGATCTAGGTTGCCTACTCAATTTTATCCACGCTCGATTCATCATTTAATGTGATCTATTGCTCATTTTTTGACCTACTATATAGTCCAACTCTCTTCGATGATATCCTCCATCTCTGTAGGGCTGAAACAATCTGTGTTGTAGATGCACACCAAGATAAAATCTGTTTATCATCAATAAATCTAAATATATATCAACTTATGCAAGTACAATAAATATTAAAATATTACACATTCTTGCATCACTTATAAACATGTTTGTTTACCCTAAGTAATGTAATATCAAATATATATTATATCCATATGCATAACCATTCTCAACCCATAACAATAAAATGCATAATCATATTAATAATATAATTATTCAATTTTACAATAGATACAATCATTCAAACAGTAAATAAACATCATAAAATTTATTAGATAAATTTACGTGTCTACGACATCAACATGAATAAATAATTATTACATACATATAAAAATAGAATGTAAACTTGTCTAGATAAATTTTATGATATTTGTTTACTGTTTGAGTGCTTATATCTATTATAGAATTAAATAACTATGTTCTTAAAATGATTATGTATTTTATTATTATTAGAATTAACAATAGTTATGCGTATGGATCTAATGTACATTTGGTATTGAATTATACAAGATAAACAAATAGGTTTAACAGTGATATAAGAATGTGTAATGCTTTAGCATTTATTATACTTACATAAATTGATATGTATTTAAATTTATTGACAATTAACAGGCTTGTCTTAATGTACATTTACAGCACATGTTGCTCCATCCTTACAGAGAGGAAGGGTATTATCGAGAAGAGTTGAACTAGATAATAAGTTAAGAAAATAAAAAAAATCACATCAAACGATGAATTAACTTGGATAAAATTGAGTAAGCAACCTAGATCAGGTTATTTTTCTAACCTATCAAGCGATGTCTTTTAGTTTTGAAACTTTATCCATTAATTAAGTGAATTGACAATTAGTTTCAAAATATTTCTAATATCATATTTTATTATGGTCACTTGAAGTGCGAGATGGTGTTATAATAAAATAAGATATTAAAAATAGAGGAATTATAGTGAAAATAATTGGTTACATGAAAAAGATAAATAAAAAGATATATTGAAATATCTCGGTGACATTAATAGAACTTATATGACAAAATTGATAACATTAGATGTTGAATGGTTTCAAAGAATATGGGTAAATGATCAATTTGATCCCACATCTACAACATAACACCCATAAAGAATATAATAAAATAATTTCAATACAAAAATTAATTGTATCAACTCTTTATATTTTTATCATGTGTCAATTTTCCATACGACATTTGTCATTTTCACATTTTTTCAAACAAAAAAATTTCCTCCAGATCATGAATAAAGGAGATCTCTAAGCTCTCATTATTATTATTGTGATTACCATTTGAACTTTATTTTATATATATGTATAAATATATTTAGACACTAATTGTGGTGGATAATACCACAACCCATTTCATCCGCAATAGCTTTCAGTTTCCAAAAATTTATTGTTATTATTGTCTTCACACTCTTTGTTATCCTATTCGCCAACCCATTCTCATGTCTCTACCTCCTCAGACGTCATCCCCATGAATCTCAAGTTATTCGCACCTTCAAAGTAGTCTTGAATAACTCAGATGGCAATATAAGTCATCGATGAATGGCATTGACTGTTGCACATTATTTGTGGTGATATCACAATGTAAAAATAATGTTTAACGATATTTATTTTAAAATTTTGATTACATCTATTTTTTTCAAATAAATATAAACAATATCTTTAAAAATATATACAAAGCATTTAATTCAATATAAATTGAAAAAAATGTTAGAATTTAACTACCCTGACTAAGAATTGAATTATCCTCCAAAATTATCTCTTTTCTTCGAATTGTTTACTTCCTTTCCCAAGTTCCTTGTATTTTATCTCATATTTTTTAACGTCCTCATCCTTCCTTGTTTCTTTCACTTAGCTCTCCAAAGGAAATTCTTCCCTTCTCTTCCTCCCCTCAAACCCCCTTTTCTCCTCTTCCAAGGCTCTCTTTTATATATTTTTAATTAACTCCTCATTTATCTCCCCCAATGTGGCTTCATAAGTGAAATAAACCTCATTATGGTGGAGGTAATAATGTTATCACATGTTTAATGGGTTGTCCGTCATGTTGTTCTCCAAGATGCTTTACAAGATGGATGCTCATCATTTTATCCTCCAAATTGACATGTCTAATGCGAGACTAATTTGGATTAACCTTAAAAAAATATTTAATATGATTTATTTTCTATTTATCATTACCACAAGTAAAAATACGTATAGACAATGTATTTACTTCCTACTTTAAAAAGTTATGATGTTAAAAATACTAATTACAAACTTCTAAATTTATTATAATCTATTAATTATTTTTTAAATAAAGACATGCAGTATTTGAAAAACCAACCACTAGTTTACTTAATTAATAGATAAAGTCTTTAGAACTAAAAGACATCACTTGATAGACTAAAGAAATAACTTGATCTAGATTGTCTACTCAATCTTATCCAAGCTCAGTTCATCATTTAATATGATCTATTGCTCATTTTTTGACCTACTATCTAGTCCAACTCTCTTCGATGATACTCTCCCTCTTTGTAGGGCTAGAGCAATCTGTGTTGTAAACGTACACTAATATAAAACTTGTTAATCATCAATAAATCCAAATATATATCAACTTATGCAAGTATAATAAATATTAAATTATTACACATTCATGCATCACTTGTAAACATGCTTGTTTACTCTACGCAATACAATGTCAAATATACATTATATCCATACGCATAACCATTGTCAATCTCATAACAATAAAATGTATATTCATATTAAGAATGTAATTATTCAATTTCACAATGAATACAAGTATTCAAACAGTAAATAAACATAATAAAATTTATTAGACAAATTTACGTGTCTATCACATCAACATGAATAAGTAATTATTACATACATATAAAAATATAATGTAAACTTGTCTGAATAAATTTTATGATATTTATTTACTATTTGGGTGCTTATATCTATTATGAAATTAAATAACTATGTTCTTAATATGATTATACATTTTATTATTATTGGGATTAACAATAATTATGCATATGGGTCTAATGTACATTTGGTATTGAATTGTGCAGGGTAAACAAACAAGTTTGCAAGTGACATAAAAATGTGTAATACCTTAGCATTTATTATACTTACATAAATTGATATGTATTTAAATTTATTGGTGATTAACAGATCTTGTCTTAGTGTGCATTTACAACATATATTGCTCCATCCTTACAGAGAGGGAGGGTATTATCGAGAAAAGTTGAACTAGATAATAGATCAAGAAATGAAAAAAAGATCACATCGAACAATGAAGTAAGCTTGGATAAAATTGAGTAAACAACCTAAGTCAGATCATTTTTTTAGTCTATCAAGCGATGTCTTTTAATTTTGAGACTTTATCCATTAATTAAGTGAATTAGCAATCAATTTTTCAAATGCTACGTGTCGTTATTTAATAAGTAATTAATAAATGATAATGTATTTAGATGTTTATGATTGATATTTTTAATCTTGTAACTTTTCAAAGTTGAAAGTAATGCATTATGTATACATATTTTCACTTGGGATAAATATAAATAGAAAACAAGTAATATTAAATATATTTTTTTTAAAGCAAATCAAAATGAGTCACATTTGCATATGTCTACTTGGAAGACAAAATGATGAGCACCTATAAGATAGAGCATTTTGGAGGACAACATAATTTACAACCATGTGAAGGAATGATTATCCTCACCACAATGGGATTCTTTCTCATTTGTAATGTCACATGGGGGAGGGGGCGGAGCGGAACGCGGGGCCGGACGGAATAATTTAAAATATATAAAAAGGAGCATTGGAGGAGAAGGAAAAGAGTTCGATGGGAGGAAGGAAAAAAAAATTCTTTAAGAGATCTAAGTGAAGGATCAATGAAGGAGGAGGAGAAAAAAGTTTGAATAAATAAAAGACAGAATGCAAGGAGCTTGGAAAGGAAAGGAAGCAATGTGCAGAAGAGAAAGACAATTTGGGAGGAGAATTCAACTCTTAACCAGGGTAGTTAGATTTTAACATTTTCTTTCTATTTATATTAAATTAAATGTCGCGTATATCTATCTTTGGGTATTGTTTATATTTCTTTTGAAAGAATATATGTAATCTAAATTTTAAAATGCATATCTTTAAGCATTATTTTTACATTGTGATATCATCACAAAGAGTATGCAACACCCAGTGCCCTTCACTCATTACTCAGATTGTCTTCCAACTTATTCAAGACTATTGTAAAGGCGTGAAGAGCTTGAGATTCATGAAGACAAAGTCTGGGGAAGTAGAGACATGTGAATGGGTTGGCAAATAGGATAACAAAGAGTGCAATGACAATAATAACAACTAGATTTTGTAAAGTGAAAGCCATTGAGGGCGAAATGGGTTGAGACATTATCCACCATAATTTGTGTATAAAATCAAGTTCAATGAATAAAGTTCTAAATAGCAATAATGAAAAATAAATTGTAAGAGGATCCATTGTCATTAGTGTAAGTGAACTGACTTTGGAAATGCTTAGAGATCTCCTCTATCCAAAATCTGCATTCTTCTAGTTTTCCCTGCTTCTTGGATCTACTAATATTCCCAAATAAATGTTGAAGAACAAAAAGCAACTAAATCAACCCTCTTATTGACTAGTTGAAAGTTTTTATTTGCGCCCATATCTATGGCATTTTACCTCGAAGTATTTATTATTTTATATTGCTTGGCGTTGGAATTAGAGTATTACAGCTGCATAATGTTTGGGAGTTGAGCAATTAAAATAAACAACTATGCGTTAAACCTTTGTTTAGACTTCTTCCTTGTGTGACGTTACCTTTATACAGGTAACTATATTTTCATTCAAACCTTTTTCTTTATTATGTATTTTCTAAATTCGCCTTTTTCATATAAGGTTCTTCATAAAATAGTAACGCCTCTTTAGACAGTCTACACATATATACATTTAATCCTATTTGTTTTTCTTTATAAGTTTTACTTTTTGAAGACTTTGAATAATTGTTTAAAAAGTGGCATTTGATAAAAAGAAACTAAAACGTGTTATATTTTGAAATCAAATTTTCATAAAGGTATTAGAATTAAATGACAATACCTTACTCCTTGATCATAAATTAAGAAAAAGATCGATCGGATTATCTGAGCCAAAATATGAACATTGAATCGCATTGAGTTAAGGTTGAGCCTAAATCATCAAGATTTAGAATTTAAACAATAGTTTCTTGGATATGACAATTATCGGATTAGGCATCAATATATGTCACAAGATTATCTAGATAATATTTGAATGAATGAAAGATTTTAATAACGTCCACGAAACCAAACAATATATAAAATTTATTACATCTTAATAAAGCAGTATTGTGATTGTTTTCCCATCTGGCAAAATGGTGATCCCGTCTTAATGATATTCCTTCGCCTATCATTTACAAAGATGAATAAGTTGAGAATACAGGATCATTGGAAACATTTTGTTTGTTTAGAATAAATAGTAAGTCTGTAAATCTGAAGGGATATAAACAATGTTTAGAGATTGTGTCCAGATTGAATAAGAGATGACTCCCATTACACTGACATAACAATTTCTTTATAATAAATAATATTCATCAATGTGACAATGTTAAACATAGAGAAACCATTTTGGAATAATTAATACAAATGTAAACTGTGTAAGCTACAAATTTCGTAGCATTATTTGTGACTAGTTACAAGTATGTTAAAGAAAGTTGGTAACTAGCAAAGATGCTAGTTATGAACATGAATCCTCTACATCTAGATGCATAAATGTTTTAATTGTTGTGACTTATATTCATGTTTGGTGAAAAAGTCATCAAATTAACCTAAAAGGTAAACATTACCCTAATGGAATCAATTATCCAATAATGACAAATTGGACATAATAGGGTAAATGCACAAAATTAATTGTAAACAATTTAAACCTAATAAAATATCAATGAAGTATGTCAATAAATGAATATTGAGTGAAAGAGGAAATGTTGGCTAGAAACAAGGATTGCCCTTATAAACAACCAAGTTATAACAAAATCAAATGTGTGGACAAGTTGATGGGTTACATGGGCGGTATGGGACACCTACGTAAAGCGTGTATTGAAAACACATATCAATGATCTTAAGCAACAGGGAATAGGGAATATCTAGACCCAATATCTATGAGATGTTTAGGTTGTGGAGGCTTTGGGGTGAGAGCGGTGGATGCCAGACATGGGGTCTGACAGACGGTAGGGAATCCCAATTAAAACCCCACAATAACTCAGTTATTTAATGATTTAAGATTCAACAAGGTAGACTTTATGAATCTAAAGCTTGCAACAATAAGTAGAACATGTAGTATACAAGAAAATATAATTATTTTTAGTCTTGATTCACAATCACATTCACAAGAAGCTATGTGGAGTAGTTATGCTGTTGACAAGTTATAGTGATCTCTTTCTCAGTTTTTAGACCCAATCTAGCCTACTCGTGAAGGGTAGGGCCACTCTCAGTGGATAAGAGGTGTTCAGGGGATCCAAAAGGCTCTGTGGTTAAAGGAATAGCCTTTTATGATAGTCTCCCTCTCTGCATCGACATGATCTGCTACTAGTCCATGATGGTCTTCTACTTACTTGGTTGGCGAAAGAAACTAATGTTGAACAAATTGATTATTGTATTTACGGATGTAAATTGTTGATGTATGTCTATCATAAAATGTAATTTATTTGTACTCTAAAGTTAGAATTAGTTGTTGTATAGTAGTTACAAGCAAATCAAAATCTCTATGTATTATTTAGACATTTGTAACTTTGGAATGGTATTTGAATGTTCGGATTCAACAAATAAGATAGAAAGAATTTTGATCTGGTATTGTGATATATAGTTTTATGTCACAAGTAAATGCTTGTAAGAGATGATAGAGAAATTATTGACTAAGGTATTATCTTAGTTTTTGAGGTGTCAACATCTGAATGAAACACATTGTGTTTTTTTATAATGCTTTTGGTTAAACAACATCACGCATGGTGTAATAGTGTTTTATTTATTGATGCACGCCCAATAAATGGTATTGTACCTATGAATGATGCAAGTTAATCATCTTTGACTATCAGTACATGGAATTCATTTTGACATATTATTTATATATTAGTATTGAATGCAAAATCAATCATTATGAGTTGCACTCTCTAAATTCTTTAGAGTTCAGAATGTAAGTATGGATTAGATAACATGAATTACCCTTTGGTTAGGAAGTTAATATTCTAAAAAAAATGCCTAGTTTAACTTTACCCCTAAAAGGATGTCACAGATAATCTCGTGACTTATATTGTTGCCTATTGCAACTATTGGCGTTGCTATTGTTTATGTTTATATCTAGACAATCTAGTCTCTATCTTATTAACATTTTAAGATGGAACAAGGATATTATTTGGCTCAGATAGTTTGCTAATTCTTATCATAATATTAATCATTGAGATATTAGCAATTAATTATATTTCCTAAGATATAAAAAGGTTATTGACAAGAAAGGTATCATGTTTTAATTTCTCCTTGTCTAAACGAGGCTATAGACTTTCTAGGTGTATAATAAAAACTTTGACAGATAACAATCTTTGATAATGGTGGAAACTATTATTATAGTAGCATTAAATGTATTAAAGGTTATACATGATACAATGATATATGGGATATACTATACATCATGGTTCCTTATGGAAAATAATGCTTATGTTTGATATACATTATAACTCCTTTCATAAAACTTCCTTGGGAGGGTTTAAGTAGAAATGGGAATCTAAATTTTTCTATTTCTTTTAGGAGATCTTGTAACCTAGTGACTAAGACCAAGGATCTCGACCTAATGATCAAATATATTATTCTTGTAATTATGTAATTGTGAAGTTATTGTAAATCTAAGGATTAACATTCAAGTATATATGGTCTAATGTTAATCGTATCTCTTAAATAAGATAGTTACCCTAGATAAACCAAGAAGTAAGTGGTGGGTATGTTCGGTCATTTTAGTTCTACCTCAGAAGAACTCACCCCTGAATAGTTGGAAGAGACTAAATTTTCCCTTATGTCACCAAATCAATGCTTGGAATAATTATATAAATATTACGAATTGTTAACTTTAAACGATGGTTATATGCTTGATAGTATTTATTATAGAGTTGATCGATCAATGAGATAGAGCCAAAAATACAAGATCCTGCTAAGGATGGGTAGTTAACAAAGAAGTTAGCTTTAGCAATACATCTCTTCAGGGGTTAAAGTATATACACAGAACCTTATTTAGTGTTAAGACTAGCATTCATGTTGAATTAATAAACTTGTACTCATGCACTAGGATTGGTATTTAAAGGAATAATATGTCAAGCTAGGGAGGAAATATTATCCTATCGAAATCTATCATTGAATAATGATAATTTGGATGTAGGGGAATGTGCTCAAAATTATTTGTATCAAGATAGTGAGGGATAAATGAAATAGTGGTATAAAATATGGATTGCCCTTATAAAACAATTTGAATTGTCAAAAACAACCTTTGGTCAACGTGTGGACAAGACGATGATTACGTAGGTGGTATGGGACACCCACGTTAAGCATCGTCTTGTGATTTCTTAGATCTCCAACAGTTAGTAATACAAAACATTTAGATTTAGTAGTGGTGAGATGATTAGGTCAAGGAGACCTTGGGGCTAAGAGGAGTGTATACAGGTTGTATACAGTGAAATGTATCTAATTCTAGTTTCAATTCACAATCACACTCACAAGAAGCTGCATGGAGTAGTTGCAGTGTTGGCAAGTTACATAATGATCTCTTTCTCAATTTTCAAACCCATATCTAGCCTACTCATGAAGGGTAGGGCCACTCTCAGTGGATGAGAGGTGTATGGGGGATCCAAAAAGCTATGTGATTGGAGGAATAATCCTTTATGATACTCTCCCTCTCTGCATCAACATAGCCTACTACTTGTCTATGGTGGTCTTCCACTTGGTTGGCAAAAGAAACAGATGTTGAACAAATTGGTTATTCTATTTATGGACGTAAACTGTTGATATATATATCTATCATAAATTGTAATTTATTTTCACTCTAAAGTTGGAATTACTTTGTTGCTTAATAGTTATTCTCAATCAAATTTTCTATGTATTGATCATACTTGTGTAAACTTGAATGGCATCTGAATGTTGGTGATTAAGTGAAAAGGAATGTAAATTGGATATTGTAATATGTATAATTTTATGTCACAATGGGAGAGAAAATGTGTAACCAATACTTTATCTTAATTATTTGTATTTTGAAGTGTTAATCTTTTGATTGTAATTCATTATGTTTTCTACAAAATATTAATGAAATAATTTTTCTATGATATGCTATTATTATAAGACGTGGTTTGAAAATAGTTACATTAAACATACAAAGTTTATGGTGTAATTGTTTCATTTTAATAATGCATGCAAAGTAAATTGAATTGTACTTGAAATAATAAAATTATTTATCTTTGACTATCAACGCATGATCGTATTTAAAGTATAACGAAATTATGTGTTACACTTGTATACAAATTCAATCACTAGAAGTGTGATTGTCTGTATTCAGTATAATTAGGAATAAATAGAATAGTCAGCGTGATATAACCTAGTGACATGTAGTATTATATAGGTTAAGTGAAGTGTATTTTAGACTTGTAGTGCCTCAATGCGAAGTCATGCTACACCATGATTGGAGTTGTGAGATTTAGTAGATCCTTGTGTATGGCTTGATGACTATTGTACATAACCCCAAATTTCTCTTAGCTAAAACACTTAGATTTTTTTTTATTATCAGAGTTTAATACATAACATGCTATTTGAGTTTAACACAACAATTGATTGGGTCTTACTTCTCTATCAATGAGAACTAGATGATATTATCCCACGAAACCCAGGGAATATAGTCAAAACAACATTTCAAAAATAAGTCTTTGATTACAGGAACACTTAATCAACTCTAATGACATCATTATAATTCCACTGAGTGGATTCACAATCTGGGTTTGACTAGTTGAATAGAAACAAGTTGCTACGGATTATACAAACATGTGGATTCCTAGACAATAAATGAAAGGTCGTTAGATAGGGCTTTGAGGAAGATTTCTTATTAAATGTGTTATTTGAGTCTATTATATAGAACTCATCCAAACAATAATTAGACATATTGAATAAATTTATGATTGAATAAATTTATGTACTTAATAATCTGAAATGTATTAAGAGGAATACCTTATTGGACTATTTCCTATTATAATCCAATGTAATTGATTGTGAATTAAATAATTACTTGGAAGTTCTTTAAATCAATATTAGAGGTGTTACAAGTGAAATTCTATCTAAAATATTTCAAAGCACAAGTAAAATTTTCATTGTTTCTAGTTCCTTCAAACACCTTGTTTTCAATGACCACCATGATTGTGATTTTGGTTTTCATTCTAGGGTCAATGGTGCCAACTCTTGAACAATTAATATAGCCAATTATTTGCATCAAATATGTGTTAATAGCTAGTGATCTGTTCTTGATGCCAATACTAATAATTCTTTGCAACTTGATTAACACTAAACTTAGTGAATGATAATAACTAAAAGTAATCAACGAAAAACAAATAACTAATAGTAAATAGTGATATATTTAAGTATATCTATTATCAAACTAATTGACTCCAATACATCAAAGCTCCATTATAAATATTTTCTAAATCCATCAAATAAGCTATGAATTCAAGTAGGATTTTTTTATGATTATTATATTGGCATATTGACATAATTTGGTGGGTGGATATAAGTAACCATCATCCTCACCAATCGGATTACAACCCTTTCGATGCCTTAGAAATTTTTGAATTACAGTTGGGAAGAAATTTGAATTTGTACAAATTGATAAGGTTTAATGATATAAGTACACCCTTACTCCCTTGTAACCTATGTGAAAGTTGATTTTTTAAATAAATTGAAAAAAATCAAAAAAGTTTTTAGTTCATTTCTTTTTTAAAAATCTAAAAAAAATTAGCTTCCAAGTTTTGTTATCCTTCTTGTATGTTTAAGAGTCTAAAGAGACCTATTACACTAACTAAATTTTAAGAGTAATTTATTTTCAATTAAATCTCCATAAACTATTTTTATTGCATTTTACGCTCCTCAAGGTACTTGTGTGGTTCAATTTTAGGATCTATAAAACCCTAGTTATGAAATTTAGATAATGAGGTCATGAATTGGGCCACTTTCCTTGGCAACGTAACTCATTTTTATAATAATTAATTCATGACATTTGTAAGTAATAATTACACAAAACAATTTTGTGGTCTTCTTCTAGGTCTCAATAACCCTTGGTTTTCATTTGGAATCTTTAGCAACCTTTGTGCTATTTTTATTGATTTTTAGAAAAACATTGTTTTTTTGTCTTCAAATTGCTCAAAGGGGCTAAAAAGGGACAACGCCTTATTTTGTAGGGGTGGCCACTTGGTCAAATGGAAATGCCCAAAAAGATATGGCTTAAGTTTTATGGTTTGTCATATGAAGAAAGCTCAAGGAGGCAAAGCAATTGATGGCTCCCCAAGGGAGCCATGGTGGCAATTAAAGGGTGCAAGGTTAAGTCCGTGTGGTGAGCTCGATCCAAGGGAAACACTTCATGTCAAGTCCATTTCAGGGATTGAGCAATTTGAGTGTGGCTTGGCCAAAACTAAGTCATTGTTTACGTTTACCATCAAAAGTCTTAAGGGCCACAATGAAAGTTGACAAGACGAAGTTGTGCAACACCAATGTTGCCCAACAATTGCTTCATAGTCTCAAAGGGGCTTCTAATTTGTATATGGCTTACCCCTTTCTAAAAATGCACTACAAGCTCCAATCATGGCTTTAGTGTTGCAGGTGGCGTAAACTTGTTGTTGATGGGGATTAATTAAACCCAATCCACTAACAACCTTATGTGTTCACATGTATGTTGTGAGTGGAAATGTTAGTGGGTAAATGATAATATAATTATATAAGTGAACACTATATATTTGTGAGATAAGTGAGTTGTTGTAAACAACTCATGTACAGCTTTAGAAGGAGAAAAATTAGGTTTCTTGAGATTGTGAGAGAGATATTTGGGTTGAGATATTTCGGGGATAATTTGGTTATTTTGGATAAGATGTGACTCCTCTATAGAAGTAAAATGATGTATAAATATCTCTCTCTTGTTTAATAATTTTATTGATTATTTATTTCATTTAGTATTAGAGAATGATTTGTTATGTGCTTGTGTGATGGAAGAATAATAATGTTTATGGGGCAGCAATATAGTTTTTTGTTATTTTCCCCAATTATGGAAAAAAAAATCAGTGTTTAAGATTAATTTGTATAATATTTAAGTCTAGATGTAGATCATGTATGTGTTTAGCATCTATAGAATGATAGTGATACCTAGAAGAATGTGGTTGTATAAAATAGAGAAGCGTCTTTGAAAAGCAAAGGACAATGTGGGGTTATTGGAAAAGTGCCACTTTTAAAGCAAGGAACTACAAACAAAAGACACACATCATTGTGCAATTTTCATGTTCATGGGTGTATCTTCTATGCTCTCATTCACATTTGTATTTCTTGAACATCCCCTGATCTGACTGAGCGTGAAACAACGGTTGATTCTTGTCAATGTTTAATATTCATAGATTTGTTACGAGTTCTTCAAAATTCTACATGTGTACGGAGACTGAATGAATCTTTCTCTATGACTAACATCATTGAAAATCAAAACTACATGCTTGGCATCTAATCCTTATCAGTGGTCAATGCACATCATCTGGTTTTCGACCATGGTGTTTGTTCCCTGCAATTACATGCAGCTTGCTCCATTCATTTGCATCACCTTTAATGGGCAAGCTCGTGTTTTATGTGTTGCTTTTATCCTCAACTCGTGCTCTTAAAATAATTTTTAGTCATATTTAACTTTATCTTTTTTATTTGAAACTAGAATTTGTAAGTTTGTTTTATAATTGTTGGTGTAAGTTTTTACTACACATTTGTAATTCACCTTGATTAGGTAGATAATTAAGCTATTTAAGTTTATTAGGTGAATTATGACATCATCATGATGTCATAATGCATATGTGAGTGCATGGAGTCATTTAATGGGTGGATGGGGTCATCTATCCCACTGTGTTCCCTCAGTGCTCTCTCCACCCATTGTGGAGGAGCCCACCCACTCACCTTGTATCGTTGAGTCATCCTGCACTCAACCAACCTATTTATAGGCATGTCCTCCAAGGCATTAAGTGAGCTAAAGAGCTATTGCTCTTCTCTGTATTGTGGATTGCATGAGCTACTTAGTTGTGAGATGTGACAGTTTTGAGAGCTGTAAGAGTTGTGAACTTCAAGCCTTTATATAAGCAATCCATCTCCATTATTGAATACATTGTGTTTAGTTTTTGCTCTCTTCTGATGTCTACCTTCAAAAATAGTGTGTTCGCTCTATACTCACTGGTCTTGGATGTCTGATTTTGGATGATTCTCACAGATACTATTTATTATGTGTGTTTAGTTAACCAACTATAAGGCTAATGGTGTACATGGTAATATGTCTATGCTTTGTAATAATATTAATAAAACCTTTACACTTAAGAATTTGCATTATGGCATTAGGATGACATCATATATAGAGTCCAAGACTGGGGACTGTAAGTTGTGTGTGGCCACTCTGTTACTACATGTTTTCATAGATCTTCGTTGCCATGTTTTTGAGGTTCAGTGTTGGTGTAAATATTTTACCCTTGCATAGTGTTGGTGTGGAGGCTTATTACACTCAAGGGCGTCTCACCTCCCAAAGACGTTTTTGACTGATTCAGCGAAATTGTTTATTGGGCATTCCATGTTTAGCACTAAAATTTGTTGTTTATTGATCAAGGTATTGGTTTTTATCCTTTGTGACATCCATATCTACAAATGTGTTGTCATAGAGGCATTTTTCGTTGCTCCAAGGTGTTCGGTTGCTAATCCAAGGGTTTCAGAGTAGCAAAATCAAGTTTTTTGAGCAGGGTGCCATGTTTAACAAGTTGAAACTTCATTTATTTTGATCTGGGCACCATTATTGCTCCCTTCAACAAAAACACAAAGTTAGACGCCATTATTTGCAGCCAAATCTCTCCATTCAGGAAAAAATAGACCAACATTCATTTTGGCATCCTCCCTGCAAGTTTAGCACATCATTTGGGGTGTGGGCTTCCATTGGGGCTCCCAAACTTTATTTGGAATCTTCCATGGTTAATATTCAATATTGCAAACATGTACAATGACATTGGAGGTGCCATATTCTGCCCAAAGTTAAAAATCAGTATTTTTAGTGCATTTAAAATTATTGTTTTTTATTAGTTTTGTCATTAAGTGGAATGTTTTCCATTTAAATTGTACATGAGATTGAATAGAAGGCTTGGTCAAGGCTTAGCATTGTGACTAGGAAGTCACTGATTTGATTTCGATTCCAACAAGTGGTTGGAAGGCTAGGTCCATTCTTGCCACATGGCATTTTTTAAATTTTAGTGCAAGTTTTTATTAAATAGGTCTCATTTACGGGAAATAGATTGTGTAATAATTTTTGGTCGGTAGCTCAAAATTGAGCATCGTCTTTTATAAAAGTTAATGTTTTTTAATTTTCCATGCATTGGACCTAGTTTTATTGTAAAATGCATTAAAATATAAAGTGCCAAAATCTCTGAAGATCAAGCATAATTTTAAAGGGGTGTACGAATTATTGTGATTCCGTCTTTCTGCATTTATTTATTTTATTGCAAACAAACTCACATTATCTACAATGGATTCTAATTCAATTGATTTGCTCACACCCTTCAACAATAATGAATAGAAGGCTTCCATGTCGCTCACTTTGCGAAACAAGAACTTCTTCAAAATAACTAGGGGTTTGCAAACTGTAATACCCAAAATTTACATCTCGGACACACAAAAGTTACAATTTTTATATACAACATTAAAACTCAACCATATATAAATAAATATATATTACATAATAAATATTATACAAAACACTAAGTTGAAATATAAGCCTGCCAATGAAGCCGTCAATTCAGAATTCAAGTAAACTTCATCCAAGCACAAATAATAAGATCACACAATTCAATTTATGATCCAACTCACTGCAAGTACAATCAAACAGAGAATTATGGTGATGGTAAGTTTCACAACTTTATCACAAACACTAAACACAATCCCCAAAGTTCTCAGTGTTGAACCCAAGTTCTGATACCAAAATTTACATTTCGGATACACACAAGCCACAATTTTCTTTTTACAACACTAGTAACATTGACAAACATCAAGGTAAGGATAAATATAACAATCTGAACTAACCAATTCAAAGATACAATTAAACAGGTAAAAGTACTCTTAAGATTACAAAGACTCTACATGGCTAAACAGACTACTAGACGACACTGAAACAAATATCTAGACAAATTTTTACACTATAATAAATAACTAGCTTCATTCTAAATACTAGCACCATTACAACTAAAATCTTGTTTCAGACAAAGGGTAAACAAAACGGATAACAAGAGTACCAATCTAAACAACACCTTGTTACATTTATACCACTCATAAAAATAGCGACGATTAAGGTTCAAAGAGAACCTATTAAAAATATCAAAAGGAGTTGTAAAACAAATACGAAGGATTATTTGTTAATATTAAAATCAAAATAAAACGATACAATGACCAGATTTTGTAAAGGTCAAACACAACTAACACAACACACTTTTCGAAATGATTTCGCAGAACCAAACTAAAAACAACAAAGAATAAAACTGGTTTCATCACAATATTATTTATAACATAGTTTGTCATCATTAGTTCAATCTAATCAAAGAAGTTATTATCAAGATGTTGTTTAGTCAATAGCATTAGTTTTGGCATATGAGAGATGTAAGCAAATCAACGTTTCAAAAACACCTCGCTTTAATCATTGTCTCAACAAAATATCATTCTTGTGTTCGTGTATTCACCGAAGGGGTCTCATTAATGTTTTTGAAAACACGCATGTACACACGCACACACGCACACGCACACACACACACACACACACACACACACACACATGAAAATATACAATTATATATACTCGACAACAACAGAATAAATTCAAATACAAAACTAGCTGACAATAAGCCTCATCTTCTTGTCCATAAATACACATTATATCTATTCATCTCCTTCCGAATTATTTTTCAATTTAAGTCCCTGAATATAAAAATTACGAGTCTAAATTTTCAAACAAATTGTCATTCATATATCATGATATAATATATGTATTTAAAAACCAATAACTATAATATATAATACTAATTTAGAAAACCAAAATATAAAATAAACAATCTAAATTCTCATACATAAATATATAATTTATAGTATATATTATATATAAATAATAAAATATAATATAATTTATAAAATATAATATAAATTATATTTTATGAATTTAAAAATAACAATATGTAAAATAAATGAACCATATGATATATTGATATTATAAATAAATTGTGAATTATAAATAATAAAGTTTTATAAATCTCAAATTATAAATCATAAAATATAAATTATAAATATAAATATAATTTATACATTATAATTTATAAATAACAAAATATAAATTAAATAGTATAAAGTAAGATATCTCATCCAAATTATAAATTATATAAAAATGCCCTGGAATATTAATTCATTTCCTATGACTCACCTTATTTTATTTTTGCTTTGTTTTAAAAAATACAAACCCTAGGCCGACGGCCATGGCCGTCGGGCCAGGGTGTTGCAGAGGAGGGTTTGAGGGGCAAGTCGGCTAGCCCGACTCCTCCCCCCTCCCTACCATGGCAGGGGGGCAGGGGTTGGCTCAACCATCCCATCACCCTCCGCCCCGTCCCTCCCTCCCCTTCTGCGCCCCCCCACACACACACACACACATTTATTTATATTATTTTTTTATATATTATTTATTAAAAAAACAAGTAAATATGCACTACATTGTATACATTAACAATGATTTAATCAATCACTTCTCTATTATTATTATTATTATTATTATTATTATTATTATTATTATTATTTCTGATTGTATTTTCTATTTCGGAATACAACCACATATACATGATGTATATACACATAAAACAAGAAAAAATGTATATATAAAGTATATATCCATAAAATATATAAAATAAGTAAAAAAATTAAATTATATATATATATATATATATATATATATATATATATATATATATATATATATTCTGAAAAATAAAGCACATACAAGAAAGTATTTATAATATCTACTTCATTATCAAAACCTTAATCAATCAATAACTCAATAAAAAAGTACTTTTTTTTCTAATAAATTTTGAATGCAAACAACTTAATAACAAAACTCCTTATTCAAAAATCTAAGAGAAACTATTTTCATTGTTTTTTCTGTTTACAAAACTAAAAAAAAAAAGTGGATAGATCTGAGTGTCTACTTTCTTGAAAATAGTTAGATCTGTGGCATTCAACTGATCTTCATTCACTGTTTTCTTCTCCAACTCTCTTCTTTTTTCTTACTTTCAACAGGCTCCCTCCAAGAGAGAGCAAACCATCACCAAAACCAAAATGCACAACAAACAACTCCAAATCTTTAACTAGGTTTTGCCTAAGTTTACACATTTAAAATTCAAAACTCTAATTTTTAATTTTTATTTTTTTTTGTTTTGCTTCCCAACACCCTCAAATGACGCATCACTTTCTTTGGTCAAAGAGAGTACCCTCTCTCACAAACCCACATGGGCTCTTACAACTAAATTAATTTAAAATTACTCTATTCTCAAGACACTCAACCAAATGGCTTGATTACCTACACTACGTTAAGGTCTAAGTAGGCTTTCTAAAAAACCTATGGGGGAGGTAGAGCTCATAGGCTTCATATGAGCCATATAACTCTCCTCAAAATAATAAAAATTATTTTATAAATTCATTTAATAAATATGAAAAATTTAACCCTAAATAATCATTTTTAAATTTTTTATTAATATTGATTCATTAATAAGTCAAGAAAGAATTATGATTCAAAACCTCAATAAACACGTAAAAGCATTAGCAAGTATCTCAATTGAGATGGGAAGATGATCCCTCATGCGGGGTCTTACATACTCCCCCTCTTATAAAGCATTGTCCTCGATATAAAATCACAAAGAATGACAGAACATTAATTACTCACTCTCAACAACTCTGGAATACTACCAACTATTACATATTATGATGTACAATTATTGTATTACTTTGGAAGGTAATTTATAAGTATTTCTCTTATCTCTGGGAGGTAATAGACAATGTTCCTCAGACCTTGGAGGTAATTGAGATGCCTCATACCTCTACGAGGTAATTGAGATGCCTTGAACCTCTGAGAGGTAATAGGGATGCCTCGTATCTCTAAAAGGTAATCAACATGTCTCGTATCTCTACAAGGTAATTGAGATGATTTTTATCCTTTCTCCCCTTGGGTGACTGTCAGTGCTTTACAAAAGTCACATAGTATTTGTGATGTGATTTATTTTTGTTTATGTTTTGCTGAAATTATTTATATTTGATTGAATTTTATTTTTTATGTTAACTAGAAACCAGCATTTTATTTTATTATCTATGATTTTTTTTTCTAATGGCCAATCATGGATATTTTTGTTGAAATTTATTTTGGATTTCTACGTTTATCCTTTTCCTTTGAGACTGCTTAGTCTCACTTTTATTAGTTTTGTCCTTGCGTGATCGGTTGATTCTCTTGTTTTTTTTGTTTTTTTAATAAATATTGGTGTTGGTTTCATATGTGTTTGTATGTGCATAATTGGTACACTTATGGCATGGTATGGGGGTGAAAAAGTAGCTTAAAATATAGCTAGTGGGTTGTGATAAGAAACGATCACATCGGTTCGTGATACCATCCTTTCCACCCCACCAGACATGGTGGTTATATTTATGTGTGTGTGTGTGTGGTCCTTGCATGGGTTATAACCCTTTTGGGAGGTTTAAGGAGTTTTTTATGGTAGAACACAGTGTTCCGCAGTCATTTCAATAGTGGTATCATTCTATGTTGATGTTGGTGAGGTCTAAGCAGAGGATTTGATATGCAGTGACTACTTGTTTATTTTGGCATATACTTTGATTGGTTATTTCGGCATGGTCCAATATGCTTCAGTATTATTCAATTAACCCCAGACAATATTTTCATGGATGGATACATATCTTAGTAATGTACTCTCGCCATGATTGACGTTCATTATTCTTCTCTTAGTATGATTTAGACATTTGATGGATACTCAAGCTTTCATGATTGTGTGCTTCAGTTGGTTAGTGATAGATGCAAATAACATGACTTATATTATGATAAAATTTGTTCTCACTTGCTCATTTCAAAGATTAATTGTGTTTCAGATGGCACTTTATGATATAGATCAATTTAGCATAGTTTCATAGTATCACTCAGTGTGAGACTTTGGTTCAGCATGGTCTAGCATTCAGGGTATTGCAGTGTATGGTTCTTTGATTGGCATTAATTTTAACACAATGCACTTTCTTTCACATGGCATGTTCACTTTGGGATGACATTGAGTGCTTAGTATGAGTATACAACAGAGTGACACATGGTGTACATGTAATTTTAGAGTTTTGCTAGACGTAGTTTGTGATATCGATGGGTTATGGCAGTTAGTTTTTATCAATACTGGTTAGTATTATTTAACATTGTTCAATTGTGCTCAGTATTGTTGGCCTTGGATTGACACTTGTATTCATGTGTGTACCAGTCATTACTTAGAAATAGTTGTTTTTTAGTGAAATTTTGAGTATCGATGATTGTGGTAGTATTCTTAAGTTGTTGAAAGTGAGTAATTAATGTTATGTTATTCTCTATGATTTTGCATCGAAGATGATGATTTTATAAGAGAAGTATGTAACACCATGCACAAAGAATCATCTTACCAGCCTAATTGAGATACTTGTTAATTCTTTTACGTGTTTATTAAAATTTTGAATCATAATTTTCTCTTGATTTATCAATAAATAAATATTAATACAAAATTTTAAAATGATTAATTAGAGTTAAGTCTTATATTTATTAGATAAATTTATAAAATAGTTTTTATTATTTTGAAGAGAGTCATAGGGCTCCTAGGGAACCTATGAGCTCTACCTCCCCTATAGGTTTTCTAGAAACCCTGCGTAGACCCTAGCCTAGTGTAGGTAATCAACCCACTTGGTTGAGTGTCTTGAGTGTAGGGCAATTTTAAATTAATTTAGTTGTAAGAACCCATGTGAACTTATAAGAGAGGGTACTCTCTTTGATTAAAGAAAGTGATGAATCATTTGAAAGTGTTGGAAAACAAAATGAAAAAAATTAAAAATTAATTTTTAATTTTAAATGTGTAAACTTGGTCAAAACCTAGTTAGGGCTTTGGAGTTGTTTTTTATGCATTTTGGTTTTGGTGGTGGTTTGTTCTTTCTTGGAGGGAGCTTGTTGAAAGTAAGAAAGAAGAAAAGAGATGGAGAGGAAAGCAAGGAATAAAGATCAGTTGAATGTAGCAAATTCAAGTGCTTTCAGATAAGTACACATTCTTTAGATCTACATGTTCTTTTTTTCAATTTTATAAATGAAAAAAATAATGAAAATAGTTTCTCTTAGATTTTTGAATGAAGAGTTTTATTATTGATTGTTTACAATCAAAATTTATTACAAAAAAAACATCTTCTATTTAAATTTATTGATTGAATAGGGTTTTGACAATAAAATAGATATCTATTAAACATACCTCTTTATATGTGTTTGATTTTATAGAAATATATATATATGTATATATGCACAAATATTTATAATCTAATTTTTTTATTTATTTTATATATATACATTCTATCTTATTTTATATGTATATACATCTTATATATGTGGATGTGTACTTAAATAGAAAATACAATTAAAAATATTAATAATATTAGTATTAATATATATAAAAAAAATAACTCTGCATTATACGTTGTATAGATTAACAGTGATTTAATCAATCTTTTCTCAACTTAACTAATTTCTATTACAACCAAAATAGCCTTTAAAATGTCTCTCTAACTTTGGTCTTAGACTCTATATATTTTATATGATAACGAAGATCCATGAAAACATGTAGTAATAAAGTGACAAAAACCTTGTTACAAGTATTAACCCACTTATCGAACCAAACATGATCAGTGGGTACAAGAATTTGTCCATATAAGAATAAAATATAATTCTTGTATGTAAGTGTTCCATATAACCAAACCATGGAGTATAATTAGTCATTTTTATAAGGATTACTTGTGTAAAATCACTTCTCTTCATCTGAAATCTTTTAAATGAGATCGATATGACTGAGAAAAAACACTAAAAAAGTGCAGAACTATACGATACAAATTGGAATGAACCCTTAAAGCACGCTCTTGAATGGGACGTCAGACACAATCAAGAATGCATTCAAGTAATCAATCAGTGTTGGAGTGAGTGATAACGCACACTCAAAATGGAGATGTCGGACACAAATGAGAATACATTTACGTGTGAGCAATAGGTGCACAAATTACAATGTAAAAAATAGGACCCATAATACAAGTAACCCTTCTAAATATTATATTTTAAATTTTAATGCATTTTAAAATACAAATAGGACTAAAACATGAGAAATTAAAAAATATTAATTTTTATGAAAGACGGTGCTCAATTTTGAGTAACTGATTAAAAGTTATGTCACAATTAATTTTTCGTAAATGAGATCTATTTAATAAAATTTGCACAAAAAAATTTAAAAAATTTGATCAAATTTAGACAAAGATAGTCTTCCAGCTACATGTTGAAACTGACAGAAAATGAAAAATGCAATAGTTTTATTTGTGACGAGGAATTGGCCTCCTGCCAACTTGAGCCTCACCCTTCGTCTTCGACATGTAAGAGATAAGAGTAAATTATAAACTAATTACAAATAACTCTTTACAATATATTATTTTTAAATAAAACAATCAAAAATATATTATTTTGTCCTCACCATGTGCAACACAAATCCTCTCCATTAAAATATATCCCTACTACAATAATATTTTTCTATGTGCAAATCTATCGTGTCTATAATATTGTCTCCTCACATGATCACCATCGTAAAAGGAATACCCTATTTTATTATGATCTCCACATTGTGTTTCTATGTCAAAACAATTTTATAATATAATATTCTTCACTTTACACGAATAAGTGTTTTTGATACAAAGACATAATGTGGAGATAATAGTAAAAAGATATATTCTTTTTTGCGATGGTGATCATGTGGGAAGACAATATTATGAACACGAAGATTTGCACATTATAGAATATTATTGTAGTGGAGACATATTTTAATAGAAACAATTTGTGTTGCACATGATGAGAGTGAAACAGTATTTTTTATTATTTTTATTTAAAAACAATATACTATAAAGAGTTATTTATAATTAGTTTGTAATTTACCTTCTTATCATGTCTATCGAAGATGAAAACTGACGTTTAGTTTGGCAGGGGGCCGACTTTCTCTCACAAATAAAATCATTGCATTATGCATTCTCTATCGATTTCAATAAGCAGTTAGAAGGCTATCTGTGCTTAAATTTAGTCAAATTTTTTAAATTTTTTTGTGCAAATTTTATTAAATAAACCTCATTTATGAGAAATTGATTGACATAACTTTTGATCGATTGTTTGAAATTGAGCACCATCTTTTGCAAAAGTTAATATTTTTTTAATTTTTCATGCTTTGTCCTATTTGCATTGTAAAATGCATTAAAATTTAGAATGTCATATCCAGGGAGTTATTTATGTTATGGACCCTACTACTTTCTACATTGTAATTCATACACATATTATTCACACATGAATGTATTTTCAACTGTATCTGACATTCTCATTCTGAGCATGTATTATCTCTCTCTTAACATTGATTGTTCACTTGAATGTGTATTTTAAGGATTCATTATAGTTTGTACTGTGCAGTTGTGCACTTCTCTGGTGTCTTCTCTCGATCATATCGACTCTATTTGAAATATTCTAAATGAGTAAAATTGATTCTATACTAGTGGTCCTTATAGAAAAGACTAATTATGTTTTTTATCATGCTTACATAAAACACTTGCTCACACACAAAAATTATAATTCATTTTTATATGGACAAAGTCTTGCACCCACTGACTATATTCAGTTTGATAAGTGAGCTAATATTTATAAGAAGATTTTTGTCACTGTTATTACATGTTTTCATGGATCTTCATTGCCATATGAAATATACAGAGTCTACGACCAGAGTCACAGAGTAACATTTTTTAAAAGTTATTTTGGTTCTAATAAGACTCGATTCAATTTGCAAACCCATAGTTATCTTGTAGAGTTTCTTGTTTTGCAAAGCCAATAACATTGAAGTCTTGCATTCATGATAGTTGAAGGGTGTGAGTAAATCAACCGAATTAGCATCCATTGTAGATAATGTGAGTTTGTTTGTAATAAAATGAAGAAATGCAGAAAGATAGAATCACAATAATTTATACACCTCCCCTGAAATTATGCTCGACTCTCCTAGATTTTGAAACTTGATATTTTAGTGCATTTTACAATAAAAATAGGTCCAATGCATAAATAATTAAAAAAATGTGAATTTTTGTAAAAAATGACGTTTAATTTCAAAATACAGATAAATAATTATTACACAATCTATTTCTCATAAATGAGACCTATTTAATAAAAACTTGCACTAAAAATTTTAAAAATATCATGTGACAAGAGTGGACATAGCCTTTCAACCACTTGTTGGAATTAGAATCGAACCTTTGACCTCCCAATCACAATGCTAAGCTTTTACCAAGCCTTCTACTCAAAATTATCTTTCAACTTCTACGAAAATTTTCAAAGCAGAAACTAAATACAATGTATTCAATAATGAAAGATTGTTTATACAAAGCTTACAATACCCTGTTGGCACGCACCCAATCACAACAGCTTAACGAGCTCCTTGGCATAAGAATAGATGGCTTACAAGTAAAATAATCCACTCAATCTTCACTAAATGCCTTGGAGGACATGCCTATAAATATGTTGGTTGAATGCAAGATGACTCAACCAAATAAGACAAGTGGGTGGGCTCCTCCATAATGGATGGACAGAGCACTAAGGGAACACAATGAGATGGATGACCCCATCCACCCACTAAGTGACCTCATGCACTCACATGTGCATTATGACATCAAGATGATGTCATAATAACCTCATAAATCTAATTATCCTCCTAACCAAAATGATGAAAAATAAGTGTAGTATATACCTACACCAACACCCCCTTTAAGTGTAGCTTAGGTGGGTATAAAAATTGGGTTCTGACAACTATACTTGATAAGGTACTCAATGATCCAGTGGATCCATGTATCGTTATATTTTTCAAAGTCTTCAAATTTTATTCAAATCATTTGCACATCATAGAATTCGTCGAGAGCTTTCTAGCACTTTTTGCGTTCAAAAAATGGAGTCCGAATGCTCAAGATATAGTCAGTTGAAAACATCTTGCGATAGGAAAAAAATAGGTGTCGAAAGTGACGTGGCACTATTAAAATATGCCAAATGGACCAATAGCCATTTGACACGTGGCAAAATAATTAGGTACAAAAAAATTTGGTTTGGTATTTTTTATTCACATGTTATTTGAAATTTTCAAACGTTTAAAGGCGCCAAAGGCCAAACTGCCACACCACGTCACTCCACCAAATATGCTTTGACCAATCTTTTTCACGTCAGTAGACGACTCCTTTTTTGTAGCTTTGATATAGCAGAAACCTGCGATAGTAGGCAGGGGCCGAATGGCTACGGCTTCACTCTATTTCTTCAAACTTTAGATATTACAAACTAGTACAAATGCTTGGTAAATTTCTGATTCTTAGGATCCGTCAAGACGGGCAAGAGAAGAGCATACTCTTTACAAGCTACTAATTTTCTTTGCTTAGAAAACTTTTGATGCTAAGACAAAGGCAGAGAGGTTTATTTATAGCAATTTTTGAGAGGTCATGCCTGCTCGCTGGCAAGGTGGTGTCAATCCCATCATGCTTTACAGCTCAAAAGTATGTCTACAGGGATATGCTTAGTGCGTTGGATCCACATGATGATGATGATGATGTTGAAGATAAGATTCTTTGTTGTGGGCCCAACATGTCTTCCGCTTCGTCTTCGAGGTCATCTTGAGAGATTGGATTAAAAAGGCATCTTATCTGAAAAGTGCTTTGGAGATGCCAGTGGCGACAATTAGGTGGTCCCGCTTCACATGGAGTGTGTCTTGGAGTACAGTGGAAATAAGATTCCCACTCAAGTTGTCGTCAAATGATGGTGTATACGACAGTATCTTGATCATGATTTTCCTCTTCATGGATGCGGTGAGGGCCATGACGAGCAATCCACCTATACAGATGTTCATTGGAAGAAGATCTAATCTTTATTCGCCATGTCCATAATGGACGTTTTAGTAACTCAGTGAATTGATGATATAGAAATTCACTATTGAGTCGTTTGATGATTATGACTCCCAAATTTTGACGACGGTTAGCTTGAATAGTCGTCGCTACAGACATTTACAGGTCTTGCCCTTCTGCATACAAAATCCTGGTAAATGTAGGATGCAGGGCTTCTCTGAAGATTTGTTCTTATACTAGAACATTCATAGAATCAAATCCTTGATTTAAAATCTTGGTGAGATTGAAACCAGGTGTTGGCTGATGCATCATTGTAGCAGGAGCATTTCGGCTGAGCCAATCTGCAATTACATTGTTAGTACCCTTAATGTGTTCTACAGAAAACTTAAACTGATTGAAAAATGCCTGCCACCTGACATATTTTTCGCGACCATCTTTTCTACCATGATCTTTTTAATTAAAGGTCAGGAATCTAGTACAATCAGTTACAATTACAAAATGTGGCAAATGTAAAAGTTTCAGCATAAACTTCTCTAGACATTTTTTCACAGCATAGATCTCTTTATCAAAGGAGATCCATTTTAACACATCGGGGCTAAACACTCCACTAGCAAACTCGCACACAAACTATTTATTATTGTACAAGCAAACAAGTACTCCTCCCCATGCTAAATCGGAGGGATCAGTATAAACCTTCATTTGTTGTGATTTTGGGATATGCAGTTCTGGTAAAGAGGCAATTGTGGCTTTAATCTTGCGAACTGTAGCTGTATGGTGTTCTTCCCAACAGAAAGCTTTCTTTTTCTAGAGAAGCGTCTGAAGTTCATACCTGTCTTCACTAGCATTATGATAGAAACTATTCAAGTAATTTATCAATCTCAAAAATGCTTGTAACTTAGGCTTATCTAATCTTTCAGAAAAATTGACGACTTTCTCCTTAATGTGAGGCTGGATCTGCAGCTTTGATTCTTTAACTACCATGCCGAGAAAGTTACATTCAGTTTGACATAACTGAATCTTTGTCTCTGAAAGAACAATGCCTGCTTCAAGTGCTAGCTGATAGAATTTGGAGAGATGTACAAGATGGTCAGAAAGACTATTGCTAAAAATTAAAATGTCATCTATGTACACATACAGGAACTGAGAAGTGCCTTCAAAAATCTTGTCCATATAGGCCTGATAGTATGCAGGAGCATTCATAAGGCCGAAAGGCATAACTGTCCACTGGAAGTGACCAAAGGGGCAGCTGAAGGCTGTATTTTCTTTGTCTTCTTCCTTGACTTTGATCTGGTAGAAACCTCACTTACAATCGAACTGTGAGAAATATTTGCAATCTGCTACTTTCTCTAAAAGATAGCTCTTGTCAGGAATCGGATATGGAAATGGTTGGGTTATTGCATTTAATGGTATGTAATTAATGACCATTCGCTTCTTTCCTCGTTTCTGCTCAGAATTCTTATTAACCATAAAAGCGTAGCAGCAGAAGGGAGAGGTTGATTTCTCTATAAACCCATTAGTCTCTAGTTCTTTTATCTGGAGTTCCATATCATCATAATCTGAGGCTGGAATTGGGATTTTCTTCCCAATCTTCATTTGTTTGCCTTCAAGGATTTTTATTTCTATTTCAGGCATGAACTTAGACCAAAACTTATGTGGGTTGTTTGAACAGATATTGGTTTTGATCAGGTCTCCTAATTCTTGTATCTCAGCCGGGATTATTTATGGTTTTTGAGTCATGGAACTAGGGAATTGCTCAGTGGCATAGATTAGTCTGGGTATTCTTAGCCTTTCATTTTCTATGGTGAACATAATGCTTTTTGTAGTGGCACCATAGGGAGAATACCTATCAATAAATGATCCTCTTAAAAGGATGTCTATTGGCATCTTCTCAAGGGTGAAGAAATCTGCATGGAACATTTTATTTTGTATACGCAGGGGTTGCTGATGTTTGTAATCTTTGCACACAAAACTATTCCCTTGGATATCAATGCTCTTATAAGCAAGGTTGTCATCAAGTGTCTTCCAGTCACTGATGAGTTGTGGTTTAGCAAATGAGAGAGAAGCACTAGTGTCTACTTGTGCGTCTACTAGTCTGCCATTTATTTTTAAAGTAAAAAATTGAGCAAATTTACCATTAATTAAATGGTTTAGATAAGCAGGCTGTGGAATTTCTAGAGAAGGAATACTGGTACATATCAGTTTCTGTCTTCCTGGATCTTGAACAATTGCAGGTTCAGGGTAGACTTCTTCTGCTGGTTCTGGTTCTTGTTGATTACTGCATTCACCAGGGCAGTAATCTTGGTCGAAATAGAACATACTTCCGACTTCATTTTCTTCATTTTCTTCATTCCACCTAGGTTCTGCAGCTGGTTCTTCTGCAGGAAGTAATGTATTCCATAGTGGCTCTCTGATCTCTCTTGGCGGCTCTCTGATGGTGAACTTGTTCTTAATCCAGGAGTCGCTTGGCTTGAACGAGCTGGGATATTACACAGAAAGATGTTGAGGTCTGTGCATTGTCGGTGGTTGTCTTGGTATAGAGGGTTGTCTCCCTCTAGATGATTCTCCTCTTGAGTATCCTCTTCCTCTTGGCTTCTCTGGTCTTTCAGGGACTTCATGATGATGTCGTGACCAGGGTCCATGTGCTTCATTTGACAGAATAAACCAGTCATGTTCTCTTGGTCTGTAATGTCTTGCACCACGTTGCATATTTGTCATTGGTTGTTCTAGCTCATCTACAAGTGATTCAAGTGCTACAGCATGTTCTTCATCATCAGATATTTTTTCAAGAATATCTTCAAGAGTTGGTTCATAAATGTCTTCTTGAAGATAGAGATCTTCATCGGCGTCGACTATATCCCACCACGCGGCTGCGTTGGAGGAAAAGACGGCTTTCACAGCAAGATTTTTACAGAAGCAGTTAGGAGCAATATGGTCAGGTTTGCGGCAAATATAGCAAATTGGTTATTTGGAAGCAGGACGTGTAGTACGGCGTTTCTTCAAGAAACGGTGAGGAGGTGCATAGGAATGCTTGCGGGGGAAAGAGCGGCGCTTATAGGAGATATGCTTGCGGCGCTGCTTCTGCTATCGACGGGGTTGAACAAATGGTCTACAGCCAAATGGGGTTGTTTTCGGAAAGACTGGAGCTATTTGAGAGGCTTGGTGCTTGCTGAGTTTTTGCATAGACTTAGTTTCAGAGACTAAAGTCATGACTTGTTGCTTGGCAAAGTCAATGACATCAAAAAGGGCAAGATCTTCGATCGTTAGACCCTTGAGATCAATATAAGAGATGACTCTGTCAATTAAATTGTAAGGGAGAGCATGCAAAAATTTTAGCTTGATCTCAGTAGATGCAAAACTCTTACTATCATACGCAAGCTGTCTGAATTGTTTGGCAAAAGCATCAAATTGCTTGAGGTCACAGAGCTCCATTTTAAGTAACCATTTCTTGGATTCTAATTCTTTATTGCCGACAGGAGGTGCAAACTCATTAATCAATAAATGAAATAATACTGCTAAAGAATCGGGTTGATTATGTACACGCTCATATTGTTGAGCTTCAGTCATGGACTGCCACCATTGGCTTACAATACCCCAAAAAAATTTGACTGCAAAGCAAGTGCTACCAACTTGGTCTAGATGAGCTTGGATAGTGAGAACATGCATGGTGTTACACCAGCCAGTGATTTCATTCAAAGGATTCAACAGGTTATCTATATTGAGATACCAAGGTTGTAGATGAACATGGGTTCTTTGCATAAGGGTATGGCTGGGTGATTTCTTCGCAATTTTGAAGGTGGATCCAAAAGAGACTGAACAAAGGGGCTTTTGGGAGGAAAACTCGGCTTTCTGGTCTTCTTTAGAAAGCCAACTCAAACTATCGTCAAGAATATCAATCTTTGTATCAATAGAATCTACTTTCTGCTGTATTTTATGTACAATATCTTTTATGGACAAAACATCTCTACACAGATCATCAAAATTTTCAGTGAAATGGGCATTAAATCTGGATACATAATTCTTCTATTTAAATTCATTAGAGAGATTTTGATATGCAGTTGCAAAATACTGCATAGTTCCTGCTCGCTACTTATGGACACTTTTTGGTGGCGGCCATCTTCCACCTCTGTACAGAGTAACTGTGTCTTCTGTGTAGAATTATAGACTATCTTCTCTGGGAAGACTCATGAAAGTGCCTGGTAAATCATTTCCTTGATTTACATCTTCATCTTCTATCAAAATATGTCTTGTTTTTATAGATCTACGCGAAGAAGACGTAGATGGTCTAGAAGGAGAGAAACGAGAAGAATTTATAGACAAAGACCTGGGCAGAATATTTACAGTTCTGCCGTCACTATGGTTGATTGTGGCTTGACTTTTCATTTTAGGAGAGACATTCTTCAACCAGTCAAGTTTCCATTCAGAAGTGATTTCAACTGTCTCAATATGACCTTTTTGCAGTTAAAAAGTTCCACTCAATCTTCTTGCATATGGCAGGTTTTCTAGGATCTTGGGGTGATTAGTGTTGGTCAGACTATACACAACAGAAATATTTATGAAAGCATATTTAAACTCACCAAACATATCTAAACCAAACAGAGATGTAAACAAACCCCAACAATCTAAAGATCCATGTTTAACTTCCTTACAACCTCTATCGCAGACTGCGATGGAAAGGTTGGGACAAAACTCAAAACAAATAGTATCGTCATTTAGGCGGCCAAGACTAGATAACTGACAGGAATGCTTAAAACTGACTTGGTGGCGATCACACAAAGCTAAGTATATTACAGGCTTTATATTACTAGGAATCAAGGGTCTTATATATACTCAGATCAAACCAAAATGAACAAATTTTACATCTTCATGTGACCTGATATAATTGATTTCTTGCTCAGGTAACAAAGAGAGTAAATTTGTCTGATAAGTTTTCTTTGTTTTGTAACAGAGGGTTAATTCGATGGACTTGATTCTAGGTTTGACAAATGAAAGATAAGTAGATGTATAAGCAAACTTAGATTTTATTAACTCAAACTTTTTATAGACATGGGAAGCCTTAATAGCTGGAGGTTTAAACAAACTAGTTTCTTGCTCAAGGTTATCTTCAGTAATATCAATATCAAGATAGTTCGATAAGTGATCAGGAATAAAAGGGGGGAGTTCGTATGTTCCTTCGAACTCAGATTCATTAATGATTTCAACTGTAGATGTAGATAGAGCTTTTTCGAATTCCATTGCGGGGAGATTTGAGTTCTGGTAAGCGAGAAATTTTTGATAAGGGAAATAGTGGATGCAGAGATAAAACGGCCTATGACAAATGTAGATAACAGCCTGGGACTCGATGCAATAAACTTTCCCAAAGAAATTATCAAAGCAGAGAACACAAAAAATCGATCTGCAGAATTGAGAAAAATGATCACAACTTACAGGATTTTGTGGCTCTGATACCAATCTTTTTCACGTCAGTAGACGACTCCTATCTTGTAGCTTTGATATAGCAGAAACAATCTTTTTCACGTCAGTAGACGACTCCTTTCTTGTAGCTTTGATATAGCAGAAACCTGCGATAGTGAAGCCGTATTCAATAAGAAGAACCAAAACCAGCAGAAGAAGTCTACCCTGAACCCCCAATTGTTCATGATCTAGGAAGATAAAAACTGGTATGTACCAGTATTCCTTCTCTAGAACTTCCACAGCCTGCCTATCTAAACCATTTAATTAATGGTAGATTTGCTCAATTTTTTACTTTAGAAACAAATGGCAGAATAGTAGACGCCCAAGTAGACACTGGTGCTTCTCTCTCATTTGCTAAACCACAACTCATCAGTGACTGAAAGACACTTGATGACAACCTTGCTTATAAGAGCATTGATATCCAGGGGAATAGTTTTATGTGCAAAGATTACAAACATCAGCAACCCCTGCGTATACAAAATAAAATCTTCCATGCAGATTTCTTCGCCCTTGAGAAGATGCCAATAGACATCCTTTTAGGAGGATCATTTATTTATAGGTATTCTCCCTATGGTGCCACTACAAAAAGCATTATGTTCACCATAGAAAATGAAAGGCTAAGAATAACCAGACTAATCTATGCCACTGAGCAATTCCCTAGTTCTATGACTCAAAAACTAGAAATAATTTCGGCTGAGATACAAGAATTAGGAGACCTGATCAAAACCAATATCTGTTCAGACAACCCACATAAGTTTTGGTCTAAGTCCATGCTTGAAATGGAAATAAAAATCCTTGAAGGCAAACAGATGAAGATTGGGAAGAAAATCCCAATTCCAGCCTCAAATTATGATGATATGGAACTCCAGATAAAAGAATTGGAGACTAATGGGTTTATAGAGAAATAACCCTCTCCCTTCTGCTGCTACGCTTTTATGGTTAATAAGAATTCTGAGCAGAAACGAGGAAAGAAGCGAATGGTCATTAATTACATACCATTAAATGCAATAACCCAACCATTTCCATATCTGATTCCTGACAAGAGCTATCTTTTAGAGAAAGTAGCAGATTGCAAATATTTCTCACAGTTCGATTGTAAGTGAGGTTCTACCAGATCAGAGTCAAGGAAGAAGACAGAGAAAAGACAGCCTTCAGCTGCCCCTTTGGTCACTTCCAGTGGACAGTTATGCCTTTCGGCCTTATGAATGCTCCTGCATACTATCAGGCCTATATGGACAAGATTTTTGAAAGCATTTCTCAGTTTCTGTGTGTGTACATAGATGACATTTTAATTTTTAGCAATAGTCTTTCTGACCATCTTGTACATCTCTCCAAATTCTATCAGCTAGCACTTGAAGTAGGCATTGTTCTTTCAGAGACAAAGATTCAGTTATGTCAAACTGAATGTAACTTTCTCGGCATGGTAGTTAAAGAATCAAAGCTGCAGATCCAGCCTCACATTAAGGAGAAAGTCCTCAATTTTCCTGAAAGATTAGATAAGCCTAAGTTACAAGCATTTTTGGGATTGTTAAATTACTTGAATAGTTTCTATCCTAACGCTGGTGAAGACAGGTATGAACTTTAGACGCTTCTCCAGAAAAAGAAAGCTTTCTGTTGGGAAGAACACCATACAACTGCAGTTCGCAAAATTAAAGCCACAGTCACCTCTTTACCAGAACTGCATATCCCAAAATCACAACAAATGAAGGTTTATACTGATGCCTCCGATTTAGCATGGAGAGGAGTACTTGTTTGCTTGTATAATAATAAAGAGTTTGTGTGCGAGATTGCTAGTGGAGTGTTTAGCCCCGATGTGTTAAAATGGATCTCCTCTGATAAAGAGATCTATGCTTTGAAAAAATGTCTAGAGAAGTTTATGCTGAAACTTTTACATTTGCCACATTTTGTAATTGTAACATACTGTACCAGATTTTTGACCTTTAATGAAAAAGATCATGGCAGGAAAGATGGTCGCAGAAAATATGTCAGGTGGCAGGCATTTTTCAATCAATTTAAGTTTTCTATAGAACACATTAAGGGTACTAACAATGTAATTGCAGATTGGCTCAGCCGAAATCCTTCTGCTACAATGATGCATCAGCAAACACCTGGTTTCAATCTCACCAAGATTTTAAATCAAAGATTTGATTCTATGAATGTTCTAGTACAAGAACAAATCCTCAGAGAAGTCCTGCATCCTAGATTTACTAGGATTTCATATGCATCAGGGCAAGACCTGCAAATGTCTGCAGCGGCGACTATTCAAGCTAACCGTCATCAAAATTCGGGAGTCATAATCATCGAACGACTCAATAGTGAATTTCTATATCATCAATTCACTGAGTTACTAAAACGTCCATTATGGACATGGTGAATAAAGATAAGATCTTCTTCCAATGAACATCTGTATAAGTGGATTGCTCGTCATGGCCCTCACCGCATCCATGAAGAGGAAAATCACGATCAAGATACTGTCGTATACACCATCATTAGACGACAGCTTGAGTGGGAATCTTATTTTCACTGTACTCCAAGACACACTCCATGTGAAGCGGGACCACCTAATTGTCGCCACTGGCATCTCCAAAGCACTTTTCAGATAAGATGTCTTTTTAATCCAATCTTTCAAGATGACCTCGAAGACGAAGCGGAAGACATGTTGGGCCCACAACAAAGAATCTTATCTTCAACATCATCATCATCGTGTGGATCCAACGCACTAAGCATATCCCTGGAGACATACTTTTGAGCTGTAAAGCATGATGGGATTGACACCGCCTTGCCAACGAGCAGGCAGGACCTCTCAAAAATTGCTATAAATAAACCTCTCTGCCTTAGTCTTAGCATCAAAATTTTTTTAAGCAAAGAAAATTAGTAGCTTGTAAAGAGTATGCTCTTCTCTTGCCCGTCTTGACGGACCCTGAGAATCAGAAATTTAACAAGCATTTGTACTAGTTTGTAATATCTAAACTTTGAAGAAATAGAGTGAAGCTGTAGCCATTCGGCCCCTGCCTACTATCACAGGTTTCTGCTATATCAAAGCTACAAGAAAGGAGTCGTCTACTGACGTGAAAAAGATTGGTATCAGAGCTACAGAATCTTGTAAGTTGTGATCATTTTTCTCAATTCTGCGAGTCAATTTTTTGTGTTCTCTGCTTTGATAATTTCTTTGGAAAAGTTTATTGCATCGAGTCCCAGGCCGTTATCTACATTTGTCATAGGCCGTTTTATCTCTGCATCCACTATTTCCCTTATCAGAAATTTCTCGCTTACCAGAACTCAAATCTCCCTGCAATGGAATTTGGAAAAGCTCCATCTACAACTATAGTTGAGATCATTAATGAATTTGAGTTCGAAGGAACATACGAACTCCCATATTTTATTCTTGATCAATTATCGGACTGTCCCAATATTGATATTACTGAAGATAATCTTGAGCAAGAAACCATGAAAAAGATTTGTAAGGAAGTTAAACATGGATCTTTAGATTGTTGGGGTTTGTTTACATCTCTGTTTGGTTTAGATATGTTTGGTGAGTTTAAATATGCTTCCATAAATATTTCTGTTGTCTATAGTATGACCAACACTAATCACCCCAAGATCCTAGAAAACCTACCATATGCAAGAAGATTGAGTGGAACTGTTCAACTGGAAAAAGGTCATATTGAGACAGTTGAAATCCCTTTTGAATGGAAACTTGACTGGTTGAAGAATGTCTCTCCTAAAATGAAAAGTCAAGCCACAGTCCACCATAGTGACGGCAAAACTGTAAATATCCTGCCCAGGTCTTTGTCTGTAAATTCTTCTCGTCTCTCTCCTTCTCGACCATCTACGTCTTCTTCGCGTAGATCTGTAAAAATAAGACATATTTTGATAGAAGATGAAGAGGTAAATCAAGGAAATGATTTACCAGGCACTTTCATGAGTCTTCCCAGAGAAGATAGTCTAGAATTCTAAACAGAAGATACAGTTACTCTGTACAGAGGTGGAAGATGGCCGCCACCAAAAGTTGTCCATAAGCAGCCAGCAGGAACTATGCAGTATTTTGCAGCTGCATATGAAAATCCCTCTAATGAATTCAAACAGAGGAATTATGTATCCAGGTTTAATGCCCATTTAACTGAAAATTTTGATGATCTGTGTAGAGATGTTTTGTCCATAAAAGATATTGTACATAAAATACAGCAGAAGGTAGATTCTATTGATACAAAGATTGATATTCTTGACGATAGTTTGAGTTGGCTTTCTAAAGAAGACCAAAAAGCCGAGTCTTCCTCCCAAAAGCCCCTTTGTTCAGTCTCTTTTGGATCCACCTCCAAAACTGTGAAGAAATCACCCAGCCATACCCTTATGCAAAGAAGCCATGTTCATCTACAACCTTGGTATCTCAATATAGATGACCTGTTGAATCTTTTGAATGAAATCACTGTCTGGTGTAACACCATGCGTGTTCTCACTATCCAAGCTCATCTAGACCAAGTTGGTAGCACTTGCTTTGCAGTCAAATTTTTTTATGATATTGTAAGCCAATGGTGGCAGTCCATGACTGAAGCTCAACAATATGAGCGTGTACATAATCAACCAGATTCTTTAGCAGAATTATTTCATTTATTAATTAATGAGTTTGCATCTCCTATCGGCAATAGAGAATTAGAATCCAAGAAATGGTTACTCAAAATGAAGCTCTGTGACCTCAAGCAATTTGATGCTTTTGCCAAGCAATTCAGGCAGCTTGCATATGATAGTAAAAGTTTTGTATCTACTGATATCAAGCTTAAATTTTTCCATGCTCTTCCTTACAATTTAATTGATTGCATAATCTCATATATCGATATCAAAGGACTCACAATCGAAGATCTAGCCCTTTCAGATGTTATTGACTTTGCTAAACAACAAGTGATGACTTTAGTCTCTGAGACAAAGTCCATGTAAAAACTCAGCAAGCACCAAGCCTCTCAAATAGCTCCAGTCTTTCCAGAAACAACCTCATTTGGCTGTAGACCCTTTGTTCAACCTCGTCGACAGCAGAAGCAGTGCCACAAACATATCTCCTATAAGCGCCGCTCCTTTCCCAGAAAGCATTCCTATGCACCTCCTCACCGTTTCTTGAAGAAACGTCGCACTGCACGTCCTCCTTCCAAGCAGCCCATTTGTTATATTTGCCGCAAACTTGGTCATATTGCTCCTGTAAAAATTTTGTTGTAAAAGCTGTCTTTTCCTCCAACGCAACAGCGTGGTGGGATATAGTCGACGCCGATGAAGATCTTTATCTTCAAGAAGACATTTATGAACCAAATCTTGAAGATCTTCCTGAAGAAGTATCTGATGATGAAGAAGATGCAGCAGCACTTGAATCACTTGCAGATGAGCTAGAACAAAAAATGACAAATATGCAACGTGGTGCAAGACATTACAAACCAAGAGAACATGACTGGTTTATTCTGTCAAATGAAGCACATGGACCCTGGTCACAACATCATCATGAAGTCCCGGAAAGACTAGAGAAGCCAAGAGGAAGAGGATACTCCATAGGAGAATCATCTAGAGGGAGACAGCCCTTTATGCCAAGACAACCACCGACAATGCATAGACCTCAACATCTTACTGTGCAATATCCCAGCGCGTTCAAGCCAAGCGACTCCTGGATTAAGAACAAGTTCACCAGCAGAGAGCCGCCAAGAGAGATCAGAGAGCCACTATGGGATACATTACTTTCTACAGAAGAACCAGCTGCAGAACCTAGGTGGGATGAAGAAAATGAAGAATATGAAGTCGAAAGTATGTTCTATTCCGACCAAGATTACTGCCCTGGTGAATGTAGTAATCAACAAGAAGAACCAGAACCAGCAAAAGAAGTCTACCCTGAACTCGCAATTGTTCAGGATCCAAAAAGACAGAAATTGGTATGTACCAGTATTCCTTCTCTAGAACTTCCACAGCCTTCCTATCTAAACCATTTAATTAATGGTAGATTTGTTCAATTTTTTACTTTAGAAATAAATGGCAGACTAGTAGACGCCCAAGTAGACACTGGTGCTTCTCTCTCATTTGCTAAACCACAACTTATCAGTGACTGAAAGACACTTGATGACAACATTGCTTATAAGAGCATTGATATCCAGGGGAATAGTTTTATGTGCAAAGATTACAAACATCAGCAACCCCTGCGTATACAAAATAAAATCTTCCATGCAGATTTCTTTGCCCTTGAGAAGATGCCAATAGACATCCTTTTAGGAGGATCATTTATTTATAGGTATTCTCCCTATGGTACCACTACAAAAAGCATTATGTTCACCATAGAAAATGAAAGGCTAAGAATACCCAGACTAATCTATGCCACTGAGCAATTCCCTAGTTCCATGACTCAAAAACCAGAAATAATCCCGGCTGAGATACAAGAATTAGGAGCGCTGATCAAAACCAATATCTGTTCAGACAACCCACAAAAGTTTTGGTCTAAGTCCATGCCTGAAATAGAAATAAAAATTATTGAAGGCAAACAGATGAAGATTGGGAAGAAAATCCCAATTCCAGCCTCAGATTATGATGATATGGAACTCCAGATAAAAGAACTGGAGACTAATGGGTTTATAGAGAAATCAACCTCTCCCTTCTGCTGCTACGCTTTTATGTTTAATAAGCATTCTAAGCAGAAACGAGGAAAGAAGCGAATGGTCATTAATTACAGACCATTAAATGTAATAACCCAACCATTTCCATATTCGATTCCTGACAAGAGCTATCTTTTAGAAAAAGTAGCAGATTGCAAATATTTCTCACAGTTCGATTATAAGTCAGGTTTCTACCATATCAGAGTCAAAGAAGAAGACAGAGAAAAGACAGCCTTCAACTGCCCCTTTGGTCACTTCCAGTGGACAGTTATGCCTTTCGGCCTTATGAATGCTCCTGCATACTATCAGGCCTATATGGATAAGCTTTTTTAAGGCACTTCTCAGTTTCTGTGTGTGTACATAGATGACATTTTAATTTTTAGCAATAGTCTTTCTGACCATCTTGTACATCTCTCCAAATTCTATCAACTAGCACTTGAAGCATGCATTGTTCTTTCAGAGACAAAAATTCAGTTATGTCAAACTGAATGTAACTTTCTCGGCATGGTAGTTAAAGAATCAAAGCTGCAGATCCAGTCTCACATTAAAGAGAAAGTCTTCAGTTTTCTTGAAAGATTAGATAAGCCTAAGTTACAAGCATTTTTGGGATTGTTAAATTACTTGAATAGTTTCTATTCTAACGCTGGTGAAGACAGATATGAACTTCAGACGCTTCTCCAGAAAAAGAAAGCTTTCTGTTGGGAAGAACACCATACAGCTACAGTTCGCAAAATTAAAGCCACAGTCGCCTCTTTACCAGAACTGCATATCCCAAAATCACAACAAATGAAGGTTTATACTGATGCCTCCGATTTAAGATGGAGAGGAGTACTTGTTTGCTTGTATAATAATAAAGAGTTTGTGTGAGAGATTGCTAGTGGAGTGTTTAGCCCAGATGTGTTAAAATGGATCTCCTCTGATAAAGAGATCTACGCTGTGAAAAAATGTATAGAGAAATTTATGTTGAAACTTCTACATTTGACACATTTTGTAATTGTAATCGACTGTACCAGATTCCTGACCTTTAATGAAAAAGATCATGGCAGAAAAGATGGTCGTGGAAAATATGTCAGGTGGCAGGCATTTTTTAATCAGTTTAAGTTTTCTGTAGAACACATTAAGGGTACTAACAATGTAATTGCAGATTAGCTCAGCCGAAATCCTCCTGCTATAATGATGCATCAGCCAGCACCTGGTTTCAATCTCACCAGGATTTTAAATCAAGGATTTGATTCTATGAATGTTCTAGTACAAGAACAAATCCTCAGAGAAGGCCTGCATCCTAGATTTATCAGGATTTCGTATGCAGCAGGGCAAGCCCTGCAAATGTCTGCAGCGGCGACTATTCAAGCTAACCGTTGTCAAAATTCGAGAGTCATAATCATCGAACGACTCAATAGTGAAATTCTATATCATCAATTCACTGAGTTACTAAAACGTCTATTATGGACATGGCGAATAAAGATCAGATCTTCTTCCAATGAACATCTGTATAGGTGGATTGCTCGTCATGGCCCTCACCGCATCCATGAAGAGGAAAATCATGATCAAGATACTGTCGTATACACCATCATTAGACGACAGCTTGAGTGGGAATCTTATTTTCACTGTACTCCAAGACACACTCCATGTGAAGCGGGACCACCTAATTGTCGCCACTGGCATCTCCAAAGCACTTTTCAGATAAGATGTCTTTTTAATCCAATCTTTCAAGATGACCTCGAAGACGAAGCGGAAGACATGTTGGGCCCACAACAAAGAATCTTATCTTCAACATCATCATCATCGTGTGGATCCAACGCACTAAGCATATCCCTGGAGACATACTTTTGAGCTGTAAAGCATGATGGGATTGACACCGCCTTGCCAACGAGCAGGCAGGACCTCTCAAAAATTGCTATAAATAAACCTCTTTGCCTTAGTCTTAGCATCAAAATTTTTTTAAGCAAAGAAAATTAGTAGCTTGTAAAGAGTATGCTCTTCTCTTGCCCGTCTTGACGGATCCTGAGAATCAGAAATTTAACAAGCATTTGTACTAGTTTGTAATATCTAAACTTTGAAGAAATAGAGTGAAGCCGTAGCCATTCGGCCCCTGCCTACTATCACAGGTTTCTGCTATATCAAAGCTACAAGAAAGGAGTCGTCTACTGACGTGAAAAAGATTGGTATCAGAGCCACAGAATCTTGTAAGTTGTGATCATTTTTCTCAATTCTGCGAGTCAATTTTTTGTGTTCTCTGCTTTGATAATTTCTTTGGAAAAATTTATTGCATCGAGTCCCAGGCCGTTATCTACATTTGTCATAGGCCGTTTTATCTCTGCATCCACTATTTCCCTTATCAGAAATTTCTCGCTTACCAGAACTCAAATCTCCCTGCAATGGAATTCGGAAAAGCTCCATCTACAACTACAGTTGAGATCATTAATGAATTTGAGTTCGAAGGAACATACGAACTCCCATATTTTATTCCTGATCAATTATCGGACTGTCCCAATATTGATATTACTGAAGATAATCTTGAGCAAGAAACCATGAAAAAGATTTGTAAGGAAGTTAAACATGGATCTTTAGATTGTTGGGGTTTGTTTACATCTCTGTTTGATTTAGATATGTTTGGTGAGTTTAAATATGCTTCCATAAATATTTCTGTTGTCTATAGTATGACCAACACTAATCACCCCAAGATCCTAGAAAACCTACCATATGCAAGAAGATTGAGTGGAACTGTTCAACTGTAAAAAGGTCATATTGAGACAGTTGAAATCCCTTTTGAATGGAAACTTGACTGGTTGAAGAATGTCTCTCCTAAAATAAAAAGTCAAGCCACAGTCCACCATAGTGACGGCAAAACTGTAAATATCTTGCCCAGGTCTTTGTCTGTAAATTCTTCTCGTCTCTCTCCTTCTCGACCATCTACGTCTTCTTCGCGTAGATCTATAAAAATAAGACATATTTTGATAGAAGATGAAGAGGTAAATCAAGGAAATGATTTACCAGGCACTTTCATGAGTCTTCCCAGAGAAGATAGTCTAGAATTCTAAACAGAAGATAAAGTTACTCTGTACAGAGGTGGAAGATGGCCGCCACCAAAAGTTGTCCATAAGCAGCCAGCAGGAACTATGCAGTATTTTGTAGCTGCATATGAAAATCCCTCTAATGAATTCAAACAGAGGAATTATGTATCCAGGTTTAATGCCCATTTAACTGAAAATTTTGATGATCTGTGTAGAGATGTTTTGTCCATAAAAGATATTGTACATAAAATATAGCAGAAGGTAAATTCTATTGATACAAAAATTGATATTCTTGACGATAGTTTGAGTTGGCTTTCTAAAGAAGACCAAAAAGCCGAGTCTTCCTCCCAAAAGCCCCTTTGTTCAGTCTCTTTTGGATCCACCTCCAAAACTGTGAAGAAATCACCCAGCCATACCCTTATGCAAAGAAGCCATGTTCATCTACAACCTTGGTATCTCAATATAGATGACCTGTTGAATCCTTTGAATGAAATCACTGCCTGGTGTAACACCATGCGTGTTCTCACTATCCAAGCTCATCTAGACCAAGTTGGTAGCACTTGCTTTGCAGTCAAATTTTTTTAGGATATTGTAAGCCAATGGTGGCAGTCCATGACTGAAGCTCAACAATATGAGCGTGTACATAATCAACCAGATTCTTTAGCAGAATTATTTCATTTATTAATTAATGAGTTTGCATCTCCTATCGGCAATAGAGAATTAGAATCCAAGAAATGGTTACTCAAAATGAAGCTCTGTGACCTCAAACAATTTGATGCTTTTGCCAAGCAATTCAGGCAGCTCTCCAAGACACACTCCATGTGAAGCGGGACCACCTAATTGTCGCCACTGGCATCTCTAAAGCACTTTTCAGATAAGATGTCTTTTTAATCCAATCTCTCAAGATGACCTCGAAGACGAAGTGGAAGACATGTTGGGCCCACAACAAAGAATCTTATCTTCAACATCATCATCATCATCGTGTGGATCCAACGCACTAAGCATATCCCTATAGACATACTTTTGAGCTGTAAAGCATGATGGGATTGACACCGCCTTGCCAGCGAGCAGGCAGGACCTCTCAATAATTGTTATAAATAAACCTCTCTGCCTTAGTCTTAGCATCGAAAGTTTTCTAAGCAAAGAAAATTAGTAGCTTGTAAAGAGTATGCTCTTCTCTTGCCCGTCTTGACGGATTCTGAGAATCAAAAATTTAACAAGCATTTGTACTAGTTTGTAATATCTAAAGTTTGAAGAAATAGAGTGAAGCCGTAGCCATTCGGCCCCTGCATACTATCGCAGGTTTCTGCTATATCAAATCTACAAGAAAGGAGTCATCTACTGACGTGAAAAAGATTGGTATCAGAGCCACATAATCTTGTAAGTTGTGATCATTTTTCTCAATTCTGCGGATCAATTTTTTGTGTTCTCTGCTTTGATAATTTCTTTGGGAAAGTTTATTGCATCGAGTCCCAGGCCGTTATCTACATTTGTCATAGGCCGTTTTATCTCTGCATCCACTATTTCCTTTATCAGAAATTTCTCGCTTACCAGAACTCAAATCTCTCCGCAATGGAATTCAGAAAAGCTCCATCTACAACTACAGTTGAGATCATTAATGAATCTGAGTTCAAAAGAACATACGAACTCCCATATTTTATTCTTGATCAATTATCGGACTGTCCCGATATTGATATTACTGAAGATAATCTTGAGCAAGAACCCAGTTTGTTTAAACCTCCGGCTATTAAGGCTTCCCATGTCTATAAAAAGTCTGAGTTAATAAAATCTTAGTTTGCTTATACATCTAATTATCTTTCATTTGTCAAACCTAGAATCAAGTCCATCGAATTAACCCTCTGTTACAAACCAAAAAAAACTTATCAGACAAATTTATTCTCTTTGTTACCTGAGCAAGAAATCAATTATGTCAGCTCACATGAAGATGTAAAATTTGTTCATTTTGGTTTGATCCAAGTACATATAAGACCCTTAATTCGTAGTAATATAAATCCTGTAATATACTTAGCTTTGTGTGATCGCCGCCAAGTCAGTTTTAAGCATTCCTATCAGTTATCTAGTCTTGGCCGCCTAAATGATGATACTATTTGTTTTGAGTTTTGTCCCAACCTTTCCATCGCAGTCCGCGATAGAGGTTATAAGGAAGTTAAACATGGATCTTTAGATTATTGGAATCTTTTTCACGTCAGTAGACGACTCCTTTCTTGTAGCTTTGATATAGCAGAAACCTGCGATAGTAGGCAGGGGCCGAATGGCTACGGCTTCACTCTATTTCTTCAAACTTTAGATATTACAAACTAGTATAAATGCTTGTTAAATTTCTGATTCTCAGGATCCGTCAAGACAAGCAAGAGAAGAGCATACTCTTTACAAGCTACTAATTTTTTTTGCTTAGAAAACTTTCAATGCTAAGACAGGCAAAGAGATTTATTTATAGCAATTTTTGAGAGGTCATACCTGCTCGTTGGCAAGGCGGTGTCAATCCCATCATGCTTTACATCTCAAAAGTATGTCTACAGGGATATGCTTAGTGTGTTGGATCCACACGATGATGATGATGTTGAAGATAAGATTCTTTGTTGTGGGACCAACATGTCTTTCGCTTCGTCTTTGAGGTCATCTTGAGAGATTGGATTAAAAAGACATCTTATTTGAAAAGTGCTTTGGAGATGCCAGTGGTGACAATTAGGTGGTCCCGCTTCACATGGAGTGTCTTGGAGTACAGTGGAAATAAGATTCCCACTCAAGTTGTCGTCTAATGATGGTGTATACGACAGTATCTTGATCGTGATTTTCCTCTTCATGGATGCGGTGAGGGCCATGACGAGCAATCCACCTATACAGATGTCCATTGGAAGAAGATCTGATCTTTATTCACCATGTCCATAATGGACGTTTTAGTAACTCAGTGAATTGATAATATAAAAATTCACTATTGAGTCGTTCGATGATTATGACTCCCGAATTTTGATGACGGTTACCTTGAATAGTCGCCACTGTAGACATTTACAGGTCTTGCCCTACTGCATACGAAATCCTGGTAAATCTAGGATGCAGGCCTTCTCTGAGGATTTGTTCTTGTACTAGAACATTCATAGAATCAAATCCTTGATTTAAAATCCTGGTGAGATTGAAACCAGGTGCTCGCTGATGCATCATTGTAGCAGGAGGATTTCGGCTGAGCCAATCTGCAATTACATTGTTAGTACCCTTAATGTGTTCTATAGAAAACTTAAATTGATTGAAAAATGCTTGCCACCTGACATATTTTTCGCGACCATCTTTCCTACCATGATTTTTTTCATTAAAGGTCAGAAATCTGGTACAGTCAGTTACAATTACAAAATGTGGCAAATGTAGAAGTTTCAGCATAAACTTCTCTAGACATTTTTTCACAGCATAGATCTCTTTATCAGAGGAGATCCATTTTAACACATCGGGGCTAAACACTCCACTAGCAAACTCGCACACAAACTCTTTATTATTATGCAAGCAAATAAGTACTCCTCCCCATGTTAAATCGAAAGCATCAGTATAAACCTTTATTTGTTGTGATTTTGGGATATGCAGTTCTGGTAAAGAGGCGACTGTGGCTTTAATCTTGTGAACTGCAGCTGTATGGTGTTCTTCCCAACAAAAAGCTTTCTTTTTCTGGATAAGCGTTTGAAGTTCATACCTGTCTTCACCAGTGTTAAGATAGAAACTATTTAAGTAATTTAACAATCCCAAAAATGCTTGTAACTTAGGCTTATCTAATCTTTTAGGAAAACTGAGGACTTTCTCCTTAATGTGAGGCTGGATCTGCAGCTTTGATTCTTTAACTACCATGCCAAGAAAGTTACATTCAGTTTGACATAACTGAATCTTTGTCTCTGAAAGAACAATGCTTTTTGTAGTGGCACCATAGGGAGAATACCTATCAATAAATGATCCTCCTAAAAGGATGTATATTGGCATCTTCTCAAGGGCGAATAAATTTGCATGAAAGATTTTATTTTGTATACGCAGGGGTTGCTGATGTTTGTAATCTTTGAACATAAAACTATTCCCCTGTATATCAATGCTCTTATAAGCAAGGTTGTCATCAAGTGTCTTCCATTCACTGATGAGTTGTGGTTTAACAAATGAGAGATAAGCACCCGTGTCTACTTGGGCGTCTACTAGTCTGCCATTTATTTTTAAAGTAAAAAATTGAGCAAATATACCATTAATTAAATGGTTTAGATAGGCAGCATGTGGAAGTTCTAGAGAACGAATACTGGTACATACCAGTTTCTGTCTTTCTGGATCCTGAACAATTGCGGGTTCAGGGTAGACTTCTTCTACTGGTTCTGGTTCTTCTTGTTGATTACTGCATTCCCCAAAGTAGTAATCTTGGTTAGAATAGAACATACTTTAGACTTCATCTTTTTCATTTTCTTCATCCCACCTATGTTTTGCAGCTGGTTCTTCTGCAGAAAGTAATGTATCCCAAAGTGGCTCTCTGATCTCTCTTGGCGGCTCTCTGCTGGTGAACTTATTCTTGATCCAGGAGTCGCTTGGATTGAAAGCGTTGGGATATTACACAGAAAGATGTTGAGGTCTGTGCATTGTCGGTGGTTGTCTTGGCATAGAGGGTTGTCTCCCTCTAGATGATTCTCCTCTTGAGTATCCTCTTCCTCTTGGCTTCTCTGGTCTTTCAGGGACTTCATGATGATGTCTTGACCAGGGTCCATGTGCTTCATTTGACAGAATAGACCAGTCATGTTCTCTTGGTCTGTAATGTCTTGCACCACATTGCATATTTGTCATTGGTTGTTCTAGCTCATCTACAAGTGATTCAAGTGCTGCTGCATCTTCTTCATCATCAAATACTTCTTCAGGAAGATCTTCAAGAGCTGGTTCATAAATGTCTTCTTGAAGATAGAGATCTTCATCGGCGTCGACTATATCCCACCACGCTGCTGCGTTGGAGGAAAAGACGGCTTTTACAACAAGATTTTTACAAGAGCAATTAGGAGCAATATGGCCAGGTTTGCGGCAAATATAGCAAATGGGCTGCTTGGAAGGAGGACGTGCAGTGCGACGTTTCTTCAAGAAATGGTGAGGAGGTGCATATGAATGTTTTCTGGGAAAGGAGCGGCACTTATAGGAGATATGTTTGCGGCGCTGCTTCTGCTGTTGACGAGGTTGAACAAAGGGTCTACAGCCAAATGGGGCTATTTCTGGAAAGACTGGAGCTATTTGAGAGGCTTGGTGCTTGCTGAGTTTTTGCATGGACTTTGTCTCAGAGACTAAAGTCATCACTTGTAATTTAGCAAAGTCAATAACATCTGAAAGGGCTAGATCTTCGATCGTGAGTCCTTTGAGATCGATATATGAGATTACGCGATTAATTAAATTGTAAGGAAGAGCATGCAAAAATTTAAGCTTGATCTCAGTAGATGCAAAACTTTTACTATCATATGCAAGCTGTCTGAATTGCTTGGCAAAAGCATCAAATTGCTTGAGGCCAAAGAGCTCCATTTTGAGTAACCATTTCTTAGATTCTAATTCTCTATTGCCGACAGAAGGTGTAAACTCATTAATTAATAAATGAAATAATGCTGCTAAAGAATCTGGTTGATTATGTACACGATCATACTGTTGAGCTTCAGTCATGGACTAGCACCATTGGCTTACAATACCCCAAAAAAAATTGACTGCAAAGCAAGTGCTACCAACTTGGTCTAGATGAGCTTGGATAGTGAGAACATGCATGGTGTTACACCAGGCAGTGATTTCATTCAAAGGATTCAACAGGGCATCTATATTGAGATACAAAAGTTGTAGATGAACATGGGTTCTTTGCATAAGGGTATCGCTGGGTGATTTCTTCACAGTTTTGAAAGTGGATCCAAAAGAGACTGAACAAAGGGGCTTTTGAGAGGAAGACTCGGCTTTTTGGTCTTCTTTAGAAAGCCAACTCAAACTATCGTCAAGAATATCAATCTTTGTATTAATAAAATCTATTTTTTGCTATATTTTATGTACAGTATCTTTTATGGACAAAACATCTCTACACAGATCATCAAAATTTTCAGTGAATTGTGAATTAAACCTGGATACATAATTCCTCTATTTGAATTCATTAGAAGGATTTTCATATGCAGCTGCAAAATACTGCATAGTCCCTGCTGGCTGCTTATGGACACCTTTTGGTGGTGGCCATCTTCTACCTCTATACAGAGTAACTGTATCTTCTGTGTAAAATTCTAGACTATCTTCTCTGGGAAGACTCATGAAAGTGCCTGGTAAATCATTTCCTTGATTTACCTCTTCATCTTCTATCAAAATATGTCCTATTTTTACAGATCTACGCGAAGAAGACGTAGATGGTCGAGAAGGAGAGAGACGAGAAGAATTTACAGACAAAGACCTGGGTAGGATATTTACAGTTCTGCCGTCACTATGGTGGACTGTGCCTTGAATTTTCATTTTAGGAGAGACATTCTTCAACCAGTCAAGTTTCCATTCAGAAGGGATTTCAACTGTCTCAATATGACATTTTTGCAGTTGAACAGTTTCACTCAATCTTCTTGCATATGGCAAGTTTTCTAGGATCTTGAGGTGATTAGTGTTGGTCATACTATAGACAACAGAAATATTTATGGAAGCATATTTAAACTCACCAAACATATCTAAACCAAACAGAGATGTAAACAAACCCCAACAATCTAAAGATCCATGTTTAACTTCCTTACAACCTCTATCGCGGACTGCAACGGAAAGGTTGGGACAAAACTCAAAACAAATAGTATCATCATTTAGGCGGCCAAGACTATATAACTGACAAGAATGCTTAAAACTGACTTGGCGGCGATCACACAAAGCTAAGTATATTACAAGCTTTATATTACTAGGAATCAAGGGTCTTATATGTACTCGGATCAAACCAAAATGAACAAATTTTACATATTCATGTGACCTGATATAATTGATTTCTTGCTCAGGTAACAAAGAGAGTAAATTTGTCTGATAAGTTTTCTTTGGTTTGTAACAGAGGGTTGATTCGATGGACTTGATTCTAGGTTTGACAAATGAATGATAAGTAGATGTATAAGCAAACTTAGATTTTATTAACTCAGACTTTTTATAGACATGGGAAGCCTTAATAGCCGGAGGTTTAAACAAACTGGTTTCTTGCTCAAGATGATCTTCAGTAATATCAATATCGGGACAGTCTGATAATTGATCAGGAATAAAAGGGGGGAGTTCGTATGTTCCTTCGAACTTAGATTCATTAATGATCTCAACTGTAGATGTGGATGGAGCTTTTTCGAATTCCATTGCGGGGAGATTTGAGTTCTGGTAAGCGAGAAATTTCTGATAAGGGAAATAGTGGATGCAGAGATAAAACGGCCTATGACAAATGTAGATAACAGCTTGCATATGATAGTAAGAGTTTTGCATCTACTGAGATCAAGCTAAAATTTTTGCATGCTCTCCCTTACAATTTAATTGACAGAGTCATCTCTTATATTGATCTCAAGGGTCTAACGATCGAAGATCTTGCCCTTTTTGATGTCATTGACTTTGCCAAGCAACAAGTCATAACTTTAGTCTCTGAAATTAAGTCTATGCAAAAACTCAGCAAGCACCAAGCCTTTCAAATAGCTCCAGTCTTTCCGAAAATAGCGCCATTTGGCTGTAGACCATTTGTTCAACCCCGTCGACATCAGAAGCAGCGCCGCAAGCATATCTCCTATAAGAGCCGCTCTTTCCCCCGCAAGCATTCCTATGCACCTCCTCACCGTTTCTTGAAGAAACGTCGTACTGCACGTCATCCTTCCAAACAACCAATTTGCTATATTTGCTGCAAACCTGACCATATTGCTCTTAACTGCTCCTGTAAAAATCTTGCTATGAAAGCCGTCTTTTCCTCCAACGCAGCCGCGTGGTGGGATATAGTCGACGCCGATGAAGATCTTTATCTTCAAGAAGACATTTATGAACCAACTCTTGAAGATCTTCCTGAAGAAGTATCTGATGATGAAGAAGATGCAGCAACACTTGAATCACTTGCAGATGAGCTAGAACAACCAATGACAAATATGTAACATGGTGCAAGACATTACAGACCAAGAGAACATGACTGGTCTATTCTGTCAAATCATGAAGTTTCTGAGCGACCAGAGAAGCCAAGAGGAAGAGGATACTCCAGAGGAAAATCATCTAGAGGGAGACAGGCCTCTATCGAAGACAACCACCGACACTGCACAGACCTCAACATCTTCCTGTGCAATATCCCAGTTCGTTCAAGCCAAGCGACTCCTGGATAAAGAACAAGTTCACCAGCAGAGAGCCGCCAAGAGAGATCAGAGAGCCACTATGGGATACATTACTTCCTGCAGAAGAACCAGCTGAAGAACCTAGGTGGGATGAAGAAAATGAAGAAGATGAAGTCGGAAGTATGTTCTATTCCGACCAAGATTACTGCCCTGGTGAATGCAGTAATCAACAAGAAGAACCAGAACTAGCAGAAGAAGTCTACCATGAATCCGCAATTGTTCAGGATCCAAGAAGACAGAAACTGGTATGTACCAGTATTCCTTCTCTAGAACTTCCACAGCGTGCCTATCTAAACTATTTAATTAATGGTAGATTTGCTTAATTTTTTACTTTAGAAATAAATGACAGACTAGTAGACGCTCAAGTAGACACTAGTGCTTCTCTCTCATTTGCTAAACCACAACTCATCAGTGACTGGAAGACACTTGATGACAACCTTGCTTATAAGAGCATTGATATCCAGGGGAATAGTTTTATGTGCAAAGATTACAAACATCAGCAACCCCTGCGTATACAAAATAAAATGTTCCATGCAGATTTCTTCGCCCTTGAGAAGATGCCAATAGACATCCTTTTAGGAGGATCATTTATTGATAGGTATTCTCCCTATGGTGCCACTACAAAAAGCATTATGTTCACCATAGAAAATGAAAGGCTAAGAATACCCAGACTAATCTATGCCACTGAGCAATTCCCTAGTTCCATGACTCAAAAACCATAAATAATCCCGGCTGAGATACAAGAATTAGGAGACCTGATCAAAACCAATATCTGTTCAAACAACCCACATGAGTTTTGGTCTAAGTTCATGCCTGAAATGGAAATAAAAATCCTTGAAGGCAAACAGATGAAGATTGGGAAGAAAATCCCAATTCCAGCCTCAGATTATGATGATATGGAACTCCAGATAAAAGAACTAGAGACTAATGGGTTTATAGAGAAATCAACCTCTCCCTTCTGCTGCTACGCTTTTATGGTTAATAAGAATTCTGAGCAGAAACGAGGAAAGAAGCGAATGGTCATTAATTACATACCATTAAATGCAATAACCCAACCATTTCCATATCCGATTCCTGACAAGAGCTATCTTTTAGAGAAAGTAGCAGATTGCAAATATTTCTCACAGTTCGATTATAAGTCAGATTTCTACCAGATCAGAGTCAAGGAAAAAGATAAAGAAAAGACAGCCTTCAGCTGCCCCTTTGGTCACTTCCAATGGACGGTTATGCCTTTCGGCCTTATGAATGCTCCTACATACTATCAGACCTATATGGATAAGATTTTTGAAGGCACTTCTCAGTTTCTGTGTGTGTACATAGATGACATTTTAATTTTTATCAATAATCTTTCTAACCATCTTGTACATCTCTCCAAATTCTATCAGCTAGCACTTGAAGCAGGCATTATTCTTTTAGAGACAAAGATTCAGTTATGTCAAACTGAATGTAACTTTCTCGGCATGGTAGTTAAAGAATCAAAGCTACAGATCCAACCTCACATTAAGGAGAAAGTCCTCAGTTTTCCTGAAAGATTAGATAAGCCTAAGTTACAAGCATTTTTGGGATTGTTAAATTACTTGAATAGTTTCTATCCTAACGCTGGTGAAGACAGGTATGAACTTCAGACGCTTCTATAGAAGAAAAAAAGCTTTCTGTTGGGAAGAACACCATACACCTGCAGTTTGCAAGATTAAAGCCACAGTCGCCTCTTTACCAGAACTGCATATCCCAAAATCACAACAAATGAAGGTTTATACTGATGCCTCTGATTTAGCATGGAGAGGAGTACTTGTTTGCTTGTATAATAATAAAGAGTTTGTGTGCGAGTTTGCTAGTGGAGTGTTTAGCCCCGATGTGTTAAAATGGATCTCCTCTGATAAAGAGATCTATGCTGTAAAAAAATGTTTAGAGAAGTTTATGCTGAAACTTTTACATTTGCCATATTTTGTAATTGTAACGGACTGTACCAGATTCCTGACCTTTAATGAAAAAGATCATGGCAGGAAAGATGGTCACAGAAAATATGTCAGGTGGCAGGCATTTTTCAATCAATTTAAGTTTTCTATAGAACACATTAAGGGTACTAATAATGTAATTGCAAATTGGCTCAGCTGAAATCCGCCTGCTACAATGATGCATCAGCAAGCACCTGGTTTCAATCTCACTAGGATTTTAAATCAAGGATTTGATTCTATGAATGTTCTAGTACAAGAACAAATCCTCAGAGAAGGCCTGCATCTTAGATTTACCAAGATTTCGTATGCAGCAGGGCAAGACCTGCAAATGTCTGCAGCGGCGACTATTCAAGCTAACCGTCGTCAAAATTCAAGAGTCATAATCATCGAACGACTCAATAGTGAATTTCTATATCATCAATTCACTGAGTTACTAAAACGTCCATTATGGACATGGCGAATAAAGATTAGATCTTCTTCCAATGGACATCTGTATAAATGGATTGCTCCTCATGGCCCTCACCGCATCCATGAAGAGGAAAATCACGATCAAGATACTGTCGTATACACCATCATTAGACGACAGCTTGAGAGGGAATCTTATTTCCACTGTACTCCAAGACACACTCCATGTGAAGCGAGACCACTTAATTGTCACCACTGGCATCTCCAAAGCACTTTTCAGATAAGATGTCTTTTTAATCCAATCTCTCAAGATGACCTCGAAGACGAAGCGGAAGACATGTTGGGCCCACAAAAAAGAATCTTATCTTCAACATCATCATCATCGTGTGGATCCAACGCACTAAGCATATCCTTACAGACATACTTTTTAGCTGTAAAGCATGATGGGATTGACACCGCCTTGCCAGCGAGCAGGCAGGACCTCTCAAAAATTGCTATAAATAAACCTCTCTGCCTTAGTCTTAGCATCGAAAGTTTTTTAAGCAAAGAAAATTAGTAGCTTGTAAAGAGTATGCTCTTCTTTTGCCCGTCTTGACGGATCCTGAGAATCAAAAATTTACCAAGTATTTGTACTAGTTTGTAATATCTAAAGTTTGAAGAAATAGAGTAAAGCCGTAGCCATTCGGCCCCTGCCTACTATCGCAGGTTTCTGCTATATCAAAGCTACAAGAAAGGAGTCATCTACTGACGTGAAAAAGATTGGCTCTAAGCTTAAGCGCGGCGTAAGTTGGCGCCTAAGCCTTAGGCATTTGAAAAAGAACAAACTTGTCTATTTATAGCACGAAAACTATCTTTTTTAGTAAATGTGGGACAAAAACCAAGTCAAAGCGCGCCAAAAGGAGAAAGGCCAACCTTTTCCTCATGCACAAACGCCTAGAAAGATGGGAGGTGGTTTTGAACCTTTGACCTGCTGCCTAAAAGGTTAATGCCTTGACCACTTCAGCCACGGAGGTCGAAGTGTTATAAAAGAGACTAATTTTTACTTGTATAGACACAGAAATCTGAATGTGTAAAGAGAAGTAAGAAGGTTAGAGCCTTGTTTTTGCTTTGTACAACCTTTGGCCATTATTCTCAAACTTGAAAATAATGGCCCAAGGCCATACAAAGCAAAAACAAAGCTCTAACCTTCTTAATTCTCTTTACACAGTCAAATTTATGTGTCTATACAAGTAAAAATTAGTCTTTTTTATAACACATCGACCTCCATGCCTAAAGTGGTCAAGACATTAACCTTTTGGGCCGCAGATCAAAGGTTCAAAACCGCCTCCCACCTTTCTAGACACTTGGGCATGAAGAAAGGTCGGCCTTCCTCCTTTTGGCACGCTTTTACTTGATTTTTGTCCCACATTTGTTGGAAAAGATAGTTTTCATGCTATAAATAGACTTGTTTGATCATTTTCAAATGCCTAAGGCTTAGGCACCAACTTAGATTGCGCTTAAGCTTGGTCAAAGCATGTTTGGTGGAGTGACATGGCGGGTGGCGTGGCAGTTTGGCCTTTAGTGCCTTTAAACGTTTGAAAATTTTAAATAACATATGAATAAAAAACACCAAACCAAATTTTTTTGCACCTAATTATTTTTCCACGTGTCAAATGGCTATTGGTCCACTTGGCATATTTCAACAGTGCCACATCATTTTCGACACCCATTTTTTACACATCGCAATATTTCTTCAACTGGCTATATCTTGAGCGTCCAGACTCCGTTTTTCGAACCGTGAAAAGCGCTAGAAAGCTTTCAATGAATTCTATGATGTGAAAATAATTTGAATAGAATTTGAAGACTTTGAAAAATGAAACGGTACATGAATCCACCTAGATCATTCCTTCCCATTGGAAACTTTTTGACCTCCGAAAGTTGAGATTAATTCGTAATGAGGCGAAGGTATTTTTCTCTCACCTTTCTGACTTCCATCCATCTGGCCTTGCTTGGGTGCATCCCTTTGAGACTAACATGAAGATATTCAACATTACCTCTTCGCGAAGTCCACATATTCATGTCAAGTATAGTATTTTCTTGCAATTATGTTAGATATTTAAGAGAAAAATCATCAACAAAAGGTATGAATACACTTTCATCATGATCTATTATCATTAGAGGCTCATAGAATTTCAAATTTTTCACATTTACAACTGAATAAATCTACATGTAAGATGGTAAATCTAATCGGAAAGCATTTGTGCCAATTTTTTTGTTATCCAAAAAGGACCATACCGTATTGGTTTCAACTTTTTACCTTCACCTATCAGTCTTTCCTTACTAATGTGAAGCCATACCATATCACCTACAACAAACTGGTGATCAATACAATGTTTGTCATACATGTCTTTGTACTTGGCTTGACTTTTCTCCAATTGAGTACGAACAGTCTAATGAATGAGTTATATTTGTTCAATGAACTTCTTGGCTCGAATGGCTTCTTTTGATTCACCAACAGCTGTATTCTATCCATAGCAAACATCTAGAGGAGATTTAGGCAAGTATCCATAACAAACTTCAAATAGAGATTTCATAGTAGAAGAATGAAGTGCTCGGTTATATGCATGTTGTATGTAACACAATTGTTCATCCCATAACTTTGGATTTTTATTGCTATAACCCCTATGCAAATGTACCACAGTGCGGTTCACAACCTCTGTTTGTCTGTCGATTTATGGATGAAATGCAGTGCTCTTTTTTAATTTAGTGTCCATTAGTCCCCACAAAGTTGACCAAAAATCTCCAATAAATCGAGAATCTTGATCAGAAATAATTGAAGTAGGCAAACCAAAATGAACCCATACATGTTTAAAGAATAAATGTGTGGTGCCTTCGCCAGTAATTTGATTAGTGCAAGGAATCAAAACACATTTTGTTAAATCTATCCACAACCACATATAAATAGTCATGTTTTCTTTGTGTCATAGGCAACCCCCCCACAAAATCCATGGAGATACTTTCCTAGGGGTGAGTAGGAACAGGGAGAGTGTAAAGTCCCAATTTCTTGTTACTAGGTTTACTTGTGGCACAAAAGGTACATCCCTTTATATATTTAGCAACATTTTTCTGCATACGATGCCAATAACAATACATCTTCAAATGTGCAACCGTTTTAGCAACTCCAAAATGACCATAAATAAGAAAAATATGTGCTTCTCTAATCATGTGGACCTTCTCATTTTGAGGAATACATAGTTTACCCAAATAATACAAAAGATCATTGTGTACATGATAGTCCAATTCTTCTACTTGTCTACTACTCATCAAATCTTTATAAACATCTTGAAAATCAAGATCATTAACATATTGTTCTTTATAACTTTTGTCAGGATCCTACTCTCCCCAATAAGAGTATATATGATTACCTTTGTATTAGCAACTAAACACAGAATTTAACCAGAATGATTAAGTAACTAGAAATATGAAATAACACAGAATATGAGAGACAATACACAATTGTATTAATACTCATCCAGAAAGAAAATACAATAAAGAAGATGCCACACTTCTTCTTCCACCTCTGTAAGGCTTCCCACACCTCAATGGCTCCCAGTAATTCTCAATCAAGAGTTCACTCTCTCAATCACGGTCACAACAATCAACTCAAACACAGAGTTGTTTTTCACCTCCACCAGTCAGTAACAATGTTGCCAGTACACCAAGTACACAACATACTCCAAGTAGATATTCCCTTCTCTTGCTACCACCTGCAAATCAACAAACCTTACTTACCATGTAGATATCTCTACACCCTGAAGAACCCTTGTCCTTGCCTCACAAAGTCCTCATGATTCTTCAACCAGTACACCGGTGGATCTCTTAGTAGAACTTACACAACCTGCAACTCTCCCTGATAATACACACTCAGAACCCCTTTGGAACTAGGAGCTACTCTTACTCTCTCTTCAAGCACAATGGCTTTCTAGCACACTTTTACAATACAGCCCATGCGTCTATTATATAGATCTCATGCATACAATAATTAGACTTTCTTAATTACAATAATTAGACTCGCAACTTAAGATCAAAAATAGTCGTTACATGCAAACTGTCTGTCCAAAAATAGACTAGTTTGGAACCCGCATGCAAACTGCATGCACACATAGGTTGCTGACGTCGACTCCTTCCTAACCGATGTCGATCGACTAATAACCGACGTCGGTTGCTTCTGCACTGTAATATGACTGACGTCGATTGATCAGACCGACATCGGTTGCCCTGTAACTTATTCTGCAACTCAGCAACCTCCTTTCCTGTTTGCATCAGTGAAGCTTTTAGCTCCACAACCTAACAATCTTTCACTTGGAGATAAACAGTTGCATTGTACCTGTACCTGTACACCATCTAATTTGTTTCTAAGCTTGTATCCCTCTTCAAGCTCAATCTTGAAGACCAACCACCACACAACCTGTGATGCACCCCCTGTCATCCAAGTAACCTGCCACATCCGAACCTACAACTCCATGTAGTGAAGACCTTGACCCTGCGTAGCATGAATACCTGCTGCTGGTCCCTCTCAAATACTTGAGAATCCACTGAACTGCCCTCCAATGCTCCTTTCACGAATTGGCTACGAACTCTCTGACAACTCCCACTGCTTGAGAAAACTCATGTCTACACAAGACCTCATGTGATTTCGAACACTGTTCTAAGCTCAGCTTGAACTATCCAGCCCTTGGTGTGCTTACTGGTTCTACATCCTGCGTATTGAACCCCGCCAACACCTTTTTCACATCAGCTCCCACTGGAGATCAACTTGTGATCTTCCATGTCTCTTATGCCAAAGAATTTCGTTGCTCCCAAATTCTTCATGACATACCTCTGAACTAACTTTACCTTTAGATCAGAAACTCCCTGCATGAGTGACCCTACAACAAGCAACCACATCACATACAGTAACAAGATAATGTTGCGACCATTATCCAACCTGGTAAAGAAAAACACAATGATTACACTGACATTGACTGAAGCCCTGCTTTGTCATCCACCTGTCAAACATGTACAACTGTCTTGCAGCTTCTTCAAGACCATATATCTTGGCATTCCATCTCACGTATCCATCCACTCTCTTCTTTACCCTGGGAATCCATTCATCATCCATGCCAAGCTCCCACTGTTTCTGGATTCTACCTGTATTGCCTCTTCACATCTTCCTGATTCTTGACCATTAGTAAGCAACAAATAAAGAAGGTGAACAACAAATATGAAGTTCACATACCCTTTCAGTCCTTCATATGGGCGTTTGAGACTCCTTGACAGCTTATTGTCTGCCCAACATCCGTTCCAGTGACCGATCTCAGCCATCTCCCAATCTGCACCCCATCGACGTCGGTTCTCTTCGATTGACCCTGACTGCCGCCGTCAATTTTTTCTGACCGATGTCAATCACCACCTACCCGACACTGCCGACTCTACTGGTCTACACATGACCGACGTCGGTATCTTTTGACCGACGTTGGTACTTGTGTTCTCTTGTGAGTGATGACTTTTTACCCGCAAGCTCTTTTTGGGTCAAAACCTAGTTCAAATCAACACAGCCCTGCTCAGAATAATTCAATCCCCTCAACTGATCTCTATCCGTCATCTCCTCCATGAACACCAAGGCTTTTCAGTTCTTAAGTTTGTCAAAAACATATGTCTTTCGCTTAAAAACATACATTCCCTTCTTACACATGTGACCAAACCTACAAAGCCATATTTCTGCAACAGAAGGTGAATCAGTAATATAAGTAGATAGATAAAAGATACCTACTTTCTTACTACCATCTAATTCAAGTGCATCCGCTGTGAGAGTTATTGTGCATCTCTCATCACCCAAATTTCTTGAAAAAATTAGACTCATCTCCAAGACTAGGACCTGCATGACCTCCTTCAACACCCATGTGTTCCCTGTCTGTAATTTCAGCTTCACTTCCCTTTTGCCAATAATTTGACAAGGCTCACCAACCCCTAAATAAATCTTTCCAAAGTCTCATTGGACATACCCATAAAAAGATGCTCTATTTCGGACTGCATGGAAAGAGGCAATAGAATCTGTAAACCAAGATTCTACTTTATCCAGAGCATCCTGTGCTACATCACCTGCAACATCTGCTTCTACACGCTGATCTTTTACCGACCAACAATCTTCCTTTGCCTGCTCTTTCTTTCCATCAATCTGACCATTCGTGCTATTCAGTTTTTTCATTCGTAGCTTATTTTCTTTTGCCATTGCTATATTCTCACTCAATCAAAAACCCATGTGAGTACTCTGTAATCAACACACTAACCAGATCTGAAATAACTTGTTAGCAATCCAACCAAAAGCTCTGATACCAACTGTCAGGATCCTACTCTCTCTAATAAGAGTATATATGATTACCTTTGTATTAACAACTAAACACAGAATTTAATCAGAATGATTAAATAACTATAAATATGAAACAACACAGAATATGAGAGACAATACACAATTGTATTAATACTCATCCAAAAAGAAAATATAATAAAGAAGATGCCACACTTCTTCTTCCACCTCTGTAAGGCTTCCCACACCTCAAGGGCTCTCAGTAATTCTCAATCAAGAGTTTACTCTCTCAATCACGATCACAACAATCAACTCAAACATAGAGTTGTTGTTCACCTCCACCAGTCAGTAACAATGCTGTCAGTACACCAAGTACACAATCGTACTTCAAGTAAATCTTTCCTTCTCTTGCTGCCACCTGCAAATCAATAGACCTTACTTACCATGTAGATATCTCTACACCCTGAAGAACCCTTGTTCTTGCCTCACCAAGTCCTCATGATTCTTCACCCAGTACCCCGATGGATCTTTTAATAAAACTTGCACAACCTGCAACTCTTCTTGATCATACACACTCAGCACCCCTTTGGAACTAGGAGGAGCTACTCTTGCTCTCTCTTCAAGCACAATGACTTTGTAGCACACTTTTACAATACAGCCCATGAGTCTATTATATAGATCTCATACATACAATAGTTAGACTTTCTTAATTACAATAATTAGACTCGCAACTCAAGACTAAAAATAGTCTTTACATGCAAATTGTCTGTCTAAAAATAGACCAGTCCAGAACTCGCATGCAAACTGCATACACACATAAGTTGCTGACGTCGGCTCCTTTCTGACCGATGTCGGCCGACTAATAACCGACGTCAGTGACTTCTGCACTGTAATATAACTGACGTCGATTGATCAGACCGATGTCGATTGCCGTGCAACTTATTATGCAACTCAGCAACCTCCTTCCCTGTTTGCATCAGTGCAGCTTTTAGCTTCACAACCTAAATTTCATGAGACAAAGAACCATGTTGTGAAAGAATATATACAACAACCATATGAGGCCTAGATAGCATATCTGCAACCTTACTCTGAATAACTTTTTTATACTTGATCACAAAATGAAATTATTGTAAGAAACCCATCCAACGAAAATGTCTAGACTGTTGTAGCTTAGTTTGTGATTGGAGATACTGTAAGGGCTGATGATCTGTATGTATTTTTGTTTCTTTGCCCATTAAGTAATGTTTTCATTTTTTAACACTTTGAACCACTGCATACAATTCCTTATCATAAGTTAGATATTTTCTTACTACACTTGTAAAAGTTTCAGAATGATAACAAAATGGTTTCTTACCTTGCATTAAAATAACTCCCATAGCATACTCACTTGCATATGTCTCGATCTCAAATGGTTGTAATATATGAGGAAGTGCCAAGACTGGAGCAGTACTTATCTTTTCTTTCAAAGTGTCGAAGACTTTTTGATGTTTGCCTCCCCACTGAAAGACATGTTTCACACTTGTCAAAGAATATCTTTTTATCGCGTCAGTAGACGGCTCATTTGTCCAATCTTTCAATATCTTTTAGCAGAAACTTGCGATAGTAGGCAGGGGCCGAATGGCTACGGCTTCACTATTACACTCAAAAACTATTACAAACTTATTACAATACTCTTATCCTTGTTTCAATTTCTGATTCACAGGATCCTTCGAAAAGGGCAAGTGAAGAGCATACTCTTTTACAAGGCTACTAGATTTTCACAATGAAAATTTTTCGATGATAATACTAAGGCGGAGAGGCTTATTTATAGCAATAGAGAGGTCCTGCCTGCTCGCTGGCAAGGCGGTGTATGTCTCATCATGCTTTACAGCTCATGGCTACAGTGAGATGCTGTTAGACGCGTTAGACCCACATGATGGTGTCGGTGATGGTGATGAAGGAATCATGGGTTGTGGACCCAATATGTCTTCCGCTTCGTCGAATAAGTCATCTTCGGATATAGGCTGAAAAAGACACCTTATTTGGAATGTGCTTTGTACGTACCAATGTCGGCATCGGCCAGTGTCACATGGCATATGACGCGGAGTGCAGTGGAAATGAGATTCCCACTCAAGCTGTCGGCGAATTATTGTATGCACCACCGTATCTTGGCTATGATTTTGTTCTTCGTGAATGCGGTGCGGGCCATGTCTTGCTATCCATCGGTACAGATGTTCATTATGTGCCGATCTGATCTGAATGCGCCACGTTCATAGTGGTCATTTCAACAAATCAGTGAATTGATTATAGAGATATTCACTGTTGAGTCGTTTTATTGTGATGACTCCAGTATTCTGTCTGCGGTTTGCTTGTATCGTCACTGCTGCAGACATCTGTAGATCTAGTACTGCTGCATAAGAAATCCTTGTGAATCGGGGATGCATGCCTTCTCTTAGAATTTATTCTTGAATCACATCACTCAAAGATTCGAATGCTTGATTTAATATCCTGGTTAGGTTGAACCTAGGTGCAGGCTGATGCATTAAGGTAGCTGGAGGATCCCTGTTGAGCCAATCTGCAACTACATTATTTTTACCTATAATATCCTGTACTGAAAAATGAAACTGATTGAAAAATGCTTGCCACCGGACATATTTTTCGCGACCATCTTTCCTACCATGATCCTTTTCTCGGAAGGTTAGGAATCTGGTACAATCAGTTACAACAATAAAATGTGGCAGATGCAGAAGTTTAAGCATAAACTTCTCTAAGCATTTTTTAACAGCATAGATCTCCTTATCAGAAGAGATCCATTTCAGTACATCTGAGCTAAAAACTCCACTAGCAAACTCATACACATATTCAATATTATTTACAAGGCAAACAAGTACTCTCCATGAGAGGTCTGAGGCATCGGTATAAACTTTCATGTCTTGTGATTTTGGGATGTGCAGTTCTGGCAAGGCAGCAACCTTGGCTTTGATCTTCTGGGCTGCAACTGTATGTTGTTTTTCCCAACGAAATATTTTTTTTTCTGAAGAAGTTCTTGCAATAGAAACCTGTCTTCACCAGCGTTAGGATAAAAACTATTTAAATAATTTAACAATCTCAAAAATACCTGCAACTTTTGTTTATCAAGTTGCTCAGGAAAATCAATAACCTTTTCCTTGATGTGTGGCTGGATCTGCAGTTTGGAATCTCGGATCACCATTCCGAAGAAATTGCATTCAGTTTTACACAACTGAATCTTTGTTTCTGACAGAACTATTCCTGCGTTTGAAGCCAGCTGAAAGAATGTGGAGAGATGAGCAGCATGTTCATCTAAAGAATTAATGAATATAAGAATATCATCTATATACACACATAAAAATTGAGAAGTGCCTCCAAATATTTTATCCATATGCGCTTGATAATATGCTGGCGCATTCATTAAGCCGAAAGGCATAACAGTCCATTGGCAGTGGTTGAACGGGCAACTGAAAGTTGTTTTGGCTCTATCTTATTCCTTGACTCTTATTTGATAAAACCCAGATTTGCAGTCGAACTGTGAAAAGTATTTACAGGCTGCAACTTTTTCTAGTAAATAGCTCTTATCAGGAATAGGATATGGATATGGTTCAGTGATGGCATTCAATGGTCGATAGTTGATGACCATTCTTTTCTTACCCCTCTTTTGTTCAGAATGTTTGTTAACCATAAAGGCATAACAGCAATAAGGAGAGGTAGATTTTTCTATGAAACAATTAGCTTCTAGATCTTTGATCTGTGCTTCCATATCATTATAATCCATTGCTGGAATGGGAATCCGTTTCCCAATCTTCATATGCTTGCCTTCTATGATTTTGATCTCCATCTCAGGCATAGCTTTGGACCAAAACTGTTGGGGATTCTCCGAACAGATAGATGACTTGATCCTTTCGCCTATTTCTAATATTTCAGCAGGGATTATCTCTGGGCTCTGAGTCATAGCACTTGAAAACTTTTCTGTGGTGTAAATGAGCCTAGGTATTCTTAGCCTTTCATTTTCTATGGTGAACATTATACTTTTTGTAGTGGCACCATAGGGAGTATATCTATCTATAAAAGATCCTCCTAAAAAGATATCAATAGGCATCTTCTCTAAAGCAAAAAAATCACAGTTGAAGATTTTATTCTGGATTTTCAGGGGTTGCTAATGTTTATACTTATTACAGGTAAAACTGTTCCCCTGTATATCTATGCTCTTATAAGCAAGGTTCTCATCTAGTGTCTTCTAGTCACTAATGAGTTGCGGCTTGGCAAAAGATAAAGAAGCGCCTGTATCTACTTGTGCATCAACTAGTCTGCCATTTATTTATAGAGTGAAAAATTGAGCAAATCTACCATTGATTAAATGGTTAAGATAGGCAGGCTGTGACAATTCCAGAGAAGGGATACTGGTACATACCAACTTTTGTCTTCCTAGATCTTACACAATGATAGGCTCTGTGTAGATATCTTCTTCAGGTTCTAGTTCTGCTTCTTCTTGGTTACTACATTCACCAAGGCAGTAATCTTGGTCGGAGTAAAAGATACTACCGACTTCACCTCTTCTTCATAGCCATCATCCCATCTTGGGTCTGCTGCTAAAACAGGTTCTTCTGCGGGCATGATTTGTTCCCAAATGGGCTCTCTAATTTTTTGCGGCGGCTCTCTGTTGGTGAACTTATTCTTTAACTAGGAGTCGCTAGGCTTGAATTGACTCGGATAATGCACAAGAGGATGCTGTGGTCTGTGCATCGTCGGTGGTTGTCGTGGCTGTGAGGGTTGTCTCCCTCTGGATGATTCTCCTCTTGAAAATCCTCTTCCTCTAGGCTTCTCTGGTCTTTCTGAAACTTCATAATGGTTTCGTGACCAGGGTCCATATGCTTCGTATGATGGATTATTTCTGCTTGGCCTGTATGGGCGTGATCCTCGCTGCATGTTCGTCATTGGTTACTTTAAATCATCAGCAAGTGATTCTAGCTCTGTTGCATCTTGTTCATCATCAGATACTTCATCTGAAAGATCTTCAAGAGTTGATTCGTAAATATCTTCTTGAAGATAAAGATCTTCATCTGGGTCAACTATATCCCACCACGCGATTGCGTTGGAGGAAAATACAGCTTTGACGGCAGGATTTTTGCACGAGCAGTTAGGAGCAATATGACCAGGCTTACGACAAATATAGCAAACGGGTTTGTTGGAAGGAGGGCGAGTTGTATGTCGTTTCTTGAGGAAACGATGAGGAGGTGCATAAGAGTGTTTCTTAGGGAAGGAGCGACGCTTATAGGAAAGATGCCGGCGACGCTGCTTCTAATGTCGGCGTGGTTAGACATATGGTCTACAGCCAAAAGGGGCTATTTCAGGGAAAACTGGAGCAATGTGAGCGGCTTGATGCTTGCTTAACTTTTGCATAGACTTAGTCTCAGAGACTAAAGTCATAATATTCTGCTGTGTAAAATCAATGATATCAGATAGAGCAAGTTCTTCAATTGCAAGACCTTTGAGATCTATGTAAGAGAGAATTCGGTCAATCAGATTATAGGGCATAGCATGCAAAAATTTAAGCTTAACTTCTGTGGAAGTAGAACAACGGCTTTCATATGCAAGCTTGCGGAATTATTTAGCAAAAGCTTCAAATTGCTTGAGATCACAAAGTTTCATTTTCATTAGCCATTTTTTAGACTCGAGTTGGCGATTGCCGACAGGCGGAGCAAACTCATCAATTAATAATCTAAACAAAGCATTCAAAGAATCTGTTTGATTATGTATACGAGCATATTGTTGTGCTTCTGGGATAGCATCCCACCAGAGATTAGTGATTCCCCATAAAAACTTTACTGCAAAGCAAGTGCTGCCTACCTAATCTAGATGGCCTGTACAGTGAGTACTCGCATGGTGTTGCACCAGGCGGCGATTTCATCTAAAGGATTTAACAGGTCATATATATTGAGATACCAGGGCTGCAAATGTACATGAGTGCGTTGCATAAGGGAATGACTGGGTGACTTTTTAATTGTTTTGAAAGAATGGCCAAAAGATACTGAACAAAGAGGTTTGGATGAGGATTCGGCCTTTTGGTCTTCTTTGGATAGCCAGCTAAGACTATCATCTAAGCTATCAAGCTTTGAATCTAAAGATTCTACTTTCTTCTGAATATTATATACAATATCCTTGATGGATAATACATCTCTACACAGATCATCAAAATTTTCAGAGAAATGAGAATTGAACCTGGATATATAGTTTCTCTGTCTAAACTCATTTGAGGGAGTATCATATGCAGCTGAGAAATAATTCAAAATTTCAGCTGGTTGTCTGTGGACACCTTTTGGCGGCGGCCATCTTCCACCTCTGTAGAGTGTAACTGTATCTTCTGTGTAGAACTCAAGACTGTCTTCTCTGGGAAGACTCATTAATGTTGGTGGTAAATCATTGCCGAGATTTACCTCTTCATCTTCTATAAAAATATGTCAAGTTTTTACAGACCTACGAGATGAGGACGTAGATGGTCTGGAAGGAAAAAGAAGGGAGTTTTGCATGGATAGAGATCTAGGTAATATATTTACAGATCTGCCGTCACTTTGATGGACAGTGGCATGACTTTTCATTCTGGGAGAGACATGTTTGATCCAATCAAGTTTCCATTCAGATGGAACCTCAACTGTTTCAATATGTCCTTTCTGCAACTGGACTGTACCACTTAATCTTCTTGCATAAGGCAAATTTTCTAAAATCTTGGGGTGATTAGTATTGGTCATACTATACAACACAGAAATGTTTATAGATGCATACTGGAATTCTCCAAACATTTCTAGACCAAATAGAGAAGTAAATAGACCCCAACAATCTAAAGAACCATGCTTGACTTCTTTACAACCTCTGTCACGGACTGCAACAGATAGGTTTGGACAAAACTCAAAACAGATAACATCATCATTAAGTCGACCAAGGCTGGACAATTGGCAAGAATGTTGAAAACTGACTTGGTGACGATCACACAAAGCTAGATACAATACTGGTTTTATGTTACCAGGAATCAAGGGTCTAATATGTACTCTGATTAAACCAAAATGAACAAATTTCACATCTTCATGTGACCTGATATAAGTGATCTCTTTCTCAGGTAACGGAGATAGTAAATTTGTTTGGTAAACTTTCTTGAGTTTATAACAGTGTTAGCTCTACAGACTTGATTCTGGGTTTGACAAAAGAAAGATAAGTAGAAGTATACAAGAATTTTGATTTAACTAATTCAGACTTTTTATACATGCTAGAAGCTTTAATAGCCGGAGGCTTGAACATACTGGTTTCTTTTTCAAGATCTGCTTCTGTAACTTCAATGTCAGGACAGTCTGACATATGATCTGGGACAAACGGAGGTAATTCATACATACCTTCAAATTCAGACTCATTAACAAGTTCAACGGTAGATGTGGATGGTGCTTTTCCAAATTCCATTGTGGGGAGATTTGGGTTCTGGAATGCGAGAAATTTTTGGTCAGGAAAAAAGATATGCAGAGATAAAAGCGGCCTATGACAATATGGGTGAACGGCCTATGATGCGATAAAAAGATTGGTATCAAAGCCTATCCAGATCCAAAAAATTGTTTCAAGTCTCTACTGTAAGTTGTGATTTATTTTCCTATTTCGTGGACCAGGTCTTTTGAGTTCTCTGCTCTGCAAATTTCTTTGGGAAGTCATTGCATCCATCAAGGATATTGTATATAATATTCAGAAGAAAGTAGAATCTTTAGATTCAAATCTTGATAGCTTAGATGATAGTCTTAGCTGGCTATCCAAAGAAGACCAAAAGGCCGTATCCTCATCCAACCCTCTTTGTTCAGTATCTTTTGGCCCTTCTTTCAAAACAATTAAAAATTCACCCAGTCATTCCCTTATGCAACGCACTCATGTACATTTGCAGCGTTGATATCTCAATATAGATGACCTGTTAAATCTTTTAGATGAAATCGCCACCTGGTGCAACACCATGCGAGTACTCACTGTATAGGCCCATCTAGATCAAGGAGGCAGCACTTGCTTTGCAGTAAAGTTTTTATGGGGAATCACTAATCTCTGGTGGGATGCTATCCCAGAAGCACAGCAATATGCTCGTGTACATAATCAAACAGATTCTTTGAATACTTTGTTTAGATTATTAATTGATGAGTTTGCTCCGCCTGTCGGCAATCGCCAACTCGAGTCTAAAAAATGGCTAATGAAAATGGAACTTTGTGATCTCAAGCAATTTGAAGCTTTTGCTAAACAATTCCGCAAGCTTGCATATGAAAGCCGTTGTTCTACTTCCACAGAAGTTAAGCTTAAATTTCTGCATGATATGCCCTATAATCTGATTGACCGAGTTCTCTCTTACATAGATCTCAAAGGTCTTGCAATTGAAGAACTTGCTCTATCTGATATCATTGATTTTACACAGCAGAATATTATGACTTTAGTCTCTGAGACTAAGTCTATGCAAAAGTTAGGCAAGCATCAAGCCGCTCACATTGCTCCAATTTTCCCTGAAACAGCCCCTTTTGGCTGTAGACCATATGTCCAACCACGCCAACATCAGAAGCAGCGTCGCCGGCATCTTTCCTATAAGCGTCGCTCCTTCTCTAAGAAACACTCTTATGCACCTCCTCATCGTTTCCTCAAGAAATGACATACAGCTCGCCCTCCTTCCAACAAACCTATTTGCTATATTTGTCATAAGTCTGGTCATATTGCTCCTAACTGCTCGTGTAAAAATCTTGCAGTCAAAGTTGTATTTTCCTCCAACGCAGCCGCGTGGTGGGATATAGTTGATCCAGATGAAGATCTTTATCTTTAGGAAGATATTTACGAACCAACTCTTGAAGATCTTTCAGATGAAGTATCTGATGATGAACAAGATGCAGCAGAGCTAGAATCACTCGCTGATAATCTAGAGCAACCAATGACGAACATGCAGCGAGGATCACGCCCATACAGGCCAAGAAGAAATAATCCATCATACGAAGCATATGGACCCTGGTCACGAAACCATTATGAAGTTTCAAAAAGACCAGAGAAGCCCAGAGGAAGAGGATTTTCAAGAGGAGAATCATCCAGAGGGAGACAGCCCTCACAGCCACGACAACCACCGACGATGCACAGACCACACCATCCTCCTGTGCATTATCCGAGTCAATTCAAGCCTAGCGACTCCTAGTTAAAGAATAAGTTCACCAACAGAGAGCCGCCGCAAGAAATCAGAGAGCCCATTTGGGAACAAATCATGCCCGCAAAAGAACCTGTTTTAGCAGCAGACCCAAGATGGGATGATGGCTATGAAGAAGAGGATGAAGTCGGTAGTATCTTTTACTCCGACCAAGATTACTGCCCTGGTGAATGCAGTAACCAAGAAGAAGAAGCAGAACGAGAACCTGAAGAAGATATCTACACAGAGCCTATCATTGTGCAAGATCCAGGAAAACAAAAGTTGGTATGTACTAATATCCCTTCTCTGGAATTGCCACAGCCTGCCTATCTTAACCATTTAATCAATGGTAGATTTGCTCAATTTTTCACTCTAAAAATAAATGGCAAACTAGTTGATGCACAAGTAGATACAGGGGCTTCTTTATCTTTTGCCAAGCCGCAACTCATTAGTGACTGGAAGACACTAGATGAGAACCTTGCTTATAAGAGCATAGATATACAGGGGAACAGTTTTATCTGTAATAAGTATAAAAATCAGCAACCCCTGAAAATTCAGAATAAAATCTTCCTCTATGATTTCTTTGCTTCAGAGAAGATGCCTATTGATATCCTTTTAGGAGGATCTTTTATAGATAGATATACTCCCTATGGTGCCACTACAAAAAGTATAATGTTCACCATAGAGAATGAAAGGCTAAGAATACCTAGACTCATTTACGCCACAGAACAGTTTCCAAGTGCTATGACTCAGAGCCCAGAGATAATCCCTGCTGAAATATTAGAAATAGGCGAAAGGATCAAGTCCTCTATTTGTTCGGAGAATCCCTAACAGTTTTGGTCCAAAGCTATGCCTGAGATGGAGATCAAAATCATAGAAGGCAAGCATATGAAGATTGGAAAACGGATTCCCATTCCAGCAATGGATTATAATGATATGGAAGCACAGATCAAAGATCTGGAAGCTAATGGTTTCATAGAAAAATCTACCTCTCCTTATTGCTGTTATGCCTTTATGGTTAACAAACATTCTGAACAAAAGAGGGGTAAAAAAAGAATGGTCATCAACTATCGACCATTGAATGCCATTACTGAACCATATCCATATCATATACCTGATAAGAGCTATTTACTAGAAAAGGTTGCAGCCTGTAAATACTTTTCACAGTTCGACTACAAATCTGGGTTTTATCAAATAAGAGTCAAGAAAGAAGATAGAGCCAAAACAGCTTTCAGTTGCCCGTTCGGCCACTTCCAAGGGACTGTTATGCCTTTCGGCTTAATGAATGCGCCAGCATATTATCAGGCACATATGGATAAAATATTTGGAGGCACTTCTTAGTTTTTATGTGTATATAGATGATATTCTTATATTCAGTAATTCTTTAGATGAACATGCTGCTCATCTCTCCACATTCTTTCAGCTGGCTTCAAACGCAGGAATAGTTCTGTCAGAAACAAAGATTCAGTTGTGTACAACTGAATGCAATTTCCTCGGAATGGTGATCCGAGATTCCAAACTGCAGATCCAGCCACACATCAAGGAAAATTCTTATCGATTTTCTTGAGCAACTTGATAAACCAAAGTTGCATGCATTTTTGGGATTGTTAAATTATTTAAATAGTTTTTATCCTAACGCTGGTGAAGACAGGTTTCTATTACAAGAACTTCTCCAGAAAAAGAAAATATTTCGTTGAAAAAAACAACATACAGTTACAGTCCAGAAGATCAAAGCCAAGGTTGCTGCCTTGCCAGAACTGCACATCCCAAAATCACAAGACATGAAAGTTTATACCGATGCCTCAGACCTCTCATGGGGAGGAGTACTTGTTTGCCTTGTAAATAATATTGAATATGTGTGTGAGTTTGCTAGTGGAGTTTTTAGCTCAGATGTACTGAAATGGATCTCTTCTGATAAGGAGATCTATGCTGTTAAAAAGTGCTTAGAGAAGTTTATACTTAAACTTCTGCATCTGCCACATTTTATTGTTGTAACCGATTGTACCAAATTCCTAACCTTTCGAGAGAAGGATCATGGTAGGAAAGATGGTCGTGGGAAATATGTCCGGTGGCAAGCATTTTTCAATCAGTTTCATTTTTCAGTAGAGCATATTATAGGTAAAAATAATGTAGTTGCAGATTGGCTCAGCGAGAATCCTCCAGCTACCTTAATGCATCAGCCTGCACCTGGGTTCAACCTAACCAGGATATTAAATCAAGCATTCGAATCTTTGAGTGCTGTGATTCAAGAACAAATTCTAAGAGAAGGCATGCATCCCCGATTCACGAGGATTTCTTATGCAGCAGCACTAGATCTACAGATGTCTGCAGCAGTGACGATACAAGCAAACCGCAGACAAAATACTGGAGTCATCACAATAGAATGACTCAACAGTGAATATCTCTATAATCAATTCACTGATTTGTTGAAACGACCACTATGGACGTGGCGCATTCGAATCAGATCGGCACATAATGAACATCTATACCGATGGATAGCAAGACATGGCCCGCACCGCATTCACGAAGAACAAAATCATAGCCAATATACGGTGGTGCATACAATAATTCGCTGACAGCTTGAGTGGGAATCTCATTTCCACTGCACTTCGCGTCATATGTCATGTGACACTGGCCGATGTCGACATTGGTACCTACAAAGCACATTCCAAATAAGGTGCCTTTTTCAGTCTATATCTGAAGATGACTTATTCGATGAAGCGGAAGACATATTGGGCCCACAACCCATGATTCCTTGATCACCATCACCGACACCATCATGTGGGTCTAACGCGTCTAACAGCATCTCACTATAGCCATGAGCTGTAAAGCATTATGAGACAGACACTGCCTTGCCAGCGAGTAGGAAGGGCCTCTCTATTGTTATAAATAAGCCTCTCCGCCTTAGTATTATCATCGAAAAATTTTCATTGTGAAAATCTAGTAGCCTTGTAAAAGAGTATGCTCTTCACTTGCCCTTTTCGAAGGATCCTGTGAATCAAAAATTGAAACAAGGATAAGAGTATTGTAATAAGTTTGTAATAGTTTTTTAGTGTAATAGTGAAGCCGTAGCCATTCGGCCCCTTCCTACTATCACAGGTTTCTGCTAAAAGATATTGAAAGATTAGACAAAGGAGCCGTCTACTGACGCGATAAAAAGATTGGTATCAAAGCCTATCCAGATCCAGAAAATTGTTTTAAGTCTCTACTGTAAGTTGTGATTTATTTTCCTATTTCGTGGACCAGATCTTTTGAGTTCTCTACTCTGCAAATTTCTTTGGGAAGTCATTGCATCGAGTCATAGGCCGTTCACCCATATTGTCATAGGCCGCTTTTATCTCTGCATATCCTTTTTCCTGACCAGAAATTTCTCGCATTCCAGAACCCAAATCTCCCCACAATGGAATTTGGAAAAGCACCATCCACATCTACCGTTGAACTTGTTAATGAGTCTGATTTTGAAGGTATGTATGAATTACCTCCATTTATCCCAGATCATATGTCAGACTGTCCTGACATTGAAGTTACAGAAGCAAATCTTGAAAAAGAAACCAGTATGTTCAAGCCTCCAGCTATTAAAGCTTCTAGCGTGTATAAAAACTCTGAATTAGTTAAATCAAAATTCTTGTATACTTCTACTTATCTTTCTTTTGTCAAACCCAGAATCAAGTCTGTAGAGCTAACACTCTGTTATAAACCCAAGAAAGTTTACCAAACAAATTTACTATCTCTGTTACCTGAGAAAGAGATCACTTATATCAGGTCACATGAAGATGTGAAATTTGTTCATTTTGGTTTAATCAGAGTACATATTAGACCCTTGATTCCTGGTAACATAAAACCATTATTGTATCTAGCTTTGTGTGATCGTCGCCAAGTCAGTTTTCAGCATTCTTGCCAATTGTCCATCCTTGGTCGACTTAATGATGATGTTATCTGTTTTGAGTTTTGTCCAAACCTATCTGTTGCAGTCTGTGACAGAGGTTGTAAAAAAGTCAAGCATGGTTCTTTAGATTGTTGGGGTCTATTTACTTCTCTATTTGGTCTAGAAATATTTGGAGAATTCCAGTATGCATCTATAAACATTTCTGTGTTGTATAGTATGACCAATACTAATCACCCCAAGATTTTAGAAAATCTGCCTTATGCAAGAAGATTAAGTGGTACAGTCCAGTTGTAGAAAAGACATATTGAAACATTTGAGGTTCCATCTGAATGGAAACTTGATTGGCTCAAAAATGTCTCTCCCAGAATGAAAAGTCATGCCATTGTCCATCAAAGTGACAGCAGATCTGTAAATATATTACCTAGATCTCTATCCATGCAAAACTCCCGTCTTTCTCTTTCCAGACCATCTACGTCCTCATCTCGTAGGTCTGTAAAAACTGGACATATTCTTATAGAAGATGAAGAGGTAAATCCCGGCAATGATTTACCACCAACATTAATGAGTCTTTCCAGAGAAGACAGTCTTGAGTTCTACACAGAAGATACAATTACACTCTACAGAGGTGGAAGATGGCCGCCGCCAAAAGGTGTCCACAGACAACCAGCTAGAATTTTGAATTATTTTTCAACTGCATATGATACTCCCTCAAATGAGTTTAGACAGTGAAAAATTGAGCAAATCTACCATTGATTAAATGGTTAAGATAGGCAGGCTGTGGCAATTCCAGAGAAGGGATACTGGTACATACCAACTTTTGTCTTCCTGGATCTTGCACAATGATAGGCTCTATGTAGATATCTTCTTTAGGTTCTGGTTCTGCTTCTTCTTCTTGGTTACTGCATTCACCAGGGCAGTAATCTTGGTCGGAGTAAAAGATACTACCGACTTCATCCTCTTCTTCATAGCCATCATCCCATCTTGGGTCTGATGCTAAAACAGGTTCTTCTGCGGGCATGATTTGTTCTCAAATGGGCTCTCTGATTTTTTGCGGCGGCTCTCTGTTGGTGAACTTATTCTTTAACCAGGAGTAGCTAGGCTTGAATTGACTCGGATAATGCACAGGAGGATGCTGTGGTCTGTGCATCGTCGGTGGTTATCGTGGCTGTGAGGGTTGTCTCCCTCTAGATGATTCTCTTCTTGAAAATCCTCTTCCTCTGGGCTTCTCTGGTCTTTCTGAAACTTCATAATGGTTTCGTGACCAGGGTCCATATGCTTCGTATGATGGATTATTTCTGCTTGGCCTGTATGGGCGTGATCTTCACTGCATGTTCGTCATTGGTTGCTCTAGATCATCAGCAACTGATTCTAGCTCTGCTGCATCTTGTTCATCATCAGATACTTCATCTGAAAGATCTTCAAGAGTTGGTTCGTAAATATCTTCCTGAAGATAAAGATCTTCATCTGGGTCAACTATATCCCACCACGCGGCTGCGTTGGAGGAAAATATAGCTTTGACTGCAGAATTTTTGCACGAGCAGTTAGGAGCAATATGACCAGGGTTACGACAAATATAGCAAATGGGTTTGTTGGAAGGAGGGCGAGCTGTATGTCGTTTCTTGAGGAAACGATGAGGAGGTGCATAAGAGTGTTTCTTAAGGAAGGAGCGACGCTTATAGGAAAGATGTCAGCGATGATGTTTTTGATGTCGGCGTGGTTGGACATATGGTCTACAGCCAAAAGGGGTTGCTTCAGGAAAAACTAGAGCAATGTGAGCGGCTTGATGCTTGCTTAACTTTTGCATAGACTTAGTCTCAGAGACTAAAGTCATAATATTCTGCTGTGTAAAATCAATGATATCAGAAAGAGCAAGTTCTTCAATTGCAAGACCTTTGAGATCTATGTAAGACAGAACTCGGTCAATCAGATTATAGGGCATAGCATGCAGAAATTTAAGCTTAACTTCTATGGAAGTAGAACAACGACTTTCATATGCAAGCTTGCGGAATTGTTTAGCAAAAGCTTCAAATTGCTTGAGATCACAAAGTTCCATTTTCATTAGCCATTTTTTAGACTCGAGTTGGCGATTGCCGACAGGCGGAGCAAACTCATCAATTAATAATCTAAACAAAGCATTCAAAGAATCTGTTTGATTATGTACACGAGCATATTGTTGTGCTTCTGGAATAGCATCCCACCAGAGATTAGTGATTCCCCATAAAAACTTTACTGCAAAGCAAGTGCTGCCTACCTAATCTAGATGGCCCTGTACAGTGAGTACTCGCATGGTGTTGCACCAGGCGGCGATTTCATCTAAAGGATTTAACAGGTCATATATATTGAGATACCAGGGCTGCAAATGTACATGAGTGCGTTGCATAAGGGAATGACTGGGTGACTTTTTAATTGTTTTGAAAGAAGGGCCAAAAGATACTGAACAAAGAGGTTTGGATGAGGATTCGGCCTTTTGGTCTTCTTTGGATAGCCAGCTAAGACTATCATCTAAGCTATCAAGCTTTGAATCTAAAGATTCTACTTTCTTCTGAATATTATATACAATATCCTTGATGGATAATACATCTCTACACAGATCATCAAAATTTTCAGAGAAATGAGAATTGAACCTGGATATATAGTTTCTCTGTCTAAACTCATTTGAGGGAGTATCATATGCAGCTGAGAAATAATTTAAAATTCCAGCTGGTTGTCTGTGGACACCTTTTGGCGGCGGCCATCTTCCACCTCTGTAGAGTGTAACTGTATCTTCTGTGTAGAACTCAAGACTGTCTTCTCTAGGAAGACTCATTAATGTTGGTGGTAAATCATTGCCAGGATTTACCTCTTCATCTTCTATAAGAATATGTCCAATTTTTACAGACCTACGAGATGAGGATGTAGATGGTCTGGAAGGAGAAAGACGGGAGTTTTGCATGGATAGAGATCTAGGTAATATATTTACAGATCTGCCGTCACTTTGATGGACAGTGGCATGACTTTTCATTCTGGGAGAGACATGTTTGAGCCAATCAAGTTTCCATTCAGATGGAACCTCAACTGTTTCAATATGTCCTTTCTGCAACTGGACTATACCACTTAATCTTCTTGCATAAGGCAAATTTTCTAAAATCTTGGGGTGATTAGTATTGGTCATACTATACAACACAGAAATGTTTATAGATGCATACTAGAATTCTCCAAACATTTCTAGACCAAATAGAGAAGTAAATAGACCCCAACAATCTAAAGAACCATGCTTGACTTCTTTACAACCTCTGTCACGGACTGCAACAGATAGGTTTGGACAAAACTCAAAACAGATAACATCATCATTAAGTCGACCAAGGTTGGACAATTGGCAAGAATGCTGAAAACTGACTTGATGACGATCACACAAAGCTAGATACAATACTGGTTTTATGTTACCAGGAATCAAGGGTCTAATATGTACTCTGATTAAACCAAAATGAACAAATTTCACATCTTCATGTGACCTGATATAAGTGATCTCTTTCTCAGGTAACAGAGATAGTAAATTTGTTTGGTAAACTTTCTTGGGTTTATAGCAGAGTGTTAGCTCTACAGACTTGATTCTGGGTTTGACAAAAGAAAGATAAGTAGAAGTATACAAGAATTTTGATTTAACTAATTCAGAGTTTTTATACACGCTAGAAGCTTTAATAGCCGGAGGCTTGAACATACTGGTTTCTTTTTCAAGATCTGCTTCTGTAACTTCAATGTCAAGACAGTCTGACATATGATCTGGGACAAACGGAGGTAATTCATACATACCTTCAAATTCAGACTCATTAACAAGTTCAACGGTAGATGTGGATGGTGCTTTTCCAAATTCCATTGTGGGGAGATTTGGGTTCTGGAATGCGAGAAATTTCTGGTCAGGGAAAAGGATATGCAGAGATAAAAGCGGCCTATGACAATATGGGTGAACGGCCTATGACTCGATGCAATGACTTCCCAAAGAAATTTGCAGAGCAGAGAACTCAAAAGATCTGGCCACGAAATAAGAAAATAAATCACAACTTACAGTAGAGACTTGAAACAATTTTCTGGATCTGGATAGGCTCTGATACCAATCTTTTTATCGCGTCAGTAGACGACTCCTTTGTCCAATCTTTCAATATCTTTTAGTAGAAACCTGCGATAGTAGGCAGGGGCCGAATGGCTACGGCTTCACTATTACACTCAAAAACTATTACAAACTTATTACAATACTCTTATCCTTGTTTCAATTTCTGATTCACAGGATCCTTCGAAAAGGGCAAGTGAAGAGCATACTCTTTTACAAGGCTACTAGATTTTTACAATGAAAATTTTTCGATGATAATACTAAGGCGGAGAGGCTTATTTATAGCAATAGAGAGGTCCTGCCTGCTCGCTGGCAAGGCGGTGTCTGTCTCATCATGCTTTACAGCTTATGGCTACAGTGAGATGGTGTTAGATGCGTTAGACCCACATGATGGTGTCGGTGATGGTGATGAAGGAATCATGGGTTGTGGGCTCAATATGTCTTCCGCTTCGTCGAATAAGTCATCTTCGGATAAAGGCTGAAAAAGACACCTTATTTGGAATGTGCTTTGTAGGTACCAATGTCGGCATCGACCAGTGTCACATGACATATGACACGGAGTGCAGTGGAAATGAGATTCCCACTCAAGCTGTCGGCGAATTATTGTATGCACCACCGTATCTTGGCTATGATTTTGTTCTTCGTGAATGAAGTGCGGGCCATGTCTTGCTATCCATCGGTACAGATGTTCATTATGTGCCGATCTGATCCGAATGCGCCACGTCCATAGTGGTCGTTTCAACAAATCAGTGAATTGATTATAGAGATATTCACTGTTGAGTCGTTCTATTGTGATGACTCAAGTATTCTGTCTGCGATTTGCTTGTATCATCACTGCTGCAGACATCTGTAGATCTAGTGCTGCTGCATAAGAAATCCTCGTGAATCGGAGATGCATGTCTTCTCTTAGAATTTGTTCTTGAATCACAGCACTCAAAGATTCGAATGCTTGATTTAATATCCTGGTTAGGTTGAACCCAAGTGCAGGCTGATGCATTAAGGTAGCTGGAGGATTCCTGCTGAGCCAATCTGCAACTACATTATTTTTACCTATAATATGCTCTACTGAAAAATGAAACTGATTGAAAAATGATTGCCACCGGACATATTTCCCGCGACCATCTTTCCTACCATGATCCTTTTCTCGCAAGGTTAGGAATCTGGTACAATCGGTTACAACAATAAAATGTGGCAGATGCAGAAGTTTAAGCATAAACTTCTCTAATCACTTTTTAACAGCATAGATCTCCTTATCAGAAGAGATCCATTTCAGTACATTTGAGCTAAAAACTCCACTAGCAAACTCACACACATATTCAATATTATTTACAAGGCAAACAAGTACTCTCCCCCATGAGAGGTCTGAGGCATCGGTATAAGCTTTCATGTCTTGTGATTTTGGGATGTGCAGTTCTGGCAAGGCAGCAACCTTGGCTTTGATCTTCTGGACTGTAACTGTATGTTGTTTTTTTCAACGAAATATTTTCTTTTTCTGGAGAAGTTCTTGTAATAGAAACCTGTCTTCACCAGCGTTAGGATAAAAACTATTTAAATAATTTAACAAACCCAAAAATGCCTACAACTTTGGTTTATCAAGTTGCTCAGGAAAACCGATAACTTTTTCCTTGATGTGTGGCTGGATCTGCAGTTTGGAATCTCGGATCACCATTTCGAGGAAATTGCATTCAGTTGTACACAACTGAATCTTTGTTTCTGACAGAACTATTCCTGCGTTTGAAACCAGCTGAAAGAATGTGGAGAGATGAGCAGCATGTTCATCTAAAGAATTACTGAATATCAGAATATCATCTATATACACATAAAAACTGAGAAGTGCCTCCAAATATTTTATCCATATGCGTCTGATAATATGCTGGCGCATTCATTAAGCCGAAAGGCATAACAGTCCATTGGAAGTGGCTGAACGGGCAACTGAAAGCTGTTTTGGCTCTATCTTCTTCCTTGACTCTTATTTGATAAAACCCAGATTTTCAGTCGAATTGTGAAAAGTATTTACAGGCTGCAACCTTTTCTAGTAAATAGCTCTTATCAGGAATAGGATATGGATATGGTTCAGTGATGGCATTCAATGGTCGATAGTTGATGACCATTCTTTTCTTACCCCTCTTTTGTTCAGAATGTTTGTTAACCATAAAGGCATAACAACAATAAGGAGAGGTAGATTTTTCTATGAAACCATTAGCTTTCAGATCTTTGATCTGTGCTTCCTTATCATTATAATCCATTGCTGGAATGGGAATCCGTTTCCCAATCTTCATATGCTTGCCTTCTATGATTTTGATCTCCATCTCAGGCATAGCTTTGGACCAAAACTGTTGGGAATTCTCCGAACAGATAGAGGACTTGATCCTTTCGCCTATTTCTAATATTTCAGCAGGGATTATCTCTGGGCTCTGAGTCATAGCACTTGGAAACTGTTCTGTGGCATAAATGAGCCTAGGTATTCTTAGCCTTTCATTCTCTATGGTGAACATTATACTTTTTGTAGTGGCACCATAGGGAGTATATCTATCTATGAAAGATCCTCCTAAAAAGATATCAATAGGCATCTTCTCTAAAGCAAAGAAATCACAGTGGAAGATTTTATTCTGTATTTTCAAGGGTTGCTGATGTTTATACTTATTACAGGTAAAACTGTTCCCATGTATATCTATGCTCTTATAAGCAAGGTTCTCATCTAGTGTCTTCCAGTCACTAATGAGTTGCGGCTTGGCAAAAGATAAAGAAGCGCCTGTATCTACTTGTGCATCAACTAGTCTGCCATTTATTTCTAGAGTGAAAAATTGAGCAAATCTACCATTGATTAAATGGTTAAGATAGGCAGGTTGTGGCAATTCCAGAGAAGGGATACTGGTACATACCAACTTTTGTCTTCCTAGATCTTGCACAATGATAGGCTCTGTGTAGATATCTTCTTCAGGGTCTGGTTCTGCTTCTTCTTCTTGGTTACTGCATTCACCAGGGTAGTAATCTTGGTCGGAGTAAAATATACTACCGACTTCATCCTCTTTTTCATAGCCATCATCCCATCTTGGGTGTGCTGTTAAAACAGGTTCTTCTGCGGGCATGATTTGTTCCCAAATGGGCTCTCTGATTTCTTGCGGCGGCTCTCTGTTGGTGAACTTATTCTTTAACCAGGAGTCGCTAGGCTTGAATTGACTCGGATAATGCACAGGAGGATGCTGTGGTTTTTGCATCGTCGGTGGTTGTCGTGGCTGTGAGGGCTGTCTCCCTCTGGATGATTCTCTTCTTGAAAATCCTCTTCCTCTGGGCTTCTCTGGTCTTTCTGAAACTTCATAATGGTTTCGTGACCAGGGTCCATATGCTTCGTATGATGGATTATTTCTGCTTGGCCTGTATGGGCGTGATCTTCGCTGCATGTTCGTCATTGGTTGCTCTAGATCATCAGCAAGTGATTCTAGCTCTGCTGCATCTTGTTCATCATCAGATACTTCATCTGAAAGATCTTCAAGAGTTGGTTCGTAAATATCTCCCTGAAGATAAAGATCTTCATCTGGGTCAACTATATCCCACCACGCGGCTGCGTTGGAGGAAAATACAGCTTTGACGGCAGGATTTTGGCACGAGCAGTTAGGAGCAATATGACCAGGCTTACGACAAATATAGCAAATGAGTTTGTTGGAAGGAGGGCGAGTTGTATGTCGTTTCTTGAGGAAACGATGAGGAGGTGCATAACAGTGTTTCTTAGGGAAGGAGCGACGGTTATAGGAAAGATGCCGGCGACGCTACTTCTGATGTCGGCGTGGTTGGACATATGGTCTATAGCCAAAAGGCGCTGTTTCAGAGAAAACTGGAGCAATGTGAGCGGCTTGATGCTTGCTTAACTTTTGCATAGACTTAGTCTCAAAGACTAAAGTCATAATATTCTGCTGTGTAAAATCAATGATATTAGATAGAGCAAGTTCTTCAATTGCAAGACCTTTGAGATCTATGTAAGAGAGAACTCGGTCAATCAGATTATAGGGCATAGCATGCAGAAATTTAAGCTTAACTTCTGTGGAAGTAGAACAACGGCTTTCATATGCAAGCTTGCGGAATTGTTTAGCAAAAGCTTCAAATTGCTTGAGATCACAAAGTTCCATTTTCATTAGCCATTTTTTAGACTCGAGTTGGCGATTGCCGACATGCGGAGCAAACTCATCAATTAATAATCTAAACAAAGCATTCAAAGAATCTGTTTGATTATGTACACGAGCATATTGCTGTGCTTCTGGGATAGCATCCCACCAAAGATTAGTGATTCTCCATAAAAACTTTACTACAAAACAAGTGCTGCCTACCTGATCTAGATGGGCCTATACAGTGAGTACTCGCATGGTGTTGCATCAGGCGGCGATTTCATCTAAAGGATTTAACAGGTCATATATATTGAGATACCAGGGCTGCAAATGTACATGAGTGCGTTGCATAAGGGAATGACTGGGTGACTTTTTAATTGTTTTGAAAGAAGGGCCAAAAGATACTGAACAAAGAGGTTTGGATGAGGATTCGGCGTTTTGGTCTTCTTTGGATAGCCAGCTAAGACTATCATCTAAGCTATCAAGCTTTGAATCTAAAGATTCTACTTTCTTCTGAATATTATATACAGTATCCTTGATGGATAATACATCTCTACACAGATCATCAAAATTTTCAGAGAAATGAGAATTGAACCTGGATATATAGTTTCTCTGTCTAAACTCATTTGAGGGAGTATCATATGCAGATGAGAAATAATTCAAAATTCCAGCTGGTTGTCTGTGGACACCTTTTGGCGGCGGCCATCTTCCACCTCTGTAGAGTGTAATTGTATCTTCTGTGTAGAACTCAAGATTGTCTTCTCTGGGAAGACTCATTAATGTTGGTGGTAAATCATTACCGAGATTTACCTCTTCATCTTCTATAAGAATATGTCAAGTTTTTACAGACCTACGAGATGAGGACGTAGATGGTCTGGAAGGAGAAAGATGGGAGTTTTGCATAGATAGAGATCTAGGTAATATATTTACAGATCTGTCGTCACTTTGATGGACAGTGGCATGACTTTTCATTCTGGGAGAGACATGTTTGAACCAATCAAGTTTCCATTCAAATGGAACCTCAACTGTTTCAATATGTCCTTTCTGAAACTAGACTGTACCACTTAATCTTCTTGCATAAGGCAGATTTTCTAAAATCTTGGGGTGATTAGTATTGGTCATACTATACAACACAGAAATGTTTATAAATGCATACTGGAATTCTCCAAACATTTCTAGACCAAATAGAGAAGTAAATAGACCCCAACAATCTAAAGAACCATGCTTGACTTCTTTACAACCTCTGTCACGGACTGCAACATATAGGTTTGGACAAAACTCAAAACAGATAACATCATCATTAAGTCGACCAAGGCTGGACAATTGGCAAGAATGCTGAAAACTGACTTGGCGACGATCACACAAAGCTAGATACAATACTGGTTTTATGTTACCAGGAATCAAGGGTCTAATATGTACTCTGATTAAACCAAAATGAATAAATTTCACATCTTCATGTGACCTGATATAAGTGATCTCTTTCTCAGGGAACAGAGATAGTAAATTTGTTTGGTAAACTTTCTTGGGTTTATAGCAGAGTGTTGCTCTACAGACTTGATTCTGGGTTTGACAAAAGAAAGATAAGTAGAAGTATACAAGAATTTTGATTTAACTAATTCAGATTTTTTATACACGCTAGAAGCTTTAATAGCCGGAGGCTTGAACATAATGGTTTCTTTTTCAAGATCTGCTTCTGTAACTTCAATGTCAGGACAGTCTGACATATGATCTGGGACAAACGGAGGTAATTCATACATACCTTCAAATTCAGACTCATTAACAAGTTCAACGGTAGATGTGGATGGTGCTTTTCCAAATTCCATTGTGGGGAGATTTTGGTTCTGGAATGCAAAAAATTTCTGGTCAGAGAAAAGGATATGCAGAGATAAAAGCGGCCTATGACAATATGGGTGAACGGCCTATGACTCGATGCAATGACTTCCCAAAGAAATTTGCAGAGCAGAGAACTCAAAAGATCTGGTCCACGAAATAGGAAAATAAATCACAACTTATAGTAGAGACTTGAAATAATTTTCTGGATCTGGATAGGCTCTGATACCAATCTTTTTATTGCGTCAGTAGACGGCTCCTTTGTCCAATCTTTCAATATCTTTTAGCAGAAACCTGCGATAGTAGGCAGGGGCTGAATGGCTACGGCTTCACTATTACACTCAAAAACTATTACAAACTTATTACAATACTCTTATCCTTGTTTCAATCTCTGATTCACAGGATCCTTCGAAAAGGGCAAGTGAAGAGCATACTCTTTTACAAGGCTACTAGATTTTCACAATGAAAATTTTTCGATGATAATACTAAGGCGGAGAGGCTTATTTATAGCAATAGAGAGGTCCTGCCTGCTCGCTGGCAAGGCGGTGTCTGTCTCATCATGCTTTACAACCCATGATTCCTTCATCACCATCACCGACACCATCATGTGGGTATAACGCGTCTAACAACATCTCACTGTAGCCATGAGCTGTAAAACATGATGAGACAGACACCGACTTGCCAGCAAGCAGGCAGGACCTCTCTATTGCTATAAATAAGCCTCTCCGCCTTAGTATTATCATCAAAAAAATTTCATTGTGAAAATCTAGTAGCCTTGTAAAAGAGTATGCTCTTCACTTGCCCTTTTCGAAGGATCCTGTGAATCAGAAATTGAAACAAGGATAAGAGTATTGTAATAAGTTTGTAATAATTTTTGAGTGTAATAGTGAAGCCGTAGCCATTCGGATGCAAAGGTGATGCAATATATGAAAATTGAGCAATAAATTTTCGTCAAAACTGTACTGCACCAAGAAAACTTCTAACCTCAATTGTTTTAGTGGGTGTAGGCCAATTAACAATGACTACCACTTTTGCAGGTCAATTTTCAATTTACCATCTCCTACAATGTAACCCAAGTATATCAAAGAGGTCTTGCCAAATTCACATTTTGACATTTTTAGATAAAGTTTTTTCTTTCGTAATGCATCCATGACTTTCTTAATGTGGATCACATGCTCTTCCCATGACTTGCTAAAAATCAATATATCATTTAAGTAAACTATAAAAAAATCATCAAAAAACTGTCTAAAAACATCATTCATCAGTCTCATGAATGTAGTCGGGGCATCACACACCCTGAAAGGCATAACAAGCCATTCAAACAATCCTTGTTTTGTTTTGAAGGCGGTTTTCTAAACATCACCTTCACTCATTCTTATTTGATGATATCCACTTCTCAAATCTAACTTAATGAAATAAATAGCATGTTTTAATTGATCCAATAAATCATCAATACGAGGAAGAGGGTAACGATTCTTAATAGTAATTTTGTTCAAAGCACAAAAATCAACACACATTCGCCAAGTGCCATCTTTCTTTGGCACCAAAATAATTGGCGAACCAACAAGAGATGAACTTAGATGAATAACACCTCTATCCAATAGATACATTATCTGTTTTTTTATTTTCTCATTTTTCACCACTGATAACCTATATATGCCAATGTTAGGGAGAGGAGAATCCTGCAATAGCTGAATTTCATGTTGAACTCCCCTTTTAGGAGGTAAGCCCTTAGGATCCTGAAATACATTATCGTAAGTAGAAATGATTTCAACCAATTCATTCCTTTGTCTATGATCACACTTTTCCAAAGCTTGGGAATATTTTTTTTCCTTAGACTTAATCAACATGAGACAAAAAGTCTTGCTTGAATTAACTAGTCTTTTTATTTGCCCTGCTGTAACCAAAAAAAGACTTGTTCTAATGTGATGTGATCTAACTATATATTCAATGCCATCCTTAACAAGTAAGTACTTATTCTCCTCTATATAGAAGATTGATTTTCTATCATAAAGATATAGGCTTCACAAAACAATCCCACATATGTCTAATGGAACAACATCCAACTCAACCTCATCTATGAACTTGGATGTGATGGCAAACCTTAGCCTACAAGTTTGTGAGACTTGTAGCTTCACATTGTCACACACTCAACCTAGTGGATAAAGCTTCAGATGGAGATTGGTTTGTAAGCCTAGCTTCTTAACAACCTCTTCAAAAATTAAATTTGCTTGCGAACTCCTATCAAATAGAGTGTCAATCTTAGTATGCTTTGAAACAACTTTAATGTGGAACAATTCATTTCTTTTATTATCAACATGCACAGAATTTTGTTTAGAAGATGCAGTATTAGTGCTATAAACTAAAAGAGAAAAATTATTATGTAATCTCATAGTTGTGATCTTAGTTTCATCACCTGAATCTGAACCTAAATCTTGAACCATACCATTAGCCTTCTTTTCTTCCTTAACAGTATAAGTGGATTTCTATTTACTCTTTTCTGATGAACTTTTTCCTTTGGATTGATTAACATTAGATTGCTTAATTTTTACTTTAAGAAAAGATTCTTTTGATTGTTTTTCTCTAACCTCTAAATGAAAGAGATGCTATTAGACCCACCATCTGATTGATGAGTTGGTGATGATGATGATGAGGCCATAGGCTGTGGGCCCAATCTTTTTATCGCGTCAGTAGACGGGCTCCTTGGCAGAATATCTTCAGATCTTTGAGTAGAATCCTGCGATAGTAGGCAGGGGCCGAATGACTACGGCTTCACTATTATAAAATCAAATCTTACAATACAATATCCTTGAAGTTTTTCTGATTCACAGGTTCCTTCGAGAAGGGCAAGTGAAGAGCATACTTTGCTTTCAAGGCTACTAGATTTTCACACTGAAAATTTTTCGATGATCTATAACTAAGAACTAAGGCCTATATATAGCACTTTGAGAGGTCCTGCCTGCTCGCTGGCAAGGCGGTGTCTGTCTCATCATGCTTTACAGCTGTGGCTACAAAGAGATGCTATTAGACCCACCATCTGATTGATGAGTTGGTGATGATGATGATGAGGCCATAGGCTGTGGGCCCAATATGTCTTCCGCTTCGTCAAATAAATCGTCTTCAGAGATACGCTGAAAGAGGCATCTTATCTAAAACGTGCTTTGGAGGTACCAGTGTCGGCATGGGCCCCTGTCACATGGCATGTGACGTGGTCTGCAGTGAAAATGAGATTCCCACTCAAGTTGTCTCCGAATAATTGTATGGACCACAGTGTCTTGACTGTGATTTTGTTGTTCGTGTATTCGGTGAGGGCCAAATCGTGCAACCCATCTGTAAAGATGTTCATTATGAGCCGACCTTATCTTGATATGCCACGTCCAAAGTGGTCTCTTAAGTAAATCAGTGAATTGATTGTACAAATATTCACTGTTTAGCCTGTCAATGATGATGGTTCCATGATTATGCCTACGATCTGCTTGGATGCGAACTGCAGCAGACATTTGGAGATCTAAAGATGCTGCATGAGAAATCCTGGTGCACCGAGGATGTATACCTTCTTGTAAAACTTGTTCTTGAGTCAAAGCATTTAAAGATTCAAATGCTTGATTCAGTATTCTGGTTAGGTTAAAACCAGGTGCTGGTGCCGGTCGATGCATAAGAGTAGCAGGAGGATTCCTACTGAGCCAATCAGCTATTACATTACTTTTACCTTCTATATGTTGTACTGAAAAATTAAATTGGTGGAAAAATGCTTGCCAACTGACATACTTACCACGACCATCTTTCCTTCCATGATCTTTTTCCCGGAAAGATAAAAATCGGGTGCAGTCAGTTACAACAGTGAAATGTGGCAGATGTAACAATTTAAGCATAAATTTTTCCAAGCATTTCTTAACAGCATAGATTTCCTTATCAGAGGAAATCCATTTCAGTACATCAGTGCTAAACACACCACTAGCAAATTCGCAAATAAATTCTACAGTATTTACAACTGAAACAAGTACTCCTCCCCAGGAGAGGTCTGATGCATCAGTATAAACCTTCATTTCTTGGGATTTAGGAACATGAAGTTCTGGCAAAGAAGAGACTTTTGCTTTGATCTTTTGAACAGCTTCTGTATGGCATTTTTCCCATTTAAATATTTTCTTTTTCTGTAATAATTCTTGCAGGATAAATCTATCTTCTCCTGCATTGGGATAAAAACTGCTCAAATAATTTAGTAATCCCAGAAAAGCTTGTAGCTGAGCTTTGTCAAGGTGCTCAGGGAAACTGATGATCTTTTCTTTGATATGTGGCTGTATTTGCAGTTTAGAATCTCGGATAACCATTCCGAGGAATTTACATTCTGTAGTGCATAACTGTATTTTTGTTTCAGAAAGCACTATGCCTGCATCAGTAGCCAATTGTAAAAACTTGGAGAGATGAGCAGTATGTTCTTCTAAAGAATTACTGAAAATTAAAATGTCATCAATATATACACAAAAAAAATTAGAAGTGCCTTCAAATATTTTGTCCATGTGTGCCTGGTAGTAAGCAGGTGCATTCATCAGGCCAAAAGGTAAAAGTAATGTAATAGCTGATTGGCTCAGTAGGAATCCTCCTGCTACTCTTATGCATCGACCGGCACCAGCACCTGGTTTTAACCTAACCAGAATACTGAATCAAGCATTTGAATCTTTAAATGCTTTGACTCAAGAACAAGTTTTACAAGAAGGTATACATCCTCGGTGCACCAAGATTTCTCATGCAGCATCTTTAGATCTCCAAATGTCTGCTGCAGTTCGCATCCAAGCAGATCGTAGGCATAATCATGGAACCATCATCATTGACAGGCTAAACAGTGAATATTTGTACAATCAATTCACTGATTTACTTAAGAGACCACTTTGGACGTGGCATATCAAGATAAGGTCGGCTCATAATGAACATCTTTACAGATGGGTTGCACGATTTGGCCCTCACCGAATACACGAACAACAAAATCACAGTCAAGACACTGTGGTCCATACAATTATTCGGAGACAACTTGAGTGGGAATCTCATTTTCACTGCAGACCACGTCACATGCCATGTGACAGGGGCCCATGCCGACACTGGTACCTCCAAAGCACGTTTCAGATAAGATGCCTCTTTCAGCGTATCTCTGAAGACGATCTATTTGACGAAGCGGAAGACATATTGGGCCCACAGCCTATGGCCTCATCATCATCATCACCAACTCATCAATCAGATGGTGGGTCTAATAGCATCTCTTTGTAGCCACAGCTGTAAAGCATGATGAGACAGACACCGCCTTGCCAGCGAGCAGGCAGGACCTCTCAAAGTGCTATATATAGGGCTTAGTTCTTAGTTATAGATCATCGAAAAATTTTCAGTGTGAAAATCTAGTAGCCTTGAAAGCAAAGTATGCTCTTCACTTGCCCTTCTCGAAGGAACCTGTGAATCAGAAAAACTTCAAGGATATTGTATTGTAAGATTTGATTTTATAATAGTGAAGCCGTAGTCATTCGGCCCCTGCCTACTATCGCAGGATTCTACTCAAAGATCTGAAGATATTCCGCCAAGGAGCCCGTCTACTGACGCGATAAAAAGATTGGTATCAGTGAAAGCTGTTTTCTCTTTCAACGCAGTGAAAGTTGTTTTCTCTTCCAACGCAGCCGCGTGGTGGGATGTTATTGATTTTACTCAGCAACAAATTATGATGTTAGTCTCCGAGACCAAGTCTATCCAGAAACTCAGCAAGCACCAAGCAGCAGCCATTGCTCCATTATTTCCTGAAACAGCTCCTTTTGACTGTCGTCCGTATGTCCAACCCCGTAAGCAACAAAAGCAGCGCCGCCGTCACCTTTCCTACAAGCGCCGCTCTTTTCCTAAGCGCCATTCTTATGCGCCTCCTCACCGTTTCCTCCGCAAAAGGCAACATGCCCGTCCTGTGTCCAATAAGCCTATCTGCTATATTTGCCGCAAACCCGGTCACATTGCTCCCAACTGCTCCTGTAAAAATCTCGCAGTGAAAGCTGTTTTCTCTTCCAACGCAGCCGCGTGGTGGGATGTTATTGATGCCAAAGAAGATCTCTACCTTCAAGAGGACATTTTTGAACCTGTCCTAGAAGATCTTCCTGATGAAGCATCTAATGATGACGATGCAGCTGAACTTGAATCTCTTGCAGATGAGTTAGAGCAACCCATGACAAACATGCAGCGAGGTTCTAGAGGATCGAGACCGTTCAGGCCACGAACTTATAACCAGTCATATGAAGCTTATGGTCCCTGGTCACGAGACCATCATGAGGTCCCTGAACGACTTTGAAAGCCCAGAGGAAGAGGATTTGCTCGAGGAGAATCATCTAGAGGGAGACAGCCCTCTCAACCAAGGCAACCAGCTACCATGCACAGAATACAAAATCCTCCTGTGCAATATCCAAGCCAGTTCAAGCCTAGTGATGCGTGGATCAAAAATAAATTCACCTGCAAAGATCCACCAAAAGAAATCAGAGAACCCATCTGGGAACAGATCATGCCTGCCGAAGAACTAGTCCTTGCAGCAGATCCCACTTGGGATGATGGCTATGAACCAGAAGATGATGTCGGAAGTATCTTTTATTCCGACCAAGATTACTGCCCTGAAGGTGAATGCAGTAATCCACAAGAAGAAGAAGCTGAACCAGAGCTACCAGACGACATCTATGAAGAACCTACCATCATCCAAGATCTAGGAAGGCAAAAACTCGTATGTACTAGTATCCCTTCCTTAGAACTGCCACAACCTGCCTACCTAAATCATTTGATTAATGGCAGATTCACACAGTTCTTTACTTTAGAAATAAATGGTAGATATGTTGATGCTCAAGTCGATACTGGAGCTTCTCTATCGTTTGCAAAGCCACAACTCATCAGTGATTGGGAGACACTAGATGAGCGCCTAGCTTATAAGAGCATAGACATTCAGGGTAACAGTTTTGTCTGTCATAAGTATAAGCATCAGCAAGCCCTGAGAATCCAAAACAAGATCTTCCACTGTGATTTCTTTGCTCTAGAAAAGATGCCAATAGATGTTCTATTAGGGGGATCATTCATAGATAGATATACTCCATATGGTGCTACTGCAAAAAGCATCATGTTTACAATTGAGAATGAAAGACTCAGAATCCCTCGACTCATATATGCTACAGAATAATTTCCCAGTGCAATGGCACAGAGTCCTGACATTATTTCAGCTGAGATAATTGCCTTAGGAGAAACTATCAAGTCCACAATTTGTTCCGAAAATCCTCAACAATTTTGGACTAAATCCATGCCTGAAATGGAAATAAAGATTTTAGAAGGCAAGCATATGAAGATAGGTAAGAAAATTCCTATCCCAGCGCAGGACTACAATGATATGGAACTCCAGATCCAAGATTTGGAAAAGAATGGATTCATAGAGAAATCCACCTCTCCTTTTTGTTGTTACGCCTTTATGGTCAATAAGCATTCTGAGCAAAAGAGAGGGAAGAAAAGAATGGTCATCAATTATAGACCATTGAATGCTATAACCGAGCCGTTTCCATATCCAATCCCTGATAAAAGCTATCTGTTGGAGAAAGTTGCAGTCTGTAAATACTTCTCCCAGTTTGATTGCAAATCCGGCTTCTATCAGATCAAAGTAAAGGAAGCAGACAGAGAAAAAACCGCCTTTAGCTGTCCATTTGGCCATTATCAGTGGACCGTTATGCCTTTTGGCCTGATGAATGCACCTGCTTACTACCAGGCACACATGGACAAAATATTTGAAGGCACTTCTAATTTTTTGTGTGTATATATTGATGACATTTTAATTTTCAGTAATTCTTTAGAAGAACATACTGCTCATCTCTCCAAGTTTTTACAATTGGCTACTGATGCAGGCATAGTGCTTTCTGAAACAAAAATACAGTTATGCACTACAGAATGTAAATTCCTCGGAATGGTTATCCGAGATTTTAAACTGCAAATACAGCCACATATCAAAGAAAAGATCATCAGTTTCCCTGAGCACCTTGACAAAGCTCAGGTACAAGCTTTTCTGGGATTACTAAATTATTTGAACAGTTTTTATCCCAATGCAGGAGAAGATAGATTTATCCTGCAAGAATTATTACAGAAAAAGAAAATATTTAAATGGGAAAAACGCCATACAGAAGCTGTTCAAAAGATCAAAGCAAAAGTCTCTTCTTTGCCAGAACTTCATGTTCCTAAATCCCAAGAAATGAAGGTTTATACTGATGCATCAGATCTCTCCTGGGGAGGAGTACTTGTTTCAGTTGTAAATACTGTAGAATTTATTTGCGAATTTGCTAGTGGTGTGTTTAGCACTGATGTACTGAAATGGATTTCCTCTGATAAGGAAATCTATGGTGTTAAGAAATGCTTGGAAAAATTTATGCTTAAATTGTTACATCTGCCACATTTCACTGTTGTAACTGACTGCACCCGATTTTTATCTTTTCGGGAAAAAGATCATGGAAGAAAAGATGGTCGTGGTAAGTATGTCAGGTGGCAAGCATTTTTCCACCAATTTAATTTTTCAGTACAACATATAGAAGGTAAAAGTAATGTAATAGCTGATTGGCTCAGTTGGAATCCTCCTGCTACTCTTATGCATCGACCGGCACCAGCACCTGGTTTTAACCTAACCAGAATACTGAATCAAGCATTTGAATCTTTAAATGCTTTGACTCAAGAACAAGTTTTACAAGAAGGTATACATCATCGGTGCACTAGGATTTCTCATGCAGCATCTTTAGATCTCCAAATGTCTGCTGCAGTTCGCATCCAAGCAGATCGTAGGCATAATCATGGAACCATCATCATTGACAGGCTAAACAGTGAATATTTGTACAATCAATTCACTGATTTACTTAAGAGACCACTTTGGACGTGGCATATCAAGATAAGGTCGGCTCATAATGAACATCTTTACAGATGGGTTGCACGATTTGGCCCTCACCGAATACACGAACAACAAAATCACAATCAAGACACTGTGGTCCATACAATTATTCGGAGACAACTTGAGTGGGAATCTCATTTCCACTGCAGACCACGTCACATGCCATGTGACAGGGGCCCATGCCGACACTGGTACTTCCAAAGCACGTTTCAGATAAGATGCCTCTTTCAGCCTATCTCTGAAGACGATCTATTTGACGAAGCGGAAGACATATTTGGCCCACAGCCTATGGCCTCATCATCATCATCACCAACTCATCAATCAGATGTTGGGTCTAATAGCATCTCTTTGTAGCCACAGCTGTAAAGCATGATGAGACAGACACCGCCTTGCCAGCGAGCAGGCAGGACCTCTCAAAGTGCTATATATAGGCCTTAGTTCTTAGTTATAGATCATCGAAAAATTTTCAGTGTGAAAATCTAGTAGCCTTGAAAGCAAAGTATGCTCTTCACTTGCCCTTCTCGAAGGACCCTGTGAATCAGAAAAACTTCAAGGATATTGTATTGTAAGATTTGATTTTATAATAGTGAAGCCGTAGTCATTCGGCCCCTGCCTACTATCGCAGGATTCTACTCAAAGATCTGAAGATATTCCGCCAAGGAGCCCGTCTACTGACGCGATAAAAAGATTGGTATCAGAGCCATTCTAAGTAAAGATTTTAGCTGTTGATATTTCTCTATAAGTTGTGATTCATTTCCCTCTTTTCGTGGATTAGATCTGAAAGTGTCTTTGCTCTGTACAATTTCTTTGGGAATCTATTGCATCGAGTCTCAGGCCGTCTATCCATATTGTCATAGGCCACTTTATCTCTGCATATCTCTTCCCTGTCCAGAAATTGCTCGCATACCAAAACTTTCTCTCCCCACAATGGAATTCGGGAAAATATCTTCCACATCTACTGTAGAAATTATTAATGAGTCTGAAATCGAAGGAATGTATGAGATGCCTCCTTTCATTCCAGATCAGTTGTCAGACTGCCCAGATATTGAGATCACAGAAGCAGATCTTGAAAAGGAATCTAGTATATATAAGCCCTCGGCTTTAAAGGCTTCTAATGTTTATAGACAAGCTGAGTTAGTTAAGTCTAAGTTCTTGTATAATAGTACTTATCTATCTTTTGTTAAACCTAGAATTAAGTCTGTCGAACTAAATCTATGCTTTCAGCGCAAGAAAACCTTCCAAACAAATTTGCTTCCTTTACTTCCAGAACCAGAAATTTTGTATATCTATTCTCATAAGGATGTCAAGTTTGTGCATTTTGGTTTGATCCGTATATATATTAAACCTTTAATTCCATCTAATATAAAACCAGTTATGTATTTAGCTCTGTGTGACCGTCGTCAAGTAAGCTTCAAACATTCATGTCAATTATCCAGTTTGGGTCGCCTTAACGACGAGCAGGCATGATCTGTTCCCAGATGGGTTCTCTGATTTCTTTTGGTGGATCTTTGCAGGTGAATTTATTTTTGATCCACGCATCACTAGGCTTGAACTGGCTTGGATATTGCACAGGAGGATTTTGTATTCTGTGCATGGTAGGTGGTTGCCTTGATTGAGAGCGCTGTCTCCCTCTAGATGATTCTCCTCGAGCAAAACCTCTTCTTCTGGGCTTTGCAGGTCGTTCAGGGACCTCATGATGGTCTCGTGACCAGGGACCATAAGCTTCATATGACTGGTTATAAGTTCGTGGCCTGAACGGTCTCGATCCTCTAGAACCTCGCTGCATGTTTGTCATGGGTTGCTCTAACTCATCTGCAAGAGATTCAAGTTCAGCTGCATCGTCATCATCAGATGCTTCATCAGAAAGATCTTCTAGGACAGGTTCAAAAATGTCCTCTTAAAGGTAGAGATCTTCTTCGGCATCAATAACATCCCACCACGCGGCTGCGTTGGAAGAGAAAACAGCTTTCACTGCGGGATTTTTACAGGAGCAGTTGGGAGCAATGTGACCGGGTTTGCGGCAAATATAGCAGATAGGCTTATTGGACACATGACGGGCATGTTGCCTTTTGCGGAGGAAACGGTGAAGAGGCGCATAAGAATGGCGCTTAGGAAAAGAGCGGCGCTTGTAGGAAAGGTGACGGCGGCGCTGCTTTTATTGCTTACGGGGTTGGACATACGGACGACAGCCAAAAGGAGCTGTTTCAGGAAATAATGGAGCAATGGCTGCTACTTGGTGCTTGCTGAGTTTCTGGATAGACTTGGTCTCGGAGACTAACATCATAATTTGTTGCTGAGTAAAATCAATGATGTCAGAGAGAGCAAGATTAGAAAGTTCAAGGCCTTTCAATTCAATATATGCTAAGACACGATCAATTAGATTGTAAGGCATAGCATGCAGAAACTTCATTTTAATTTCTACAGAAGTATGACACTGGCTTTCATAGGCAAGCTTTCGGAATTGCATAGCAAAAGACTGGAACTGTTTAAGATCACAAAGTTCCATTTTCATCAGCCATTTTTTAGTTTCTAACTGCCGATTTGTGGCAGGAGGTGCAAACTCATCAATGAGTAATTTATACAAGGCATTTAAAGAATCAGTTTGATTATGGACAAGAGCATATTGCTGGTCAACTGGAATACTATCCCACCAATGGTTAGTAATTCCCCAAAGATATTTTATAGCAAAGCAAGTGGTGCCAACTTGATCAAGGTGAGCTTGGACAGCTAAGACACGCATGGTATTGCACCAGCCAACAATTTCATTAAGGGGATTAAGTAAATCATCTATATTTAGATACCATGGTTGGAGATGGACATGGGTACGTTGCATCAAGGAATGACCATGGGATTTTTTGGCTGTGGAAAAGGAAGGGCCAAAAGAGACTGAACAAAATGGTCGAGAAGACGATTCAGCTTTCTGATCTTCTTTAGACAACCAATTGAGACTATCATCTAAATTGTCTATTTTAGAATCAATTGATTCTACTTTCGTCTGGATCTTCTCTACAGCTTCTTTAATTAGAATTACATCTCGACATAAGTCTTCAAAATTTTCTGCGAGATGAGAATTAAACCTGGAGACATAGTTCCTCTGCTTGAATTCATTTGAAGGATTCTCATATGCGGCAGAAAAATAATGTACAGTACCTGCAGCATGACGATAGACACCTTTTGCTGGTGGCCATCTTCCTCCTCTGTAAAGAGTAACTGTATCTTCAGTGAAGAAATCAATACTATCTTCTCTAGGAAGACTCATAAGAGTATGAGGGAAATCTTTTCCCAAATTTACTTCTTCATCCTCAATTAAAATATGGCCTGTTTTGACTGATCTACGGGATGAGGACGTAGATGGTCTGGTAGGAGAACTTTTAGTAGATCTCATAGACAGTGATCTAGGCAAGATATTAACAGATCTACCATCACTATTATGGACAGTGGCTTGGCCTTTTAGCTTTGGCGAGACATGTTTGAGCCAATCTAATTTTCTTTCAGCTGGAATTTCTACAGACTCTATATGTCCTTGTTGTAATTGAACAGTACCACTGAGACGTCTGGCCAGAGGCAGATTCTCTAAGATTTTGGGATGGTTGGTGTTGGTCATACTATATAAAACAGAAATATTTACAGTAGCATACTGGAATTCACCGAACATTTCGAGACCATACACAGAGGTAAACAAACCCCAACAATCTAGAGATCCATGTCTAACTTCTTTGCATCCTTTGTCGCGGACTGCGACAGACAAATTAGGACAGAACTCAAAGCAAATAATATTATCGTCGTTAAGGCGACCCAAACTGGATAATTGACATGAATGTTTGAAGCTTACTTGACGACGGTCACACAGAGCTAAATACATAACTGGTTTTATATTAGATGGAATTAAAGGTTTAATATATATACGGATCAAACCAAAATGCACAAACTTGACATCCTTATGAGAACGGATATACAGAATTTCTGGTTTTGGAAGTAAAGGAAGCAAATTTGTTTGGAAGGTTTTCTTGGGCTGAAAGCATAGATTAAGTTCGACATACTTAATTCTAGGTTTAACAAAAGATAGATAAGTACTATTATACAAGAACTTAGACTTAACTAACTCAGCTTGTCTATAAACATTAGAAGCCTTTAAAGCTGGGGGCTTATATATACTAGATTCCTTTTCAAGATCTGCTTCTGTGATCTCAATATCTGGGCAGTCTGACAACTGATCTGGAATGAAAGGAGGCATCTCATACATTCCTTCGATTTCAGACTCATTAATAATTTCTACAGTAGATGTGGAAGATATTTTCCCGAATTCCATTGTGGGGAGAGAAAGTTCTGGTATGCGAGCAATTTCTGGACAGAGAAGAGATATGCAGAGATAAAGTGGCCTATGACAATATGGATAGACGGCCTGAGACTCGATGCAATAGATTCCCAAAGAAATTGTACAGAGCAAAGACACTTTCAGATCTAATCCACGAAAAGAGGGAAATGAATCACAACTTACAGAGAAATATCAACAGCTAAAATCTTTACTTAGAATGGCTCTGATACCAATTTTTTTATCGCGTCAGTAGACGGGCTCCTTGGCAGAATATCTTCAGATCTTTGAGTAGAATCCTGCGATAGTAGGCAGGGGCCGAATGACTACGGCTTCACTATTATAAAATCAAATCTTACAATACAATATCCTTGAAGTTTTTCTGATTCACAGGTTCCTTCGAGAAGGGCAAGTGAAGAGCATACTTTGCTTTCAAGGCTACTAGATTTTCACACTGAAAATTTTTCGATGATCTATAACTAAGAACTAAGGCCTATATATAGCACTTTGAGAGGTCCTGCCTGCTCGCTGGCAAGGCGGTGTCTGTCTCATCATGCTTTACAGCTGTGGCTACAAAGAGATGCTATTAGACCCATCATCTGATTGATGAGTTGGTGATGATGATGATGAGGCCATAGGCTGTGGGCCCAATATGTCTTCCGCTTCGTCAAATAGATCATCTTCAGAGATAGGCTAAAAGAGGCATCTTATCTGAAACGTGCTTTGGAGGTACCAGTGTCGGCATGGGCCCCTGTCACATGGCATGTGACGTGGTCTGCAGTGGAAATGAGATTCCCACTCAAGTTGTCTCCGAATAATTGTATGGACCACAGTGTCTTGACTGTGATTTTGTTGTTCGTGTATTCGGTGAGGGCCAAATCGTGCAACCCATCTGTAAAGATGTTCATTATGAGCCGACCTTATCTTGATATGCCACGTCCAAAGTGGTCTCTTAAGTAAATCAGTGAATTGATTGTACAAATATTCACTGTTTAGCCTGTCAATGATGATGGTTCCATGATTATGCCTACGATCTGCTTGGATGCGAACTGCAGCAGACATTTGGAGATCTAAAGATGCTGCATGAGAAATCCTGGTGCACCGAGGATGTATACCTTCTTGTAAAACTTGTTCTTGAGTCAAAGCATTTAAAGATTCAAATGCTTGATTCAGTATTCTGGTTAGGTTAAAACCAGGTGCTGGTGCCGGTCGATGCATAAGAGTAGCAGGAGGATTCCTACTGAGCCAATCAGCTATTACATTACTTTTACCTTCTATATGTTGTACTAAAAAATTAAATTGATGGAAAAATGCTTGCCACCTGACATACTTACCACGACCATCTTTCCTTCCATGATCTTTTTCCCGGAAAGATAAAAATCGGGTGCAGTCAGTTACAACAGTGAAATGTGGCAGATGTAACAATTTAAGCATAAATTTTTCCAAGCATTTCTTAACAGCATAGATTTCCTTATCAGAGGAAATCCATTTCAGTACATCAGTGCTAAACACACCACTAGCAAATTCGCAAATAAATTCTACAGTATTTACAACTGAAACAAGTACTCCTCCCCAGGAGAGGTCTGATGCATCAGTATAAACCTTCATTTCTTGGGATTTAGGAACATGAAGTTCTGGCAAAGAAGAGACTTTTGCTTTGATCTTTTGAACAGCTTCTGTATGGCATTTTTCCCATTTAAATATTTTCTTTTTCTGTAATAATTCTTGCAGGATAAATCTATCTTCTCCTGCATTGGGATAAAAACTGTTCAAATAATTTAGTAATCCCAGAAAAGCTTGTAGCTGAGCTTTGTCAAGGTGCTCAGTGAAACTGATGATCTTTTCTTTGATATGTGGCTGTATTTGCAGTTTAGAATCTCGGATAACCATTCTGAGGAATTTACATTCTGTAGTGCATAACTGTATTTTTGTTTCAGAAAGCACTATGCCTGCATCAGTAGCCAATTGTAAAAACTTGGAGAGATGAGCAGTATGTTCTTCTAAAGAATTACTGAAAATTAAAATGTCATCAATATATACACAAAAAAAATTAGAAGTGCCTTCAAATATTTTGTCCATGTGTGCCTGGTAGTAAGCAGGTGCATTCATCAGGCCAAAAGGCATAACGGTCCACTGATAATGGCCAAATGGACAGCTAAAGGCGGTTTTTTCTCTGTCTGCTTCCTTTACTCTGATCTGATAGAAGCCGGATTTGCAATCAAACTGGGAGAAGTATTTACAGACTGCAACTTTCTCCAACAGATAGCTTTTATCAGGGATTGGATATGGAAACGGCTCGGTTATAGCATTCAATGGTCTATAATTGATGACCATTCTTTTCTTCCCTCTCTTTTGCTCAGAATGCTTATTGACCATAAAGGCGTAACAACAAAAAGGAGAGGTGGATTTCTCTATGAATCCATTCTTTTCTAAATCTTGGATCTGGAGTTCCATATCATTGTAGTCCTGCGCTGGGATAGGAATTTTCTTACCTATCTTCATATGCTTGCCTTCTAAAATCTTTATTTCCATTTCAGGCATGGATTTAGTCCAGAATTGTTGAGGATTTTCGGAACAAATTGTGGACTTGATAGTTTCTCCTAAGGCAATTATCTCAGCTGGAATAATGTCAGGACTCTGTGCCATTGCACTGGGAAATTGTTCTGTAGCATATATGAGTCGAGGGATTCTGAGTCTTTCATTCTCAATTGTAAACATGATGCTTTTTGCAGTAGCACCATATGGAGTATATCTATCTATGAATGATCCCCCTAACAGAACATCTATTGGCATCTTTTCTAGAGCAAAAAAATCACAGTGGAAGATCTTGTTTTGGATTCTCAGGGCTTGCTGATGCTTATACTTATGACAGACAAAACTGTTACCCTGAATGTCTATGCTCTTATAAGCTAGGCGTTCATCTAGTGTCTCCCAATCACTGATGAGTTGTGGCTTTGCAAACGATAGAGAAGCTCCAGTATCGACTTGAGCATCAACATATCTACCATTTATTTCTAAAGTAAAGAACTGTGCGAATCTGCCATTAATCAAATGATTTAGGTAGGCAGGTTGTGGCAGTTCTAAGGAAGGGATACTAGTACATACCAGATCATGCCTGCCGAAGAACCAGTCCTTGCAGCAGATCCCACTTGGGATGATGGCTATGAACCAGAAGATGATGTCGGAAGTATCTTTTATTCCGACCAAGATTACTGCCCTGAAGGTGAATGCAGTAATCCACAAGAAGAAGAAGCTGAACCAGAGCTACCAGACGACATCTATGAAGAACCTACCATCATCCAAGATCCTTGGCGGAATATCTTCAGATCTTTGAGTAGAATCCTGCGATAGTAGGCAGGGGCCGAATGACTACGGCTTCACTATTATAAAATCAAATCTTACAATACAATATCCTTGAAGTTTTTCTGATTCACAGGTTCCTTCGAGAAGGGCAAGTGAAGAGCATACTTTGCTTTCAAGGCTACTAGATTTTCACACTGAAAATTTTTCGATGATCTATAACTAAGAACTAAGGCCTATATATAGCACTTTGAGAGGTCCTGTCTGCTCGCTGGCAAGGCGGTGTCTGTCTCATCATGCTTTACAGCTGTGGCTACAAAGAGATGCTATTAGACCCACCATCTGATTGATGAGTTGGTGATGATGATGATGAGGCCATAGGCTGTGGGCCCAATATGTCTTCCGCTTCGTCAAATAGATCGTCTTCAGAGATAGGCTGAAAGAGGCATCTTATCTGAAACGTGCTTTGGAGGTACCAGTGTCGGCATGGGCCCCTGTCACATGGCATGTGACGTGGTCTGCAGTGGAAATGAGATTCCCACTCAAGTTGTCTCCGAATAATTGTATGGACCACAGTGTCTTGACTGTGATTTTGTTGTTCGTGTATTCGGTGAGGGCCAAATCGTGCAACCCATCTGTAAAGATGTTCATTATGAGCCGACCTTATCTTGATATGCCACGTCCAAAGTGGTCTCTTAAGTAAATCAGTGAATTGATTGTACAAATATTCACTGTTTAGCCTGTCAATGATGATGGTTCCATGATTATGCCTACGATCTGCTTGGATGCGAACTGCAGCAGACATTTGGAGATCTAATGATGCTGCATGAGAAATCCTGGTGCACCGAGGATGTATACCTTCTTGTAAAACTTGTTCTTGAGTCAAAGCATTTAAAGATTCAAATGCTTGATTCAGTATTCTGGTTAGGTTAAAACCAGGTGCTGGTGCCGGTCGATGCATAAGAGTAGCAGGAGGATTCCTACTGAGCCAATCAGCTATTACATTACTTTTACCTTCTATATGTTGTACTGAAAAATTAAATTGGTGGAAAAATGCTTGCCACCTGACATACTTACCACGACCATCTTTCCTTCCATGATCTTTTTCCTGGAAAGATAAAAATCGGGTGCAGTCAGTTACAACAGTGAAATGTGGCAGATGTAATAATTTAAGCATAAATTTTTCCAAGCATTTCTTAACAGCATAGATTTCCTTATCAGAGGAAATCCATTTCAGTACATCAGTGCTAAACACACCACTAGCAAATTCGCAAATAAATTCTACAGTATTTACAACTGAAACAAGTACTCCTCCCCAGGAGAGGTCTGATGCATCAGTATAAACCTTCATTTCTTGGGATTTAGGAACATGAAGTTCTGGCAAAGAAGAGACTTTTGCTTTGATCTTTTGAACAGCTTCTGTATGGCATTTTTCCCATTTAAATCTTTTCTTTTTCTGTAATAATTCTTGCAGGATAAATCTATCTTCTCCTGCATTGGGATAAAAACTGTTCAAATAATTTAGTAATCCCAGAAAAGCTTGTACCTGAGCTTTGTCAAGGTGCTCGGGGAAACTGATGATCTTTTCTTTGATATGTGGCTGTATTTGCAGTTTAGAATCTCGGATAACCATTCCGAGGAATTTACATTCTGTAGTGCATAACTGTATTTTTGTTTCAGAAAGCACTATGCCTGCATCAGTAGCCAATTGTAAAAACTTGGAGAGATGAGCAGTATGTTCTTCTAAAGAATTACTGAAAATTAAAATGTCATCAATATATACACACAAAAAATTAGAAGTGCCTTCAAATATTTTGTCCATGTGTCCCTGGTAGTAAGCAGGTGCATTCATCAGGGCAAAAGGCATAACGGTCCACTGATAATGGCCAAATGGACAGCTAAATGCGGTTTTTTCTTTGTCTGCTTCCTTTACTCTGATCTGATAGAAGCCGGATTTGCAATCAAACTGGGAGAAGTATTTACAGACTGCAACTTTCTCCAACAGATAGCTTTTATCAGGGATTAGATATGGAAACAGCTCGGTTATAGCATTCAATGGTCTATAATTGATGACCATTCTTTTCTTCCCTCTCTTTTGCTCAGAATGCTTATTGACCATAAAGGCGTAACAACAAAAAAGAGAGGTGGATTTCTCTATGAATCCATTCTTTTCCAAATCTTGGATCTGGAGTTCCATATCATTGTAGTCCTGCGCTGGGATAGGAATTTTCTTACCTATCTTCATATGCTTGCCTTCTAAAATCTTTATTTCCATTTCAGGCATGGATTTAGTCCAGAATTGTTAAGGATTTTCGGAACAAATTGTGGACTTGATAGTTTCTCCTAAGGCAATTATCTCAGCTGGAATAATGTCAGGACTCTGTGCCATTGCACTGGGAAATTGTTCTGTAGCATATATGAGTCGAGGGATTCTGAGTCTTTCATTCTCAATTGTAAACATGATGCTTTTTGCAGTAGCACCATATGGAGTATATCTATCTATGAATGATCCCTCTAACAGAACATCTATTGGCATCTTTTCTAGAGCAAAGAAATCACAGTGGAAGATCTTGTTTTGGATTCTCAGGGCTTGCTGATGCTTATACTTATGATAGACAAAACTGTTACCCTGAATGTCTATGCTCTTATAAGCTAGGCGCTCATCTAGTGTCTCCCAATCACTGATGAGTTGTGGCTTTGCAAACGATAGAGAAGCTCCAGTATCGACTTGAGCATCAACATATCTACCATTTATTTCTAAAGTAAAGAACTGTGCAAATCTGCCATTAATCAAATAATTTAGGTAGGCAGGTTGTGGCAGTTCTAAGGAAGGGATACTAGTACATACCAGTTTTTGCCTTCCTGGATCTTGGATGATGGTAGGTTCTTCATAGATGTCGTCTGCTAGCTCTGGTTCAGCTTCTTCTTTTTGTGGATTACTGCATTCACCTTCAGGGCAGTAATCTTGGTCGGAATAAAAGATACTTCCGACATCATCTTCTGGTTCAAGTCGATACTGGAGCTTCTCTATCGTTTGCAAAGCCACAACTCATCAGTGATTGGGAGACACTAGATGAGCGCCTAGCTTATAAGAGCATAGACATTCAAGGTAATAGTTTTGTCTGTCATAAGTATAAGCATCAGCAAGCCCTGAGAATCCAAAACAAGATCTTCCCCTGTGATTTCTTTGCTCTAGAAAAGATGCCAATAGATGTTCTGTTAGGGGGATCATTCATAGATAGATATACTCCATATGGTGCTACTGCAAAAAGCATCTCATACATTCCTTCGATTTCAGACTCATTAATAATTTCTACAGTAGATGTGGAAGATATTTTCCCGAATTCCATTGTGGGGAGAGAAAGTTCTGGTATGCGAGCAATTTCTGGACAGGGAAGAGATATGTAGAGATAAAGTGGCCTATGACAATATGGATAGACGGCCTGAGACTCGATGCAATAGATTCCCAAAGAAATTGTACAGAGCAAAGACACTTTCAGATCTAATCCACGAAAAGAGGGAAATGAATCACAACTTACAGAGAAATATCAACAGCTAAAATCTTTACTTAGAATGGCTCTGATACCAAACTTTTTATCGCGTCAGTAGACGGGCTCCTTGGCGGAATATCTTCAGATCTTTGAGTCGAATCCTGCGATAGTAGGCAGGGGCCGAATGACTACGGCTTCACTATTATAAAATCAAATCTTACAATACAATATCCTTGAAGTTTTTCTGATTCACAGGTTCCTTCGAGAAGGGCAAGTGAAGAGCATACTTTGCTTTCAAGGCTACTAGATTTTCACACTGAAAATTTTTCGATGATCTATAACTAAGAACTAAGGCCTATATATAGCACTTTGAGAGGTCCTGCCTGCTCGCTGGCAAGGCGGTGTCTGTCTCATCATGCTTTACAGCTGTGGCTACAAAGAGATGCTATTAGACCCACCATCTGATTGATGAGTTGGTGATGATGATGATGAGGCCATAGGCTGTGGGCCCAATATGTCTTCCGCTTCGTCAAATAGATCGTCTTCAGAGATAGGCTGAAAGAGGCATCTTATCTGAAACGTGCTTTGGAGGTACCAGTGTCGGCATGGGCCCCTGTCACATGGCATGTGACGTGGTCTGCAGTGGAAATGAGATTCCCACTCAAGTTGTCTCCGAATAATTGTATGGACCACAGTGTCTTGACTGTGATTTTGTTGTTCGTGTATTCGGTGAGGGCCAAATCGTGCAACCCATCTGTAAAGATGTTCATTATGAGCTGACCTTATCTTGATATGCCACGTCCAAAGTGGTCTCTTAAGTAAATCAGTGAATTGATTGTACAAATATTCACTATTTAGCCTGTCAATGATGATGGTTCCATGATTATACCTACGATCTGCTTGGATGTGAACTGCAGCAGACATTTGGAGATCTAAAGATGCTGCATGAGAAATCTTGGTGCACCGAGGATGTATACCTTCTTGTAAAACTTGTTCTTGAGTCAAAGCATTTAAAGATTCAAATGCTTGATTCAGTATTCTGGTTAGGTTAAAACCAGGTGCTGGTGCCGGTCGATGCATAAGAGTAGCAGGAGGATTCCTACTGAGCCAATCAGCTATTACATTACTTTTACCTTCTATATGTTGTACTGAAAAATTAAATTGGTGGAAAAATGCTTGCCACCTGACATACTTACCACGACCATCTTTCCTTCCATGATCTTTTTTCCGGAAAGATAAAAATCGGGTGTAGTCAGTTACAACAGTGAAATGTGGCAGATGTAATAATTTAAGCATAAATTTTTCCAAGCATTTCTTAACAGCATAGATTTCCTTATCAGAGGAAATCCATTTCAGTACATCAGTGCTAAACACACCACTAGCAAATTCGCAAATAAATTCTACAGTATTTACAACTGAAACAAGTACTCCTCCCCAGGAGAGGTCTGATGCATCAGTATAAACCTTCATTTATTGGGATTTAGGAATATGAAGTTCTGGCAAAGAAGAGACTTTTGCTTTGATCTTTTGAACAGCTTCTGTATGGCGTTTTTCTCATTTAAATTTTTTCTTTTTCTGTAATAATTCTTGCAGGATAAATCTATCTTCTCCTGCATTGGGATAAAAACTGTTCAAATAATTTAGTAATCCCAGAAAAGCTTGTACCTGAGCTTTGTCAAGGTGCTCGGGGAAACTGATGATCTTTTCTTTGATATGTGGCTGTATTTGCAGTTTAGAATCTCGGATAACCATTCCGAGGAATTTACATTCTGTAGTGCATAACTGTATTTTTGTTTCAGAAAGCACTATGCCTGCATCAGTAGCCAATTGTAAAAACTTGGAGAGATGAGCAGTATGTTCTTCTAAAGAATTACTGAAAATTAAAATGTCATCAATATATACACACAAAAAATTAGAAGTGCCTTCAAATATTTTGTCCATGTGTGCCTAGTAGTAAGCAGGTGCATTCATCAGGCCAAAAGGCATAACGGTCCACTGATAATGGCCAAATGGACAGCTAAAGGCGGTTTTTTCTCTGTCTGCTTCCTTTACTCTGATCTGATAGAAGCCGGATTTGCAATCAAACTGGGAGAAGTATTTACAGACTGCAACTTTCTCTAACAGATAGCTTTTATCAGGGATTAGATATGGAAAAAGGCTCGGTTATAGCATTCAATGGTCTATAATTGATGACCATTCTTTTCTTCCCTCTCTTTTGCTCAGAATGCTTATTGACCATAAAGGCGTAACAACAAAAAAAAGAGGTGGATTTCTCTATGAATCCATTCTTTTCCAAATCTTGGATCTGGAGTTCCATATCATTGTAGTCCTGCACTGGGATAGGAATTTTCTTACCTATCTTCATATGCTTGCCTTCTAAAATCTTTATTTCCATTTCAGGCATGGATTTAGTCCAGAATTGTTGAGGATTTTCGGAATAAATTGTGGACTTGATAGTTTCTCCTAAGGCAATTATCTCAGCTGGAATAATGTCAGGACTCTGTGCCATTGCACTGGGAAATTGTTCTGTAGCATATATGAGTCGAGGGATTCTGAGTCTTTCATTCTCAATTGTAAACATGATGCTTTTTGCAGTAGCACCTAATGGAGTATATCTATCTATGAATGATCCCCCTAACAGAACATCTATTGGCATCTTTTCTAGAGCAAAAAAATCACAGTGGAAGATCTTGTTTTGGATTCTCAGGGCTTGCTGATGCTTATACTTATGACAGACAAAACTGTTACCCTGAATGTCTATGCTCTTATAAGCTAGGCGCTCATCTAGTGTCTCCCAATCACTGATGAGTTGTGGCTTTGCAAACGATAGAGAAGCTCCAGTATCGACTTGAGCATCAACATATCTACCATTTATTTCTAAAGTAAAGAACTGTGCGAATCTGCCATTAATCAAATGATTTAGGTAGGCAGGTTGTGGCAGTTCTAAGGAAGGGATACTAGTACATACGAGTTTTTGCCTTCCTGGATCTTGGATGATGGTAGGTTCTTCATAGATGTCGTCTGGTAGCTCTGGTTCAGCTTCTTCTTCTTGTGGATTACTGCATTCACCTTCAGGGCAGTAATCTTGGTCGGAATAAAAGATACTTCCGACATCATCTTCTGGTTCATAGCCATCATCCCAAGTGGGATCTGCTGCAAGGACTGGTTCTTCGGCAGGCATGATCTGTTCCCAGATGGGTTCTCTGATTTCTTTTGGTGGATCTTTGCAGGTGAATTTATTTTTGATCCACGCATCACTAGGCTTGAACTGGCTTGGATATTGCACAGGAGGATTTTGTATTCTGTGCATGGTAGGTGGTTGCCTTGGTTGAGAGGGCTGTCTCCCTCTAGATGATTCTCCTCGAGCAAAACCTCTTCCTCTGGGCTTTGCAGGTCGTTCAGGGACCTCATGATGGTCTCGTGACCAGGGACCATAAGCTTCATATGACTGGTTATAAGTTCGTGGCCTGAACGGTCTCGATCCTCTAGAACCTCGTTGCATGTTTGTCATGGGTTGCTCTAACTCATCTGCAAGAGATTCAAGTTCAGCTGCATCGTCATCATCAGATGCTTCATCAGGAAGATCTTCTAGGACAGGTTCAAAAATGTCCTCTTGAAGGTAGAGATCTTCTTCGGCATCAATAACATCCCACCACGCAGCTGCGTTGGAAGAGAAAACAGCTTTCACTGCGGGATTTTTACAGGAGCAGTTGGGAGCAATGTGACCGGGTTTGCGGCAAATATAGCAGATAGGCTTATTGGACACAGGACGGGCATGTTGCCTTTTGCGGAGGAAACGGTGAGGAGGCGCATAAGAATGGCGCTTAGGAAAAGAGCGGCGCTTGTAGGAAAGGTGACGGCGGCGCTGCTTTTGTTGCTTACGGGGTTGGACATACGGACGACAGCCAAAAGGAGCTGTTTCAAGAAATAATGGAGCAATGGCTGCTGCTTGGTGCTTGCTGAGTTTCTAGATAGACTTGGTCTCGGAGACTAACATCATAATTTGTTGCTGAGTAAAATCAATGATGTCAGAGAGAGCAAGATTAGAAAGTTCAAGGCCTTTCAATTCAATATATGCTAAGACACGATCAATTAGATTGTAAGGCATAGCATGCAGAAACTTCATTTTAATTTCTACAGAAGTGGCTTGAACACATACTGCATCTAAATTAGTGGGATTAAACATAAGAATCATGTCTTAAGTAACTATGCAACCCACCTATATATTTTAGCAGTGTTTCTTGTGTGTATAGAGGAACATTCAAAAGTAAAGCTTTTTTCTTAAATTCTTGTGTATAATCTTGAACACTTTGGCCTTTTTCTTGTTTGAAACTTTGTCAATCTATCATGGCTTGTTGCATATAGCCTAAAGGATAGAATTGTTTTTTGAGTTCTTTAATAAATTCATTTCAAGTAGAAATTGAGTTAATTTTTTGAAGCTTGGCTTCCTTCAACTTACTCTCCCACCAGATGAGAGTTGTGCCTCTCATACGAAGAGTAGCGAAATAAATTTTTGACTCATCTTCTACAATCTTTTGGACCCTGTAGTAAACTTCAATCTGCTTGACCCAATTATCCAACTTTTCGGCATTAACTTCGTCATTAAACATTGATAATTCAAACTTAATATCTAATTTTAGTGAAAGAAGAGATTCCACAAATTTTTTACTGTCATCTGATGAAGAAGGTTTTTCGGTTTCTTTACTTTTTGATTCTCGTAAATCACCTTCTTTGTCATTCTCAGATTTCTTTTGTTTGTCACAGTATAGTTCCTCAACCATGCTTCTCATGTCCATGAAAGCTCAGTGAAAAGCTTGTTCAGATTCCATCTCTTCTTCAACTATCCTTGAAGCACGCCTTGAACCAATCTCTGGATTATACTCAACGAGTTTTCCTTCACCCTTTTTAGATTTAGACCTTGTCAACATACACTAGCAATCACTATTAAATAACAATCGCTCTGATACCAAAATTTGATCTGTAAATTGAAAATACAAGTGTAGTACATTCAAAAAAACACTTGTTCACGTTTAAGAGATCCTTCAATTTTTTACTTTTTTGCTTAACTTTGTATACAGAAATTAAAACTAGATATAAAAATATCAGAACTAAATAATAATAATAAAAAAAAAATTTAAAAATTGACTAGCAAATTGATAACGGAGTTCGGTTTCAATAGCCTACATCTCCGGGTCCGTTCGAAGTGAGCACTGTATAAATAATATTAGATGTCGAATTGTTATAAAAGGGACTAATTTTTACTTGTATAGACACAAAAATTTGACTATGTAAGGAGAATTAAGAAAGTTAGAGCCTTGTTTTTGCTTTGTACGGCCTTGGGCCATTATTTTTAGGTCTGAGAATAATGGCCCAAGGCCATACAAAACAAAAACAAACAAAGAGGAAGGCCGACCTTTTCCTCATGCCCAAGTGCCTAGAAAGGTGGGAGGCGATTTTGAACATTTGACTTATCGCCTAAAAGGTTAATGCCTTAACCACTTCATGTTAAGTTGTGGAGCTAAAAGCTTCACTGTTATGCAAATGTGGAGGTTGTTGGGCTTAGCCAGTAACCGACATCGACAGTATCACCGACATTAGTCAGACATGGATCAGATCCGACCGACATTGGTCAGGGATCGACCGACGTTGGTCATATGCAAACCGACAGCAACTGGCGTTGATCACCTGTGTGTGTGCGTGTGCGTGTGCATGCATTTTCAAATTTAGATTTGTTCTAATTTTAAGAAGACAGTGTTTGCATGTAAAGACTAATTTTAGTCTTGAGTCTGTGTTTCTAATTATTGTATGCCTTGGATCTCATTTAAAAGACCCATGGGGCATGTATTGTAAGAAAGCAAGTAAGCAAGGTCAATTAGATCTGTAAGGTGCAAGATCAAGAAGATCAGCTGAAGCAAAGGTATAACAACTCGGTTATTGAGTTGATTGTAATTGATTGAGAGAGAACTCTTGAGAGAAATACTATACACTCAAAAGGTGTGGAAAAAGTGAGATTTCTTCATTATATTTTGGAAGAGTTTAATACAAGATTGGTTGTTTCTTGTATCTCTTATTATTTGTTGTTTTTGATTTTTAGTTACTTATTACCTCTGGTTCAATTTTGTGTTTTAGTTGCTTATACAAAAGTAATCAATTTTACTTCAAGTTCTTAATAGCTCTGGTATCAGAGCTAGGATCACTAACAAGTGGTAGAGCGGGTTAGTGTTTGTCGATTACATGTTCATTCACAGGGATTTCTGTTTGAGTGAGAGCAAAGCAATGGCAGAAGAAAGTAAACTAAGAATGAAGAAATTCAATGACAAAAATTATCAATTATAGATGATGCAAATAGAATATTATCTGTATCAAAAAGATTTATTTTTACCGTTGGGTGGGGTTTCAAGTAAGCCCACAGATATGCAAGATGAAGAATGGGATGTTCTTGATAGAAAGGTTAGATCTATAAGGTTGAGCCTGGCATCTTCTGTGATTTCTAATTTATCACAGGTAAGGACAACGGTAGTTTTAATGGATACTCTGGAAAATTTATATGAAAAATTTTTAGCTTCGAATAAGGTATATCTTATGAAGCAATTATTTAGTTTGCAAATGCAGAAAAATGGATCTGTATATAGTCATTTTAATGATTTTCATAAAATTATAAATCAGTTAAATTCAGTCAAAATAATTTTTGATGATGAAATTAAGGCTCTCTTAATCTTATGCTCTTTACCTGAAAGCTGGCATAGCTTGGTAATGGCATTTAGCAATACTGCATCTGCTTCAAATATCTTGAAAGTTGATGATGTTGTTAGTGTAAATTTGAATGAAAAAATTTGCAGAAAAACATAAAAAAAATATCAAATAATGCTTTAAGTATTGAAAGCAGGGGAAGGCAAAGAGAGAAGGGCAAGCAAAAGAAATCAAGGTCAAAGATGGGAAGGAGATCCAAATCTAAAAATGGAGGTATAATCTGCTGGAATTGTGAAAAGAAAGGGCATGCAAAGAAAGACTGATGGTTGAAGGATAACAAAAAAATCAACAAAAAGGTAATAAGGAAGCAAATGTTACAGGTATTGTTGCACATGATGCTCTTATATTTTCTTTGGATAGTCAAATAGAATCATGGGTTTTAGATTCTGGTGCTTCTTTCAATGCAACCCCAAATAGAAAAAATTTCAATGATTATGTCCATGGAGATTTTGAAAAAGTTTATTTAGGGGATAGTGAGCCTTGTCAAATTGTTGACAAAGAAAAAGTGCAGCTGAAATTGCAGAATAACAACACATGGGTGTTAAAAGATGTCATGCATGTACCCATCTTGAAGAGGAATCTGATTTTTACTAGAAAGTTGGGTGATGAGGGATGCACAGTAATTCTCACAGTGGAATCTTGAAAAGTTTCCAAATGTACACTTGTATTAACAAGAGGTAAGAGAGTAGGTACACTTTATCTATCTACTTGTGTTACTGATTATTCTCCTTCTGTTTTATCTATTTCGGATATAGATGCAAAGATGTGCCACTATAAGCTTGCTCACATGAGTGAGAAGGGAATGAATGTTCTTAAGTCAAAAGGTAATCTTTCAGATTTGAAAAGCATAGATCAAGATTTTTGTTAGTATTGTATTTTTGAGAAACAGAAGAAAGTGAGGTTTCTCGAGACTGCATCAACAAAAAAAAAGCACAAGTTGGAGCTTATTCACACAAACGTGTGGGGACCAGCTCAGGTAGCTTCTATTGGAGGATCACAGTATTATATTTCTTTCATTGATGATGCTACAAAAAAGGTATGAATTTATTGCATAAAAAATAAATCTGATGTTTTTGACACATTTAAGAAATGAAAAGCTTTGGTTGAGAATGAAATAGGTTTGAGATTGAAGTGTCTTAGATCTGACAATAGTGGTGAGTACTGCAGCAATAAATTCAATAGTTATTTTTCTATGAGTGGAATACGCAAGGAAAAGACGGTTCCAAAGACACCTCAGCAAAATAGAGTTGCTGAAAAGATGAATAGAATAATAATGGAGCGCGCACGGAGTATGAGGTTGCATGCTAGTTTGCTCTTAAAGTTTTAGACAGAAGTTGTAGATACTGCAGTTTACTTGATTAATAGAGGACCTTCTACTTCTCTAGATGGTGGAATTTAAAAAAAAACTTAGACAGGTAAAAAAGTAGATCTTTCATTTCTTAGAGTTTTTGGTTTGAAGCTTTTGTGCACGTTGATCAAGAAAATAGAGAAAAGCTGGATGCTAAATCTATGCGGTGCACTTTCATTGGTTATGGCTTTGGAGATTTCAGATTTTGGTTGTGAAATTTAGAAACTAACAAAATTATTAGAAGCCATGATGTAGTTTTCAATGAGAAGGTGATGTACAGTGATCAGCTCAAGAGGCTAAACAATTCTGAGCAGAGCAATCTTGATTTGGATGAGGTAATGATCTAAAATGAGCTCGCGAATAAAAATCATCACTCACAAAAAAACACAAAAATCGACGTTGATCAGAGAATCGACGTCGACGGTCAAGTAAGAACCGACGTCGGTCAGACAGTAACCGATGTCGGTCAGGTTAGTTAGGTGGAATCGACGTCGGTCAGGTGTAGACCGAGAGTTGACGGGCATCGATCACTGACAGAGAATTTGGGCGAACAACAAGCTGTAAATGAGTCTCAAACGCCCATAAAGAGGACTGAAAGGGTAAGTAAACCTCCAATTCATTATTCTCCTTATTTATACTACGTGTTGCTCACTGATGATGGAGAACCAAAAAGTTTTGATGAGGCAATGTAGATAGAATTTAAAAAACAGTGAGAGCATGGCATGAATGAGAAAATTGATTCCTTGAAAAAGAATCAAACGTGAGATTTGGTTGAGTTGTCAATCAGAAAGAAAGCACTGAAAGACGAATAGAGTTACAAGTTAAAAAAAAAAGAATGGACAGGTGAGATAGAAGGCCAGATTATATGGTCTTGAGCAAGCTCAAGGACAGTGGTATTTAAAGTTTGACAGGTTTATGACAGAGCATGGCTTTAGTAAATGTCAATCTGACCATTGTATTTATTTTACCAGATTGAATAATGGTAGTTATATTATCCTGTTGATGTATGTAGATAATATGCTTGTTGCAGGTTCACACATGCAGGTAATCACTGAGCTAAAGGTAAAATTAACTCACACATTTGCCATGAAAGATTTAAGAGCAGCAAAAAAAATCTCTGGCATGAGTATTAAGAGAGACAGAAAAAGTCACAGGTTGATTGTCTCAAGAGAATTATGTGAATAAAGTGTTGGAGAGGTTTTATATGCAAGATGCAAAACCGATAAGCACACCTATGGCTGGACACTTCAAGTTGAACAAAGAACAGTGTCCTAAATCACATGATGAGGTTGAGTACATGAACAAAGTTCCATATGTTTCAGCAGTTGGGAGCTTAATGTATGCAATGGTATGTACTAGACCTGATATTGCCCAAGCAGTGGGAGTTATCAGCAAATTTATGGCCAATCCAAGAAAAGAACACTAAAAAGCAGTTCAATGAATTCTCAGATATCTGAGAGGGACCAGCAACAGATATTTATGCTATGTAGGGTCAAACACTTCTCTACATGGGTATGTAGATACAGATATGACATGTGACTTAGATCGCAGGAGAAGCACCACAGAATATGTGTTCACTATTGGTGGAACGACAGTTAGCTGAATTTCAAAGTTGCAGAAGGTTGTTGCCTTGTCTACTACAGAGCCAGAATACATTGCAGTCAAAGAGGCTAGCAAGAAAATGATATGGATGACATGGTTCATGGAAGAGTTGGGAAAGGAGCAAGAGAGTTGCAAATTGTACAGTGATAGTCAAAGAGCAATTCATTTGATAAAAGATTCAGCCTTTCATTCAAGAACCAAATATATACAGCTTAGGTACCACTTCATTCGACAGGTATTGGAGGATGGACAGTTGAAGCTGAAAAAGATCCATACGAATAAGAACCCTGTAGATATGTTAACAAAGCCAGTAACAAAGAAGAAGTTGAATTTTCATTCAAATTTTGTTGGTCTTCAAGATTGAACTTGAAGAGGGAGAAATAAGCCAGAGAAACAATACAGAGGATGTTGCTATACAGGTACAAGTGCAGTTATTTATCTCCAAGTGGGAGATTTTTAAGTTGTGGAGCTAAAAGCTTCACTGTTATGCAAATGTGGAGGTTGTTGGGCTTAGCCAGTAACCGACATCAGCAGTATCGCCGACATCGGTCAGGTGTGGATCAGATCTAATCGACATCGGTCAGGGATCGACCGATGTCGATCATATGCAGACCAACAGCGATTAGCGTCAATCGCCTGTGTGTGTGCGTTTGCATGCGTTTTCAGAATTAGATTTGTTCTAATTTTAAGATGACAGAGTGTTTGCATGTAAAGACTAATTTTAGTCTTGAGTCTGTGTTTCTAATTATTGTATGCCTTGGACCCTATTTAAGAGACGCATGGGGCATGTATTGTAAGAAAGCAAGTAAACAAGGTCAATTAAATCTGCAAGGTGCAAGATCAAGAAGATCAGCTGAAGGCCATAGAGGTCAAAATGTTATAAAAGGGACTAATTTTTACTTGTATAGACACAGAAATTTGACTATGTAAAGAGAATTAAGAAGGTTAGAGCCTTGTTTTTGCTTTGTACGGCCTTAGGCCATTATTTTCAGGTCTGAGAGATTTTTACAAGCAAACAGAGCTCAGAGAAGGTAAATTGAAGACTTGTATTGATTTTGGCAGCCATTTGTTGCACAAAATTAATGAGAATGGTCCTCACTTCGAACAGACCCGGAGACGTAGGCTATTGAAGCCGAACTCCGTTATCAATTTGCTGGTGAATTTTTTAAATTTTCTCTAATTATTATTTAGTTCTGATCTTCTTTTTATATCTGATTTTAATTTATTTATAAAAAGTTAAGCAAAAAAGTGAGAAATTAAAGGATCTCTTAAACATGAACAAATGTTTTTCGAATGTACTACACTTATATTTTCAGTTTACAGATCACTCAATTACAATGCAACTCTCAACAAATGAAGTAAAAAGAGAAAACTCAGTGGAAAAAAATCTCCTTACCTAAAAGAGAGAAAAGAAGAGAAGACTTAAAGACCCCCCAAAACATGATATTGAAGTAATCAACACTCTAAGTACAAAGCAATGATTCCCAATATCTTATAAAGCATGAAGAATATATCCCTCCATAAAGAAGAGAGAGAAGGTAAGTGCAAAATGTCGCATGGTAAGTGATGTAGTAAGTCCCTCTGCAACAAATGTTCTCTCTTCCTTTCAGAAGAAAGAAGCCTCAAGAAATCAAATTGTTGAATTCCCATTCAAGTGGAATGCAGGTACGAATCAGGTTGTATATATCTGAAAAATGCCCAAATGTCTCCATGTTATTGCTCGAATGTGTCAAAGTCTGATCAGCAATCACAAGCCTGACTGTAGAAGATGGTAATAAATAAGCATATAATGAAGGGGAGAGAACAACTAGAGAGGAAGATAGACATGGGACATTCATTGAAAGAATGTCCATGGGAAGAGGAGGGCAAGACTCAATAATCGTCAAAATTGAAGACCATACTGCACATGAAGCACACAACTATGCAATATGACTATCCACAAGAACATGAGTCGTCAAAGCTCTCAATGAATGTACTCATACTAGAAACAATAGACTCCTCTGAAGTGCTAGTATGTGGTGGCTCTAGAAAAGCAACATCCTATAGAGGGACGAAAATAGAAGCTATAGTAGAACAATTGAGGTCAGGTAGAATCTTTAATTGTAGTGGTAGCTCAACATAATGAAGATCACTACCCATGATGAATGTGTCATCAGAAGAAATAAAAGTAGAATTACAACAGTCTCAGAAGAGACAAAAGGAAGTGGAGGATGTGTGACATAAATCTTAGCAAGATCACCGAGAAAACTCTGTAGGATGCTCCACACAATGTAGAGACACTTCGTATGTTCTACATGGCAACGAAGATCCATGAAAACATGTAACAGAGTGGTAAATGTTAACTGTGAAATCACTACTCACAAACATTATTCATAAGTCATTATTCACGAAACATGTGACAATGTTGACTGGGCAAGTATCTGTCATGGTTAGAAAGGTAAGAGAGAGAAATAGGGCGAATTTCTCCTTAAACACATAGGTTTACCTTTTGAGATCATATGTAGGGAGCATGTGGAGCACCATCTTTAACCCTTGATTTGTGAGTGCATGTAGGAAATAAATAAAAATGATCTAATCATTCTCTTTAGGCATGTGCTTGTGGGGCTTCTACGTTGGAAGTCAAAAATTCACTAAAGTATATTTTCACCCTTGAGATTGCGCATGAGAGAGTAAGGTGTGCCACTTGAATGCACATAGATGAGATCCACATTGCATCATGAGATGCTCTTTGAAAAGAGGACTTTATGATGTTGCTTTCACTTTTTACTATTAATAAATAATATTGCCACATGGAGAGACGAATTTTTTTCTCTTTCATGTTTATTTTCTCATTTATTCATTCATTATGTAAATGCTATAAATGTATATTTCTCTCTTTGTATTGATAATACAGAAGGAAGTGCAAATATGATTCTTGCATTCCATACTCCTTGTAAATTTTGTAAAGACCTTAAAGACTTGTAATGTCTTAGTATGTAAAATTGGTAAAAAGATTGTGGTAAGATTAGAGTTAGATTACATAGGTGCAAGGTGATAAGACTTGTTGAAGTATTTAGTTGCATGTTTGTTAGAGATCTTATGTCAAAATTGGTTGAGAGCTTGAGAGTGAGCTTTGTTGTTAGCTTACAAAAGTGCGAGTGAAGACTTATGAAATCTTAGACAAGCTTGGTTGAAAACTTTGTTTCTAAACTGAGTTGTAGATTACATTTGTGCAAGTGGAAGGAAAAGAGAGAGAAGTGTAACAGGGTGTTGTCATGAAAATAATTCTCCAAATGTTGTAATATAATAGTTGAACAATTTCTTTATGAATATAGTTTGTTGGGTGAACCATATTAATATTGTTGTCTCATTTGTGCATGGTTTAGTTTATTGTGTAATTTATTTATTTATGTTTAACATAATTCTTCTCACTATAATTTAAATGATATAATTTCGCATTGTATATCATAACAATTAGTATTAAAGCTTTTAGTTAAAAAATTAATGTTTAGTATCAGGGCAAAAGTTGTGTATATTGAAGTGTAAATTACAAGAAGCACAAGTTTTGGTGTTTGAATGAGAGCTATGGTGAAAGATAATAAATCAAATGAAACAAAATTTTATGGAGAGAAATTTGAGTTGAAGATGCAGACTCAGGGGTTTGCACTGGTGAAGTTGAAGTTTTGTTCAACTTCAATGTGTCTTCATGGATGGAGACAAGAGTAAAGAAATTATTCAACAGATGCAACAACATAGAAGTATAGAGACATAGCAGGTGTTATATGCCAACGAAGAGTAATTCAAAATAAGTGACTTAAAATTTTGTGGAAGGTGAAGGCCATGTGTTGGTACATGCAGTAGAGTAGGATGCACCTTGATTTTGAACATGAAAACTTGATAGGTGCAATAATGCATTGAGTAGCATAACTTTTTAAGAACTATTGAAAGGTGTATTTGAGATAACTGAAATAGTTGGAGGGAATACATTTTTGTGTATATTACCTCAAATGGTAGAATTATTAAGTGTAAAATTACTATTTTTAAACACTATTCACGAATGAACTATTCACAAATCACTATTCATAGGTCACTATTCACAAATGAAGTGGCAATAGTGATTAGACAAAGGAGATGGCTCGTAGATGATGTGTCATGGCCCACAAAAGTATCTTTCATCGTTAAAAAGGTAAGAGAGAAATGAAGAAAATTTCTCTTTGAGGACATGGTTTTACCTTTTGAGATCACATGTGGGAAGCATGTAAGGCACCATCCTTGACCCTTGACTTGTGGGTGCATGTCAGAGACAAAGAAAGATGATAGAATCATTCTCTTTAGGCATGTGATTGTGGGGCTTCTATGTTAAATGTCAAAAGTTGATTGGAATATATTTTGATCCTTAGAGTTTGCATATTGGAGAGGCGCATATCACTTAAGTACACATAGAGGACGTCTACATTGCATTATGAAAAGTTTTTTAAAAAAAAAATTGTAATGATGTTCCCACTTTCTACTAGTCCTAAATAGTGTTGTCACATAGAGTGGGACAAATTTTCATCTCTCATATTTATTTTCTCATTATGTAAATGTTATATATGCATATCTCTATTTTTGTATTATATGATTTAGAATGAAGTGCAAATATGATTTTTGCATTTCACTCTCTTTGTAAGCTTTGTAAAGGTCTTAAAGACTTGTAATGTCTTAGTATACAAATTTGGTATAAAATTTGTGATAAGCTTTGAGTTAGTTTACATAAATGCAAAGTGATAAGGCTTGTGGAAGTCTTTGATTACAAGTTTTTGTGTCAAGCTTGGTTGAGAGCTTAAGAGTAAGCTTTGTTATTATCTTATAAAAGTACAAGAAGTGAACACTTGTAAAGTCTTTGACAAGTTTGATTGTAGCTTATGAGAAATCTTAGTTGAAAGCTTTGTTTATAAATTTAGTTGTAGCTTACATTTGTGCAAGTGAAAGGAGAGAAAAGAGTGACAAAATGTCATGAGATTAATTCTCTTAATGTTGTTACAATATAATAACTGAATAATTTCTTCATGAATGTAACCTGTTGGGTGAATCACATTAATATTGGTGTTTCTTTTATGCATGGTTTGGTTTATTGTGCAATCTGTTTATTTCTATTTTACAAAGTTTTTCTTAATATAATTTTGAAGATATAATTTTACATAAACTAAATCATGTACAAAGGAGACACTAATATTAACGTGGTTCACCCAATAGGTTACATCCACAAAAAAATTGTTCAATGATTATATTACAAAAACACTTAGAGAATTATCCTTATGACAACACCCTATCACACTTCTTTTTCCTTTCTCCCCTCTCCTTTCACTTGCTTAAATATAAATTACAACCAAGCTTTCAACTAAGCTTCCCACAAGCTACAACCAAGTTTATCTAAAACTTCACAAGTCTTCATTCCTTGCATTTTTGTAAGCTAACAACAAAGCTTATTCCCAAACTCTTAACTAATCCTGATACAAGATATCTACCAAGCTTGCAACCCAATACTTCAAAAAACTTTCTCACGTTGCATATATGTAAGCTAATTCCAACTTTACCACAAACTTTCTATCAAACTTGCATATTAAGACATCACAAGTCTTCAAGTTTTTACAAGACTTAAAAGAAAAATAAAATGCAAAAATTATATTTGCGCTTCATTTTATATCATCAATACAAAGAAAGAAATATGCATTTATAACATTTACATAATAAAAAATTAAATGAAAGAAAAAAATTCATCCCACTCCATATGGCAACAATTTATGAATAGTCAAAAGTAAGAGCATCATTACAAGGTCCTTCTTTCAAAGAGCATCTCATGATGCAAAGTGGACCTCCTCTATATGTATTCAAGTGGCACACCCCACTCTACCATGTGCAATCTCAAGGGTCAAAAGATATCTCAATTAACTTTTGAATTCTAGCATAGAAACCCCACAAGCACATGTCTAAAATGAATAATTAGATCATCTTCGTTTGTCTCTCATATGCACCCACAAGTCAAAGGTCAAGAATGGGGCCCGACATGCTTTTCACATGTGATCTCAAAAGGTAAACCCATGTGCCTAAGAAAAAATTCATCTCATTTCTTTCTCTTGCCTTTTCAACCATAGAAAATATTTTTGTGAGCCATGCCACCTCACCTAAGAGTCATCTCACATACCCAATCACCATTACCACCTCATCTGTGAATAGTGACCCATCAATAATAATATATGAATAGTGCATTTGTGAATAGTGGTTTTGAATAGTGACTTCACACTTAACAAATTTTCCACTTGAAATCATATACACAAAATTATATTCACTCCAACTACTTTAGCCACCTCAAGTACATTTATTAATAGCTATGAGAAAATTGTCACGCTACTTAATGCATCAGTACACCTATCAATTTTTTGAGTCTGCAATCAAGATACATCTTACTCTACCACATGTACCAACACACAACCTTCACCTTCCACGAAACCTTAGTCCACTTGTTTTGACTTACTCCTCGTTGGCACATAACAAATGTTATAATGTCTCTTTACTTCTATATTGTTGCATCTGCTCAATAATTTTCCCACTCTTATTTTTATTTATGAAGACCCATTGAATCTAAATAAAACTTCAACTTCACCCGTGCAACCCTCTCAGTCTGCATCTTCAACTCAAAATTCTCTCCATAAACTTTATTTTCATCTGATTTATTATAATCCGCCATAACTTTCACTCAAACACCAAATCATGTGTCCCCTATAATTTACACTTCACACAATCTTTGTTATGATACCAAAGGTTAGTTTTTCAACCAAAAGCTCTTATACCAATTTTTAGGATATACAATGCAAAATTATATCTTCAAAATTACAAAGAGAAGAACTATGTAAAACAAAAATAAACAAATTGCATAATAAATCAAATCATACACAAAGGAGACATCAATATTAATGTGGTTCATCTAATGGGCTACATCCTCAAAAAAATTGTTCAACTATTATATTGCAACAACACTTAAAAATTAATCCCGTGACAACACCTTATCACACTTCTCTCTCATCTATTTCCACTTACGCAAATGTAAAATACAACCAAGCTTACCAATAAAGATTTCAACCAAGCTTCCCACAAGATACAACTAAGCTTGTCCAAGACTTCACAAGTCTTCACTCCTTGCACTTTTATAAACTAACAAATCTTACTCCCAAGCTCTCAATCAAGCTTGACACAAGCTCTCTACTAAGCTTGCAACAAAAAACTTCAACAAGTCTTCTCCCTTACACATATGTAAACTAACTTCAAACTTACCACAAGCTTTCTACCAAATTTGCATTGTAAGACATCACAATTCTTCAAAGTTTTTTCAAGGCTTACAAGGAGAATGAAAAGCAAAAATCACATTTACACTTCTTTTTATATCATACAATACAAAGAGATAGATATGCATATATAACATTTACATAATGTGAGAATAAACATGAGAGAAAAAAATTCATCCCACTCCATGTGATAACATCATTTAAGAATAGTAAAAAGTGAGCATAATTACGAGGCTCTCCTTTATGAGAGCATCCCATGATGCAATGTGGTCCTCCTCCATGTGCACTCAAGTGGCACACCCCACTCTCCCATGTGCAAACTTTAAGGGTTAAAATATACTCCAATCAACTTTTGACTTCCAACATAGAAGCCCTAGAAGCACATGCATAAAGAGAATGATTAGATCATCTTTCTTTGTCTCTCATATGTACCCATAAGTCAAGGGTCAAGAATGGTGCCCTACATGCTCCCCACATGTGATCTCAAAAGATAAATCTATGTCTAATGAAAAATTCACCCCATTTTTCCCTCACACCTTTCTAACCATGAAAAATACCTTTGTGGGTCATGACACATCACCTAGGAGCCATCTCACCTGTCCAATCACTATTGCCACCTCATTTGTGAAAAATCTTGTCATAAGTATTAACCCATTTATCAAACTAAACAATATCAGTGGGTGCAAGAATATGTCCATATAAGAATGGAATATGATTCTTGTATGTGAACAAGTGTTTCTTGTAAGCACGCCATGAAGCATAATTATCCTTTCCAAAAAAGAACACTAGAGACAAAAAAACTCTTTTCCTCTGGAGTCTCTCAAATGATAGAGACTGTTGAAATAATTGTCATTGACGTCAAAGAAATTGTAACAGATATGAATGGAAATGTCAAACAGAATTGTTGCCGGAAGTGAACAAAATTATTATCGAAAGTGAACGGAAGTGTTGCCATAAATGAATGGAAATGTCGATGAAAGTGAATGGAATTGTTGCCGAAAGTGAATGGAAATGTCAACAAAAATGTTAACAAAAATGTCGACAGAAATGTCAATGGTCACATCTTTTGGTGAAGAGGTATCTCTTGGATGGAACACATCCTTTAAAGGCTATAGAAGGGAGAAGAGATGTGGAAGTATAACGAGCATTTGATTTGATTAAAGATTATATAAGTGTGAGAGAAAATAGAAGAGTAGAGTCGAAAATGAAATAGAATCTCTTAAGAAAAGAATTATGAAGGGTAGATTTATTTTAATGAAGAATATCATTTGAGAATTGTGAAAGAGAAGAGAGCAGAAAGTATATAGGAAAATTAGTGAGAGAGAAAGTGTAAGAGAAGAAAAGCCATCATTCGATTCAAGAAGCAATCACAAATGGTGGAATCGATTTGGCTTGGGGTCGATGCCTCATAGTATAGGGGTTGGTGCTCATGTGGGTTGGTGCTCACGAATTTGACCGAGTTGATGCTTGGTTTGGGGATTGGTGTCTCCAGTAGGTTGGTGCTTGCAAATATTGTAAAAGAATTATATATATAAAAAGAATATTTCTCTGTGGGTTTCTTCTGAAAGGGTTTTCACGTAAATCTTGTGCTCTCTTGTGTTATTAATTGCTAGATCTTGAATGTTTATGGTTGTGGTTGATTAAATTTGAAAAGATTAAAAGATTATCTTATACTGATTCAACCCCCCCTCTCAGTATAAGCTTGTGCTTAATAGAGACATGACCGAAAGAAGACATTACAAAAGTGCACAACTACACAACACAAACTGCAATGAACCCTTAAAGAATGCTTAAATATGAGGATATTGTGCACAATTGAAAATGCATTCAAGTGAGCAATCAGTGTAAAAATGGGTAAATAATGGTGCACACTATAGAGATGGACTTCAAACTAGGCGGAAAATGAATCCACACAGATGAAAGCAATCAGTGCATAAAGATAAAATGTAGAAATTAGTGAGGCCCATAGCATAGATAACCCCCCCTAAATATGACACTTTATACTCTAGTGAGTTTTACAATACGAATATGACCAATGCGTAGGAAATTAAAAAACATGACTTTTGCAAAAAATGGCTCTCAATTTTGAGCCACTAATCAAAAGTTATGTTATAATACATTTCTCATAAATGAAGTTTATTCAATAAAAACTACACTAAAAATTTAAAAAAATTGACCAAACAAGGGGCAATGGTAGTCTTCCAGCTACTCATTGGAACCGACAAGAAATGAATAATGCAATAGTTAAAGGGGAATTGGTCTCCTGCCAACCTGGGCCTCACCCTTTGTCTTCATCAAACAAAAATACAAAGACTAAAACCAAGCAAATAAGTTTGTGTCCCTTAACAATATATTGTTTTTAAATAAAAACAATCAAAATTTATGTCCTCACTAAGAAATAATTACTTCGTAAAAAGCATGATGCATAGGCCTTAGGGAGAAGACATAAACAACCTCATCATCTAGTTCTCTATCTAATTGATCTCATGCACCTGATGGTCTGATCTTCATTGTCCCTACTAAGCTAGTTACTCTCTCTAAATCACATTATTTGGTTCATCCTTAAATGGAATTATACTCCTTGAGGTGTATTTGATATTGTTATATCCTCTTCAATTTACATTCACTTTCTATTTCTTCCCCATAGTATTCATCTCTGACACAAACTTGATTCCAATCTCTTCTAGTTGCCTTCTGGGCACCTTCTTAGGTTCACAAGGATCAACTCTCTCTCTAGGTTCCAAGAATTCAATAACTATGCTTGAATGGTCTCAACATATATATATATATATATATATATATATATATATATATATATATATATATATATATATATATATATATATATATATATATATATATATCATCTGGTAACTCACCCTCCTTTGCTTGTTTCCACACAGTTCAATCTTCCTAATTACACTAGGCTAATAGCCTTTTCTAAGCCTTTTCCTTTATTTTGGCAAACATGTCACCTTTTTCCAAAGATATAATGACATTCCTAGGCTTCATGTATCCCAATTGACATGTGTATAAAGTTTCATAAGCCAATTCTTTCTCTAACTAGTACTTCCTTTGGAAAACCACCTTTCTTTAGGCCTAATTAGACCTATTCCAAATGCTTGGCAGTCAAAACCATGCTTCTCCATACCATATCAAGCCCAAATCACTTTCATCAGCTAAAGAATCTTAAATTAGGCAAGATTCCAAAATTTTATCTAATTTGGACAGTGAAAACTATTTATATTCACAAAACCCCAATCCTAGGGTTTACTAGGCCTGCACAAGGCCGAGACCATAAAAACAAATCTTGTATCTTTGCTTTTACAGTGTTCCAAGAAACAAAATCAAGTTTTATTCATCTGTTTTCATTCCCTCTACCTCATCAATGCAATTGCAAACTCGGTTTCAATCACTATAAGCCAAGAAACATCAAAATACAGGTTTTCTTGAGTCCTTTTTAGGAGTGAGATAACAAAATTGTATACAAGTGAGATTAGAGATTCCTTTTAATGTCTTTACAAGGTCTCACTACTTCTTCACACCTATCATCATCCATAGAATCCATTAGAGTCCATAACACTTATGTTAGACAGTCACTTTCCTTCCTTATTTTGACTATGTACATTCACCTTGACTATGGAAGGGTTTGGAAAATAATGTATTTTTCAAGGAGTCTACTCACACTCTCCCCCTTGACTTAACACCATACTCACTTGGTTTCTCTCTGCAAACACAGGGTATACACTTTATGGCAAAGTTTCCACATTCAAACTCACAATTTCTAAACCCTACTTGGGTTAAAACACAAGGTTCATATGCCTTTATATGTCCTTATTTTACATCCCATAGGACCATTCACCTCTTTGGTCACTGACCTATTTCTTTGTCACAAATTGAGAATACTAGACCTCTCACTTATGTAAACAAGGCATCTACAATACTTGTCACTGCAAGGGTCTTTGCTTCAAATATTGGGAGTCTCTTAACACTATTAAGGACTAAAAGGATTCCTTACTCATATGACCAATTGTTCAAATACGTATCCAAGCCTTCTTAATAAGATCAAAGCATAAAATTCCACTTAACCACCATGGGAGTGAGTATACCAAAACAAGGTATAAAGTATAAATTACCTTTTTTCTGAGTTTCTTTATATCTGTGTGCTTTCTCAACCATTCCAGACTCTAGGAGCTTCTTAACACAAGGGATAACATACACCATGCCAAAAAGCTATCATGTATCCATTGCAACAAGGATTCCACTCCATCTTTATTGACTGTATTATACAGTCTCCAAAACCTGTAGATTTACCTAAATCTGAACCTATATAGCCTTAAAGGCTTGCATGAGTCAATGTTCATGTATTTTCATAGAACAATCCATACAAATGTAAGAGGAAACAAAGCACAACTTATCTATATTCCTTGAAATAACATCTGGCCACCAATGACCATCAATCAGGTGTTTGACCAATTGCCACCAAAATGCATAATTTGGCTTAAAAACACTAAAACACATTAAAAGCTTTGAAACTGACATATTCAAGTACCAATTTTAGCCCAAATATCCCTAAATAAGGCAATGCATTTTATAGGTTAGCTAACTTTGACCAAATCATTTCAAGTCAAAATGCCAATTTCACACTTAGATGCCCTGGATTGCTCTTTTCTATCAAATCTCTTGCACAAGACATGTGCCTTTATTATATTGTGTCGACAACATCATAAATGAAATAATGAATCTGATACATCTAACATCAAAATTCAATTTCAATCCTATCAAATTTTGAGCAAATAATAAGACATTCTGACTAAATTGATTAATTGTGCACCAAAGAGCCAAAGTTTGCACTAAATTGACTAATCATGTATAAGCCTAATTAAACCAAATTAAAGCCTTAAGTTAATTTCCCATGGAACTTGTTGATAATTTTTTATTAAAAATTGATTATCATTAACTACATCATCAAATGGCATCATCCTATGGGGTGGCATCCACAAGCCATAAATACATAAAATGTAAGATTAAGCCACTCCACGCCTCATTAAGACTCTTCATTGCCTCTCTATCCCAAATATTGATAAGCCTATTTATGAATTTTAATTACATAATTGAATTAATCTTTAACCACACATCTTCATCTTAAGATGGACGATTTAAGTTGATTCTAATTATTTTTGAAAATCATAAATATGAAGCCTTGTCTATTGAATTTTAAGCTTAAATAATGCAAAGTTATAATGTTGAATTGATTTCAAAATTTTATGCAAATTAATATTTTAAGCCAAATATTGAGTTAAGCCAAGCCAAAGCCAAACATGATGTCAAGGAGAGATGGAGGTAGCCACACTTTATTGATGTCGAATTCATGAGCACAAATTGAGCAAACCACTTAAACAAGTTATTTAGAGCATCCGAGGAAGGTGAAGGAAGATTTTCTTTGCATTCTAATTATTTTTTTCATATGTATGTTTGTTATTAAACTCTCATAATGTCTAGGCCAAGAGATGATATGTTATTTGGTGTGTTTCTTTCATTTTATTTTCATTTTGGAACTAACACGATACTAATAATTCTCTCTTGAGTCAAATTCTTAGTTCATATAATGGCACACTAGGTGGGACCCTAGCCCCACAAATTTGCTCACAAAGTCTCTTTCAAGAAACCTACTAATCGTTTTCATGCAAGATCTTGGAGTTTGAGGCCAAAAAGAGTGAAAATTTAAGTTAAAAATTTGTTTTTATGATACTTGCATTTTTGTTTCTAGAAACCTCAATTTTTCTCTCTATTACAATATCGTTGCAAACACAATAACGATTTTATAACGAAATAATTGTTTGTTAAACAATGATTTTGTAGACCAGAGCAATGATTTTGTCGACCAGAGCAATGATATTATTTTTTGAAGCGACAATTTTGCAAAACAATGATATTGTTCACCTTGTGCAATGATTTCGTATTCAAAACAAAGATTTTGTTGATTTGGCCAGTGATTTTGTTATCTAAACAACGATATTATGTTTTCTATCAAATCTAACCTATAACAACGATATTGTTGTCTGAAATTACAATTTTATAGGGAAACAGAAGGATTGACTATGCAATTGCAATTTCGCAATAAAGAGCCCATTTTGGGAAGTGGATTCTCTCATTAGCAAATGTGATTCAAAGCTAAAGGACATACTAATTTTTTCATTGCATGGCCATCTTAAAAAAATTTAAAACATGCTTTTAAAAATCTTTTAAAGTTTAAAATGGACTAAAAACCTTGTTTTGGTGCTTAATGAAAAATTTAGATGCTTAAGTGAATGTTTTGACAAAATATGCTTTCAAAGTCATAACATAAGACCAATAGGTCAAAAGAACACCACCTAATTTTTCATTTGGTGCTTAAAATTGAATTCAGTTGTCAAATTTTGTCTTCAATAGTTGTTTAAATAGAATTTGCTTAACAAAAAGAAGGACGTTGCGTGTATACTCTTCCATCCGTCTCTTTTAAGGAACTTTTGGAATCAAAAACACCATCTTTATTGCAAACATGCCTAGTCCGAGACATAGAATGTTATCTGAAGCACTCCCAAAAGACTCGCAATAGTTTAGGTGATGTTGAAACGACCTTAAAGTCTTTCTTTTAAGTCATTTAATTTTATGCAAACTTGGCTTGCAAGCGGGACTTCATTACCTCCTACAAATTCTATAGAAAACCTCTGACCCAAAGTTTCATCCCCTGACACTGACTTCAATCACTCCCATTAGGATCAAAGGTTTGAACAGTTAAAACACCTTCTAGTATTGGAGTGGCATATGGGATGTATCTGTACTTTGAACATCGCACTACACTTAGCAAAGTTACAAAAAAGATAAGACCTTTTTGCAACAAGCCAAGTGTTGCGGACACCCAATTATGTGCATTTCTTTTGCATTGTGACGTGAAAGTCATTGTGTAATTGATCCATTTAGAAAGATCGAAAACCAATTAGTTTTAGTCAACTCCACAGTACCATACCCTTGCTAGGATTTGGACAATTATAATTTGTGTATTTTGGTTATTTTTGTTGGTATATTTTGAGACTAAAACCTGATTGTTTATAACCATGTCAAAACCAATTTGTTTATGCATCACTCTTTTGTCTAAAGAGATATTATACTAGTCATTTTACACCACACTTGTGCTTTGAAATTTTTACTAAATATGTTTGTGTGTGTTACTTGTTTGAAATGGGTACCCTTATGTTGCCCACATCATTATCAAGTTTGAGCTTTTGAGTCTTTGAAACATAACATTGATCACATCATTTGAGTATGCTAATGGTGTTATGTTGCTCAATTTGTTTCAAGACTTATTTACCATTGCGTCAAAAACCGTTTATTTAAAACCAGTGACATATGTCATTTGGACTTTGTTTATCAATTGTTATGTTATTCAATCTTGTCTTTGTCAAAGTTTGGATTTTCAACATTGAGTTTTTCATTAACTTTGTCAAATTTTGGATTCAAATATTGATTGATTTTTGTTAAGATCTCAATTTGTGGGACTGATACACATATCTATTTTTTGGATTGCATAACTTTGATTAATCGATTACCTAAATTTGAAAAATATTGATGGTTGGTTTGTTCAATGCCTATCTTCATCATTGTGTTTGCCTTTATTTGAGAGAGCATAGCCTTTCTTCAAGAGCCTTTTGCCTTATGGCTTATGCTAATTGATCATGTTTATGTTTGATTTTGTGTGTCGGGTCTATGTCAAAGTTATTTTCAAACTTGTTAGATTAAATCAAATTACATCATCATTTGTTTTAAGCCTAGTTTTTGATGTCATTTATCTAAAAGTCTTGGCATACCTTGTTTGAGCCTAGCTTTTGAATCTGTGTTTGGATAAAAGATCTAGAGACTCTATTCCCTTTCCTAGTTTAGACCTTGTTTGGAACACTTTGACCTAGACCTTTGACATGCTGGTTTTTATTCAGATGCTTGACCTTTTATGTGTATGATATTTGATGTTAAATTGTTTTATGTCAATCTTAGCACACACTATTTTAGAGATACAGCTCCATGATCAAATCATTGTTTGGAAATATAGCTCCACTTTCGACCAAGTTAGACCATGTTTGAACTATTTATCTTTTGGATATAGTTTTTCAGAGTTTGCAAAACTCTAAATCTTTTTGTTCCAGAGCTTTTATCATTTATGTGGATATGTTTAGCTACACTTATGGTGGAGTCACATACAATCCAATTTATGATAGAATGGTCACACAAAATCCCATTAGGAACCCCTATAGGAAAAGATTTTTTAAGGAGTTTTATTATTTTCCCTACAATACTCCATATCGAGAACAATCAAAATCCAAAAAATCCAAATCAAATTACCAATTGGGATGATATGATTTATGAGGACTTTGAAGACCCAACTACAGATAATGTTGTTTGGGATACGGATCCATACTCTTTACAATAATCAGTACACAAAACATATTCAAGAACCAGCGTATGATCCAACTCAAGATTGGGATGATATGGTTTATGAGGACTTAAATGCATTGGTTTGTGCGAGCAATCAAACTCCACAATGCCCCATTACCATTCTGAGACCTCATCCTTTGGCTTGTGTGAGTAACCAAGCCCCATACTGCCATGTTGTTACCATTTCAGGGCTTCATCGTTTGGCTTGTACGAGCACTCACGCTCCCCAATTCCCTACCATTATCCAACCCTTATCATTCTTCATCCATTACCAACAGTTCTCCAATTTAGAAAACCACAGGCCATTCCTCATCTGGTACCAATCCCATCAAAAACTCAATCGATCCAATCATTCAAAGACCAAGCTATGTTCAAAATTAGTATATTTCAACTCATTGGAAACCAAGGTCAAGAGAACCAACCAATCTGAGATGTTTTTGTTGAACCGACCACTTATGATAAGTCAACTTATGATGAATCACCTTTCAATTCTATACCAGTTGTCGAGGAGTCTCATTCTGATAAGCCAATATTTGCCGAGTCACTTCTTAATGACTATAACCACTTTTGGGCAAATCATTACCTTGATCATATGTCTATTTTTATAGAGCCTCCTATTGACAACCTAGTCTCTGAGGAGTTGTCTCTTGACCTTTTTCCTATCATTTAGGAGTCTCACTTTGACAAATTAGTCCTTGTGGAGCCCATTATGCCATCATGGACTATTACTTGTCCAATACCAAACATTCAAGAAGACATCATTGTAACAGAGTACCCATCATATGAAAAATCAACATTTGAGTCAGGTTCTATAATTGAACCAATATCAGATTTAGCATCAAAATTAGAACCAACATTAGTCTCAACATCGGATTCAAAGTCCATTAAATTGGAATCAGATTCAGATACTAAATATGTTCATGATTGTTACAACATTGGTTATGCATGCCTTGCAGATCAATTTGAATACATTTGTGATCTTTTTATGATTTTTGAGGATGAGTACTTCAGCTTCAACACAAGTTATCTTAGTTTTTTCTACAAAGATTGTGCAGCGTCTCCCCATTCCACAGGCCATTACCATCAACTAACATAACCATATTATTACCATTCCATCTCTCACAAGTGTCGATTGGGACCGACAAAATCACACTTTGTTGAATTGCATCCATGGCGATATAGTAGTTGAGGAAGAGCAAGGAGGCCAAGACCACATTCATGTAGCAGAAGAACACTCTCTTAGGAAAACCTTTTCAAAGGCGTTAGGGGACACACAAAATTCAAACTTAGCGTCTCTTAGTGAAACTTTTTTCGAAGCGCTAGAAGAAAATCAAAGTCAAAAGTCAATGTTCATTAGTGAAACCTTCTCAGATGCACTATGGGACAATCAAAACAAATTCATTGGTGAAAACATCTTCAAGGTACCAATCATTGAACATAAAAGTTCTTCATTGCTTGATGAAGATAATCAAAGATCAAATCAAACTAGCTTCCTATCTACAGCCTAATTAGATAGTATCTACTCTCAGACCTAAACAACAAAAAAATCTAGGGGTCCTATCAAGAGCATCTTCAAAGGCCTTCGACCCCGTCACATCCAAAGTTATGTCGAATCTAAGATCAACAACATTACGTGTGACTAAAAGTCTCGATCTTCATTTATTTTTCTACCATTATATATTCTATTATCATCTGTCATTCCATTTGAAAAACAAACCCATCATCCATTATTTGTCCTTATTTACCATTCTTAGATAGTATCTACTCTCAGACCTAAACAACAAAAAAATCTAGGGGTCCTATCAAGAGCATCTTCAAAGGCCTTCGACCCCGTCACATCCAAAGTTATGTTGAATCTAAGATCAACAACATTACGTGTGACTAAAAGTCTCGATCTTCATTTATTTTTCTACCATTATATATTCTATTATCATCTGTCATTCTATTTGAAAAACAAATCCATCATCCATTATTTGTCCTTATTTACCATTCTTAGATAGTATCTACTCTCAGACCTAAACAACAAAAAAATCTAGGGGTCCTATCAAGAGCATCTTCAAAGGCCTTCGACCCCGTCACATCCAAAGTTATGTTGAATCTAAGATCAACAACATTACGTGTGACTAAAAGTCTCGATCTTCATTTATTTTTCTACCATTATATATTCTATTATCATCTGTCATTCCATTTGAAAAACAAACCCATCATACATTATTTGTCCTTATTTACCATTCTTGGTCATACTTTTCTTTATAGAGGCTACAAAGATACCTTGTCTCGACATTTAAAGGAATCAGAATCAATGACCAAGGAAGATCACAAAAGCATTCTTGACAACCAAATTTACAAGCAATTCTTGACAGAGAAACTATTCAGACGAGGTGTGGGATAGCAATTAACATGATTTATTATTTTGTTTGTAATATTTGTTAATTAGGATGTGCATTTTGACTTCAGTAAGAACAACAGAATCATATGCCATTTATCATACCCAGGTTAGAACCAAACATGCACCATACGATTTCATTGCCATGTCATTGTCGTTGTTACATATCATTTTACCATTGTCACATATCCCAGCGAATCACCCCATCACTTGGGGGCAACCCTCTTAACATTATATCCAATTAATCAAACCATCATTATCCTAAAAGCAATATCATGCCAACCTATCATTCCATTCCCTATCTAAACTAAAGCTTATTTTTAGTCATTCTACCCAATCCTGTTTTGATCTTGATTACTTTGGTTCTTCCCACATTTTTTGTGAGGGGATTCTGATCTAGTTTCACCAATCAATCAATCCATGTCTAAATGACAGACTATGAAAGTAGTGTGACAGTTGATCTTGCAAGATATCTTTCATCTTCTGTCTTTTATCAAGTTTGTTTATGTCAACCTAATTATAACCACTTATGGGCAAATTAGTATTCACAATCTTGCTACTAATTATAACCGTCTATGGGCAAATTAGTATCATTGATCTGATCTATTATATCCTAGTTATAACTGCCTATAGGAAAACTAGGGGCAACACTTGTTTATCGTGTATTGCCACATCACCTTATCATTGTTGTTTTCATTTGACTGACCATTTGTCAGATTTGAAAACTTGTTGGGATCTAATTGGTTTTTCTTCACCTTTTTTGTGAATGGAATTACTATGACTTGAGATCATTTCAAGACTATGTAGGTCATGCTCAATTAATGTTGAGATCGCCTCAGTCCCTTTAAGCCATGCTCTCACCATTTTATGACCAGTCTAAGCCATGTTCTCACCATTTTGCGAGTAGTCTAAGCCACACTCTCGTCGTTTTGTGAGCAACTTAAGCCAAATGCCCTCATCATTTTGTGAGTAGGTATCTTATCATTCTCTAACGAGTTGAGATACCTCAAAATGATAAAAATATTTTAGATATTTCAAAATCTAAAAACATTTGTCTTGTCTAAGCTTAGTTAATTATCCTCGATCCACCCTACTAGGACAAAGTCATTGTTAGGATGCTTTTTTTTGCGTTTATTTTCATGCAAAATGAAAGAAACAAGAGAACTAGGAATTTGACTCAAGAGATGATAGTATCATGTTGGTTACAAAACGAAAATAAAATGAAAGAAACACATTAACTAGCATAACATCTCTAGGCCCAGACACTAGAAGGAACTTAATAACAAACATACATATGAAAATAACAATTAAAATACAAAGAAAACCTTCATTCACCTACCTTGGATGCTCCAAATAGTTTGTGGAAATTGATTGTTTGGTTTGTGCTCATGAAGTCTACATCAATGAAGTGTGACTACCTCCATCTCTCATTGACACCATGTTTGGCTTTGGCTTGGCTTGGCTCAATATTTAGCTTGAATTATTAATTTGCATAAAACGTTGGAATCAATTCAGTATTATAATTTTGTATTATTCAAGCTAAAAATTTAATAAACAATGTGTCTTATTCATAGATTTTGCAAAATAGTCAGAATGAACTTGACCATCTATCTCAAGATGAAGATGTGTGTCTAAAAATTCATTCAATTTTTGAGGCAAAAATCAATAAATGTCTTCATAAATATTTGGGATAGAGGGGCATTACAGAGGCATGGAAGGCCTTAATGAGGTACGAGGTGGCTTAATCTTGATATTTTATGCATTTATAGCTTGTGGATGCCACCTCATAAGATGATGTCATTTGATGATGCAGTTAATAACAATCAATTTTCAATAAAGATCTATTCAATAAGTTTCATGCAAAATTAACTTAAGGCCTTAATTTGGTTTAATTAGTCAATTTGGTGCAAACCTTGGCTCTTTGGTGCACAAATTAATCGAATTGGTCAGAATGTCATGTTATTAGTTCAAATTTGACTAGATTGGAATTGAAAGTCGATGTTAGATGTATTGGATCCATTATCCCATTTAAGATATTGTCAACACCAAATAATAAATGCACATGTCTCATGCAAGAGATATAACAAAAGAGAGCAATCTAGGACATCTAATTGCAAAATTGATATTTTGACTCGAAATGATCTAGTCAAAGTTAACTAACCCATAAAATGCATTGCCCTATTTATGGATACTTTGGCCAAACTTGCCACTTGAATATGTCAGTTTCAAAAGCTTTTAATATATTTTAGTGTTTTTAGACCAAATTGTGCATTTTGGTAAAAATTGGTCAAAATCCTAATTGATGGTCATTGGTGGCGAAAATTAGGTGTCTACAATATTCATTACCAACAATCCAATCATGGACTCATCAACCTTCATGAGGGTTATTTGAATAATTCTTTCTCAGACCTTCCTCACCTCTCTTGGAGGTCTCTCCTCTTCTCTAACACCTCTCCTACATCAACTAACTACCAAAATGACTCTCTCTTCCTATTTTCAACGTAGGTTTTTCAAAACAATTACAAATCCACTTTTTGTTCTTGAACCCCAAGGTACAAGAGTACTTTCACACCTATGTACATAACTTGTCTCAAGATATAAACATGAAATGTATTCAAAACCTTGTCTCATAACTTGAATGAACCTTCTCAACCAACGTTGCTCACTCAAATACTTCAACATGCCAAAATGACCCTCTTGGACTCTTGACAACAAATTGAATTTTCAAATTCCCTGTTTTGGAGGGAAAACACCTTGGACATATTTAACACAATTTTATGACTTCTAATGGATTCTGATGACATAATGAGACCACATAAACCCTGTCACATGCCTTGACACTCCACTTTGACTTCTTTTAACCAATTGTGACTATTAGTTCAACAATGGTGTTCTTGGCTTGATGCTCCTGCATTAAAACATCTGCCCCTCACCCCCCACTCCATGGATATAATCTCCTACCATGTGCACAGTGCCCCCCCTCCACACATCAATATTATCCCCCCATATATGTTCACCACTTTACAACACCTCCACCGTCATATGTTTGCCACTAGCAATAATATTATCCCCCGAATAATTGCCTTAAATCATTATATCCCTACTCAATATGGAATAATGAGCCCAGTCATTAATATTCTCCTTCCACTTGTGTCATTCGGCTTGCACAGGTGGTGAGACATTTGAAGTGGACAGCGAAGGAGAGTAGGATGACTGGCGATGGAGAGAATGGCAAGCTGGCAAGCAGAGTCCATGTCCATCTAGACTGTAGGTTGTAGCATTCGAGCATGCACTTACAAAGAGGGATCAAATCACTCCAGTTGTTGCAAACCATGTGGCACTTCTCAAATGGTATTGTTTAAGAAATATACCTAGAATATAGACTCTACAATAGATCAATATGTTTTGTGTGAATCTAATTGTTGAGTGCAATGTTGTTGCCAACAAGAATGGTAGTGAGGGAAACTGAAGTCTGTGAGTTGAAAGAGTGGTGATGTCGTGAGGAGTTTGAGTGACAAGCAACAAGTCGAAGCATAGCATAGATCAAAGGGTATAATGGGGTAGCAGTCTTTAGTTTACAATTTTGTGGCAAGGGGCATTGTTGTCCTTGCAGAGTACATGGAATTCATAGAAAAATTTACCAGTATTACGATGAAGTGCCTACAAAAGCTTCCCGCCAGCAATAACAAATTCATGTGCAATTATGACAACCACACCTTTAACTACCTCGTTGACAAAGACTTCACATTTTGTATTGTTGTAGATGAATTTATTAGTAGGCAAATGAGAAGACATCTAGTATCAGAATGTTGGTGTTGGTATCAAACAACGTTTATTTTTCAGTTGTTGCTAATAAGAAATTTTGAGTAGTTTATGTATTGTATTCTAACTTGTTGAGAGAAAAATTATAGATGTGGGTGCTTCATCTACAGTTTTCTTAACAATTGCAAAGGCTTAGCATTGTGAATGGGAGGTCACAGGGTCGATTCGGATTCCAATGAATGGTTGGAAGGCTAGGTCCACTCTTGTCACATGGCATTTTTTAAAGTTTTAGTGCAGGGTTTAATTAAATACACCTCATTTACGAGAAAGAGATTGTGTAATAAGTTTTTATCGGTAACTCGAAATTGAGCACCGTCTTTTACAAAAATTCATGTTTTTTAATTTCTCACGTATTGAACCTATTTTTATTATAAAATGCACTAAAATATAAAGTGCCAAAATGTAGGGGGGTCAAGCATAATTTTATGGGAGTGTACAAATTATTGTGATTCCATCTTTTTGCATTTCTTCATTTTATTGCAAACAAACTCACATTATCTACAATGGATCCTAATTCAGTTGATTTGCTCATGTTGAACACAACTATCTACCAAGACGGGGGGTGAATCAGTAGGCCAGTTAAAACTAGTTCTTTAAACATTTTAGAGAAGATACAGATGCATATGCATATTAAATAAGAGATGCAAAAATTACACACACCAAAAAAAACACATTACAGTAGATTTATACGTGGAAAATCCAAAGGGAAAAACCATGATGAGAATAGCTACTAGAATCTACTGTTCTAATCCAGCGTCACAATTAAACACCTCACTAGCAAACCTCACTGGTTACATTCAAGAACACTTACTCTAAGGAAGCACCCACTCCCTAACTGAGCACCAACTCAATCTGTCTGATGACACCCACTGATCAGAACTATGAGCTACAACTTTAGAATACAAAAAGAATTAAATTATATTTCTTTGTTACAAGTCTTGTCTTTAACTACTCAATCACTGCACATTCTCGATGTGCTTTTTCTTCTTTTCTGTCTCACTCTCTTTGTGTATGGATATATCTCTCTGTCACTTTTTCTGTATGTCTGCATGCATCTCCAATCGACACACTCTGAGTCACTCTAGTAGCTCTTTTTGCAATTGCAACGGTAAACTCTTAACAATGTTCTAGATGTTGTGTCTATATATAGACAATGAGTCTAGGGTTTAATGTCTTCAAAATGTGTTTACACTCTAACTACACCTTACTGGTTCCAGTTCTTGATCTCATTTAATGTGGCTTGGCATTCACACCTCTCGCGTCGCAATTCATGCTTCACATCGCAATGTTCTAGTCGCTTTACTATAGCTGGCAACTATTGGATTCAAGTCATAAATGTGTAGCATTCTTAATTGTAGATTGATCGATTGGATCAATTCAATCTCAAGCTCCGTGTAGATACATCGAGTTCATCACAAGTTTGTTTTGTCTATTCCTCCACTTGACTGTAAGAACATATTAAATGCAAGCCTTTGATTTCTTTCTTCACGCCATTTCTAAGTTTTTTTGCTAACCATCGAGCTCCTTTTTGCATCTCGCTATCGCCTATATAATTGGGTCACTTTTTCTCCTTTCGAATATCTTTGATATGCATGATCTTTAATATTTCTATTGTGTCGTTAACTATAGGTCACGTTGCATCACTGACTCCAATTTGTTTCATTGGATCTTCCTTATCAACCTTTCTACGTGTCGTTCGATCTCTGCAGATGCACGATCTTTATATTGGCTTGGTCGTTAAACTCTAACATGTTGACCTCATCTCATTTTCTTCGGCATTCATGTATTTTTTTTCCTCCTTTGATCTCTTCAGACTTGCTTGACCTTTCACTCACCTTGATCCTTCAGCACTTTTAAAAATGCCCTACGAGACTTCACACTTATCCTTCAACAATATTGCAAGTGACCTATATTTCTTCCGAAATATCCTTCAAAAACTTTGTAAGAGTCCATTCCATCTGAAAGTATCCTTCGAGAACTTTGTAAGTGTCATTTCCATCCGAAAGTATCCTTCGGGAATTTTGTAAGTGTCCTCTCCATCCGAAAGTATCCTTCAGGAGCTTTGTGAATGTCCACTTGCCTTTGACAAATTTTCTGAAAGAATTCATCAATGCCCTTTTTTCAAAAGTGTCCTTCAGGACTTCTATAAGTGACATATTCAGAACTTTTGTTTGGATCACATACCCTTCGAAGCTTTAACAAAGTACCTTTTAGAATTTTTGCTTGGGTCACATGCCTTTCGAAGCTTTGGCAAAGTACCCTTCAGGATTTTTGTTTCGGTCACATGCCCTTCGAAACTTTTGTAGAGTATACTTTAGAAAATTTGAACTGTTCACTTACCTTTCGGCATTTTGAAAAGATCCCTTTGGAACTTTTATTCGAGACAATTTTTCAACAAAGACTGAGCCATTTTTCTGAAGCAATTCGCCAAACCACTTTCTCCGAAAGAATTCCAAATTGCACTCATTTCCTTCAAAAACTTTGTTGCAGACATTTTGTCTGACAAAGTCTAAACCATTTTTTCGAAAGAATTCACCGAACTAATTTCTCCGAAAGAATTCCACGGACAAATGCAAAGGTGTAAAATTGACTAAGTATGGAAACATAGTAGGCTTTTAGCTGAGGAACAACCTTATGCATTTGTAACATTTGCTCTACTCATCCTTATGACTTAGAAATTAGACCACAAAGAGATATATGCAAATGTTGTTAACATCCACCTGTGTACTTAACCATATTTGTCAAGATAACCATGTGAGCAAAGACATTCATATAACTGTTCTTGTATTTTCATAGTCATTCAAAGTACACACACAACTCCATGAGGCTCTGCAACAAGTCTGTTCAACTCAACACCTTTGTCATTAATTCATAATAGAACTTGCTACCTTTGACATCAATGACAATCCTTCATGCATCAATGACTATGTCCAACAATCTCCCCCTTTGTCATTGATGGAAACAAATCATCAGAATGACTTTACTTCTTTATCTTCATTCTGCTCACTCTCCCTTAGACATTAATGACAAAGAGTCTTGGCCATAGTATGGTTGCTCCAGTTCTAACATCTTGATTGTTCTGATCCTTGGACCTGGCAGGATATAACACTTTGAGAGAAACTCCCCCTTAGGTAATGGCACATATCCCTAAAGTTTTACTCGGACACATGCTCTGCTCTCTCAAGCTTTTGCAGAGAGCATTTGATCTCTTGCTCCATTAGCTCCATTATTTGTGAAATACTCATTTATATAGCATTGGTCTGAAAGACCAATCAATAATATACATATCTCTATATAGATAGGCATAATGATCTAGAGCCAACACACATTTTTCTCCTCCTTTGACGTCAAATGGCAAATAATCGATAACTTTTTCACTAGATTGCCTTTACTCTTAATCCAGGAGTTAATAATGTTCATACAATGCTCCCCCTTGACTCATGCCCTATCACTAGAATCTAGGGATTTGGTGTGGGATCTACCACTCCCAACTTCTCTCTTAAGATACTCAAATTGGTCTTTAGGCAAAGGTTTAGTGAATATGTCTGCAATTTGATCTTTTGTTGGAACATATTCCATTGTGACCTCTTGATCATCAATCTTATCTATCAGAAAATGATGCTTGATTGATATGTGCTTTGTTTTGGAGTGCATCACAAAATTCTTGGATATATTTATGGCACTTGAATTGTCACACAAAATGTGAATTGGTCCTTTGAACTCCACTTCAATGTCTTTTAGTGAATGCTTCATTCACAAAACTTGAGTGCAACATGCCACTATTGATCCATATTCTACTTTTGTTGTAGATAATGTAACTGACTCTTGTTTTTTACTCAGCCATGAGACAAGACCATTACCAAGGAAGAATGCACCACCACTAGTACTTCTATCATATGTGCTTCATGCCCAATCAGAATCTGTGTATGTTGTCAAAGTGAAATCACCACTTGAAAGATACCATAAGCCATAGTTTATTGTGCTTTTGATATCTTTGAAGATTCTCTTTACTGCACTTACAGGTATTTCTTTTGGAGCAACATGGAATCTAGCAACCATGCATACAGCCTACATGATGTCTGGTCTTAACGCAATGAGATATAGCAAACTATCAATCATAGACCTATGCATTTTATGATTCACTATAGGGGATTCATCATCTTTGCTCAATTTAAATCCAGTTATCATGGGAGTGCTAATTGGTTTGATGTCCTACAATTCAAATTTCTTGAGCATCTCCTTTGCATACTTGGTCTGGGATATGAATATCCCTTCTTTGGATTGTGCAACCTGTAGACCAAAAAAAAATGAAAGTTTTCCTAGCATGGACATTTCAAACTCCTTTTGCATTTGATTTGCAAACTCCTTGCACATATAGCTGTTGTTGCCACAAAAAATGATGTCATCAACATAGACAACTATGATTAACATATGTCTATTGTCAAACTTAACATACAAGTTATTCTTTGCACATCCTTTGATAAATCCTTGTTGCAAATATTGATCCAGCCTTGAATACCATGTTTTAGGTACCTGTTTTAGACCATATAGTGATTTCTTCAGTTTGCACACATAATCTTCATCATCTGTCAGCTATAAACTTTCAAGTTGTTCAATATAGAATTCTTCTTCCAAGGTTCTATTCAGGAAAGCTAACTTAACATCCATATAATAGACTTTGAACCTCTTAAAGATTGAAAATGCTAAAAATATTCTGATGGCTTCCAATCTTGCCACTGAGGCAAATGTCTCCTCAAAGTCTATTCCTTTTACTTGAGCATATCCTTTGCAAACAAGTCTAGATTTGTTTCTCACAACAACTCTATCTTCATTCAACTTGTTTTTAAAGACCCATTTTGCGCCTATGACATTCTTGTATATGGGTCTTGAAACTAATTCCCAAGTTTTGTTCCTTTCTATTTGCCTCAGTTCCTCTTCCATGGCTTTTAATCAGTTTTCATCTTTGTTGGCTTCACTAAAGGTTTAAGGCTTGATTTCTGAAAATAAAGCAAAACTTACTCTTTGTTCATTGCAGCGCTTCTCTTAGTCTGAACTCCCTCAATTTTGTTGCCAATTATCTGCTCCTTGGGATGTTCTTTTTGAACAAACCTTGCAAGTGCCTTTTCACTTTTTCCTTCCTCATCTTCACTATCTTCTTCTTTATTTTCTGTTCCTTCTAAATCTTCAATTCTGATCTCCTCATCAGGTTCAACATGTTTAAATCCTTCTTTGACCTTGACATTGATGCTCTCAACTATCTTATGTAGCCTCTTATTGTAACATACATAGGCTTTGTTATGAGTGGAGTACCCAATAAAGATTCCCTCATCACATCTTGACTCAAAACTTCATAGTTTGTCCTCCTTTCTTCTGATGTAGCATTTACTTCCAAACACTCTAAAGTATTTAACAAATGCAAGTTTTCCATACCACAATTTATATGGGGTTTTATCACTATTTACCCTCAATTGAACTTTGTTCAAGATGTATAATGTTGTTTGGATTGCTTCTTTCCAATATCCATCAGATAGTTTGACCTCTTTCAACATTGTTCTGGCCATCTCCTTAACGGTCATATTCTTTCTCTCAACAACTCCATTTTGCTGTGGAGTTCTTGCAACAGAGAAGTGCCTTTTAATCCCATGCTTCTCACAATATTCTATGAACTCATTGGAGGTAAATTATCCACATTTATCAGATCTCAAACATTTGATCTTTATTCTCATTTCATTTTCAACCATGGCTCTAAAGATCTTAAATCTTTCAAAGGCTTGAGATTTGTCTTTCTTACCCATGTCATTCTTGAGTAATCATCTACAAACAACATGAAGTAATGAACTCCTTTACATCCTTTTGTCTTGGTAGGAACACAAAGATCAGTATGAATTAATTGTAGAGGCTTTGTAGTTGCATATTCTTTTGTTTGAAACTTGACCCTTGTTTGCTTGCCTAATTGGCATTCTCTACATGTAGTACATGTAGGTTTGGTTATATTGGGCATATGTTTTAGACACTTATTCTTACTCACTTTGACTAAATTATCAAAATTGACATGACCCATTCTCCTATGCTACAACCAGCTTTCATCAATCTTTCCTATGAGGCAACTATTATTGTTTACCTCAACAAGATTGTAGATTTTATTCTTGGTGGTTCTCCCTTCTGTGACTATTTTACAAGATCTCTTTAGCTTACAGCATTCGACATCAAATATGACCTTATATCCATTGTCACACATTTCGCTGACACTCAGTAGATTATGTTTCAATCCTTTAAAATAAAGGACGTCATGTGTAGGAAACCTACCATCTATGTGCAACGTTCCTTTGTGTTTGATTTTAATTGTTGTGTTGTCTCCCAAACTGACAATTTCTTCCTTGCACTTGCTCAACTTGATGAATTTTCTCTTGTCACCAGTCATATGCTTTGAGCACCCACTATCTATCACCCACAAATTTTGCTCTTTGGCGTGGAGTGTTATTTGAGCAATCAAAGAATGATTTTTCACTTTTCACATTTCCTTAGGTCTCTCATATGTCCTTTTTATTTTCTTTATTAATGACTTGTGGACCTTTGTTCTCATTAGGAGACTTGTCTTTCTTAACATTGTGTTTTTTTTGACATTGCAAAGTTAGTCCTGCAATATATTGCTATGTGACCAAAATTATTGCAATTGTAACATATTGTACTTAGATCTAACAGAGGAGCAAATGAGTTTCTACTTAAAAAATTGGTTCTTCTCGTAGGTACAACTCTACATTCAATAGCTCTAGACTAAACTGATTACAATTGTAACAATAACCATAAAAAGATGAATAATCCCTGGTCATAACATTTTTTGGTGCAGTATATTTAATTTTCATACGCTTTTATTTCAAGTCTACCACTTTAGTATATCCTCATGCATCTTTGATTTCAGGTTTCTTTTCAGAATTTATTCTCCTAACCTTATCTTTGTTTGGATCATTCTTAGTGTCCTTGTTGACTTCCTCTTTCCTTGCTTCTGCTTCTCCTTCTATCTTGAAATTACCATATAGATTTGTTAATGTGCTATTTGAGGAACATTTTCCTTGCTCATATCCAAGACCTAATTATTCATTTGAGGGCTTTTGAACGCCGATTAGTTCATTAAGAATGTTTGATCCTTTTGTCAAGTTTTAAGTTTTATCTAATTGACATTTTGCCTTCTCAATTTCTTTCCTCAAGGCCACTATTTCTGCCTCAAGCTTCATGCATTCTTTAGATTTGGACTGGAGATCCATCTTGACTACTTCTATTCTTTTAGCCTCCTCACATTGAGTTTTTAGAACCACTATCATTTGTTTAGATTTTTCAAGTTTCATTTGCTCAAGCTTCTTATGTTTTGAGTTCTCTTTTCTTAGTTTCTCGATCTCTTATAGAGCACAAACAAGTTCACCTTCTAAATCAATTTCACCTTCCTCTTCTTCATCCCAATCTACATTTTCGTCTTGTTCTTAAGTTATAGGAGTGGATTCTTTTGCCACGACCAGGGTTTTATTTCACTTTGCTATAAAAGCACAGTCATGATCATCATCAAAGCTATCACTATCACTATCTGTCACTGAGTCACTATCTTTTTTTGTGTATAATCCTTTCTTACTCTTGACGAAGTTCTTCATTTTTGCATAGTGGTGTTTCACCTTTTTGCTGCTCTCTACTTGCTCAGAATTGTCCTTTTTATTATAAGAACATTCTGTAGCAAAGTGTCCTACCTTACCACAATTAAAGCATTTGAATAGTAGCTTGATTTTGTATTTTCATGATCCTCTCTTTAGTTTTCTAACAAAGTTAGCTTCTTCTCCATCAATCTCTTTAGATTTAGATACAGATGTTTCATCTTTTAACTACTTTGCTACTTTGAATGTAGCTTCTCTTTTAAAAGTGTCAATCTCTCCCATTCTCATCTCATAGGCTGTGAATGTTCTATGTAGCTCATCAACAGTGAGTTTGTCTAAATCTCTTGCTTCCTCTATTGTATAAATTTTTAAATCATATCCTAATGGCAATGATCTTAATATCTTCTTGAATATGGTTGACTCCTCCAATCTATTGGCATCTGTATTGTAGGTCACCATGTTTCAAGTACTCCTTGGATGCCTCTCATTGGCTTCATCCCTTAAAAGAGGTCATAATTAGAGTTATAAAAGAGGATATATAGAGAGAGTACATCCAAGTCACTTGGACCTCTCCTCAACTACTCTTCCCCAAACTTGCATTTTATGTTGAGCATTTCTTTTAGGTGGTGGATGGTGTCTTTTGTCACCCTAGCTATCTTTTGCATTATTGGTCTCATGACTTGAGGTTTTTGCTCAACCAATTGAGGATGTGCTTGCACCGATTATGTATTGAGACTAATCATCATATTCCACAAGGGGACTAGGTCTATCATCTTGGATCCTTCCAAGAGGTGGATACTAAGGAGCACTTTATTTTCAGATGCCCCATTTATTATGAGATCTAGGGGAGATACCATTGTCTTTACAAAGATTTAGGTGACTATATATCAACTTCATTTTCATACCTAGAGGAACTATGCCTAGCCCTTTTTCTTTGAGAAGTTGTCACCCTTGGACACAGGGCCCTACAAGGAGCCCTTGGAGACCCTAAGTTGATAGAGTTTTTATCACCTCATCATCAAGGTTGGTGGCATTAAGCACCCTTTGGATATTGTTGCTTCACACACTCAGGGGGGCTAGCTCTGTGAGACAACGTTCATCTTTACACAACACTACTACTAAGGTATTCCATCATACTATCTGGATGACGTGGAACTGGTCCTCAGCATCATGGATATGCTCCTTGTCGTCATGGATCTACTCATTCTTGGTTGCTTCCCAAGTCATGGGGATAGACACACATCACACGTTTCTTCTTCAGCCTTGGATGTTAGGAGGGATTTTAGGGGGAGTGCTTTGTTTCCTCCTAGGATTACCTGCCTGGCCCCCTCAACCCTAGACATTCCCTAATGAGCATTATTAGCGATTGCATTGGCCCTTTCATAGTGATAGATGACACAGATGATTCCTCTACGTAAGACATAGTTAGAGATGTTTAATAGGATTGCATCCAATCTTTTCAAATTTCACCAGCCCATGCTCTTTTGGGGTTATTGCTCCCCCGACATGGCTATTTATATTGGTACCTTAACCACATGGGTTTGACCTTTACTCCTTTGGGTTTACCCCTCATTTATTTTAAATTTTTTATTTAGCCTTGGATCCTAGGTTTCGTATACCCTAGCACTTTCTACTGTAATTAGATCTATTCTCAAGTCTTATTGACCTATTTTTCATCATTCATGGACATTAATATAATTTCTTTCTCTTTTACTATTTGTTTTCAGTAGATTTGATTTAATCGATACTATACTATATACCATACATATTATATACCCAATATGTTGTAGACTATTCACAATAATAGGAAAAAATAATGAGGCTACACACAAATTGCAATTACCACATCAAATGAAGCAACGTCCATTATTTTATGTAAGTGTTTACAAGAAAACATTATCAAGATTTGAAAACATTCTCCTACCTTTTGTGGACATAGAAGAGATAAAACCAAGAAGTATAACATGCTCTTTTGGGGTTCTTGCTCCCCCCCCACATGGCTATTTGTATTGGTACCTTAACCACATAGGTTGGACCTTTACTACTTTGGGTTTACCCATCATTTATTTTCAGTTTTTTATTTAGCCTTGGATCCTAGAGTTCGTTTACCCTAGCACTTTCTACTGTAATTTGATGTATTCTCAAGTGTTATTGACCTATTTTTCATCATTTATGCACATTAATATAATTTCTTTCTTTATTTCTTTATCTTTGTTTTGAATCCAATTCACCTTGTCACATGGGGATGGTTATATACCATATATACCCAATATGTTGTAGATTACTCACAATAATAGCAAAAAGTAATGAGGCTACACACAAATTGCAATTACCACCTCAAATGAAGCAACATCAATGATTTTATGCAAGTGTTTTAAAGAAAGCATTATCAAGATTTGAAAACATTCTCTTACCCGTTGTGGACAATAGAAGAGCTAAAACCAAGAAGTATATGACCCAATGAGGACATTAGAAGGAATAACATATAAATGAAAAAAGAATAATCTGAATGGTCAAATAACCTTCTAAAGGAAGGCACTTGAGAATAACATTATTTGTTAGAAAGACTATCATATATAAGCCAATAAGTCTTTCCAAAGGGAGAGAGATGTTATGGCCCAAATAAGGCCTACATTGAACATTGAAGCTATCCACTATATCTTCATGGTCATGAACCGATACTTGGACAAAACTTGTAAGAAACCTGGGCGTCAGAGGTCCACATCATTACTCTATGCTTAACATACATGATTGGACAATTATTACATCAATTTTGAAAATCGTCACATCACAAAAATTGTTGCAAATGCTCTTTTGAATTACCTTCATATAATGTCTTTTGCAAAAATACTTGTTCTATAATCATAAAAATTAACTATATTTTTTTTTATTTTTGTAACATCTCAACCTAGTGAGAGAAATAGTTTATATTATATTAATGCCCACAAATGACCAAAAGTAGGTAAATGGGACTCAAGGATACATCACTTAACAACAAAAAGTTCTAGGAAGAGATAATCCTTGAAGCCAAATAAAAAGATAAAAGTACATAAGACAAAATAAAGCAAAGTGTCACTAACATAGGCAGTAATGAAATCAGTACAAATAGCAATGAAGGGCGAACATAAGCCCACAAAAGCATGTGGCGATGAAGACTGAAAGGAAGCTTCATCAAATATTTCTTGGATAACCTATAAGGTGTTCATCCCATATACCATTTAGATTCACAAACCATTGCCATATGGACATCTTTAGATTACTTTATCAACCCTTGGGATATCCACACTAGTTGAAGACAATGTTTAGCATTATTTGAATATGTTGAGAGTATTTCACAAAGGATGCCAACAAAGGTCTTTTATATCTACTATAGGTAATCTCCCTTCCCTATGTGTTCTCCCTTGCGACTCTAGTAAATCTGTTACTTCTCCCGCAAGTCAGTAATGAACATGCTAGCATGGGTCTATAGCAAATCCACCAATGAATTATTTTTATTTTCTCCACTAGGTTTGTAGTGAACCTTTTGTTGGACATAGTCATTGATGTATGAAGGATTGTCATTGATGTCAAAGGTAGCAAATGATATTATGCATTAATGACAAAGGTGTTGAGTTGAACATACTTGTTGCAGAGCCCCATGGAGTTGTGTGTGTACTTCAAATGACTATGAAAATACAAGAACAGTTATATGAATGTCTTTGCTCACATGGTTATCTTGACAAATATGGTCAAGTACATAGGTGGATGTTAACAACATTTGCATATATCTTTTTGTGGTCTAATTTCTAAGTCGTAAGGATGAGTAGAGCAAATTTTACAAATGCATAAGGTTGTTCCTCAGCTAAAAGCCTACTAAGTTTTCATACTTAGTCGATTATTTTACACCTTTGCATTTGTCCGGGGAATTCTTTCAGAGAAAGTGGTTCAACGAATTATTTCGAGAAAATGGTTTAGACTTTTTTAGATAAAATGTCTGCAACAAAGTTTCCGATGGAAATTAGTGCAACTTGGAATTCTTTTGGAGAAAGTGGTTCGGCGAATTTTTTTGAAAAAATGGCTAAGTCTTTGTCGAAAAATTGTCTCGAACAAAAGTTTCGAAGGGTACTTTACAAAAGTTCTGAAGGGATCTTTTCAAAATGCCGAAGGGTAAGTGAACCATTCAAAGTTTCCGAAGGGATCTTTTCAAAAATGCCGAAGGGTAAATGAACAGTAAAAGTTTTTGAAGGGTAATTTACAAAAGTTCCGGTGGGAACTTTTCAAAATACCAAAGGGTAAGTGAACCGTTCAAAGTTTCCAAAGGGTTTTTTTCAAAAATGTCGAAGGGCAAGTGAGTCGTTGAAAGTTTCCGAAGGGTACTTTACAAAAGTTTTGAAGGGATCTTTTCAAAATGTTGAAGTTAAGTGAACCGTTCAAAGTTTATGAAGGGTACTTTACAAAAGTTCTGAAGGGCATGTGACCCAAACAAAAACCCTGAAGGGTACTTTGCCAAAGTTTCGAAGGCCATGTGAACCAAACAACACTTTTGAAATGTACTTTGCTAAAGCTCTGAAGGGCAGGTGATCCAAACAAAAGTTCTGAATAGGTCACTTATAGAAGTCTCGAAGGACACTTTCGAAAAAAGGGCATTGATGAATTCTTTCAGAGAATTTGTCTAAGGCAAGTGGACACTTACAAAGTTCCCAAAAGATACTTACAGATGGAAAGGACACTTACAAAATTCCCGAAGGATACTTTTGGATGGAAAAGACACTTACAAAGTTCCCGAAGAATACTTTCAGATGGAATGGACTCTTATAAAGTTTTCGAACGATATTTCAAAAGAAATATAGGTCACTTGCAACATTGCCGAAGGATAAGTGTGAAGTCTTGTAGGGCATTTTCAAAAGTGTCGAAGATCAAGGCAAGTTAAAGGTCAAGCAAGTCTAAAGAGATCAAAGGAGCAAAAACAATACATGAATGCTGAAGAAAATGAAATGAGGTCAACATGCTGAAGTTTAATGACCAAGCCAATATAAAGATCATGCATCTTTAGAGATTGAATGGCACGTAGAAATCTTGATAAGGAAGATCTAATGAAACAAAGTAGAGTCAGTGATGCAATGTGACCTATAGTTAACGACACAATAGAAAGATTAAAGATCGAGCATATCGAAGATATTCGAAAGCACCGAAAGCGACCCAATTATATAGGAGATAACAAGATGCAAAAAAGAGCTCGATGGTTAGCAAAAGAACTTAGAAATGGCACGAAGAAAGAAATAAAAGGCCTATATTTAATATGTTCTAACAATCAAGTGGGAGAACAGATGAAACTTGTGATGAAATCGACATATCTACATGAATCTCGAGAGTGAATTGATCTAACTGATCGATCTACAATTAAGAAGGCTGCGCATTTATGACTTGAATCCAATAGTTGCCAAATATAGTAAAGAGACCAGAAACATTACAACGTGAAGCATGAATCAAGACGCGAGAGGTGTAAATGCCAAGCCACATCAAATGAGATCCATTACTGGAACCAATAAGGTGTAGTCAAAGTGTAAACGCATTTTGAAGACATGAAACCCTAGACTCATTGTCTATATATATATATATATATATATATATATATATATATATATATATATATATATATATATATATATATATATATATATACACTAGAACATTGTTAAGTGTTTGCGGTTGCAATTGTTAAAAGAGCTACTACAGCAACTCAAAGTGTGTTGATTGGAGACACATGCAGACACAAAGAAAAAATTAGAGGGACAGAGAGATCTATCCAGACAAAGAGAGTGAGGTACAAATGAAGAAAGAGCACACAAAGAATGTGCAGAGACTGAGCAATTATAGACAAGGCTTGTAACAAAGAAATAGAGTTTGATTCTTTTTGTATTCTAAAGTTGTAGCTTCATAATTCTGATCGGTGGGTGCCGTCAAATAGACTAAGTTCGTGCTCAGTTAGGGAGTGGGTGCTCCCTTAAAGTGGGTACTCTTAAATGTAACCAGTGAGGTTTGCTAGTGAGGCATTTAACTGTGAGGTTGGATTAGAACAATAGATTCTAATAGCTATTCTCATCGTAGTTTTTCTCTTTGGGTTTTTCACATATAAATCTGGTGTAATGTGTTTGTGTGTGTGTAATCTTTGTATTTGATCTTTAATATGCTATGCATATGTATCTTCTCTAAAAGGTTTAAAGAACTAGTTTTAGCTGACCTATTGATTCACCCCCCCCCCCTCAATAGATATTTATGTTCAACAGCTCACACCCTTCAACTATCATGAATAGAAGGCTTCCATGTCACTCGCTTTGTGAAACAAGCTCTACAGGATAACTATGGGTTTGCAAACTAAGCCGACTTTTATTGCAGAGAAAGAAAAATGGTTTGACAAGTGTGATCAAGTGTTTGGTTTTTTATGTCTTTCTATGTCACCGGATTTGCACTTTCACATTGAATTAGCCAAAAAACCCAATGAAGTGTGGGATACCATAGAGAATTATTTTTGAAATTTGGATGAGATGAGAGGGCATGCACTGAAAAATACATTGATTAGTCTTAGCCCTAGTGGTTTTGACATATTTCAGGACTACTTCACGAAGTTCAAATCATTGAGATTGCAACTAAAAGAATGTAAAATTGATAAAGATTCACAGCACCTCTTTTCTATCCTTGCAAAACTTCGTCCTGACTATTATGTTTTTGTCTCCATTTTCCACATAACCAAGAGAGCACTTGGTACTTCATGGAAGATGCCCTCTTTTGATGAGTTTGTTGTTGAACTCGAGAACAAGATAAACTAATTCAGATGAGTGCACTAAAGTCCACTAAACCACATGCTCCACTTGCACGACATGACATCAAAAAGGCTTCAAAAGAGAAGAAACATAACAAGGATCATGAGAGCAAGAAGGATCAACCCACCAACAAACCAAACTTTGACACTTTCAGTGTTAAATCCAAAAAAGAGATCAAAGATGGGTATTGCAAGGGAAACCACGATAAAAGCAAGTATTTTAAGAAGCAGATTAATCACCTCATGAGTCTTCTTGAGAAGAATAACATAGGTGTTCCTGAGTCTATCAAACCATCTTCATCAACCCACAAATCTAAGGAAAATGACAATGGAAAAGGGAAAGGGAAAGAATCAGGAAAGGAGAAAACAAAAGGGAGAAACTCTAGTTGCAATCGTACCTCTAGCTCTTCCATGGGTTATTGATTATGGTGCATCACATAATATGGCTTCTTCACATGTGGAGTTCACTTCCTTAGAGCCATGTGACATGTCTTCTATTCGACTAGATGATGATACTTCTACACAAGTTTTTGGGAGAGGTTTGGTTGAAATGAGTGGTGAAACATTTAACAATGTTCTAAGTATTATCTCACTATCAACTAATCTCTTAACAATCTATCAGATTACTCGTCTTGGTGTAAGTTTTTACTACACATGTTCTTCATCTTGCTTAGGTGGATTTAGGTCTATCAACTGAAATATGATATCATCATGATGTCTTAATGCACATGTGAGTGCATGGAGTCACTTAGCGGGTGGATGGGATCATCCATCCCACTATGTTCCCTAAGTGCTCTATCCACCCATTATGGAGGATCCCATCCACTCACCTTGTTTGGTTGAGTCATCTTGCACTCAACCAGCCTATTCACTGCCCTGTCCTTCAAGGCATTCAATGAGCCAGAAAGTCATTGCTCTTGTGTGGACTAATGGGAAGTGTGATGAAGTTTGTCTTTTGGGTCCAATCTCTTCGTGCAATATTCTCGCTTGTCAGTTTTGCTTGCTTACAACTTCATTGTGGTGTGCACTTGCTTGACTCGTGTGATCACACAACCATTGCATTCATTGATATGGAGATCCTGACAAATTCTCACATGGTATCAAATCACCAATTTGTTATTCACGATTGTCTGGTTTGATTTATTGTTGTTAAGCTTTCATTGAAATCTAGAGTTTATTTGTATATTTTGAGACAATTTTTTAGAGGGTTTACAAAAAAAATTGGTGTAGTTTTTTAGAAATCTCAAAAACCTCAAGATTTGTAAGGGTCCTTGTTTAGATGTAACTCATAGATCTAAGTGTTCATCTACAGTTTTGTCTCCTTTAACACCCATATTCAACATTTGCATTGTTTTGGACTACTTACTATTTGGAGTGGAATCGACCTTGTTGGTGTGGTGTTTAGTGGATCTTCTAGCTCTACCTCAATAGATCTAACTCCCCAGCAAGTTGTAATTATTCATGAGGGTTTGGTGTAGTCCAGGTTTGCATAAGACATGATCCATGACTCTCAGCTGCTACACTTCCCAAAACTTGGAGCGGACTAATGGTGTTTAAGCCACGTAGGTCTCAAGGGAGGTGCAAGGATCACATTTATGGGTGTAGACACTAGAAAATTGCACACATGCAGTTCCAGATGTCTGAATGCCTCGGGCCCACCCTGAGGACCACCTAAACTTTCTTGACCCTTAACCCGACCCTCTTAACCTAACCAACAAGACTATTCACCTATCACTATTCACATAGTACTATTCAAAAGTAATATTTGAAAATACTTTTCAACTGTCACTATTCACCATCAATATTCACTGGCATTATTCATGATGACATAGCATGTCCCTAATCATGATGACATGGCAGGTGACTCAACAGTCATATGACAAGTGATATGGCAAATGATACGGCTTGAAATTGAAGTGGTTTGAAGTTAGACATCATACCCCACTTGGGACCCTTATCTAAGGTGCCAAATGACCTCATTAAACACCACAGGGTCCACTTTTTGAAGTATGACGTATTTATCCTTATGAGACCATCATCCAACATCAAAATTTGTCTTCATGCATGAAAGTGGCATTAAATTAGGGTTTCCACTTGTTTAGTGCTTTGGAAAAGCCAAAATGGGCATTATCTCTACCCATTTTGGCATTGTCTCCATCGATTTTGGCATTATCTCCACCCATTTTGGACTCTTTAGCAAGGTTGCAGACACACCAAGTAGGAATCCCACCACCCTTATCCATTAACTCACTTACCCACCCATGGGGGAAATGGCACCAAATTTTTTGGGACACCTTGTTAAATGCTTAGGAAAAGACAAACTAGCTTGGTGAAAAGTCTCTTGGACTCATATGGGTCCATGGACATTATTTCCACTACATTTAAACACATTTGCAAGGTGGGAGACACACTACCTTCAAAGGGAGACACACTTATGAAGTGTGCATCCCACTTTCCTTATCTTTCATCACCACTTATCCATCCATTTGGAAAATGATGCCACTTTTCTTATTCCATCACTATTTCAGCGTTTGTCATCTTTCATAGCATGAAATGCTATAAATATGACCCCCCTTTCATGGATAGGGGGTTGGAATTTGGTTAGAAGCATTCATCTTGTACGTTGTAGTCATTTATCAAGGAGGTCACTCATCTTGGAGGAGAAGAGCTTGAGCTACCCATACTCTACCATAATTGCTCCAAGATTATTCCATAGCATCTTCAACATCTTCAAGCCATCAAGGTATATTGTTTCAATTTGTTTAGTTTAAATTTCTTCACCCCTTTGACCTCTTATTTTCTTGACCTCCAAACCTCTATCCCTTTGCCATCTTGACCTCTTGGTCTCTTAACCATCTACCTTTACCATCTTGATACCTCGACCTTTTGACCATCAATCTTTGCCACCTTGACCACTTGGCCTCTCAACCCTCTACCATTTACCATCTTGACCATCAACCAACCCCAACCAAAACCTTAGTTTCTTTGCCCTTATCAGAATACAAACCAAAAACCCTAACTATGACTTGACCTGCTTTAGCGTTAGTATTGATTGCTTTATTTAATCTACTTTTAGCAAAGCATTGTTGTATTTAATTTTAGTTATCTACTATTGTTTAATGCAAGTACCTTATTTTATCATTTGTAAACATAATTGTTTAAAGTGTGTGGATTGACAGCCTCTTAGGAAGCTCTCACTTATGAGATCTAGCTCATGCTAGGCAATCCACCTAACTACTTATTTAACAAACAAGTTTTTTTTAAGTGTTATTTTATTTGCAGGTCATCCTCCCAACCCAAAGAGGATCTCTTCACAACTATCTGGACTTCAATGAGAGCATGATCATCCAAGTATTTCTACCACACCCATAACTAGTTTCTTATTTTAAAAAAACCAAGAAATTCATAGAAATATTTTGACACGTCCGGTGGAACCCTAAATATTTTCTTGGATTCATAGTTGTTTTAGGACATTATAGTTGCATTAATGAAAGATTCATTCACTGCACTTTTTTATTTCTGAAACTACAACATTATTTTTCTTCATTGAAAATCGTAACTTTCAATTCCTTCTTTTCAAAATAAAAAACAAGTACATGTTTTCCTTACTTTCTTAGAGAAGGCAAAATCATTCGTTTTCCCTTTTTTCTAAAAAGTGAAAAAGCACTCATCCTAGGAATAGGACTTGCATCTTCATACCACATTTAGGTGCATCATAATTGTTCATGTATTCATTTGAAAAGAAATCAAAATTTTCCTTTGGGACTAAAATTAACTTGCATCCATTGAGAACTTGTCTGTTTACTTCACATAGTTCAAATTAAACGGTGAAATTAATCATAGTCTCAACTCTTATCACACACAAACCAAACCACCTACATCAATCAAACATCTAAACATACCTTAGACAAGGCCCGACTAAGATTTCATCACCCAGCGGTAAACCTTACCCTACCCGATAATCCTATTTGGAGGTCATTGCCAAGGGCTCAATTCTCTAGATGAGTATAAAATTTAAATAAATGATCTATCATATAAGCATCCAACTCTACTGTAAGACTCTGAAGTGAGTGAGGTAAGTACCAAGCCACGTACTCAATCCAATATAGATTTCTTTGTTGAGCACCTAAACACAACTTGAAATCAGACATAGACTTATTTCTACGACTTGTTCTACAAGCCAAATTTCTTCTTCACTCTTTTTGTGGTATAAGCCAAAAGAGAGAATTAAAACTCTAAGACTTAATGCATCTTAGTGTGTGTTTTGATTGTTTTTTCTCTTTTTCTTTGCTTGTTTTGTGTTTGAGGTGTGAGTTCGTATCATTTCTTTCCTAGTTTCTCACATGGTATTTACTAGACAATAGTTGAAAAATTAAACCAACTAAAGACCACCTTCCTCTTCCTCCTCCTCCTCTATGTAGTATATTTCAGATGTTTAGGGTTCTCATCATTCTCTCACTCCTACCATGCCTCGGATAGTTGTTGAAGGTGAGGTAGATTTTGCCATATTCATTGACAACAACCTCGCAACCCTTCAATATTACCTTAACACTTTAGCTCATCGTACCCCTGTTGCTTTGATTCCTCCTACAGATCCACCGTATGGCATGCCTCCCCCTCTTATGGTTGGTGTTACATCTACCCAACCTTTGATCACTGAAGTCTTTTCCTCTACCATTATCTCAATCACTACCACCATCGAAACCCAATCCAATATTCTAACATATAACCAAACCCCTCTTATGTTGACCAACACTTCCAATGTAGGGACAACCTTACCTCTTGTTACCTATACCCCATCTACTACAGGGGTATCTTCTACCCCTATTTCTACCCTTCCTCTTTTTACTATCAACCAAACAATTTCCACCCCACTCCAAAGTTTGGAACATTCCATACCTTTTATCCTTCCACCCATTAGTACAAGGACTACCACTCAACCTCAACCTACCACTTCAACCATACCTCCAAACCAACCCATATCCATCTCTCAACAAACCCCTATAACATCATACCCATATGTTCCTAACCCATAAGAATACATACCCCTTTCATTCCAATCTTCAATGATCACATACCAATATGTTGTATCTTCTCAACCTTCCATCTCTTATCTATACATTGCAGCCACCCAACCTCAACCGAACCTACCACTCAATTATGCAGCTACCCAACCTCAAATTGATTTAATTAAGATGTTGATGGCTAAAATATCTAATCTAGAATCATATATTTCAAGAGCTCATGACCATTTATCTTGTGATCAAATTTGTAATGAAACCATTCACCCATTCATCCCTATCCAACCTTATCCTCCCAAATGAGAACTTCTCAAGTTCTCCAAATTTCAAAGTAAGGAGGATCCCCAACAACACCTTAGAGCATTTAGGAATGCTTGTTATCTCATCGCCTATGATGATGCCCTTCTTCTTCGCACTTTCCCCATGTCTTTAGCCGACCCGGCCTTATATTTGTATAGTGCCTTACCCAAACATTCCATCTTCTCCTTCACCCAACTAGCCCAAACTTTCTTGGATCATTTCTCGATAAATATCTCCAAGAAAGTTTATGTTACCGATCTCTACTCCATCCATAATTCGAAGATGAGTCCATTACCCATTTTGTGGTTCATTGGAGGAGCCTAATTAACCAACTTTATTTTTCTTTGCCTCAACTTGAACTCGTAGAGCTCTTTGCTCGGGCATGTGCCAAACATATCTCCTCCACGTTGCGTGTCCAAAGCTTCTGTACTTTTGATGAAGCTTTTACCATGGCATGTAAGCTAGAGAATAGAACCATTCATGAAGGGAGGCTAAGATTCAAGAACAAAAACTCCACCTACAAAACCAACGAGGCCCCTTCTTCCAAACCAAACAACCAAACCAATACCAATACCAAAGGAAAATGAACCATAAATGCAACTGTCCTTAAAGCTGCTCCCCCACCATCCATAAACCAACCACATTCCTCTAATTCTTCAAAGCAAAATCCAATGAACCAAATCTGGATCAACCAGAAGCAATTAACTTTGCTTGGAGAATCCTATGCTTCTATCTTGGAGAAGTTATTAAAAGCTAATATCATTCAACTTCCTCCTATTAAACCACCCCAACAATTTTACTCTTCTCATCCTATACCTAGTTGGTACAATGAAAATGATTCATGTGCCTTCCATCGCGTGATAGGATATGATATCAATAGGTGCAACACCTTGAAAAACCTTGTTCAATCCCTCATTGACAACAGGGAGCTTACATTGGACAACCACAATGCACCACCAAACCAAGCCCTTGATATATTCATACAACCTTTCCAAGACCATGCTCCTACCAAGAATGAGAGCAACAACATCGAGTGATCTCATGACACCCATACTGTTAACATGGTTCTTGACACACTTGTTGCTAAAGAACCCACTCACCATATTATTTGTCCCTCACTCTCTCCACTTATTGAGGTAGCAGAATTACCTTCTCCCCTTTTGCGAACCCAAACCAAGAAAATACCCCTTTCTCTTTCACTCATCGAGGTAATGGAGTCACCAACCTCCCCTTTGGCCGACATACTGGACCACACACCCATCTTACCTTTCTCACCAGTTACCAAGCAACTCACCACTCCCACATAAATCATTTCTGACAAAGAAAATCTCGTGTCTACTACTCCTATAGAGGAGCCTCTTATCCCAACCTTGCATTCTTTAATTGAGGAAGGGGACAAGATTACCATCCCTATATCTCCACCTAGGGGGTTATATTTTAGATCCACCATTCAGGGAATCAAACCAACTTACAAACCCTTCTCTAGACTAGTGCAAAAATTGAAATTTATCTCCAAGCCTAGCATGGATTGAGCCACCTTCTGGTAGTAAGTAGGTCTCCCTTATATTACAAGACCAGAACCTCTGATCCCTTCTTTAACGAACCAGCCTGTCACTTCTAATGACCAATCTATTACCATATCTACCCAACCGACAAAAACCTCCACCCAAGCATCTAAAACTTTCACCAAACTAACCAACCCTCACCCACTTAACCCAGATAATACCCAAGTAGGCAAGCCCTCTCCTATCACCCCAACTAAATCTGCCAAAAACCTTAATATTCTCCCTACACCAAGCCTTAGTCACACATCTGTGAAAGTGGACCTAACCCCTTCAAAACCAACAACCAAGTGTCAAACCAAAGAAACCAAAGAGGTAAAACCACCTAAAGTCCCAAAGCCTCAAATATTATCTTCCTCCAATTTGCCTTCCATTTTGGGGCCTCATCCCTCTACCTTGAGTAGAAAACCCATTATTTCTACCAGAACCCCACCACTTCTATTAGTTATACCTTCACACTTGCTTTCTAGGGCACCTCTCTTTACCACACCAGTGATATCTAAGCTACCTACCTTACGATCCTCTTCATGTAGCTCCTCAACCTCTTTGCCTAAACTAAAGCAATCAACCAAGTGTACCACCATACCTAAGGCACCTATCACCAAATCTGTTTCCAAACAACCTTCAGCATCAACACCTAAAACAAAGATTGTTGAACCTTTACTCATGTGACATATAACTCATATGGACCAGCTAGGACTCAAACATAGGACCTTTCATTTGTTGCTAGAGTGCTCTACCAACTGAGCTACTGGGCCCTCTATGGCCAACCCATCATTGGTCTAGGTGTGGCTTATTTCTAACACCTCCCCTTAAGCCACATTGTAGGTGTTTAGGGCTCATAGCCTGATTTTCATACCACATGTGAGCTACAGTTCATATGGACCAATGAGGACTCAAACCTAGGACCTTCTATTTGTTGTTGGAGTGCTCTACCAACTGAGCTATTGGCCCCTCTATGGCCATCCCATCATCGATCCGGGTGTGGCTTATTTCCAACATTTACCACATTTAATTGAGTCATATTCAACCATTCTCCATAGGTTATTGCAGACTTCTTGTTTAGTCTTACCTCCCATCAGACCCTTTTACACTCTTGCTTCTAAACCCACTTGATATAATGACCACCATGTGTGCTCTTACCATAGGACACTTAGCCATGATACGGAGAACTGCAAAACTCTACAAACTCTTATCCACCGGCTTTACGATGAGGACGATCTATTAACAGATGAACCTTCTATGGAACCCATACCAATCCAACCGTCAATCATACCTACCCAACACTTACCTACTCCATTCTCACCTAAGAGTGAAGATGAGTCTGACCACTCTGCTACCTCAACCTCTCCTTCTATTCATACTATCAACGTGGTCACTAGATCACATCAGAAGGATAAAGGGAAGGCTAAGGTGTCCATTCCTTGGACTTACCCTTCTTCAAACTCCCAACCAACCCACACCCAACTGTCTCCATCTTCAGCTAGACCCAAGGTGTCTATTTTATGTGCCCCCTGATCTAACCCTTCAGAATCCATCTAGAGAGTTATTCTCAAGCAGCTTCATAAGACCCTAGCAAAAATGAGCTTGTTTGAGTTGATCTATACCTCTCCCCATCATCGCCAAGCACTACTAGAGGCTTTGCAATCCATCGAGGTCCAACCTGAAGACCCTCAACCCCTAGCTGCATTTATTAATGCCCTTCAAAATTCCAACTTTGTCACCTTTAAGGATTTGAAAATACCTTCTCATCCACCTCGAGGACCCAAATCCCTCACTCTTTATTATCGCTTACATCAACCAAACCCTATCAAACGGGTCATGATTGATGGGGGAGTTAGCATTAACATCATCTCCTCTCATGCCTACAACCAACTCAACTTGCTAGACAATGGCATGTCTGAATCCTATGTTGTCCTTCACTCCTTCAACGATACCATAGCCACTATCTTGGGAACTGTCATCCTTCATATCCATGTAGGACCCCGCACACTCCCCAAACTCTTATATGTTGTTGAAGGGGAATTCCAATACATCTTGTTGGGACGACCTTGGATTCGCTCGATGGGATGTGTTCCCTCTACCCTCCATCGTTGCATCAAATTTGAACATGAGGACCAGGTCATCACCATCCAAGCGCACCCAAGCCCTTTCTCAACATGCAACATGACCTATCGCCCCAACGATGTCCTCATACTCCCATGTAGCACACCTTCAGTCGCTAAACCCCAACTATCAACCACCAATGCAGATGTCATATCCCCTTATGCCAACAAAATGTCAACTAGCTCGTCCATCTCTTCTTCATAGATCCCCGTAGAGGAGCCCTTGGAATCCATGTTCCAATGTCTCTTGTTATGGGAGTATCTCCTTTTAGCTCTTGATGCATTCCCTACTCCTCACGAGTATGGACAACTCACCAACTAGTTGGGATATGACTCCAATATCGGAACTATCATTCCCTTTGGACCTCCCAACCGTCAAACTCATTTTGTCTATGGGGAACTCGAAAGAGCCCTCAGTGTTTCTATCACATCTTCCTTGCCTCAACCATTTACCTCCAGTTTCTATTACCTAGATAAACCAAGTTTTGCCAAGACATACCTCCATCAATGTGCTTAGAAAGGATTTGGCCTTGGACTGTATAAGCAAGGCCCACATAAGTTAGTCACCATTGAGACTAGGAAACCTCACAAGAAGTATGGCCTTGTTTCATCCTACCTAAGAAAAACAAACCAAACAACCTACCATCATCATTCTTGAGGAGGATATCCCTTCCTCATCGACCTGGCCTCCACTTGCGTGTGAGGATGATGGCATCATCCCACCTAACTTTTTTTGTCAACATGATCACCTTTGGACCCCTAACTTATTAGGAGGGGCAACCGTCACCATCCCTTTGACCCATCTTGAGACTATAGGGAAACACTCTCCTACCATTAACATTGTTCAGTGCCAGGTTGATAATTCTATTCTTACCTACCTTGGTGCCTTGGATTCTTCAATCCACAAATCCCTTCCTCCCGAGACCAAGACCATGTTGAATGAATCCACTATGGATATCAACTTGGATACTTTGGACAACCCCCACATTGTCAAATTAGGCCAATCATTGAATGCCAAGAAAATTTGAAACTTCCTATCATTCCTCCAAGACCGCATCAAAGCATTCGCTTGGTCTTATAGTGATATGCCCGGGATTGACCCCACCATTGCTACCCATAACATAGTCACTCATCATGATGCCAAACCTATCAAGCAGAAACTTCGATGCATGCATCCTCGTATAGCTCTTCTAGTCAAGGAAGAGCTCTAGCATCTCTTATCTGTAAACTTCACTCAACCCATTGACTACCTGCAATGGGTCTCGAATGTTGTCCCCGTCACCAAAGCCACAGGTGGACTACGCATTTGTGTGGACTTTTGGGACCTCAACCTCACCTGTCCCAAAGACAACTTTCCTATACCTAACATCGACCAGCTTGTTGATCTTACAACCAACCATGAGATGTTCTCTCGTGAACGGGTTTTCATGTTATAATCAAATCTTGATTACTTCTAAAGATTAACACAAAACTACCTTTACCACCCCTTGGGGAACTTTTTACTATAAAGTCATGCCTTTTGGGTTAAAGAACATTGATGCAACCTACTAATGTGGAATGACTTACATCTTCTATGACATCATCCATAAGATTGTAGAGGACTATGTGGATGACCTTCTCGAGAAATCCAAACTTCGAAAACATCACTTGGTCGTTCTTAAGATCATCTTCAAACGCCTTGTCCATTATCATGTTCGCCTTAACCCTAAGAAATATATCTTTGGGGTCTTGTTAGGAAAACTTCTTGGCTTCATTGTTTCCCTTCATGGAATAGAAGTCAACCCTGCCAAAATCAAAGCCATCCTAGACATGCTCCATCCTACCAAGCTTAAGCAACTTCGAAACTTGCAAGGGAAGCTTCAATCTATTCATCATTTTATTTTCCAACTCTTGGACCGGTGTCAACCTTTCCACCACCTTTTGAAAAAGGATGTCTCTTTCAAGTGGGATGACAATTGTCAAAAGGCCTTTGATTCATTCTAAAAGTACCTTTTGTCACCCCTTGTCCTCACCCTTCCCAAGGATGACCAACCCTTTTACCTTTATATCTCTGCCACCAAGCCATTCCTTAGGGGCAATGTTGGCTCACTGAGACAAACAACACAGAGAGCAAGCCGTATACTACATTAGCCTTAATCTGGTTGAATATGAGACTCGATACATGTATATCGAGAAGCTTTACTTAGCTTTGATCTTCGTGGCCACCAAACTTCGCCACTACCTTCTTAACCATTAAACCTATGTCATAACCAACACCAATCCACTCAAGTACATGCACTCCATGCCATACCAAAACCAATGTATGGCCAAGTGGCTTATGCTCTTAGCAGAGTTTTATCTTGAGTTCCTTCAGCAAAAGTCAATTAAGGGGCAAGTCAATTAAGGTGCTTTTAGCAGATAACCAACCTCCTCTTGAGTTTCCCGATGAATCCATCGAAATCCTCTCTCCAACAGATTTTACCTATCAAGTCACCATGTGTCTTCGACGAATTAAAATGTCAACGTCGTGGGGGAGTCAGTATCATCCTTATCACCTTTGATGGTGAACCTCTCCCTTTGTCCTTCAAACTTAATTTTGAATGCACCAACAATATAGTTGAGTACGAAGCCCTAGTGATAGGCCTTCAGACTGCCTTAGTTCCAAGGGTCAAAAAAATCAATATATTTGGTGACTCCCAACTTGTGGTCAATCAAATCAACGGTTCTAACCAGTGTAAGAATGATGTTCTGTGATAGTACAAACAACTAGTTGATGAGCTCCTAACATCATTCGAACATTACCGCATTCAGTCTACCCCGTGATCTACCAATAAGTTTGCCGACACAATGGCTTCCCTTGCCTAGCAAATCCCATCTACACCTTCGGATTCTAAGTTGTCTATTGTTATTCACACGGTTACCCAACCATCTTATGTCAAACCAAACTCTCCCGCCATTTTCAATGTGAAGGAGACCTAAACTGACCTTTGGTATCAACAAACTTTTAACTACCTCAACCTTGGCATTGTTCCTTCTGACCTTTCTAGGAATGCTTGAAGAGTGTCTATTCAGAATACCACATGCTATACTATTATGGATGGGATTCTTTATAAACACAACTTTGATGGCCTCCTCTTCTACTACCTGCGTAGTCATGAAGCCTCCCACGCTATCAAGGAAACACATGATGGTATCTATGGAGGGCACCTTAGTGTTCTTGTTGTAGCTAAGCGCATCCTTCGTCTTGGCTATTATTGGCCTACCCTTAACTAAGATTGTTGTGATTATGTGAAAAAGTATGTCAAGTGTCAACAACACGTCAATTTGCATCATGCACCTAGCCATAACCTTTGAGTTTCCACTGATTTCTAGCCTTTCTCACAATGGGGCCTAGATCTTATTGGTAAAATCAACCCTCATTCCTCACAGTGACACCACTCTATTATCACCACGACCGAGTATTTTACCAAGTGGGTAGAGGCTATTCCTCTAGTCTTGACCAAAGCGAAGAATATTGTCAATTTTATCAACCATCATATCATTTGCCGCTTCAGTGTTCCTCATAAAATTATCACCGATAATGGTAAATCCTTTAACAACAAGCAAGTCCAAGGTCTATGTGAAGTATTTGACATTAAGCTAAGTTTATCCTTGCCCTATCACCCTCAAGCTAATGGAAACGCTGAGACCTCTAACAAAACTCTTAACAACATACTAGCTAAAATAGTCAATGAATCTGATCACAATTGGCATTTGCACATTCCTTCCGCTTTATGGGCTTACCGCTCTAGCATTAGAACCCCTATGGGTGCTACACCCTTCTCCCTTGTGTTTCGAGCGAAGGTTGTCTTACCTCTTGGAATCCAAATTCCCTCTCTTCGCATATCTTTACAACATCTTATTTGTGAGGATGATTATCATCAACACCATTTATCCCAGCTTGAGCTACTTGACGAGCATCGTCTAGAAGCCCTAACCCATCTCCATGTCTATTAATAGCATATCAAGCACACTTATAACAAGCACCTCAAAGAATGAATTTTCAATATCAGAGACCTCATCCTAAAGGAAAATCAACATGTCACCAATATGAAGAAAACCAAGCAGGCCAAGTTTGCTTTCAATTGTCTTGGACCTTATAACATAACCCACAAGTACAGATCATGAGTTTATCAATTGTATTCTCTCAAAGGCTACCCAGAACCTGAGCCCCTCAATGCTTCGCATCTACGCTCGTTCTTTTGTTAAGAATGATCAAGTCCACTTTTTGTTTAACTTAAGTTCATTCCTTGATATCCACCTACATTCATCTCCCCATTTTAGAGGCAAACGATTAAAATTGAATCATGTGATTAGTTGTCACCAGCATACCTTATCTTAAACAATGGGTATCATGGCTCTACCCATGGCATGGTTCTAATCGTACTTTCCACCCTTTTTTAGGAAGGATCACCATGATCTTGTCACCCAAATATTTTCACACCTAGTCCACCTTGTGCTTCTAGCTTTGCCTTCATAAAGGTGAACCACTAAGTCGGCCTAAGCAAGTTTATGTCAAGCAAAATCAAAGCAAAATAACAAAATTTCTATCACTAGCAATCATGGGTCTTTCGTAGCAGTCACAAACTTATCCCTCGAAGGATAATTGTTAAAAATTCAATTGAAATTGACAAATATAAGGTAGAATGCTCCCTTGTAGGACAACTATCAAGCACATCAAAGAAAGCATATACACTCAAACCACTCCCTTGAAGGATGGCTGAGTAAAGCATTTGTCCAAATCATAGCAATTTCTTAGAAGCTTCTCGCATCGATCAACTTCCCATATACAACAATACAACAAAAGACCCATTATCAAAATCAAAAACAAAAGCAAACAAATCTTGCAAGCCACAATTAATTCTCAAGCAACATAATACGATGGAAGCCGCAATCAGCTTTCTTAACTAGACTTCCTGCATCGATCAGTCTACATAATTTTGGCCTAGACTTGTTTATAACTGACTCTTTTGGCACCTCTAGAAGAGGCATGCTAGTCTCGCAATAGGGTTCCATTTTCACCCATATCTCCTTTACACTATATGCAAGTGATTCTTGAGCTTATTTAACATCATGTGGTCAAAAACACCTTTTAACTCATTAACGATTGCTCATGCAAAGCATTTGAAGGGCTTATATTTATTAACCCAATCCCACTTCGGGTTTGTTTTTAGTCCTTGTCAAATAAGAAGCATTATGCCCTCTTCTTATCCTATTGTGCTTAGTTGATATTTTCATTACGACATGTGTCTATTGATTATATTCTTCATTTTAACATCTAGTGTTGTATGTTGCCTTACCTTGTATGCTTTACCTTAAGCAAGATAACAACCATAATCATGCCTATCCGCATAACCATAAGCATTATAACATCACAACATAACATCCAACATAATAAATTGTACAATATTTTATTTAGGGTGTGAGGCATCGCATGCCACATACAAAGTCATCAGCTTACACACACATCACTTGAGGCGCATACATACATTAGTTTACTGCTTACGCATTACGTTGATTATTCAGTGAATCTGGATTTGTGTCGAGCCACCTTCCTTGTTGATTACTTGTTGAGCTAGCCTCAGCAACATTCTCCATGTCGATAGCGATTGGGGGGCATATTTTGTTCCCCTCTTCTATTTTCCTCCCCACATGGCGAGAATCATATTTCACTCTAGTTCTTTTGCCTTGCTCAACCATCACAACCGTTCCCTCCCTCCGCTCCAATTTTTCTACTTGCATGGCTAATGCTTGTTGTTTCCTCAATGTGCATCCCCTTGGACAGTGAGAATTCCCTCCGTGGACTAGTCAAGTGTGATGTTCTCTAGCCCTGGATCTTGTACAATGAAATTTTTGCCTTCTTTATTGTTGTTGTGGTTGGAGTTCAGGCTCAACCTCAGTCCACGAGTACCTTTCCCTTAGTTGTTAGTTTAACAATTCTTCCAGCACTGCCATTACAAGTTGCGGTATCCGAAAGATGCAAATATTCACTGCGTAGATTATTTTGGGTCATGGGGGTTGTTGATAATCTTCGCCTCTATTTTCATTGTTCACCATCTTTGACCTTTTGTAGTGCTTTGCACTATCAACAACCTAAAAAATCAAAAGACTTCACATTTAGCACTTGCTCTTATCACGATTCTTTAAGTAGAATACCTAAGTGTTGTTCCTCGCTGACATGATTATCCACTCTGCCAACTAAGTGGGTCCTAAGATGTCATTGATTCCATTACATTGTCTTACCACTTGAAATGGTCATGTCTACTTACCTTTTTGCATGGACACGTAGCACTCGATCTGACTAGTCGTCTTGATGAAGTTATTATGCACCATCATGATTTCCTTTTGCCACCCATAATCAATATCCTTATCATCTGATCTGCATTCAATGTCTTTGTTTCGCATCTTGCGGACCTTGTCAACCTGGCAGTCTTTTTGAGTCATTGCAAACTTTACCCCATCTTATCTAGTTGTATACGCAATATCTTGGGTCACGCAACTTCCTACTAGCAGGGCCTCTTCTAGTGGAACCCACAATTCATTGGCTCTGAGGTCTTAGGACAGAGATGTAAACATGGACACTTTTTGCCCAAACTGGCTATGTAGCTCTTGAGTTAGGCATAGTCCATCCTCTATCGCTCACCACACTACTAATTATTTACCACGTAAAATCTGCAACACCTTCAAAGAAAATCTTTGTAGGTCATCACTTCATTACTGCCCGTAAAACTCAGCTCGTAGCGATGATGAACTTCTGCCAAAGAGATTGTATAGATTTTGATAGACGCCCATCTCCTAAAACTTAGCTCGTAGCGATAAAAGTCATCACTGTGCTTATATCGTCACACATTTTTAAAAGGCATACCCTCCTCACGAAGGCACCTCTTCTTTGGTTTAGCTCCATTGATGGACATTTGTGGTGATTAACATTGTGGAGAAATGAAGGTTGTCTTGCGATGATCATCAGAGGCAATTTTGATTTGATTATAGCCCGAGAAGTTGTCCATGAGGGATAACATCTCATACACTGTAGTAGAATCCACAATCAAAACTATGTTTGGTAAGGGAAGGTCATCTTTAGGAGATGCTTTGTTGATGTCCCAAAAGTCAGTACAAATCCGGATCCCACATTGTGGCTTTTAGCCACAGGAACAATGTTGGATATCCAATCAGAATAAACAATAGGTCGGATAAATCCTGCTTCCAGGAATTTTGTAATTCTTCCTTGACTAATAAAGTTACCTAAGGGTGCATCTTGCGTAGTTTTTGCTTGATTGATTTTGCATTAGGATGAACAACTAAGTGATGCACTACAAAGGATGGGCCAAGCCCTGGCATGTCCAAATAACACCATGCAAAGACATCTAGAAACTCTTTGAGCAACTCAATGTGAATTTGACATTCCTCAGGGGTAAGATTGCCCCCAATTTGACAATTTTAGGATTTTCTTTAGTTCTAATATTAATTTCAACAACCTCCTAGATGAGGGAGGGTGACTGATCCTGAAGATAGGTTGGGGATGATGGTAGATCCTAGATGTCTAAAGCAAAATCATTTGGGAGCTTTGTATCTAGTTATGAATACAACTCTGATTCATCAAGAGGGAGTGGAAAGTCAGTCGGATTCTGAGAGGGATCCTCATCTTCATTTTCCTCTTCTTCAATTTGCTTGAGGGATGTTTGTTGTTCCCCAAAATAGGCTAACTGATTTAGATTAATAGTGAAGCCCTTCTTGTGATATTTGAAAGGCATAAAGTCTCTGGCTCCCAAATATTCCATAATGGCCTCATCACTTTGAAACATGTCAAAAGAAGGCTCATGTTGTTGATCCCAGTCTATTAAGGAGGGATAACAGAGGGAATATTAATGGTGGAAATAGTGGTGTCATGGAATAGGTTAGTGGCAGTAAGCTCTTCATACAGACTATACATGGAACCTATTTCGACTTCGAAGAAGGCTCCTCAAGCACCGAATAATTATCCAAAATGATATTGTTTAGGTCAATATCATAGTTCCACGGGGACACGTCCCCCCCCGCCCCCCCAAAACCCCACGTTTTGAGGACAGGGACGTCCCCCAACCGTCCTGCCACCTCTGCCAAGTTTCGTCGCCGTCCCCCATGCAAGACAAAGTCATAAAGTGTTTTTTTTTTTCAAATTCAAAAAAAAAGGGATTTTTACGCTTTCTACCCTAACTCTAATTGCTAGTGGGACCCATGCCCACCCCCAGCCGAAAGGCCTCCCAAAAGTCTTTCGTTTGTTGTCCCAAGTTTCTAGTTCTTCTACTGCTGAGAGGAACTAGTCTATTTATAGTTGGATTCACTCCATGAAGAGGAAGAGGCTTACCTCTAAGAGGACAAAGAAGCTTGTGGCTATACATAGTGCCTTGTGTCTCATTGACTGCAACACACTTGTGCACAAGTAAAGTCCAATAGCCAGATGGGATGTAAAGCCAAAGGAGCCAACATAGATTGATGATGATGCTACACAAACAGGGTTGGTTAATATTAGCTTGGAGGAGCTTGAACATGTAGAATCCAACAGTTCTAGTGATGAGGAGTGCCACATTGGGGATGATTGGCCATTGAGTCATTTGTATTTACTTGTAATTTTTAATCTAGAGCTCTTGTGAATATGAAAATTAGTATGAACACTAGCTTTCAAGGTAGATGCATTTCAAGTTTTTTGTCTAGTTTTTTTTTTTTCCAAAGTTGCCATAGAAACTACAGACTAAAAAAAGAATAGAGCTCCATTGGTGAGTTTGACCAAAAAATTTCTATTTCCTTTTAGTACTTCACTATTGTATTTTGTTTTTGAACATTGTTGATACTTGATTGTAATCATGAATCATCATTATGAAATTTTGAAAATTCAATGTTCAATTATTAGTGTTTATTGTTTAATGTTCAATGTTAAACTGTTAATGTTCATTGTTCACTAAATCAAACTTGAAACTTAAATGATTAAATCACAATGTTAAATTGTTGATGTTCAATGCAAAATATAGATACTTAATCTTTATACATCTTTTTATAACTAATTTTTCAAGTACTATATGTATTTCAACACCGCTCCCCCATCGCCATTCCCCCGTCCCGAAAACACATCCACCCATCCCGAAAACGTCGTGGAACTATGATCAATATCAATTTCAAAGTTGGATTGTTGGGATCTATGGTAGAGGATTATTCAAGGAATTAAAAATTCCTTGTAGGATTCTAGAGGAAAGAAGGTTCTAGATGTAGAAACCTCTAGAATATCTTTGGGAGGCTTAATCATGATTAGGGATGGATTAGATAAGTGATTAAGGGATTCTAGAGAATCTAAGAGGTAGACTTTTAGGAAAGCCTAGGAGTAGGTAGATAGGTGGGCCAGAAAAATTTCAAATTCTCAAATATTGGATAAGTGGGGTTAGGATAAGATAATGGGGATTTAGGAGAATTAATAGATTGGTGGAGTAGGAATAATGTTAGTGAATGAAGAAAATGTTGAGGGAGGATATTAGATAAATGACTAGGATTAGGATAAAGGGGATAGATTAGCAGAATTAATTAGAATAATTAAGGCGAACAAATTTGAATGTATACATCATAACACAATGATTACGTGAGAAAAACTCTCTGAAGAGAAAAAACTCTACACTCCATAACAATTCAATACATTATTAAAAATCAACAATGATTATAATATACTTGCAGATCAAGCCTTCACAAGAGTATCATCAGCATGCAACCAAAAAATCTAATTATATTTCACAGAGCTTCAATACCTAAAAACAACTCATTCAATTTTTCCTTCAAATCTCAATTTATAGACTTTTGAAAACTTGGAAACCATGTGTTAAACCTTTCATGTGCTCACATGTGCAAAGTCTCACATATATTAAATTTCTCATGTGCTCCCATGTGCACCCATGTGCAAAGTCTCTCATGGGTTAAACCTCTCATGAGGTCCCATGTGCTCCCATGTTTTTCCATATGTTCAACCTCTCATGAGGTGTGACATCCATATGCATCTATGTGCATCCATGTGCTAAACCTCTCATAAGGTTTGTTGCACATGTACTTTCACATCCAAAATAGATTTTGTTACTTTTGACCATTAAAGTTGTCAATAAAATAGTCATATCATATTTGAAAAAAGGTCTTTCGTGATATCACACTAAGTGGACATCTTTTGACGTCTGATACATAATTTTTCAAAACATCAAACTCTGATACCAATTGAATGAAACAAAGTTCAACAGTTTGCTACAATAAACAACACAACGCAACATCATAATGTGTTACAACGCATAGATTACAAACACAAATCACTTCAGGCTGCAAAGAATTCAGACAGAACTTCGACTCTAAAATTCATACTCAGCGTAATGACTTGAGGAATGATCTGGATAGATTTCATAGTGTCAAACTCATTAACAAATATGGGCAGCACTACAGCACTCGACTTGATTACAGCACTACTGGCTGGAATGAATCTAGGCAACCAACAGTGTTGTAATCAAGTTGAGCCTCGTAGCATTAATCATGTTTGTTAATGAATTTTGGAGAAATAGAGTCTATGCAGATCATTTTTAAAAACATTGCACTAAGTAAAAGTTTAAAAGTCAAAACTCTAAGTTCTTTGCAACTTATAGTGTTGTGTGTTTGTAATCTATGCACTGTAACACAATGTCATTTTGTGTTGTGTTGTGTTGTGTTGTTTGATATAGCAAACTATAAAACGTGAGTTCATTCAATTGATATCAAAACTTTGTTTTGAAAAGTCATGTATTAATTTTCAAAAGATGTCCACTTAGTGGTATATCATGAAAAGCCCTTTTTAAAACATGATATGATCATTTTGTACAACTCTAAGAGTCAAAAATTAAAAAATCTATTTTGGATGTAAAAGCACGTGCACTACACCTCATGAGAGATTTAGCACATGGATGCATATAGAAACACATGTACACCTCACCTTAAAAACACATCGATGTACATGGGAGCACACGAGTACGCATAGGAGCACGTGAAAGACTTCGCAAAAAGGAGCACATAGGTGCACATGGAAACACATGAGTGCACATAAGAGGTTTAGCACATAAGAGACATGTTAGCACATGGGTGCACATGAGAGCATATAAGAGATTTAGCACATAGTTTTGTAAATCAAAAATAGCTTTCAAAAGTTTATTAATTGAAGACTAGAAAAGAAGATTGAATGAGTTATTTTCTGGTACTGAAGCTCTATGAAATGCAACTACATTTCTCTTGATTGTATGTTTGTGATACTCCTGTAAAGACTTGCTCTACAAGTATATTGTAATCATTTATGATATTTAGTAATATATTGAGTTGTTATGGAGTGTATGATTTTTGCTCTTGAAAGGTTTTTACCCACGTATTATGCTAGATTATTTATTTCAGTTTAATGTGTTTCTTATTATTTTTGTAGCAACTTAAATTTGTTTTGCATATTCTCCAATCAAGGTTAGTGTAGGGTGTTGTTTTTGCAATCTTATCTTCCTTTCAATTGATATCAAAGCCTCGCTAATTTTAGTTTTAGTTGTCAGTAGTTGGATTTTTGGGCTAATTCAATTTTGAGTGGGAACATGTGCAGAAGATATTTGGATTTTGTTGTTGTAGGAAGTTTTTAGATGACAAGCACATCTAGGAGAACAGAGTTGACAAATTTTCTAGCAGTAATTTTGAGATGTGGAAGTTGATGAAAGATCTGTTGATTGATCGAGATCTATAAGATGTCATTGATGAAAATGATCATAAACCTATAGATCCATTGGAAGCATCTACATATGATGTGATGGACCGAAAAGCCAAAAGGTCTCATCAGATTGTGTTTGGCTAACTCTGTTCTAATTAATGTCCATGAAGAGTCCACAATGAAGTTGTGAAAGAAACTAGGTGAGATCTACCAAGCTAAATCTCTAGTTAATAATTTTTTTTTGAAAAGGAAGCTTTATTCTTTGAGAATGGCAGGTGGACAAATTGCAGACCACTTGGAAGCATTTAATATGTTGGTGGCTCAATTAGTATCAGTTGGTGTGAAAATAGATGAGAAAAAAAGATATCAAATTTTGCTTTGTTCTTTATCTGACTCATGGGATTCTCTTGTTATGGTTATAGGAAGTGATTTTATAAACCTTGAAAGTTAAAGATGTTGTAGGTTATTTGCTTTGTAAAGAAATGAGAAGAAAAGTTTCCATCAGTGTCAAAGACGCCCTGAATGTTTGAGAAAGATCTAAAGAAAAAAGCAAGAAGAGCGAGAAGCATGAGAAGTCTAAATCTAACTCCAAGGGGAGATCCAAATCTCCAAGAAAGTCTAAGGTGAGATATTGGAATTGTGAAAAACCTGGTCACTTTTAAAAGGATTGTAAAGAAGAAGAAGAAACATGATTCTGATTCTGAATCCGAGAAGGAAGATGGTGATGCATTCACTGCAACCTTGCCAACCCATGCAAGTAATGACACATGGTTAATTGATTTAGATGCATCTTTTCATATGACCTTTAACAAAAATTGGTTTTCTAATTATTAAGTATTTGATGGACGCAAGGTGTACTTGAGTCATAATTTTTATCTAACCATTGTTGGTCATGGTAGAGTAAAATCCAAATTTGTAGATGGAAGGATTAAATGGTTTGATAGTGTGTTGCATATTCGTGAGCTAAATCATAACTTATTATATGTGAACAAACTAATAGATGTGGGTGTGCAGGTTGTCTTCTCTGAAGCAAGTTGTAAGATGGCAAGAGGTGCTATGGTGATAGCTAAAGGTTTCAAGATTGGCATTTTGTACAAACTTGATTTATGCAAGTGTGCAATAATACTTTTGTGAAGACTAAATTTGAAACCATAGTAGGAATAACCGGTGAGTAACCGTTGGTTGGTTGGTTACTCGTAGTAAATTTCTCCTGATGAGTAATTGCCACTCGAATTCCCGTGCACAGAAAAAAATAAAAAAAATGAATCGAGGAGTAATCAGCGGTTACTTGTCGATTCTGTGTCCCATGGAACCCACATGGGTTAAACGTTGCAAACATGCCAAAACGTGAATTTAAACCCCCAAAAACTCTTCAAACGAAAAAAAAACGCATAATAGAGTCTTATAAAATGCAACACACCTCACTCTTCACTCACACAAGATTTGGAGCATTCTAAGGTGGATTGAGGAGATTTGAGCAAAAAAATTCCAAATTAGTTCTTTTTTTAATTTCCAAGCATGAAAATGAATTCTAAATTAATTGAAAACATGTTAGATACATATTTGTGATGTTTGATATACAAATTTGATGCATTCCATTTTAATTGCATGCATTCTATGATTTTATGTCAAATTTTATGCATTTATTTTTTTTTATAAATAATTTCCAAGTATGTAAATGAATTCTAATGCAATTGAAAACATGTTTATTACATATTTGTGATGCTTCGTGTACAAATTTGATACATTCCATTTTTATTACATTTGCGAATTTCTGTCAAATTTCATGCATTTATTTATTTATTTTTAAAATTTCCAAGCATGTAAAGTTTTGTAATTTAATTAAATACATATTTGATAAATATTTTTTATGCTTAGTATACAAATTTGATGCATTCTTTATATGGTTAAAGTTTCATGTTTATTATTTATTTAAAACTGTTGTTTATTATTCCGTTAAATAACTGTTATAGATTATATTTCTAATTTGTTTGTTAAAATTGTAAATCATAAATGTATTTTAGTTTCCATTTTATAGTTTACAATTATCATTTATTTTTCGTATTTTGATGAATAATTTGTATTTAATAATTAATGTTTTTATTTTTTAATTTGTTTATGTTGTTTTTAACATTTTTGTGCTTTGCAAGTTATCCATTAGCAAACAATGGGATCCATTAGTACATCAGGTTCACATTTAGTCAGTGGTAGCTAGTCGGCTCCCCCTCATGCTCCCCTGAGTGCATGGAAGTATGCTATGCAGATTGGAACTATTGACCATTTTTGGTCATGCAAGCCAAAAAATTAGTCTCCCTTTCTTTCCTTCTTGTCCTAGTCTTTGATGTCTTTACCATTGCTGCAATCGTGATTTTTTCCCTTTGTCATAGCCCTGTTCCATGAAAGCACTGAATGATTTGAGTCTTGTAGCTTTCAGGTTGATCTGAGGCTTGTTTCGTTTCAAAAATTTACCTCGGGCAGGGCTTTTATTGTAAAGGAATAGGCCAGTTTTAAAGAAATGAAAGTCTTGTATAAACACTTTGAAGGGCAAGTGCCCTTGCGGAGGGAAGGAAGATGCTAAACTGGACCGTTCTAGCAGGCTACGGAGGACAGAGTTTTCTTTCAAAAGAATGACAAGGCAGAACGCCGAAAGGTAAGTTTTCTTTGGAAAAAGATCCATGCAAAAGACAAATGATTTCTTTCAGACTTTTGTCTGAGGGAAATCCAAGGCAAAAGGGTAAAGGGTTCCTTCGGATTTTCCTCAAAAGAAATTCAAAGGAAAGGAGCAAAGGATTTCTTCGGACTTTTTGTCCGAAGAAAATCCATGTAAAACCGAAGGTAAATTCCTTCGGACAAAATGCCCGAAGGAATTCACCCAAAGAAAGGCCGAGGCTTTGAAGGAATGACTTCCTTCAGACAAAATGTCTGAAGGAATTCCTTCGGACATTTTATCCTAAAGAATTGAGGAGACAAGCAAGCCCGAAGGAGCCATGGAGACAAGCAAGTCCGAAGGAGCCCGAAGGGCAAGTACCCTTGTGGAGGGCTCCCAGCGACCTAAAAGGGACCTTTTTCAAGCTTCAAAGGGAGACCTTCCTTTCGAGAAGGTTCAATTGCAAAAGATCGAAGGTTCAGTTTCAAGAAAGCCGAGGGAATTACCAAAGTAATGACGGGCCCGAGCACGTCAATTTCAACATGGTGAACTAGCCGTTGGAGGTTCAAACGTCTGGTGACGGGCGTGCGAACGTCAAATTCAAGGTGGTGAAATAGTCATTGGTTTTTGAATAGCGACATGCCCACAAACGTCAACTTTAACGAGATGCATTACCCGTCGAGAAAGGAGCCCAAAGAGCCAGCGAAAGATAAAAAGATAGCCTAAGGGCCAAAGAGCCAGGAAAAGACAAAAGCCAAGCGCAGAAAAAGACAGAATAGTCCAAGTGGCACAAAAAAGTTATCACAAGAAGATATTTGCAGTGACACATGCTTTCGCAGTAACATTAATACGCTTTAAGCACCAAAGTCAAGACCTGCGACATCTACAGCATGGATTTTTCAGGACATTTCTAGAAAGATGACACTAGCATGAGCAAATTTCCTCTTCCCTAAGTGTTCAACGCAGCATGGGCTACTTATTCTGGAAAGCACCAAAGTCTTCTTTTGCATGCTATATATATTGTAACCTCCAAGAGAGAAAGATATCTCTCATTTTGTAACAAATTTCACATCTTCATGTGACCTGATATAATTGATTTCTGGTTCAGGTAATAAAGATAGTAAATTTGTTTGAAAACTCTTCTTTGGCTTATAGCTAAGGGTTAACTCAACAGATTTGATTTTAGGTTTAACAAACGACATATATGTAGAATTATACACAAACTTAGAATCAAATCTGTTGAGTTAACCCTTTGCTATAAGCCAAAAAAGAGTTTTCAAACAAATTTACTATCTTTATTAATTGAACCAGAAATCAATTATATCAGGTCACATGAAGATGTGAAATTTGTTCACTTTGGTCTTATTAAACAAATAGAAGTTGGACAATACCACTAAGTCGTCTAGCATAGGGCATATTCATTATATAATAGATCTTAAATATGCATTTTTGGGATTGCTTAACTATTTAAATAGTTTTTATCCTATTCTGGTGAAGACAAGTTCATTCTTCAAGAACTTCTCCAGAAGAAGAAAGCTTTCTGTTGGAAAGAAGAACATACAGCAGCTATTCAAAAGATCAAATATGTGGTTGCTTCGCTTCTAGAGCTTCATGTCCCAAAATCTGATCAAATGAAAGTTTACACTGATGCCTCTGATATTGCATGGGGAGGAGTACTTGTTTGTGTTGTCCCTCAAAAATATCACTCATTTTTGGGACAACATTTGAATTATTTTGGTCCTACAGACCAAAATTATCTCTTCCCTTTCCAAATTTTGTCTTGGGCATTCAAATTCCTCTTTTTCAAGCCTTTCAGAAATCTACGGACTGCAAACATGATCATTTCTACAAGTTCAATGGGCTTCACAATTTTTGCAGGCGGTTTCAGTCAAAGGAATCGGTTTTCAAACACTTAGTCATTTTTCAGGATTGTTTCAATGCCTTGGTTCAAACAGAAGTCTCCATCAGCAAACACCAACAGCAAGTTCAACGTCTTTAGCAAGAGTTAAGTGCTTCATCAAGTTTCAAAGTTCAATCGCTTCAATTGGTTCATCGGCTTCCAAACATTTGGCCAAATCAAGGTGGCTTGAACCGTTGAACCATTGAACCACTTTGGTTCAAAGGTTCAACGGGTTCAAGGTTCAATGGCTCGGTTCAACCAAGCAGTTCAATGCTTTATATCACTTAGATGGTTCATTCCCTTTGTTTCAGCATCTTTTGGTTCGATCATTTGGTTCGTCAGTCGGTTCAAAGCCTTGTTTGAACCATTGAACCAAAACTTGGTTCAACGAAAAGGTTCAACAGCAGGTTCATTCACTTGGTTCAACCATTTGGCTCATTGGATGGTTCATCAGCTTTTGGTTCAAAAGGGCTCGGCGCGCTTCATTGAACCGTTGAATCGGTTCAACAGATTGGTTCAATCTTTTGGTTCAACGTCAAAATTCTTGTTGGTTCAAAGGCAAGTACATTATGTTTGGTTCAATCCTTAATTTATCGGTTTGTTTTATTCATTGAACCATCGGCTTGAACCATTTTGGTTCAACCGATTGGTTCAACGTCAAAGTTCATCCAACGGTTCATCGGCTTTTTGGTTCAAAAGTGCTCAGCGCGCTTCATTGAACCGTTGAACCGGTTCAACTAATGGTTCATCGTCCAAGTTCAAAGGGGTGGTTCAACACAAAAGAAGACTTTTCGAAGGACAAGGACCCTTGCGGAGGGCACTTAATCAAGAAAAGCACCTTTCTGGAGGATCATTTCTTTTAATTAAACCAAAAGGTAATTCTTTCAGATTTGTTTAAGGCAAAACCCGAAGACATTTTCAAATACTTAGCCGAACAAATTTCTGCGGACTTTTTGTCCGCGGGAATTTTCCTCGGACTTTTTGTCTGCGGGAATTTTCTGCGGGAGAATGTCCGCGCTAATTACCCGTGGAAGACTCAAATAGAAAACACCCGAGGAAAATGTCCGCGAGGAGCTTTCAAAGAATAAATCTCGGGGAAATATTTACCCATGGGGACTGCCAAAGCAAAAGGGGTTGTCGAAGGACCCCGAAGGGCAGGTGCCCTTGTGGGGGACTCCCGACAGCCAAAGTAAAGGGCTTTTCTGACTCGACATAGATCATTACCAAGCAAAAAGCCGAAAGCTAAAAGAGAACCAAGGGGTGACGCCCACAAAGACGTCAAATTCAGCATAGCCGACTAGCTGTTGGAAGCATATTGACGGGCATGTAAACATCAATTTCAAAGATAGTGAAATAGTCGTTGATCCTTTGATTTATAAACACGATACATTTCCAGAATTCAAGACAAAAAACCCGCTGAAAGCGAGGAAAGACAGAACAATGAATGAATTCAAGACCCGATTCAATCAATCTGGAAAGGAGGAACGATGAAAACAAGATCAGACCAACAGGTGGACATTGAAAGTTGTAATCTTTCAATTGCACGACTTGTTTATCTACATTGAGAAGATCAAATGGGTAAAATGCCCCAAAGTTCCAACTTGTCTTCCTAACGTTTCCCAACGCATCATGATGTATTACTGTTCCCGAGTCCTTGAAGTGGCTATATAAGGGACTTTCTTTCATTGTAAAAGGATCTTTTTTTGACAATCTGAACGAAACTCTACCCAAATTGAGAGCCATCATTGAGACCTTGTGCTCAGTCTGTTGATCATATTATGTTAATGGAATAAGAAAACAAGGGACTTTTTCAGACTTTGTGCAGTGAATTCTTTTGTGGTTAAAGAAACTATTCTTATGTTTATTTCCTTGATTTATCTTCTGTTTCATTAATTTAATAAGCAGGATTAATAAAAATTAGTCAGAAAGGTGTCCTGGAGAATCAACTGTGGAGAGACTTTGTGCCCCCATAGCTGCCTTCAGTGTGTTTTCTTTTTCATTGCTGTGTAAAGGACTTTGAAAAGACTTTGAGCTTTCATTGCCCTTCGTATATTACTCTTGAGCATTTCAGATAGAGACTTTGTGTTTTGTTTCGATTTGCTAGTTACCATACTCCCAGTTACGTTCTGCTTTAATTTTTAGGAGTATTCTTGTGGCTCGCTGAATAGTTTTCCCTGAAAGATGAGGAGAGCTGTCTGTCATTCCCTTGAGTTTTTCCTTTGTTTTGCATACATCATCTTTGAAGAAAGAGAGATGGATGTCTGGTCCTATCCTTGAGTATTATTTTCTGTTTATACGTATACATAGCATATCCACAAGGAACCTCCCCTTGATGAGAGGAGAGAGAAGTCTCCTTCTGATGTGATAAACTTACAAATTAGGATGACTAATCTTGTTACTTTGGCTGATAAGACCTATTTTGTTTACCAGTATGCTGATAGACAAAATATTCAACCAACAATTTGTATAGTTAATAATAAGGAATTTATTTGTGAATTCGCCAGTGGAGTTTTCAGTACTGATGTTCTAAAATAGATTTTTTTTATAAAGAAATCTATGCTGTAAAGAAATGCCTTGAGAAGTTTATGTTAAAACTTCTCTATTTGCCTCATTTTGTTGTAATTACCGATTGTACTAGATTTCTGACCTTTAAAGAAAAGGATCATGGTCGGAAGGATGATCACAGTAAATATGTTAGATGACAAGCATTCTTTAATCAGTTTAATTTTTCAGTAGAACATATCAATGGTACTGATAATATAATTGCAGATTGGCTTAGCAGAAATCCTCCTACTACATTGATGCACCAACATGTTCCTGATTTTAATCTAACCAAAATTTATAACCAAGGATTTTCATCTATGAACATCCTAGTCCAAGAACAAATTCTGCGTGAAGGGTTGCATCCAAGATATTCAAGGATTTCTTATGCAGCAGAACAAGATCTACAAATGTCTTCAACAGCCACTATCCAGGCAAATCAGCACTAAAATTCTGGAGTCATCTATATCGAACGACTAAACAGTGAATTCCTCTACCATCAATTCACTGAATTATTAAAGCATCCTTTATGGACATGGCTGATTAAGATAAGGTATCCACATAATGAACACTTATATCGATAGATCGCCAAGCATGGCCCACATCGTATTCATGAAGAGGAGAACCATGATCAAGACACGGTAGTACATGCCATCATTCGAAGACAACTGGAGTGGGAATCTTACTTTTACATCACTCCACGATATCACGCATGTGAAGCTGGACCTCAACACTGGCATCTTTCCAGTACCTTCCAGCTGAGGTGTATTTTCAATCCAATCAGCGAGGATGACTTGCTGACTGAAGCGGAAGCAATGTTGTATCCACCAAGCCAAACTTCATCTAGTGCATCCAACAGCATCTCTCTGTAGATTAACTTTTACGTTGTAAAGTATGATGGGACATGACACTGCCTTGGCAAAAATTTCAGGCAAGACCTCCCAAAATGTTATAAATAGGCCCCTTCTCCATAGAGTTTGCATCGAAAAATTTCTAAGCTTTAGAAATCTAGTAGCCTTGTTTCAAGAGTATGCTCTTCTCTTGCCCTTTTCGAAAGATCTTGAGAATCAGAAATTAAACAAGTGATTGTAAAATATTTTGTTTAATAGTGTGAAGCCATAGCCATTCGGCCCCTGCATATTGTCGCGGGTTTTCTACAACAACAAAGCTGTAAAAGAAGGAGGCGTCTATTGACAATAAAAGATTGGCTCGTCAATAGATGCCTCCTTTTACAGCTTTGTTGTTGTAGAAAACCCACGACAGTAGGCAGGCACTGAATGGCTATGGCTTCACACTATTAAACAAAGGAGGATGCATATCTTATTAAATGATCCAATCTTTTATCGTCAATAGACACCTCCTTCTTTTACAGCTTTGTTGTTGTAGAAAACCCGCGACATTAGGCAGAGGCCGAATGGCTACGGCTTCACACTATTAAACAAAATATTTTACAATCACTTGTTTAATTTCTGATTCTCAACATCCTTCGAAAAGGGCAAGAGAAGAGCATACTCTTGAAACAAGGCTACTAGATTTCTAAAGCTTAGAAATTTTTCGATGCAAACTCTATGGAGAAGGGGCCTATTCATAACATTTTGGGAGGTCCTGCCTGGAATCTTTGCCAAGGCGGTGTCATGTCCCATCATACTTTACAGCGTAAAAGTTAATATATAGAAAGATGTTGGATGCACTAGATGAAAATGTTTGACTTGGTGGGTCCAACATTGATTCCGCTTCAGTCAGCAAGTCATCTTCGTTGATTGGATTGAAAAGACACCTCAGCTGGAAAGTACTAGAAAGATGCCAGTGTTGGGGTCTAGCTTCACATGTGTGATATCGTGGAGTGATGTAAAAGTAAGATTCCCACTCCAGCTGTCTTTGAATGATGGCATGTACTACCGTGTCTTGATCATGGTTCTCCTCTTCATGAATACGATGTGGGCCATGCCTGGCGATCCATCGATATAGGTGTTCATTATTTAGAGACCTTATCTTAATCAGTGATGTCCATAAAGGACGCTTTAATAATTCAGTGAATTGATGGTAGAGGAATTCACTGTTAGTCGTTCGATATAGATGACTCCAAAATTTTGGTGTCGATTTGCCTGGATAGTGGCTGCTGAAGACATTTGTAGATCTTGTCCTGCTGCATAAGAAATCCTTGAATATCTTGGATGCAACCCTTCACGCAAAATTTGTTCCTGGACTAGGATGTTCATAGATGAAAATCCTTGGTTATAAATTTTGGTTAGATTAAAACTAGGAACGAGTTGGTTCATCAGTGTAGCAGGAGGATTTCTGCTAAGCCAATCTACAATTATATTATCAGTGCTTTTGATATGTTCTACTGAAAAATTAAATTGATTAAAGAATGCTTGCCATCTAACATATTTACCACGACCATCCTTCCGACCATGATCTTTTTCTTTAAAGGTCAGAAATCTAGTACAATCGATAATTACAACAAAATGAGGCAAATAGAGAAATTTTAACATAAACTTCTCAAGGCATTTCTTTATAGCATAGATTTTTTTATCAGAAGAAATCAATTTTAGAACATCAGTATTGAAAACTCCACTGGCGAATTCACAAATGAATTCCTTATTATTAACTATACAAACAAGTACTCCCCATGCAATATCAGAGGCATCAGTGTAAACTTTCATTTGATCAAATTTTGGGACATGAAGCTCTGGAAGCGAAGCAACCACAAATTTGATCTTTTGAATCGTTGTTGTATGTTCTTCCTTCCAACAGAAAGCTTTCTTCTTCTGGAGAAGTTCTTGAAGAATGAACCTGTCTTCACCAGAATTAGGATAAAAACTATTTAAATAGTTAAGCAATCCCAAAAATGTTTGAAGCTTAGATTTATCTAGCTTCTCTGGAAAACTGATAACCTTTTCTTTGATATGCGGTTGGATCTGCAGTTTAGATTCTCGGATCACCATTTCGAGGAAGTTGCATTCAGTTTTGCATAACTAAATTTTTGTTTCTAAAAGTACAATTCATGCATTTTGAGCCAACTGAAAGAATTTGGAGAGATGAGTAAAATGGGCAATAAAAAAATTACTGAAGATTAATATATCATCAATATATACACACAGAAAGTTAGATGTGCCTTGGAAGATTTTATCCATATATGCTTGATAATATGCTGGGGCATTCATCAAGCCGAAAGACATTACTATCCACTGAAAATAGTTGAAAGGGCAGCTGAATGCTGTCTTTTTCCTGTCAGCGTCTTTGATCTTGATCTAATAAAACCCTGACTTGCAATCAAACTAAGAGAAATATTTACATGTTGCTACTTTCTCCAATAGATAGCTTTTATCTAGAATAGGATATGGGAATGGCTATGTGATGGCATTTAATAGTCTATAATTGATGACCATTTTTTTATTTTCTCTCTTCTGCTCAGAATGTTTATTTACCATGAATGCATAGCAACAGAAAGGGGAAGTTGATTTTTCAATAAAGCCATTAGTCTCCAGTTCTGTGATCTGGAGTTCCATATCATTATAATCCTATGCTGGGATTGGGATCTTCTTTCCAATTTTCATATGTTTACCTTCGAGTATTTTTATATCCATCTCAGGCATAGATTTGACCAAAATTGCTGAGGGTTATCAGAACAAATAGTGGCTTTAATCTTTTCTCATATTTCTTGAATTTCAGCTGGGATTATTATCTCAGGTATTTGGGTCATTGAGCTAAAAAATTGTTCAGTGGCATAGATAAGATGAGAGATTTTAAGCCTTTCATTTTCTATAGTAAACATGATACTCTTGGTAGTTGAACCATAGGGCGAGTATCTGTCAATAAAGGCACAGCGAAATAGAATATCTACAGACATTCTATCTAAAGCAAAAAAATCAGCATGGAAGATTTTATCTTGTATCTGAAGGGTTTGCTGATGTTTATATTTGTTACAGATAAAACTATTCCCTTAGACATCTAGGCTCTTGTATGTCAGAGTATCATTCAATGTCTTCCAGTCATGGATGAGTTGTGATTTTGCAAAAGAGAGAGAAGCTCCTATGTCAATCTGAGCATCTACTAGCCTACCATTAATTTCTAAAGTGATAAACTGGGCAAACTTTCCATTAATACGCTGGGTTAAGTAAGTTGGTTATGAAATTTCTAAGGGAGGAATACTAGTACATACCAGTTTTTGTCTCCCTAGATCCTGAACAATAGACTATTCAGTGTAGATGTCTTCGGCTTCTTGCTCTGCTTCTTCTTCTTCTTCTTGGGGATTACTGCATTCACTTGAACAGTAATCTTGGTCTGAGTAGAAAGAGCTTTTTATTTCTTCATCCTTTTCTTTATCTTCTGTGGGCGATACTACATCCCACTGTGGCTCTACCTTTGGTGCTGAAATTTCTCTTGAAGTATCTTTGCTGGTGAATTTATTCTTGATCCAAGAGGCACTTGGCTTGAAAGAGCTCTGGAATTGCAAAGGAGGATGCTGGAGTCTTTGCAATGTTGGTGGCATTTGAGGCATTGAGGGTTGTCTCCCTCTGGATGTGTCTCCTCTGGAGTATCCTCTGGTCCTTGGTCGTTCTGGGCTTTCTGATGTTTCTTGGTGATGTCAAGACCATGTTCCATGTGCTTCATAGTGTAGCTGTGAATGATCATGGTGTCGTGGTCGATACCATGGGCGTTGCATGTTGGTGAGCGGTTGTTCCAAGTCATCGGCTAATGACTCGAGAGCATCTGCATCATCATTGTCTGCTGAATCATCTTCGAGGAGATTATCTAGAATTGGTTCATAGATGTCATCCTGTAGGTAGAGATCTTCATCAGAGTCAACAATATCCCACCACGCTGTTGCGTTGGAAGTAAAGACAGCTTTGACTGCAAAGATTTTTGCAGTGACATTGAGGAGCAATGTGGCCAAGTTTGCGACAAATGTAGCAAACACGTTATTTGGACGGAAGACGAGCAATATGTCGTTTCTTAGGGAAACAATGAGGAGGTGCATAGAAATGCTTGCGAGGAAAGGAGCGACGCTAGAAAGAAAGGTGCTTGCGATGTTGTTTTTGTTGTTTGCGACGCTGTACAAATGGTCGACAGCCAAATGGGGTTGTTTTAAGAAAGGCTGGAGCAATCTGGGAGGCTTAATGCTTGGTGAGCTTTTGGATTGATTTAGTCTCAGAGACTAGACACATAGCTTGTTGCTTGGAAAAGTCTATTACATCTGAGAGAGAGAGATCTTCGATGGTTAGACCTTTAAGATCAATATAAGCAATAATCCTATCAATAAGATTATATGGCAAAGCATGTAAAAACTTGATCTTAATCTCAATAGATGAAAAGCTCTTGCTTTCATATGTCAATTCTCTGAATTGTTTGGCAAAAGCATCAAACTATTTTAAATCACACAACTCCATTTTTAAAAGCCATTTTTTGGATTCTAGTTCTCGATTGGCAACCAGAGGGGCAAACTCATTAATTAACAAATGAAATAATGTAGCTAAGGGATTAGGTTGATTATGTACTCTGTCAAATTGTTCGGCTTCAGTCATTGCATTCCACCATTGATCTACAATTCCCTAAAAAAACTTTGAAGCAAAATTAGTAGTATCTACTGGATCTAAATGAGAATTAATTGTGATAACTCTCATAGAATTACACCATGCAGTGATTTCTTTTAAAAGATTGAGGAGATCATCAATATTCAAGTACCATGGTTGTAACTGGGCATGTGTCCACTACATCAAAGTAGTATTAGAATGCTTTCTATTTGGCTTGAAATTAGAGCCGAAGTCTGTCTTACAGACTAACTGTGTTGAAGAATATTCTGCTTGCTGACCCTGTTTGGAAACCCAGTCAAGACTTTCATCCAAAGCTACAAGCCTTGAATCTATGGAAGACAATTGTCTTTTCATATCTTTACAAAGAGTATTAGTATTGTCTCCACAAATTTTTAATGTATCAATAATATTTTTAATATACAAGACATCTTTATAGAGATCATCAAAATTCTCTGATAGATGTGAATTGAATCTTGCAGTATAATTCCTATGTTTAAACTCATTGGAGGGCTCAACATCTCCTTGATAAGCAGCAGAAAAATATTGTACAGTGCCGGCATGCTGCTTATAGACTCCTTTAGTAGGTGGCCATCTTCCACTTTTATACAGAGTAACTTTGTTCTCTGTGTAGTATTCGAGACTATCTTCTTTAGGAAGATTCATTATTGTACAGGGTAATTGATCCTTTGGATCAAGTCCTTGATTGATCTCTTCATCTTCAATCAGGTTGTGACATGTTTTTACAGTTTTGCGAGAAGAAGAGGTTGATGGTCTGTATGAAGAAAAATTGAAAGAATTTACAGACAAAAATCTGGGAAGAATATTCACAGTTCTGCCATCGCTTTTATGTACTGTGACTTGACCTTTCATTTTGGGAGAAACATTTTTAATCAGTCAAGTTTCCAATCAGAAAGTATTTCAACAGACTCTATATGGCCTTTTTAAAGTTGGACAGTACCACTAAGTCGTCTAGCATAGGGCAAATTTTCTAAGATCTTTGGATGGTTTGTATTTGTCATACAGTAGACAACAGAGATATTGATAGAGGCATATATAAATTCACCAAATATATTAAGACCAAAAAGGGAGGTGAATAATCCCCAACAACCTAAAGATCCAAACTTAACTTCTTTACATCCCTTATCGTGGACTGCGACAAAGAGATTAAGACAAAACTCAAAATAGATGACTTCATCGTTTAAATGACCAAGACTAGATATTTGACAAGAATGTTTAAATTTGACTTGACGACGATCACACAAAGCTAAATATATCACAAGTTTAATATTACCGAGAATCAAAGGAGTTATATGTATTCTAATAAGACCAAAGTAAACAAATTTCACATCTTCATGTGCCCTGATATAATTGATTTCTAGTTCAGGTAATATAGTAAATTTGTTTGAAAACTCTTCTTTGGCTTATAGCTAAGGGTTAACTCAACAGATTTGATTCTAGGTTTAACAAATGACATATATGTAGAATTATACACAAACTTAGATTTTAATAATTCAGATTTCTTAAACACATGTGAAGTTTTAATAGCCGGAGGTTTATACAAGCTATTTTCTTTTTCTAGGTTTTCTTCAGTGATCTCAATATCTGGACAATAAGATATTTGTTCAGGAATGAAGGGAGTTCATAAGTTCCTTCGAACTCTAATTCATTAACAACTTCTACTATGGAGGAGGTTTGGGTCTTTACAAATTTCTTGCGCTGACTTTTTGAGGTGAAGCCCTGCCAAAATTAACCTTTGATCAATAAGAATGTGTTTTACCTCTATCTGACTGGCTATGATTTTGACTGTGTCTGTGTATCAATTTTGTGTTCAGTGATTTTAACTTGATGCTTTCACAAATTGACACCAACACACCTAGTGTAGACAAAGCACCACTTCTGCAGGTTAACAGAAAGTGCTACATATGGGGCACAGAGACAAGAAAGGGTTATCAGATAATGTGTTTTCTACAATGCCTATGGTAAGTTCATTTTTTTATGTCTTCATTAAGTTTATTGTTAAAGCTCCCTACAGTCTGGTATTTTTATCAGATAAAGTGTATGTCCACCCTCTTCTGGTCTGAAGTGTGAATAACTGAGTAGATCAAAAGCATTTAGTGCATCACCACTTAGAATAATTTTTTGTTCTGGTTATTCCTTCTCCCTTTTCACCCCCCCCCCCCCATTATTAGTAGTAGTAGCAAAAGACAACAAAGATGCATCAAAAGGAGATAGCCCTTATCTAGAGATTTTTTCCTCAGTTTTGCCAGACCCACAGCAAGAGGGGAGTCTCTATTGTGCTGCATGGAAGAGAGAAGCCCAGCGTTCTATCAAGGGTGCAATCCACAGCGTCAACAGTTTTTGGCACGCACAATGGGACTCATTTTAATGCTCATAAAAGTTTCAGGATTGGTGTTGGTCCTATTACAACAAGAATGAACCACTAATCCAACATCCGACTTTTAATCAAGGAATGGTGGGATAGTTTGTGCAAGGAGTTGAAGGATTTTTGGTGTGTTCTTCAACCAATCAGCCTTTAGAGGCATTTCAACCAACACCAATAGCGACTCCGAATTGAATCCACTGGTTAAGCAGTCCTAGTGCCATCAAGAAATCACATTTTGGTATGTATAATCCCATTGCTTAGCAGCATGGACCTTGTTTTCTTTCATATATATTTTGATCAAGCTCAGGTTGTTCACGGCATCACCTCAAGTAGCTCCCCTGGTTGCCCTTCGCCTAGTGTAAAGGTAGTAATGCTGAAGTTTGAGAAGCAAGTGATGGAGATAAACAGATTGGAGGAGCAGAATAGATATCAACAAGAGCTTTTGTACAAAGAGGAGTGCTTGTTGAGACAAGCTCAGGGCTTGCAATTCATGAAGGAGGAAGTAGCAAAATGGAAGAGTCCAACCATTCAAGGCAATACACCTTGTGTGCCTTCTCCCATTCCAAAGTAGCCCCCTCCTATTCTAAAGAAAGCCCTATCTTGTGCACCAAATCTTTTCTATCAAATAGCACTTGCTCACTCTAGCTCATCTAATACAATAACTACTCATGCTCTTAATCTCTTGCACCTAGCTTTCCAACATCAAAGGGCATTAGAGCAAACTCTCATGGAGACTAACCTTCTCAATTCTTTAAAATGTGGACCCTCTTTTGATAGGAATCACCCTATATCTTTTGGAAAGCAACACATCTCTCTTAAAGCAACTCTTCATGTGCATGAGCAAACCCTTCCCAGTCTCCCTCAACCTCCTCAAATCTTTCATCATAAGAGTGCTTATCATGAAACAGCTCAGAGCCTTGAAGAGGATAAAGTTGTTGCCTGTTCACAAGGGAAAAGTTTCAATCCCAAAGTCATGAGTTGAAAGCAAACAATGGAATCATGCGGTAGGAAAAAAGAGGGGAGGCCTATTCATTTTGATAGAAGCCTTGAAAAAGATGACATTGCTATTACTCATCATGATGATGCTTGTGACCTCCAAGAACGGTTCTTCCAAGAGAATATAGCGAAGTAAATTGCAGAATTGGAGTCTAAAATGAGGTTCTTCAACCAAGGTGTGTTGGACGGTTCAGATCAAACAGAAGATATTACATTTGAATACACCCCATCTACACCCCTCTAAGAGAGCTATCAAGCCACATCTAATGTGGATGAAGTGTTGGCCAAATGGAAAGAGGAGAATCATTCGATTCTAGCTCAGGGTTTGCCTCCTTTTCCACATGAGTTTAACCATCAGCGTTCCACTTCATCACTTCTCAAGGAGGAACCTTTTTTGAAAGAGGCAAGGGAAGAAGAGAGGATCCAATTTGTGGCTGATCAAAAAGCTCCCATGGATGTCGATGAGGATGAAACAATCATGGATGCTCCTTTTGAAGACATCATCAACAATGGAGAAGACACAGGTCATGCATACATGCAGATGTTCCAGCAATATGAAGAAGAGGTTGACAAACTTTATTTGTCAACAACAGATGATGAGGAAAGCAAGCATGGTGAGCTCTCTCTTCCCTTGTTTGATGAGCTTCCTTGTTGCTTTGATGAAGATAATGACCATGCCATGGGACACGAGTTGAAAGAGGATCAGGGGGATGTCTTTGAACAACTAGAGACTCTGGTTTTTGAGCAAGAAAAGGAGAGCCCTATCCATCTTGATGAAAGCTTTGAAAAAGAGAGCCTTGAGCAAGAAGATGATGTTCTGTGGGACGAGCAAGCAGTTTATGATCTCATTTCAGACATCACAACAATCACTCTTCTTCAAGAAAGCCATGATGAAGCAGAAGATAAGTGTGACAGTCTCTTCAATGAGGCAGAAGGGAACAAGTTAATCCATGATGCATATCAAGGGGGTTATAAGCTAGATGATCCCTATGGTGATGAGTTAGCAGCCATTGACTTCTTGGTGAAATACACTACCATGAAGGGCCAGCATGAGGCAAGCTTCCAAGAGCAAGATGAATACATATATGTTAGAAGCATGTTTGACCCTGATTCATTTGGATACAAGCCAATCAAAGTGGCAGAAAAGAAGAGCAAGTCACCAAGTCTCCATTCCATTTAGCGACTTGTCTGGCACTATAAGTTTTCTTACCATGAAGGAGACTTACGAAGCTTTTCCTTTGATCCAGGAGGGAGGCAAATGTATCTATTTAGTTGTACATAGTAATTTGCTTTCAGTTGTGTGTCTTTCATTTTTCCTAAGTGTCGTTTGCACAGGTGTAGTGTTTTTTAGCCTCGTTGTGTGTCGTTTTTTCCTTGTTGTTTGAAGTTAAGCTTTGTTGGTTCATAGGTCTTTAGAAGGTTGTTGTCAATTTTCAAGCTGCATCCTGACTCTATGCCCAATGGACTTTTAGGCTACCAGTCTTTTTTAGCATAACAGGAATGCTTCCCCTATGAATCGCCAAATTGTTGACCATTTTTGGTCCTGTAGGCCAAAAAATTAGTCTCCCTTTCTTTCCTTGTTGTCCCAGTCTTTGATGCCTTTTCCATTTCTGCAATCATGGTTTTTTCCCTTGTCGTAGGCCTGTTCCATGAAAGAATTGAGTGATTTGAGTCTTGTAGGTTTCGAGTTGATCTAAGGCTTGTTTCGCTTCAAAAAATTACCTTGGGTAGGCCTTTTATTGCAAAGGAATAGGCCAATTTTAAAGAAATGCAAGTCTTGTATAAACACTCCGAAGGGCAAGTGCCCTTGCAGAGGGCAGGAAGATGCCAAACTGGACCGTTCCAGCAAGTTGCGAAGGGCAGAGTTTTCCTTCGGAAGAATGACAAGGCAGAAAGCCGAAAGGTAAGTTTTCCTTCAAAAAAAGATCCATGCAAAAGACATGATTTCTTTCAGAATTTTGTCTGAGGGAAATCCAAGGCAAAAGGGTAAAAGGTTCCTTCAGATTTTCCTCTGAAGGAAATCGAAAGAAATTCAAAGGAAAGGAGCAAAGGATTTCTTCGAACTTTTTGTCCGAAAGAAATCCATGTAAAACCAAAAGTGAATTCCTTCGGACATTTTGTCCGAAGAAAGGCCGAGGCTTTGAAAGAAAGACTTCATTTGGACAAAATGTCCAAAGGAATTGAGGAGACAAGCAAGCCCGAAGGAGCCGAGGAGACAAGCAAGTCCGAAGGAGCCTAAAGGGCAAGTACCCTTGTAGAGGGCTCCCAGTGACCAAAAAGGGACCTCTTCCAAGCTCTGAAGGGACACCTTCCCTTCAAAAAGGTTTAATTGCAAAAAGCCAAAGGTTCAGTTTCAAGAAAGCCAAAGGAATTACCAAAAGCAATGACAGGCTCGAGCATGTCAATTTCAGCATGGCGAACTAGCCGTTGGAGGTCCAAACGTCCGGTGACGGGCGCACGAACGTTAAATTCAAAGCAATGAAATAGCCATTGGTTTTTGAATGGTGACAGACCCACAGACGTCAACTTTAATAGGTGCATTACCCACCGAGAAAGGAGCCCGAAGAGCCAGCAAAAGACAAAAAGATAACCCGAGGGTCGAAAAGTCAAGAAAAGACAAAAGCCAAGCGCAGAAGAAGACAGAATAGTCCAAGTGGCACAAAAAACATTGACACAGGAAGATATTTGCAGCGACCCAAGCTTTTGCAATGACATTTAATATGCTTTAAGCACCAAAGTCAAGACCTGTGACATCTACAACATAGATTTTTCAGGACGTTCCTAGAAGGATAACACCAACATGAGCAAATTTCTTCTTCTCTAGGTGTTCAACGCAGCATGGGCTGCTTATTTTGGAAAGCGCCAAAGTCTTCTTTTTCATGTTATATATATTGTAACCTCCAAGAGAGGAAGATATCTCTCATTTTGTAAGGCAAAGCCCTGCCAAAATTCAACTTTGATCAATAAGAATGTGTTTTACCTCTATCTGACTGGCTATGCTTTTGAGTGTGTCTGTGTATCAGTTCTGTGTTCAGTCATTTTAGCTTGATGCTTTCACAAATTAACACCAACACACCTAGTGTAGACAAAGCACCATTGTTGCAGGTTAACAAGAAGTGCTACATCTGGAGCGCAGAGACAGGAAAGGGTTATTAGATAGTGTATTTTCTACATCGTCTGTGGTAAGTTCATTTTCTGTGTGTCTTCATTAAGCCTATTGTTAAAGTTCCTTACAGTTTGATCTTTTCATTAGATAAAGTGTATGTCCTCCCTTTTATGGTCTGAAGTGTGAATAACTGAGTAGATCAAAAGCATTTGGTGCATCACCACTTAAAGTAGTTTTCTATTATGGTTATTCCTTCTCCCTTTTTACCCCCCATTATTAGCAGTAGTAGCAAAAAACAACTGAGATGCATCAAAGGGAGCTAGCCCTTATCTAGAGATTCTCCCCTCAGTTTTGCCAGACCCACAACAAGAGAGGAGTCTCTATTGTGCCGTGTGGAAGAGAGAAGCCCAACCTTCTCTCAAAGGTGCAATCCACAGCATTAACAAGAACGTCTTAGATGATCTTGATTTGTAACTTTTGTTCGAAGATGATGTCAAGGGGCATCAATCGCATGAAGTACCATATTTCATGCATTCCTTGTCGTGACATTGCACCTTGTCCCAACGTCACTGAAGAGGTGAAACGAGATATGGTGGCGGAGCTTGTTTCATTGAATGAAAAGAAGCCAGAGAGTGCAAAGATGCAAACAGTGCTATCAACGACCATTGGTGTCACATCAACAAAAAAAAAATGACATCGATGACAGAGATTATAGGCTCTAGTCATAGTCCACACAAGCGCCATGGCACATTTGCACCACCTTCATCTCAGTTACACTTATTTTTTATGTCTAGAAATACACCTAGGACACAACCTTTACTCTAAGCTACAAGATGGAATAAACAGATAAAATATGTGCAAAATTTTTATACTTCAACAACCTTCCCTTCAACATAGCAAGGAGCTCATACTAAGAATATTTTGTTACAGCTTTGAAAGTTGTAAAAAAAGGGTACAAGGCACCATCTTCAAAAGACTTGAGTGGGAAGTTGATCAAGAATTCAGTTGAAGACGCAAAGTTGATTGTCAAAGATCAGAAGAGGTGTAAATTTAGATGCACCATTCTTTCTGATGGATGGACGGATGGAAAGAACCACACCATGATCAACTCTCTAGCATCTTCAAATGATGAGCTAGTATTTTTTAAGTCTATTAATGCATCAAATAAAATTAAAAATGCAAAAATTTTGAGTTTGATGCTATAGAGGAGGTTGTCTTAAAGTTGGGCATCGAGAATGTTGTCCAAATTATTATAGACAATGCAATAACAAATGTGGCGATGGGGAGACTTCTTTAAGAAGAGACATCCATCTTTCTTTTGAATACCTTGTACGGCACATTGCCTTGACCTTCTTTTGAAAGACATAAGCAAACTTGATTGGGTGAGACCAATTGTCGAAGAAACAAGAAAAATAACTAAGTATATTTACAATCACCTTTGGGTTCTCAGCTTGATGAGAGAGCACACCAAGGGAAAAGAGCTTGTTCAAGAAGGGGTCACTAAGTTTGCAATCAACTTTATTACATTGCAAAGCATTTGTAGTTTGTTGACTCCTTTGAAGCAGATAGTTGTGTCTCAAATAGGGATGGAGTCATCTTATTCGAAGAAAGTTGATGGAGTGAAGGTTTCAAAAATAGTTTTCAGTGAGGCCTTCGAAACGACAGCTACAGAGATTGTGAAGGTAATTTGAAATTGCAATTTAAATTTCAAGTTGTTTTCCTTATTTTCAATTTTTTAAACTTAAAGTTTTTTCTTTTATAATTCATCTATAAGTTTGTAGCACTAACTTTAATTTGTTTATAACTTTGTAGTTTTTAAACCATTTGGTGAGGGTTTTGTGATTGGTGGATGGAAAGCAAAATCCAATGAGATATATTTATGAAGCTATGGATAGGGCCAAAGAGGCAGTGTAGCATTATTATGCAGAGGATTGCGTCAGATTTTCACATTTAGGAGTTGATTGATAAAAAGGAAACAATCAACTCCACCAACCCATTGCAGCGAGGTATTACTTTAATCCCAAGTTTTTGTCAACCTAGAACATAAATGCTCTGATGCCACTTGTTGGGGATCAACCAACAATGTTGATTACAATTGAAAGCAATAAAATGCGAAATTAACCAAAATGATAAGTAACTAGAATCAGAAATAGCAAAGAACAAGAGATACAAGAAACCACCCTGAAAACTTGTATTAAACTCTTTACAGAAAGAATACAATTGAAGAAACTCATTTTCTTCCACACCTCTCTCAGATGTACAGATCTCTCTCTAGATCTCTTTCCCTCAAGAGCTCTATCTCTCAATTACAATCAACTCCAACAACCCTGAAATGATTCACATGTACAATTCTGTACTGTTCAACTCAACATTACAATACAATAAGCTATGAAAATTTAATCCTATATATAATAATTAGGAAACATGAGCATACAACTACAGCCATTAGATGCACCTCCTAATCAAGGGCTCTAAACAGTCTTGCTAAAGATAGAGATGCGGACTTAAGACTATCACTTAATCCTAACATGCAAACACTATGTTCTGTCCACGAAAATAGCTTTTTGAACGCACAGGTAACCGATGTCGGTTCCTGCTTGTTTGCCTGTGGCTGATGTCAACCGATTTCTGTCGACGCCGACATCACTTGGTCTGCTCCTGACAGACGTCGGTCGCTCCTAACCGACGCCGATGACTGTGTAAACCTGCAACCTGTAAAACGCTCCTTTGGTGAAGCTTTTAGCTCCACACCTTAACAGTTTTTCTACTATAATAGCTTCACAAATGCTAGTGAAGAGGTTAGAACTACAAATGCATTGAGAGTAAAGATAAGGCTTTTTGCTTCAGCACTAGCCATCTAAGAGAGAGAATCACACAGTCACCAGGTAATATAAAATGAAGTCTTTACTTGTAGTTGTACTTGTACCTTATAAATTACATATTTATAAATTTACAATTATTAATTTCTTACAAAATTTTGAATATCTTGTTTGCAAGGTCGTGGTGGGAAGATTGGGGTAGAAATACCCCAAAATTTTAATTGCTAGCCCTTCGAATTTTATCTCAACCTTGTAGTGCTTCCAAATGTGAGTCCAATTGAAATTTGTTTGACTCCATTCACATGAAGAAGTGCAATAAGTTGAGTCAACAATGGCTCAATGACTTAGTGTTTGTGCAATACAACCATCGACTTCGTACAAAGAAGTTGGAGAACACATCAAATGAGCCTATTGATCTAGATGAGATCGATCCCTACAACGATTGTATTGCACGTGAGGAGAAAGCCCCCATGTTCACAGAGGAGATTGTTGATTTCGAGAGGCAAGTTATGGAGGGTGTAGCTGAAGTAGGAGAGATTGGATTGGAGGACATCCTTGAAGATGAGACAGAGGCAGAGGTGGAGGTGGAGCCACAAGAGCAAGTGTAGCCTTCTAGACAGAGCGAGGTGGGTCAACCGAGTGGGAGGACTAGAGTTTCACAGCCTCCCTTATTTTTTCAGAGGGCAGGAAAGAGAAAATTATAGATGATTGTAATTTGTACTTATAGTCTTGTAGATTTTTATATAAGACTATAATTCTATTTATACTTTGTGACTTTGTTGTATTCACATGATTATGCGATTTTGAACATTCTCTGTATTCAAATCTAATAGAAAATACTTTCCCTATGTTTTACAAACTCATTGCATCTATTTTGTTTCTATAATTTCTAAAAAAATAAAGTTATTTTTTAAAAATAAAGTAATTTTTGTCTTTACCGGTTATTGCTGGTTATTCAACTAAGTGGGTCGAATAACCGTCGATTACCCATTTTGGGCCCTCGGTGAGTACTCGCCCCAACCGATTATGCGAACTATGTTTGAGACTACTTCGTTGGATAAAGAGGTAATTACTACTTCTGTGGATGGTAATGGTTTTTGGGTACCTACAAGTGCTCATTCTATAAAGTTAAAATTTCTTGTAAATAAGACTATGTTATGGCACCAAAGACGGGGCCACATTGGAGAAAAAGGTCTTAGGATGAAGAATAAAAACCTTGTTGAAAGTTTGACAGATTGCAATCTTGAATTTAATTTATGTGAGCATTGCATTTATTGAAAAAAAAAAAACCATGTTCAGTTTTACTCAAGCTCTCATAAATCTTGTGATGTATTGGAACTTATTCATTCTATGATGTATTTGGTCTTGTTAATGTTCCTTTGATTTCAAAATCCACATATTATGTTTCATTCATTGATGATTATAGAAGGACATGGGTCTATTTTCTTAAGAGTAAATCTGAAAATTTCAGTCATTTAAAGAATATAAAGCAATGGTAGAGTTGCAGACTGAAAAAAAAAAAAATTATTTGACTAACAATGCCAGTGAATTTTGTTTTAATGATTTTGATAGATTATGTAAAGATTGTGGTACACAAAGACAAAATACAACTCCGTATTCACCTCAACAAAATGGAGTTGTAGAAAGAATGAACAAGAAACTGATGGAGAAGGCAATGAGTATGCTTAGTGGTGCTGGATCGGAACAAAGTTTTTGGACCAAATCTATAGCCACGGCTTGTTATTTGATTAATAGATCTCCTACATCAACGCTTGTTGATAAAATGCCTATGAAGACATGGTCATCGCATAAGACTTCATTGAGACATCTTGAAGTTTTTGGTTGCAAGGCATATGCACATGTGCCAAAAGAGAAGCGGTCAAAATTGGAGAATGAGATTGTTAAATGTATCTTCATCAGTTATAGCTATGGTGTGAAAGGATACAAGTTTTAGGATCTCGTAGCACAAATGTTATTTTTAGAGAAACTAAGCCTTGTTCCATTATACGGTAACCAAAACAAACAAAAAAGAAAGAAGTGATTCAGCTTCCTCTTACCCTTGAGAAAGTTGAGTCATGGCCCCAAAATAGACAAAAAAGTTGAGGAGAGCTCATCAAGCTTTGAATCTTTAGAAAAGCAGAAAGAAGAACCTCCAACACAAATTGTTTGAAGGTCTACAAGGCATAGACAACCACCAGAAAGGTATGGGTATTCCCCTGATGATTGGAGATTTATATTTGCTTTGAATAATAACATTGATGAACCGAGATCTGCAAAGGAAGCTTTGGGTGTAAATGATGCACAATATTAGAAGGAAGATAGTCATGGAAGAAGAAATGGCAACTTTGAACAAGAATGATACATAGGTCCTTGTAACATTGCCTGAAGGACGTAAACTTGTTGGATGCAAATGGGTGTTCAAGGAAAAGATTGGTTTAGATGGCAGTACTAAAAAGTAACAAAGCGCGGTTGGTTGTAAAAGTTTACTCTCAGGTTAAGGGTGTCGACTGTGGTGAGATGTTTTCTCTTTTTGCTAAAATGACATCCATTAGATTCTTGATTTCTATTGCAACAACTTATGAATTAGAGATTGAGCAAATGGATGTGAACCCTATTTTCTTTCATGGTGATTTGAATGATGAGATTTACATGTCATAGCCAAAACACTACGTGCTGAAAGGTAAAAATAATTTGGTTTGCAAGTTAAATAAATCCTTGTATGGCCTCAAACAATCCTAAGATGTGGTACCAGAAATTTGATACACGTGTTGAGTTTGGGTTTTGAGTGATCAAAATCTGATCATTGTGTTTATTATAAAATTGATGGTGATCATTTCCTGGTTATTGCTTTATACATTGATGATAAGTTGTTTGTTGGCAACGGGAAAGTTTTGATTTCAGAGCTTAAATCTCAACTCTCAACAAAATTTGAAATAAAAGACCTTGGTGCTACAAGACACATTCTTGCGATGGAGATTAGAAGAGATAGACAGAACATAAAGCTATGGCTTGACCAAAGTAAGTATGTGAATTCAATATTAGAGAGGTTTAATATGCAAGATTGCACACCATTGAGTGTTCCTTTTTCAATTGGAACGAAGTTATCTATTTCACAATGTCCTACATCCTCATCAGAGATGGAAGACATGAGCAAAGTGCCTTACCAAAGTACAGATTACTACACCAAACATTTCCCAAGTAGTGGGAGTTCTTTCCCATTATATATCTAATCCTGATAGAGTTCATTGGGATGCAGTTAAAAGGGTCTGTATATATTTTTAGTGTACCTCAGAGTATTCCTTATGTTATTATGGTTGATTGGAGACAGACATTCATCGTTATGTGGATTCAAACTAGACAAGTGATGTTGATAGCAAAAGATCCACCAATGCTTATGTACTTACTTTATTCAGTGGTGCAATAAGTTGGATGAGTAAGCTACATGCTATGGTCGCTTTGTCCACTATAGAGGCAAGAGTATATGACAACAACTCACGCTTGTAAAGAAGTTGTTTAGCTTGAGAGACTATGTTAAGATATTGGATTAAAGCAGGGTGCAATGACAGTTCATTGTGACAGTCAGAGTACTATTTGACTAGTAAAGACCCCGACATTTCATGCCAGGACCAAAGATATTGATGTACAGTATCATTTTGTAATAGACATGATCGAAGATGGCAACGTGAAGCTGGTTAAGGTAGAGACTTTGATGAATGTTGCAGATTCATTAACTAAGCCCATGAGCACAGAGAAGTTCAGAGGGTGAGTTTATGGGCCTTTCAACAACTAGTAGTTGAATTCATGATGGTATGGTTCCCCTGACTCTTACAAGGTATTCAACAAGTGAGAGAATGTTGGGATTTAAGGTGTCTCAACCTTGACAGTTCCTAAGTTTATTTTCCCATAATATATTGAACTACTTTGGAGTGTGGGGTTTTCCTCCCGAAAAGGTTTTCCCCACATAATCATTGTGTTATGGTATATTGTTTATTTTAGTTTAATGTGTTTCTCATTGTTTTTGTATCAAGTTAAATCTATTTTGCATATTCTCCTCTCAAAGTTAGTGTAGAGAGTTGTGTTGAGCTATGTTCACATAATTTATAATAACGCTATTATTGTTAGTTAAACAATAATATGTTAATAATTGTTTGGTATATTATTGTTATTATGCATAATAACAATAATATACGAGGTTAGTTTTCTTTAGTTTATTAGCTAGACAATATATTGTATCAACAATATATTTCGTATATAGTGGGTTGGTTATTGATTTGAGTTACTATAGGGATGTGAGAGATTTACGGATATTGTGGTGGATATATGATCTCTCCAATTATATGAAAGAGTTTTCCTATATATTTGTAATGTCCCGTATGAAATAAAATATAGTGTGCAGTTTAATATTAATGTTTTTTGTTGTTACATGTGTGTTCGGCTCTCTATGCAACTCTGATCTTTCCCATTATTTGGTATCAAAGCAGGTTTGCCATTTGCTATGAGAGTTTGTGAGGAGTGCTCCACAGTATTTAGGTTTTATTAGCATTAGTGAAAAGGTCCATTGCACAGCGCATATCAGACACAATATTACCATCCTCATTGATGATATCTTCAGTTGTGGCATAGTTGGCAGTGATCAGCGTGCACTTTTTGGAAATCCCAGAGCATATAAACTTCCAATGCCCGGCGAGATATAATTTTTTCTATTTTATGCATGTGGTAGATGCAAATGACGTAGCACCTAAATCAACACAACATCCCCAAATTTTTGTCTTCATCTGCATGTCTGTTATATGCACAACCCTGATTTGTTCATGCTATATATCCATTCCCTTGTTTTACTTATGAGCGCAGACCTATTGCAAAAGAAATATAAAAATTTTGTTTACGAGAAGACACAGCGTTCCAAATCCTCTTCAAACGTCGTCATCATCCATGCAATCCTAGAGTCCATTCAAATTTGCATATTGATTCTTTACCATCGGCATGCTGCAAAGAACAAAGGAATAGGCCGATGTTTTGGGCATCATTTGTTTTTAATCTATAGAGATATATTTCAGAACAAGCCTTAGTACAACCTGTTTAATCAGCGTTCACTCTGTCAATTCTGTGTCGTTCAGCTACATGCATTTCATCTCCATCGCCATTGCTCGGTGCATTGGTTGGAGCCGTACCTTCAGATTCGAACATAGAGGCCATTCAAATAGGTGCAAAATCTTCATGCATAGTCAAGCAAGCTACAAAGTTTCTAATGGAATCTCGTTCGCTCCACACAATCCGCGGTTTAGTTAGAATTTAGGTATTAGTCATTCTTCTATTTAGTCTTAACGTCTCAATTATTTTTTGATATTAAGTTCAGTCAATTATTACATTATAGTCTAACTTTAAGTCATTTATAAGTTTTGTTTTTTTTTCAAATAGTGGGTCAATATCTTTATTTAGGTTAGTGTATTAAATTGTTCAAATAGTCATTGGTTTAGTATGATAGTAGTTTTAAAAATTAAATAAGATTAATTTTTAATTTTTTGTGTTTTAGAGTCAATATTGTCAATACAGAGTTTTTTTTCTGTTATAATTTTAAAAATTATCAAAAATTCAAAGTGTCAATATTTTATTTTGGGTCTATAGGCTATGTTAATAGTATTGAGTGATTGTTTCAAAATGGTCCTTTCGGGTCCATAGTCAATATATGTCATTAAAAAAAGTCAAAAAGTCATCATTGTTATTTAGTCAATATTTTTAAAATAAAAAATGAGTAAAGAATTAAATCTTGTATCAAAATTGTAATGGACACACTTTTCGTGGAAATCGACGTCCAAAATATGCAAACTCAAAACATCAAAATTCAAAAGAATTTTGAAGCCGGATATGAGGCAGACGCCAAACAGAGGGATGTCCGACCATGAAAACGTCAACACTTGACTGCACAAAAATACATCGAACATTTATGAATAAAGTAAGTAGCTCCCTAAACTGGAGGATAGAGGAAACGAAGGCTAGAGGTTTCATAGCCTCTTGTTAGCCACTAGCGATGGGGCCACTTTCTGCTTTAGTGACATTTGCTTTTCAGTTGTGTGAATAAGAACATATGATGTATACATGTTCATGTTTGTCATAAGTGAACTGAAAATCCCTTTGTAACTTCTCTAAAAATATAATAGTGATGAGAGCTAGTAACTGTATTGCACATCGTGATGTAGTTTGTAGTTAACCACTTGTTAAATTATTTGGTATTGTTGGTTATCCACATGAAAACCATCCCATTGTGGTTTGTAGTAAGCCATTTGTAAAACCATCGGTAAAGTTTGTGATTGTCCTCTAAAAATCATCAAATCATGAGTATATGTGCAAATATGGGAGAGTTGTTTTCTCCATGTTCACATTAAGGAGGTGTATACCAGGGTTTAATAATATTCACAAAGGGATGAATGTTGAAGTATGTTCAAATTATTAATTTGTAATAACGTTATTATTGTTAGTTAAACAATAATATGTTAATAGTTATTTGGTATATTATATAATAACAATAATATATGGAGTTAGTTTTATTTAGTTTATTAGTTAGACGAATATATTGTATCAACAATATATTTTGTATATAGTGGGCTGGTTATTAGTTTGAGTTATTATAGGGATGTGAGATTTATGGAGATTGTGGTGGAGATATGATCTCCATAGGAAAGAGTTTTCTTATATATTTATAATGTCCCATATGAAATAAAATACAATGTGATGTTTAATATTATTGTTTTTTGTTGTTCCTGTGTATTCAGCTCTCTATGCAACTCTGATCTTCCCCATTAAATTGTTTCCACAATCTTAGAATCCTTTCAAGCAACCATCTCTTTGCGCTGCCTTGCCATTAGGGCTTTCTAAATTTTTTTAGGAATTTAAAAGAAAATATCAAAAAATCCTTCAAGAAAGAAATAATTGTAAGCTATGCACAAAACGGCGTTTGTTGCAAAGGCTTTAAAAAATTGAAGCAAATGCAGAGCAAAAAATGAGGCCAATTGTTTAAAAACAAAGTTTCTAGTTTGAAGGGTTAGCTGGAGAGAGTCCCCAAACTTCAGTGGATTTCATGGGGTACATAGGGCTCAGTAACAATCGAGCATATATTGAGAAAAAAACCCAAAAACTCATCCAAGAATTGAAAATAACTCAAATACTGATGTAGCCCAATACAACCCTACACCCAAATGTTAGGTGTTTGCAAAACCTTCATCTTCCTTATTTTTAAAGACTCGTTTACATAAAGAGGACAAACGCTTTAATCTTCCCAACCGAAAAAAAAAAAAAAAAAAAGTGTCATGATGCAACTTTGGTACCTACTGTTAAGAAGAATATTTGGATTAAAAGAGCTTTGACAAACAAACTACTAGGAAGACATTAGCCATTAGATTCCCGAGTGCCTCAACACCTTGAAAGTGTATTAATGGTGATACTAGTGTTTTGTCTTTTATCTAACTAAGATATGCAAGACATTTGCCATTAGATTTTCGAGTGCCTTTTAGTGTACTAATGGTGATTTTAATGTTTCATCTTATATGTCTAATTACAACTATTATGGACCACTTAGTATTATTTGTCAACTTTTCTAACCACTCCCTTGAGGACCATTAGTAATTTAATATATGGGCAAGTCTTCATGACAACTATCTACCATTAACATTCACATTCCCTTAAGAATGATGGAACCTCTTAAATCAATAGAAGGGAAGATAAAACTACTTAAAAACTATCACTTCGAACTCGCAGAATGCAATTGATGAGCAATATGCCATAATGTTATCAATATGAAATTCTATTGATATAGATGCTTATGTGAAAAAGGCTTTTAGATAAAACTACCAAAAATTGTATTCCCATCATAAAATTCTTTTCACAAATATGATTTTATTTAATATTGTTTGAACACACAAACCAAACGAATTATAGAAATTAGAGTGGGCTCCCATGGCAGGGAAAAAATCAAAAAAAATTATCAGTGATATTAAAAACGAACACTCCTCGAAACCTTTATTTCTCTATGTAATGTCCCATTTTTCAAATTAAATAAAATTAGGGAACTGAAGTTTAGTGTTATTTTCAATAGGCTAAAAAGGGATTAATGTGGGAAATAATTTAATAATAATGTTTTAAGTTGTCCTAAAGTAACTTTATTTAATAACATGGAAAAATGACACTTATTCATTATTATTATTATTAAGTGGAGCCAAAAAGGTGATACTAATTACATGGCCAAAAGTAATTATTATTGAGATAAAAAAATGAATATTTAAATAAAAGTAATTGTAATTACATTGAAGGTTAGTGTGAGTTGGAAAAGTGCATTTCATAAAAGGATGAAAGAAGGACAATTATTATTATTATTGATTGTTCAATTTTGACAATTCACGATTGAATCCAAGACTCTTTCAAATTGTACTTGAGAATAGAAACTCTCCATTGCAGTCAAGTTAAAAGACGAAACTGCTCCAATCTATAGAGGTAACTTCACACATGGGTTACAATTGATCAGAATACAAGTTATTTACAAATAATAAAAAATCAAGGGTTTGTGATCAAGGGTTTGACCAACAAATTAAGTCTTGAAAGCCAAATATCAGCGCTAAGACAAGGGTGTCACATCTCCCAATAGTTCCAAGCAGCAACCAACCCTTTTAAGGGTAAAATGTACCATTTTAGGGCTTGCCGTGGCCCTGGCAAAATAGATCGCAACACTCTTAAGGTTTTATCACAGTAAATTCAACAACCCTAAAGGTTGGAATCACCTCCCAACCAATTTTTGGCTATTCCTTGAGTGCCCGACCTGGTCGTACACCTCCAAACAATCAACAAAAGCAAACAACCCTATTGTACACTCCATCGCAGAGGGTTTTGGGGACTACAACCTATCATACCAACTGCAAAAATAAATCGCAGGACTGACTAGAGGAGTTTTTGGATTTTTAGCATAATAAATGATATTTAGATTTTTTTTCTCAGCTACCTTGAAGGATCAAATCAGTTCTTTTAGAGTGAAACCCTACAATATTGTGTATTGTCTTTTTAGTTGTTTGAATGAGATCTTATTGTGTTTGAAAAAAATTCCAAAATAAATAAATAAAATAGAATTGTCTTTCTTTTAGAAAGGGATATTTCAGTGTCTATCAGCTATTATTTTGTGACATTCCAAATCTGAATAGGAATTACAAGGAAAAGATTAGCATTCTAAATTCATTTTATGAGGGTTCTTAATTTATTTACAACAGGGTTCTGAATTTATTTTAAAAGGGTTCTGAACTTATTTTACAAGCGATACCTCATTGAAATATTATCTTGATTAAGATGTTTTATAATATTTGAATAACTTATTGAATGGTAAAATAACAGGGTTTTTTTGTCAGCATTACGCTGACATACTTGTGTGTTTGTAGTGCAAGTTTCAACATGAAGTTTGTGCATTAATTCAAACCAAGTATAGCATATATGTTATTTATTGTATTGGCTATGTGGAAAAGAGTTACATGTATTTATTCCTAAGATGACATGAAAAGTATTTATTTTGAAATAGTTTTGTACATATTGTGTCAGTTTACAAAAGAAATATAACCAATTGTATTATATTCATTTGCTTTAGTGGAGGATCCACTAACATGCATTTAATTATTTTTCCTCCGTTTTATACCATCAAATGGGCAGTGCATCTGAGTGGCTAGCTCTTTGTTTTTGTCACTCACACTCAAAATAATCTTCCTCAATTATGGTGTTGAGTGGCTAGCTCTTTGTTTTTGTCACTCACACTCAAAATAATCTTCCTCAATTATGGTGTCAGTGTCCACTTTATTTTACTAATAGTAAATGTTATTTTAACATAGTTGTTTAACTAAATAATCTCATAACCTCTTAATGAACTTCCACCAAAATGGCTCGTCAATGAAATAACTAAATACTTGATTTACTCATATTTTTATTATGCTATTTTAGTTTATAAATTTATTTATCATTTATTTATCTATTTGTTTATTTTCATTTGGTTCAATCAAATAATGAAATTGGAAAATATAATTACCAATATTTCAATATATAAGTATATTTTCCAATTTCATTATTTGATTGAACCAAATGAAAATAAACAAATAGATAAATAAATATATAAACTAAAATAGCATAATAAAAATAGGAGTAAATCAAGTATTTAGTTATTTCATTGACGAGTCGTTTTGGTGAAAGTTCATTAAGAGGTTATGAGATTATTTAATTAAACAACTATGTTAAAATAGTTTTTATTATTGGTAAAATAAAGTGAAGACAAGCGCCATAATTAGGGAAAATTATTCTGAGTGTGAGTGGTAAACACAAAGTGTTGGTCGCTCAAATGCATCGCCCATTTGATGGTAAAAAATAGATGAAAATCTATTAAATGCGTGTCAATGGATTCTCCACTAAAGCAAAGGAATTTAATACAATTGGCTATATTTCTTTCAATATTGGTCATTATATTTTCCAATTTCATTATTTGATTGAACCAAATGAAAATAAACAAATAGATAAATAAATAAATGATAAAGAAATATATAAACTAAAATAGCATAATAAAAATAAAAGTAAATCAAGTATTTAGTTGTTTCATTGACGAGTCGTTTTGGTGAAAGTTCATTAAGAGGTTATGAGATTACTTAGTTAAACAACTATGTTAAAATAACTTTTATTATTGGTAAAATAAAGTGAAGACTAGCGTCATAATTAGGGAAGATTATTCTGAGTGTGAGTGGCAAACAAAAAGAGCTGACCACTCAGATACACCGCCCATTTCATGGTATAAAATAGACGAAAATTTATTAAATTCGTGACAGTGGATTCTCCACTAAAGCAAATGAATATAATACAATTGGTTGTATTTCTTTTGTAATTGTAAACTGACACAATATGTAAAAAACTATTTCAAAATAAATACTTTTCATATCATCTTAGGAATAAATACATGTCACTCTTTTCCACATAGACAATACAATAAATAACGTATATGCTATGCTTGGTCTTAATCGATGCACAAACTTCATGTTGAAACTTGCACTACAAACACACAAGTGTGTCAGCGTAAAGCTGACAAGAGAACCCTGTTATTTTACCATCCAACAAATTATTCAAACATTATAAAATCTTTTAATCAAGATAATATTTCAGTGAAGTATATCTACTGTATTACCATAGTCTTATAAGCAAGACTTAACACGAAGACAAACTTTTTACTATCAATATATTTTAGCAAGTAAAATTTTATCATGTAAATAAATTTGTATTGAGAGAAAATATTTTTCAATTCTAACACTATCCTAAAACACCATTCCAATCATAATATTTTTCAAGTGGAAGACCCATACAATAGTACTGCTCTACGAGATCAAAATTTATTTAATGGACTGCAACCAAGTGTTGGAAGTGGTACCAACACCCAAGCTCTGATACCACCTGTCAGGCAATTTAGAACAACAAACTTCTCTGATACCACTTTGTCAAGATCTAGGAAGCACAATTGATTACCAAGCAACTAAACATGCAAAAATAACCAGAAGCAATAAGTAACTAGAATCAGAAACAACACAGAATATGAGAGACAATACACAATTGTATTAATACTCTTCCAGAAGGAAATACAACAAAGAAGATGCCACAGTCTTCTTCCTTACATCTCTAGAGCTCACACACATCTAGAGCATAAACAATAAGTCTCTTCAAGAGTTCACTCTCTCTCTTATAGTCCCAACACACAACTCAAACACAGAATTGGTGTTCACCTCCAACCAGTCAGTATCCATTACTGCCACTACACTGAGTATACACACATACTCAACCGAGTACACAACGCACTCCAAGTAGATCTCCCATGAACTTGCAACAACCTGCAACTCAAATGATCTTACTTTGGAAGGATCTACCTTGCCTTCCTCTTTGCTCTTCAACTGAGTACACACCATACTCCAAGTAGATCTTTCCTGATATTGCTTCCTGTTGTGTTGCTGACCTCCCTGATCTTGCACACCTGCAAATCAATCTAGTTCTGCACACTTGCAAACCTAGATCTCGCACACACATACACCTGCAAATCAATGATCTTACTTACCATGTAGATCTCCAAACGTGGCCTTGCACACCTGCTGACCAAGATCCTACATACATGAAGAACCCTTCTGATTCTCCAAACCAGCACCCACACTTAGCACTGTGGCACTACGAGGAACACACCTTGCTCTCTTCACTCTGAAGGAGCTAATTTTTGCTCTCTTACTCTCTAGAACAAATTACAATACAGCCCATGAGTCTATTATATAGATCTCATGCAAACAATAATTAGACACCTAATTACAATAATTAGATCCGCAGCTTCAAGTCTATAATTGGTCTTCTACATGCAAACAACCGGTTCGTTAACTAACTGTTTGTGCAACCGACAGTTCTGGAACCGCACAGGCGATCGACGTCGGTCCCTCTCTCCTTGGGGTGACTGATGTCCGCTGATCCTTGACCGTCATCGGCAGCTTCCTGTCTCCATTTGACCGATGTCAGTTGGCCTAACCAACACCAGCGACTGTGACACTCAGCACCCTCCTCCAATGTCTGCATCAGTGAAGCTTTTAGCTCCACAACCTAACAATCTTTCACTTAGAGATAAACAGATGCACTGTACCTATACTCCATCTAATCTGTTTCCTTACTTGTATCCCTCTTCAAGCTCAACCCTGAAGACCAACCACCACACATCCTGTGGTGCAAACCCTGTCATCCAAGTAATCTGCCACATCCGCATCTACAAACCTATGTAAATAAGAACTTGACTCTGCATAACATGTCGACCTGCTGCTGGTCCCTCTCAGATACTTGAGAATCTACTGAACTGCCCTCCAGTGCTTCTTTTTTGGATTGACTACAAACTTTCTGACAGCACCCACTGCTTGGGCAAAATCAGGGAGTACACTTGTACTCAACCTCATCATGTGATTGGGGACCCTGTTTTGTGAACTGTCCATCCATAAGTGTGCTGCCCTGTTTTGCATCTTGCACTACCTTCACACAATCATTCTATGACAACATCAACATGTGATCTCCCTGTCTCTAGGATTACTCATGCCAAAAAAATTTGCTACTCTCAAATCTTTCATGGCAAACCACTGAATTAACCTTACCCTTAGCTCAGTAAAACCCTGTATGTACGAACCTGTTAGCTAGCATACCATCCACATACAGTAACAAGATAATGTCGCGACCATCATCCACCTGGTAAGACAAACATAATGATTACACTAACATTGACTAAAGCCCTGCTTTGTCATCCACCTGTCAAAACCTGTACCACTGTCCTGCAGCTTTCTCAAGACCATATGCCCTGGCCTTCCGTCTCACGTATCCATTCTCTCTATTCTTTAACTAAGGTATCCATTTGTTGGGATGAAAAGAAAAACCGGAAGCACACAATTTGATTACCAAACCAAGCAACTTAATATGCGGAAATTAACCAGATTCACCAAGCAACTAGAATTCAGAATAACACAAGATATGAGAGACAATACACAAATTGTATTAACACTTTATACAGAAAAGAATACAATAAAGAAGATGCCACTTCTTCTCCACCACCTTACAGAGGTTTCCCACACCTCAAGTGAACAGTAATTCTTCTCCCCAAAGCTCTCCCTCTCACAGGTCCCAACACCCAACTCAAATACAGAGTTGGTGTTCACCTCCCGTGCTCCACGCACAACACAAGTGCTCCACGCACTCCACAAGCACTCCACGTGCTCCACAAGTACTCAAGGTACTTCAAGTAGATCTCCCATGAATCTGCAACAACCTGCAATTCAACAGACCATACTTATGGAAGGAACTCCCTTGCCTTCCTCTCTTGCTCTATCCGAGTACACGCCTGTACTCCAAGTAGATCCTGCCTGATACTGCTCCCTGTTGTGTTGCTGTCTATATGACCTTGCACACCTGCAAATCAAACAACGGTTCTGCTCACCTGTGAACCTCGACCTTGCACACACATACACCTGCAGATCAACGATCTTACTTACCATGTAGATCTCCTATATAGGCCATGCAACTGTGACCAAGATCCTACACTCTTGAAGAACCCAGCTGGCTCTCCAATCCAGCACCAACACACCTGGTATTGAGGCACTAGGAGGAACGCACCATAGCTCTACCTCACACACAGAAGGAGCTTATAATTATGCTCTCTTACTCCCTATCACACTTTTCCAATACAACCATGAGTCTATTATATAGATCTCATCTAAACAATGATTAGACATCTAATTACCATAATTAGATCCGCAACTATGAGTCTAAAATTAGCGCTCATCATGCAAACTCTTGGTTCGTTAGCTAACTGCCCGTAAATAGCTCGCAGTCGAACCACACAGGAGACCGACGTCGGTCCCTGTCTGCCTGGGGTCGCCGACGCCGGCCGATATATGACCGACGTCGGTTGCCTTCCTGTCTTACCCTGCCGACGCCGGTTGGCCAGACCAACGCCAAACACTTCTGACACTCAGCAACTCATTCTGCAACCTCCTCCATGTCTGCATCAGTGAAGCTTTTAGCTCCACAATCCTAACAATCTCCCACTTGGAGATAAACAGCTGCACTGTACCTGTACCTGTACTCCGTCTAATCTATTTTCTGGTTTGTATCCCTCTTCAAGCTCCCACCTGAAGACAACCCACCACACATCCCGTGGTGTACCACCTGTCATCCGAGTACCCTGCCACATCCGAACCTACAACACCTGTAGTGAAGGCCTGACCCTGCATAGCAACACCTGCTGCTGGTCCCTCTCAGAAAACCTGAGAATCCACTTCCCCGAATTGGCTCCTAACTCTCTGACAGCTCCCACTGCATGGGAATACTCAGGTCTATACCAGACCTCATGTGATTTCGGACACTGTACCTGTCCAGCCCTTAGTGTGCTCCGATTCTGCATCCCGAACCTCGCCAACACCTGATTCACATCAGCTCCTACTCGAGACAAAATCAACCTGTGATCTCCATGTCTCCCATGTCAAAGAATTTCGCTGCTCCAAATTCCTCCTGACATGCCACTGAACTAATCTTACCCTTAGCTCAGCAAAACCCTGTATGTACACCCCTGCTAGCTAGCATACTATCCACATACAGCAACAAAATGATGTCATGACTCATCATCCACCTGGTAAGACAAAACCACAGTAGTTACCCTGACATTGACTGAAGCCATGCTTCGTCCTCCACCTGTCAAAACCTGTACCACTGTCCTGCAGCTCCTCAAGACCATATACCTGATCTTCCGTCTCACGTATCCGTTCTCTCCATTCTTCTACTAAGGTATCCATTCGTCTCTGTGCTTTCATACCTGCTGGCATCTCTACCAAAACACACCTGTTTGGTTCTCCTCCAAGGAATCACATCCTCATCCATGCCAAGCTCACACCTGTTTCCTGGATCCTTCCTGCTCTACAATCAGCAACATGTATAAAGAAGAGGAACAACGAATTTGAGGGCCTACTTACGCCTTCAGTCCTCCGTATGGGTGTTTGAGACTCCTTGACAACATGCTGTCCACCCAAAATTTGTTACAGTGACCGACCTCGGTCACTCCACAGTCTGCATCCGACCGACGTCGGTTCCATGCGTCTGTACCTGACTACCAACCTGCCTGCGCTGGTGTCCCTGCTGCCGACGTCGGTCCTCCTAACCGACATCGGTCTTACATACTGCCGACGTCGGTCCCATGACCGACATCGGTCTTACCCTGCCCGACATCGCCGGCTTCGGTCTGCACATGACCGACATCGGCACCTGTCTGTTCGACGCCAGTTCCTCGTGACCGACATCGGTATCTGTGTTCGCCTGTGAGTGATGACTTTTTACCCGCGAGCTTCTTTGAATCAAAACCCATGTCCAAACTGCCCTGCTCAGAAGTATCCAGCCACATCCACTGGGTTCTGTCCGCCATCTCCTCCATAAACACCAAGGCTTTCCAATTTTTAAGCCTGTCAAATATATCTGTCTTCCGCTTAAGAACATGCATCTCCTTCCTGCTCATGTGACCAAGCCTACGAAGCCACGTCTCCGCAATAAAAGAAGAATCAGTAATATAAACAAGTAGATAAAGGGTACCTATTTTCTTACCACCAGCTAATTCAAGTGCATCCGCTGTGAGAGTTCTTGTGCATCTCTCATCACCCAATCTTTCTGAAGAAATTAGCCATATCTCCAAACCTGGGACCTGCATGACCTTCATCAACACCTGTGTGTTGGCCGCCTGCAATTTCAGCTTCACTTCCCCTTTGCCAATCCTTTGGCAAGGCTCACCAGCTCCTCTACCTGGAACTGCATGGAAAGAGGCAACCGAATCTTTTATCCAAGATTCAACTTTATCCAAGAAACCTGTAAACACATCCTGTGCAACAATACCTGCAACATCTGTATCTTCAGTTTCTTCATGTTGATCTGCTACCAACCAACAATAATCTTTTACCTGCTCTTTCTTTTCATAGGACCGTGAGTAACCATCTGTGCTTTTCAACTCCTCCATTCTTAGCTTACTTTGATCTGCTGTTGCTCTACTCCCACTCGATCAGAAACCCCTGAGAGTGCCCTGTAACCAAACACAAAACCTGCTTCCTCCAACCTTAGCTCTGATACCACTTGTTGGTATCAAGCTCAAGAACCTGGAACCTGCAACCAAGGCTCTGATACCACTTGTTGGTATCAAGCTCAAGAACCTACAACCAAGGCTCTGATACCACTTGTTGGGAGGAAAAGAAAAACCGGAAGCACACAATTTGATTACCAAACCAAGCAACTTAATATGCGGAAATTAACCAGATTCACCAAGCAACTAGAATTCAGAATAACACAAGATATGAGAGACAATACACAAATTGTATTAACACTTTATACAGAAAAAAATACAATAAAGAAGATGCCACTTCTTCTCCACCACCTTACAGAGGTTTCCCACACCTCAAGTGAACAGTAATTCTTCTCCCCAAAGCTCTCCCTCTCACAGGTCCCAACACCCAACTCAAATACAGAGTTGGTGTTCACCTCCCGTGCTCCACGCACAACACAAGTGCTCCACGCACTCCACAAGCACTCCACGTGCTCCACAAGTACTCAAGGTACTTCAAGTAGATCTCCCATGAATCTGCAACAACCTGCAATTCAACAGACCATACTTATGGAAGGAACTCCCTTGCCTTCCTCTCTTGCTCTATCCGAGTACACACCTGTACTCCAAGTAGATCCTGCCTGATACTGCTCCCTGTTGTGTTGCTGTCTATATGACCTTGCACACCTGCAAATCAAACAACGGTTCTGCTCACCTGTGAACCTCGACCTTGCACACACATACACCTGCAGATCAACGATCTTACTTACCATGTAGATCTCCTATATAGGCCATGCAACTGTGACCAAGATCCTACACTCTTGAAGAACCCAGCTGGCTCTCCAATCCAGCACCAACACACCTGGTACTGAGGCACTAGGAGGAACGCACCATAGCTCTACCTCACACACAGAAGGAGCTTATAATTATGCTCTCTTACTCCCTAGCACACTTTTCCAATACAACCATGAGTCTATTATATAGATCTCATCCAAACAATGATTAGACATCTAATTACCATAATTAGATCCGCAACTATGAGTCTAAAATTAGCGCTCATCATGCAAACTCTTGGTTCGTTAGCTAACTGCCCGTAAATAGCTCGCAGTCGAACCACACAGGAGACCGACGTCGGTCCCTGTCTGCCTGGGGTCGCCGACGCCGGCCGATATATGACCGACGTCGGTTGCCTTCCTGTCTTACCCTGCCGACGCCGGTTGGCCAGACCAACGCCAAACACTTCTGACACTCAGCAACTCATTCTGCAACCTCCTCCATGTCTGCATCAGTGAAGCTTTTAGCTCCACAATCCTAACAATCTCCCACTTGGAGATAAACAGCTGCATTGTACCTGTACCTGTACTCCGTCTAATCTATTTTCTGGTTTGTATCCCTCTTCAAGCTCCCACCTGAAGACAACCCACCACACATCCCGTGGTGTACCACCTGTCATCCGAGTACCCTGCCACATCCGAACCTACAACACCTGTAGTGAAGGCCTGACCCTGCATAGCAACACCTGCTGCTGGTCCCTCTCAGAAAACCTGAGAATCCACTTCCCCGAATTGGCTCCTAACTCTCTGACAGCTCCCACTGCATGGGAATACTCAGGTCTATACCAGACCTCATGTGATTTCGGACACTGTACCTGTCCAGCCCTTAGTGTGCTCCGATTCTGCATCCCGAACCTCGCCAACACCTGATTCACATCAGCTCCTACTCGAGACAAAATCAACCTGTGATCTCCATGCCTCCCATGTCAAAGAATTCCGCTGCTCCAAATTCCTCCTGACATGCCACTGAACTAATCTTACCCTTAGCTCAGCAAAACCCTGTATGTACACCCCTGCTAGCTAGCATACTATCCACATACAGCAACAAAATGATGTCATGACTCATCATCCACCTGGTAAGACAAAACCACAGTAGTTACCCTGACATTGACTGAAGCCATGCTTCGTCCTCCACCTGTCAAAACCTGTACCACTGTCCTGCAGCTCCTCAAGACCATATACCTAATCTTCCGTCTCACGTATCCGTTCTCTCCATTCTTCTACTAAGGTATCCATTCGTCTCTGTGCTTTCATACCTGCTGGCATCTCTACCAAAACACCCCTGTTTGGTTCTCCTCCAAGGAATCACATCCTCATCCATGCCAAGCTCACACCTGTTTCCTGGATCCTTCCTGCTCTACAATCAGCAACATGTATAAAGAAGAGGAACAACGAATTTGAGGGCCTACTTACGCCTTCAGTCCTCCGTATGGGTGTTTGAGACTCCTTGACAACATGCTGTCCACCCAAAATTTGTTACAGTGACCGACCTCGGTCACTCCACAGTCTGCATCCGACCGACGTCGGTTCCATGCGTCTGTACCTGACTACCAACCTGCCTGCGCTGGTGTCCCTGCTGCCGACGTCGGTCCTCCTAACCGACATCGGTCTTACATACTGCCGACGTCGGTCCCATGACCGACATCGGTCTTACCCTGCCTGACATCGCCGGCTTCGGTCTGCACATGACCGACATCGGCACCTGTCTGTTCGACGCCAGTTCCTCGTGACCGACATCGGTATCTGTGTTCCCCTGTGAGTGATGACTTTTTACCCGCGAGCTTCTTTGAATCAAAACCCATGTCCAAACTGCCCTGCTCAGAAGTATCCAGCCACATCCACTGGGTTCTGTCCGCCATCTCCTCCATAAACACCAAGGCTTTCCAGTTCTTAAGCCTGTCAAATATATCTGTCTTCCGCTTAAGAACATGCATCTCCTTCCTGCTCATGTGACCAAGCCTACGAAGCCACGTCTCCGCAATAAAAGAAGAATCAGTAATATAAACAAGTAGATAAAGGGTACCTGTTTTCTTACCACCAGCTAATTCAAGTGCATCCGCTGTGAGAGTTCTTGTGCATCTCTCATCACCCAATCTTTCTGAAGAAATTAGCCATATCTCCAAACCTGGGACCTGCATGACCTTCATCAACACCTGTGTGTTGGCCGCCTGCAATTTCAGCTTCACTTCCCCTTTGCCAATCCTTTGGCAAGGCTCACCAGCTCCTCTACCTGGAACTGCATGGAAAGAGGCAACCGAATCTTTTATCCAAGATTCAACTTTATCCAAGAAACCTGCAAACACATCCTGTGCAACAATACCTGCAACATCTGTATCTTCAGTTTCTTCATGCTGATCTGCTACCAACCAACAATAATCTTTTACCTGCTCTTTCTTTCCATAGGACCGTGAGTAACCATCTGTGCTTTTCAACTCCTCCATTCTTAGCTTACTTTGATCTGCTGTTGCTCTACTCCCACTCGATCAGAAACCCCTGAGAGTGCCCTGTAACCAAACACAAAACCTGCTTCCTCCAACCTTAGCTCTGATACCACTTGTTGGTATCAAGCTCAAGAACCTGGAACCTGCAACTAAGGCTCTGATACCACTTGTTGGTATCAAGCTCAAGAACCTACAACCAAGGCTCTGATACCACTTGTTGGGAGGAAAAGAAAAACCGGAAGCACACAATTTGATTACCAAACCAAGCAACTTAATATGCGAAAATTAACCAGATTCACCAAGCAACTAGAATTCAGAATAACACAAGATATGAGAGACAATACACAAATTGTATTAACACTTTATACAGAAAAGAATACAATAAAGAAGATGCCACTTCTTCTCCACCACCTTACAGAGGTTTCCCACACCTCAAGTGAACAGTAATTCTTCTCCCCAAAGCTCTCCCTCTCACAGGTCCCAACACCCAACTCAAATACAGAGTTGGTGTTCACCTCCCGTGCTCCACGCACAACACAAGTGCTCCACGCACTCCACAAGCACTCCACGTGCTCCACAAGTACTCAAGGTACTTCAAGTAGATCTCCCATGAATCTGCAACAACCTGCAATTCAACAGACCATACTTATGGAAGGAACTCCCTTGCCTTCCTCTCTTGCTCTATCCGAGTACACACCTGTACTCCAAGTAGATCCTGCCTGATACTGCTCCCTGTTGTGTTGCTGTCTATATGACCTTGCACACCTGCAAATCAAACAACGGTTCTGCTCACCTGTAAACCTCGACCTTGCACACACATACACCTGCAGATCAACGATCTTACTTACCATGTAGATCTCCTATATAGGCCATGCAACTGTGACCAAGATCCTACACTCTTGAAGAACCCAGCTGGCTCTCCAATCCAGCACCAACACACCTGGTACTGAGGCACTAGGAGGAACGCACCATAGCTCTACCTCACACACAGAAGGAGCTTATAATTATGCTCTCTTACTCCCTAGCACACTTTTCCAATACAACCATGAGCCTATTATATAGATCTCATCCAAACAATTATTAGACATCTAATTACCATAATTAGATCCGCAGCTATGAGTCTAAAATTAGCGCTCATCATGCAAACTCTTGGTTCGTTAGCTAACTGCCCGTAAATAGCTCGCAGTCGAACCACACAGGAGACCGACGTCGGTCCCTGTCTGCCTGGGGTCGCCGACGCCGGCCGATATATTACCGACGTCGGTTGCCTTCCTGTCTTACCCTGCCGACGCCAGTTGGCCAGACCAATGCCAAACACTTCTGACACTCAGCAACTCATTCTGCAACCTCCTCCATGTCTGCATCAGTGAAGCTTTTAGCTCCACAATCCTAACACCATTCATCTCAGTGCTTTCATACCCGTTGGCAACCCTACCAAATCTTTTATTTAGCTCTGCATCCTGCTCATGCCATGCTCCCACTATTTCCTGGATCTTTCCTGCTCTGCAGTGAGCAACGAGTATAAAGAAGAGGAACAATGAATTTGAGGCTTACTTACCCTTTCAGTCCTCCATATGGGTGGTTGAGACTCCTTGACAACTTGCTGTCCATCCAAAATTCGTTCCAGTGACCGACCTCGGTCACCACACAGTCTGCATCCGACCAACATCGGTTCCATGCGACTGTCCAGGTCACCGACGCCGGTTATCCTGCCGACGTCGGTCTCCACCTGCCTGACACCACCAACTTCTCTTGTCTGCACATGACTGACATCGGTACCTGTCTATTCGACGTCGGTTCCCCTTGACCGACGCCAGTACCTGTGTATACCTGTGAGTGATGATTTTTTACCTGCGAGCTTACTTTGAATCAATCCCATGTCCAAACTGCTGTGCTCAGAAGTATCTAGCCCCCTCTGTTGATCTTTGTCCATCATCTCCTCCAAGAACACCAAGGCTTTCTAGTTCTTAACTTTATTAAATACATCAGTCTTCCTTTTTTTGCAATAAACACAATCCTTTATTGTAGCATCCCACTACTCACAGAAATCTCGGTCTATGCTCTCCGAAGCTGAACTCTTACCATTTGTTTTAAGAACATCCATTCCCTTCTCACTTATGTGACCAAGCCTATAAAGCCACCCCTGTGCAACAGAAGTGGAATCAGTAATACAAGTAAGTAGATAAAAAGTACCTACTTTTTTACCACATGTTAATTCAAGTGCATCCGCTGTGAGAGTTTCTGTGCATCTCTCATCGCCCAACTTTCCTGAAGTAATTAGCCGCATCTTCAAGACTGGGACCTGCATGACCTTCTTCAACACCCATGTGTTGGCCGCCTGCAATTTCAGCCGCACTTCCCCTTTGCCAATACTTTGACAAGGTTCACCAACCCCTCTATTTCGGGTTGCATGGAAAGAGGCAACAGAATCTATTAACCAAGATTCTACTTTATCCAAGGAACATCCCAGAGCATCATGTGTAACAACACCTGCAACATCTGCTTCTTCAGTTCTTTCATGCTGAACTGCTACCAACCAACAATTTTTTTTTCCTGCTCTTTCTTTTCATAACACCGTAATTGACTATTTGTGCCTTTGAATTCCTCCATTCTTAGTGTACTTTCTTCTGTCATTGCTATACTCCCACTCAATCAGAAACCGCTGAGAGTGATTTGTAATCAAACACAAAACTTGCTCCCTGCAACCTTAGCTCTGATACCACTTGTTAGAAGTGTTACCAACCCCCAAGCTCTGATACCACTTGTCAGGCAATCTAGAACAACAAATTGCTCTGATACCACTTTGTCAGGATCTAGGAAGCACAATTTATTACCAAGCAACTAAACATGCGAAAATAACCAGAAACAATAAGTAACTAGAATCAGAAACAACACAGAATATGAAAGACAATACCCAATTGTATTAATACTCTTCCAGAAGAAAATACAACAAAGAAGATGCCACAGTCTTATTCCTTACATCTCTAGAGCTCACACACATCTAGAGCATAAACAGTAAATCTCTTCAAGAGTTCACTCTCTCTCTTACGGTCCCAACACACAACTCAAACACAGAATTGGTGTTCACCTCCAACCAGTCAGTATCCACTACTGCCAGTACACCGAGTATACACACATACTCAACCAAGTACACAACGCACTCCAAGTAGATCTCCCATGAACTTGCAACACCCTGCAACTCAAATGATCTTACTTTGAAAGGATCTACCTTGCCTTCCTCTTTGCTCTCCAACTGAGTACACACCGTACTCCAAGTAGATCTCCCCTGATATTGCTCCATGTTGTGTTGCTGACCTCCCTGATCTTGCACACCTGCAAATCAATCTGGTTCTGCACACCTGCAAACTTAGATCTTGCACACACATACATCTGCAAATCAATGATCTTGCTTACCATGTAGATCTCCAAACGTGACCTTGCACACCTGCTGACCAAGATCCTACATACATGAACCCTTCTGATTCTCCAAACCAGCACCCACACTTGACACTGTGGCACTAGGAGGAACACACCTTGCTCTCTTCACTCTGAAGGAGCTAATTTTTGCTCTCTTACTCTTTAGCACAAATTACAATACAGCTCATGAGTCTATTATATAGATCTCATGCAAACAATAATTAGACACCTAATTACAATAATTAGATCCGCAGCTTCAAGTCTATAATTGGCCTTCTACATGCAAACAACCGATTCGTTAACTAATTGTTCGTGCAACCGACAGTTTCGAAACCGCACAGGCGACCGACGTCGGTCTCTGTCTGACTGGGGTGACCGACGTCGGCCGATCCTTGACCGACGCCGGCCGATCCTTGACCGTCGTCGGCAGCTTCCTGTCTCCATCTGACCGACGTCGGCTGGCCTGACCGACGCTGACGACTGTGACACTCAACACCCTCCTCCAATGTCTGCATCAGTGAAGCTTTTAGCTCCACAACCTAACACCAAGAGTAATAAAAACTAGATGGTGAAATAAACCGAATATATATATTCATTATATTATATATTGGTTTTGAAATAAATCGAATATAATATAATTATAAGTATATATCAATAATATATATATATGGTTTTTAAATACATTGAATATATATAGTCATTATATTTATTAAATACCATTTTAAGTTATATATTTATTGAAATATTGATTTTAAAATAATATATATATATATATATATATATATATATATATATATATATATATTATATTTTTCAATTTCATTATTTGATAGAACCAAAATGAAAATAAATAAACAAATAAATGATAAAGAAATATATAAACTAAAATAGCATAATAAAAATAGGATTAAATCAAGTATTTAATTTTATCATTGACGAGCTGTTTTGGAAAAAGCTCATTAAGAGGTTATGAGATTATTTAATTAAACAACTATGTTAAAATAGCATTTATTATTGGTAAAATGCCATAATTAGGGAAGATTATTCTGAGTGTGAGTGGCAAACACAAAGAGCTCGCCACTCAAACGAACAGCCCATTTGATTGTATAAAATAGATGAAAATCTATTAAATGTGTGTCAGTGGATCCTCCTCTAAAGCAAAAGGCAGCCGAGATAAAATTGAGCATCTAACCTCGGAAAATTAAGTATTATTGCCCTTGTATAATTATTGAAAAGAAAGTTTAATGGCGTAGTAGTGGCATTATGGCATTATCCCAAAAATTGTGCCATTCTTGGAGACGGAATCAGAGGGAAGGTGAATAAGGGAGAAGGAAGAAGAATTTAACCAGGTGAAACCTTTGAGGAGCAAGGAGGCTGTTGATCAGCAGAAAAGAAGAAAACTGATATTTTATTTCCCAAGGAAGTTGAAATCTGTTATTTTCCTTTCCTCCATGTTTATTTTAGCATTATGAATAGATTAGTTGCAGATATATTAAATGGGTATGACTATTGTGTTACTTCCTAATTGGAAAAGGAATTATGTCATTTAAAATGCCTGTGAAGGCTTTGAATGACATTACACCAGTTTAAGATCTATTTGTTTAGATGGCGTTGAGTATTGCGTTTTAAAATTGCGCTTAGCACTTCATCAAATTTACCTTATAGTCAATACCGCTAGAGGTGATAGATATTTTATGCTATTATAGTATGCAATGAAACAACTGTGTTGCACCATAGTAGGAATTGTTGCTTAGTTTGAACCATTTGGAAGGGATTTCTCATTTTTTGCATACGGCGCAGAAGGCAGGCAGTGATTTTATTAGCATGCATAGTAAGTCTGAGCATTTGGTCTCAGGTAGTCAATGTGTTTGATTAAATCGTATTGTTGTTCAAAATGTCAGTTTAGCATTATTCGCCCAACACTTTACACAGATTGGTTTCCCTATGTAGATCATCTGATCTAAGTTATTTCATGATTTAGGTCTGTTACAAAATGGAAGATTCACACATAATATCTATTATACTCAGAACTGATAACAGCTATTACTTATGAGAATATTGGTCACATCGAAGTCATCTGGTAGTTGTCTGAGTTCGGCGTAGCAATTCAGTTATGATTATCAAATATGCCAACATTTTCTCCTATATTTTTGTGTAAATCTGAACAAAAAATTTAATCAGAAATCCATGATATGAGGCGTTTTGTGTTTAATCGAGGAAAATGGCTATTTTTTGGTGCACAATAGGAAGGATAATTGTATAGAATGTGCCTCCGACTATAGTGATTGTGTGGCATCCTTATTTGGTTTTGGCGCCTAGATAAATATATCTCAGGGCAGTTCAATCACTCTGGTAAACCAATTACATTTATTTTATTAGTAGAATCAATATAATATTAACTTTGACAAGAGTATATTCATTGGGACTAGACTGGATGGATGGAACAGCATATACAGTTGTGGCGCCACTGAACATTAAATATTTTATAAAATTAATGTATTTTTCTTATGGTAAACATTTTCTTCTGACACATTTTCCCTTGAGTTCGGAATGGCGCTAGGTGAAATGATGTATTTCAGGGACTGATATGTATTTAGTTATTCTTTGTTGAGTTATTCACCTGTTGGTGGATTAAAGACTCTAGAACAAATGTAGTTAGTAGGAAAATATTTGAAGTCCACATCGGTGGTAAATATGAACATTATGGAGATAATCTTGGCTTTAGTAAGTAGTCAACATGTAATTAGAAATCTTTCCAAATTCATTCTATGACGGAATGATCAAGTGATTTTTCCATCTAGTTTTTATGACTCCTATTTTCATTGGATGAAGTTGCAGTCCATTAAATAAATTTTGATCTCGTAAAGTAGTACTATTGTATGGGTCTTCCAACTGAAAAATATTATGATTGGAATGGTGTTTTAGGATAGTGTTAGAATTGAAAAACATTTTCTCTCTCAGTACAAATTTTTTTACATGATAAAATTTTACATGCTAAAATCTATTCATAGTAAAAGATTTGTTTTCGTGTTAAGTCTTGCTTATAGAACTATGGTAATACGGTAGATATACTTCATTGAAATATTATCTTGATTAAGATGTTTTATAATGTTTGAAGAACTTGTTGGATGGTAAAATAACAAGGTTCTCTTGCCAGCTTTAAGCTGACACACTTGTTGTGTGTTTGTACTGCAAGTCTCAACACAAAGTTTGTGCATTGATTAAGACCAACTATATTATATATGTTATTTATTGCATTGGCTATTTGGAAAAGAGTTACGTGTATTTATAACTAAGATGACATGAGAACTATTTATTTTGAAATAGTTGTGTACATATTGTATCAGTTTACAAAAGAAATATAACCAATTGTATTATATTCCTTTGCGAATGAATTGTACATCCTGCTATACTAGTTGATAAATAGATATTTGATGATGTTATCAAATTAGATTGTATTTGAAGGTTATCTATGGTTTATAGGTTATCAAATAATATTGTACATGTATCTTATTGTGAAATCAGAGATATTGTACTAGTGGAACGAGGAACATCTGATTGTGGTATTGAAAAAAAGTTACGGATATCAATCAAATTTTGCCCTTAAACTTTTAGTTCATAGAATTAGTATTCGGGCCCGAATGAATTAGAAATATTGAATGACATGAGATTTCAATTAAGAGATAAATCCGAGATACATGGTCTCTATATTTCAGTTTGAGACAGTATGGTAACAATTATACATATTGAACTCGTATTTAGGGAGCTCCAACTTATTCCTTGTTTTAAAATGTGGATTTAAATAATCATTGCAAATTAAGTTTCAAATTGTGGCAAGTTCTACTCTATTATTCCTTAACTAATTTTTATGAAATTAGTGTGAATAATTTATTATTAACACTGTTGGCAAATTAAAAAGGAATCAAGTGATTGTTGTAGAATTTTTTTGTTCATGTTGTTACCTCTAGAGTCCGGAAGATTCCTTGGAGAAGTGTGAAGCAAACTTCTAGGTAATGAGAATTAACGCAAGATGATTATGTAAAAGGAAGTAAAAAGATCCAAATCGTTAGTAAATTGGATAAAGATCTAGGATCAGTTCGAGGACTCTTAGCCTGGTCGTAGTGTTCGTTAATGAAATTTCTGACTGGTGTGGGGTCAATGTTTTCCCTTCGCCAAAAGATGACATGACATCACTTGTGAGTGGCATCCCTATTCATAGGAATCTATGACGTTTATCAATTTTCTGTGTCGGTATAGCAAGTAAGGTGACACCGTTGTTCACTGGTCAAGACGGTTCCATGCACGCGAGTTTTATTCGCAGCTTGTTTCTTTCTAACAGTAGTTGCACGTGCAACAATACGTGAGTGTTTTGTGTCACGAACAAATCCTTTAATTAGGTAAGTGCTGGGTGTTTTATTTCACCATTTGATCATTAGTGATTAAAATTAAAAAAATGGCATGCTTTTATGTGTTTTAGCCATGCAAAAATTGGGCATGATATTTGGATCACTTAGTATTATTTGTCAACCTTTCTAACCACTCCCTTGAGGGACATTAGTAATTTAGTATATGGGTGCATCCCCATTACAACTATCTACATCACATTCTCTTGAGAATGATAGAGCCTCTTAAATCAGTAGGGGAAGGGAAGATAAAACTACTTAAAAACCATTACTTTGAACTCACAGAATGCAACTGATGAGCAATATGCCATAATTTTATCAATATGAAATTTTATTGATATAGATGCTTCTGTGAATAAGGCTTTTAGATAAAACTGTCAAAATTTTTATTTCCATCATAAAATTCTTTTCACAAATATAATTTAATTTAATATTGTTTTAACACACAGACCAAACAAATTATAGAAAATAGAGTGGGCCCCTGTGGTCAATCTGGTGTGACAACCTGAATCGAAGACATGCTAAAATGGCTAATCCTCACTCTAGTTGAAACAATGAGATAGTCTCACGAGGGTGGGTGCCTCAATGATGAGAAGAACCTCCAGAGAACGTTGGCCCCTGTAAGATGTATCAATGAGGAACTCAACTTCTACGCTACAAACTACCTAAGGAAAAGGGAAAAAAAAAAATTGCAAGGAAATCCTAACTAAAGCGGTGATACACCTAATTTGCTTGATCCACTCAAATCGAGCTCCTAAAAACATTGATTCAAGCAAGAAAGAGGCAAAACTTCAACTCCAATTGATCAATACACATAAGTATTTCATGAAAATGTTCTATCCAATGATCTAAGCTTGAGGGAAACATAGAAGTAGGCTTGATGAAAGACACTAAACAGCCACTAATATCCACTATAAACTCAACAAAAGACTCAGCAAAAGACAATCCAACATAAAACGTGATCTGCATAAATGACCAGCTAGTAACTAAGTACAAATCCAGATTTGACAAGGAAGAAAGAAAATCCATTACTTAGGCAAATCTATAACAATAGTACACTATACCAGTTGCTGGAAATTGAAAAACAAAACACAGTCCTCTTCTCATTGATTCTGAAAAAAGTTACATCACAATCTTTGACAGAAGTTTTTCTTGCCAAAAAGGAGATGATTTTACAACGCTGAAAAACCATTAATATAGAAAATTTTCAATAGCCAAGAGGCGGCGCTGAAAATAGAAGAGAAGACAACTCTTTTATTAGCCCAAGTCTAATTTGCGTTGCATGAGCCTTCCAAATTTGTCTTTTCTTGTCTTTTGTCTTGCATGAAGAATCCTTGGCATTGAAGTGGACAGTGGCTAATTTTGGGATGCTCTTCATCATGCATGAAATCTATGCCAACCTTGGAAGTCTTGATTTAAGCTTGAATCGTTTCAAAACTGAGTTGAAACATTTAAAAGTTCACCTTTGCGTTGAAAACACGAGTGGATGTGACACTTATCAATTAGTCAACTCTAAATTAAGAACAGTCAACTCCACATCCAAATTTGAAACTCCCCTTGAGCTGTTGGAACGTTTGAAAGTGAACCAACAAGGGTGCATGCATGTAAATCACGTCAAGCTCCCAAACGTTAGATTCCCTGAATTTTTCATGCAAAATGAACCTCCATCTTCAGAATTGAAGGTAACATCTAGGATGTGTTTATTCTTGTTCATGGCTACCTTGCATGCTCGTTAATCTCTTCATTAGCTGAAGAAATTCTTGCCTTAATCTAGCTTTCCATTTGACTGTGTATGTTCATTGACCATTTGTCTATGTCTCGAACTTCTCCTTTGCATGTAATCATCTCGACCATTATCCTCTCCGACTTTACTACCTTCTAAATCTCGGACTTTTGTCTCTCGGACAAAAAGTCCGAGACTTCTTCCTTGGGCAATTTTCCTTCATCATGATTTGTCTTGCTTTTTTGGCTCTATTCTTCATGTGACTTTCCATCGGACTTTTTCCTCTCGGCTAATCCTTCGGAAAAAATGTCATGAACCAATTGTTTCGGAAAAATTGTTAAAGCCATTCTTTCGGATTTATTGCCAAGGCCTTTTGTTTTGAAAAAAATGTAAGCCCATTTCTTTCGGATTTATTGCTTTCCACTTCCCGCAGACAAAAAGTCCGCGAGAATTGTCCCTTGGCCTTCCCAAGAGAATAGCCCTTCAGGTTTTCTGTCATGGTTCTTTCCCGAAGGGCCCCTGCCCTTCGAGTTTTTTGTAAAAGCCTTTCAACTTGCCAAATGGACCTTTTCGAAGGGCACCTACCCTTCGGGTTTTTTGCAAACAACCCTCCTAAAGTTGACATATACCTTCCCAAAGGGTACCCTACCCTTTGGGTTTTTTGTCAATGACCCTTTCGAAGGGTGCATTGCCCTTCGAGTTTTGCAACTTCCCGAACTTTGGTCCTTTAAACTTTTTCGAAGGGTACATACCCTTCAAGAATTCTAATTTTGTCCCTTCGACCTTTGAAATGTACCTTCTCGAAGGGCAACTGCTCTTCAAGTTTTTCTGTTGAGTCCTTATCCGAAGTGAATTCCCCACATTTTGATCCTTCCCGAAGGGCACCTACCCTTTGGAAATCCTAAAATGCCCCTGCCCTTCGGCATTTTTGTTTTTGTTCCTTGTGATGTCCTCCGAAGGAATTCCTTCGGACAAAATCCTTTGGACTTTTTGTAGAGTCATGTTACTTTCCCGCAGACAAAATGTCCGCAAGTATTGTATTCTTCCTTTTCTTATAGACTTCCTCCTGCCTGTGACTACCTCGGACAATCTAGGGGCCTTAACTTCGGATTCTGCATTGCTTGTTCGTTATAAAAAGAGATAAGTCATTCACCCTAAGAAACCCAAAATACACTATCCTAAGTAATTCGGGTTTTTCAACCCGGATTACTTTTGCAGAAAAAACTTTCATAAGCAAAGCACTTCTCAAAACCCGATTTGCGCTGTCAAGAGTAATTCGGATTTTCCAACCCAGATTACTTCTATTGATAAAACTTTTATAATCAAAGCACTTCTCAAAACCCGATTTGCATTGTCAAGAGTAATTCGGGTTTTCCAACCCAGATTACTTCTGCTTTGAGGTTTCAACTATTGATTACTCATAAAGTGAAATAAGTTGTGTCTCTTATAAAATCCAAAGACATCTCCTTCCAAAAACCCGAAGTCTTCTGCTGTGTAAAACCCGAAGTCTTGCTTGAATGCCCACCCTCTCACACTTAGGCAAAATTTTGGTATGTAGGCCAAAAAATGGCCAAGAGCTCCCATGGTAGGAAAAAAATCAAAAATTATTTATTAAACTCCTAGAAACATTGATTTCTCTATGTCATGTCCCATTTTTCAAATTAAATAAAATTAAGGGACTGAAGTTTATTGTTATTTTCCGTAAGTTAAAGGAGGATTAATGCTTAAAATAATTTAATAATAATGTTTTAAGTTGTCCTAAAGTAACTTTATTTAATAACATGAAAAAATGACACCTATTCATTATTATTATTATTATTAAGTGGAGCCAAAAAAGTGATATTAATTACATGGCTAAAAGTAATTATTATTGAGATGAAAAAATGAATATTTAAATAAAAGTAATTGTGATTACTTTTAGGGTTAGTGTGAGTTGGAAAAGTGCATTTCATAAAAGGACAAAAGAAGGGCAATAATTATTATTGTTGATTATTCAATATTGACAATTCACGATTGAATCCAAAATTCTTTCAAATTCTGTTTGAGAATAGAAACCATCCATTGCAACGAGGTTTCCAATCTACAAAGGTAACTTCACACAGGGGTTACAATTGATCAGAATAAAGGTTATTTACAAATAATCAAAAATCAGGGGTTTGTGATCAAGGGTTTGACCAATAAATTAAGTCTTGAAAGCCAAATATCAGCCCTAAGACATGGGTGTCACATCTCCTAACAGTTCCAAGCAGCAATCAACCCTTTTAAGCGCTGACTATACCATTTTAGGGCTTGTCGTGGACCTGGCAAAGGAGATCGCAACACTTTAAGGTTTTATCACAGTAATTCCTGCAACACTAAGCGCTGGCGTCACCTCCCAGTGAATTTTTGGCTATTCCTTGAATGCCCGACCCGGTTACCCACCTCCAAACAGTCAACAAAAGCAAACAACCCTGTTGGACGCTCCACCACAGAGGGTTTTGGGGACTACAACCTATCGTACTAGCTGCAAAAATAAATCACAGCCCTGACTAAAGAAGAGTTTTTGGATTTTTAACATAATGAATGATATTTAAATTTTGTTACTCAGCTACCTCTGAGGATCAAATCAGTGCTTTTAGCGTGAAACCCTACAGTATTGTGTATTGTCTTTTTAGTTGTTTGAATGAGATCTTATTGTGTTTGAAAAGAATTCCAAAATAAATAAATAAAATAGAATTGTCTTTCTTTTAGAAAGAGATATTTCAGCATGTATCAGTGATTATTTTGTCACATTCCAAATATGATTAGGAATTACAAGAAAAAGATCAGCATTCTAAATTTATTTTATGAGGTTTCTGAATTTATTTTACAAGAGGTTCTAGAATAGTTTTTATAAGGGAAATCTGAATTTATTTTAAAAGGGTTCTGAACTTCTTTTACAAGGGATATTTCAGTGGTATCAGAGCTAATTTTCTTGCCAGCTTGTGGGAAAAATAAATCATGGCTTGGCTTCATGCAAGGAGATGACAAGGAAATCAAATATTCCCAGAGAAAAAGGAAAAGGGGTCTATAACAACCAATGGAAGTGTTAGGGCAGCAAGGTTGAGAATTTGTATCAAGGAAAGGAAATGAAGCTATGGGTAACAGAAATTAGGATGATGTACTATTTGACAGGGATGTGCAAGGACAAGAGCATTTAGCAGATATAATGGCTCAATTAGTCCACACCATGCAAAATATAAATGTGCAAAGAGCTCAAAATGGTGAAGGAAGCACTTCAGGGGTGACCAACAACCATCATACCTAGAGGACAGCCATTGGCTCCATTGCTAGACCTACCCAACATAATTTTCTTTGTAGGGAAGAAGTTCTAGAATTGGAAATTCAGCCATCTATGGTGGATGACATTGCTACCAGTTATGGAGACTATAGGGTTCTTCTCGATGAGATATGGGAAGTAATATCCATCACAAATTTCATAAACTTGAAGAAAAACAAAGGTGGACAGAGCTGAACCAAGGCCACAAGCCACCCAGAGAGACCTTCAGCATGCTTTGTTAAAGTTTTCACTTTCTACCTTTGACAGAACTAACAAATGTACAACGCGTGCGTGGATACAGAAGTTGGACACTTATCTATCTCTCAAGCCAAAGTTGGAAGATGAAGCTATCAAATTTGCAACTCTTCATCTTAAGGGTGTGGCACACGAATGGTGGTACCATGGGCTGATTACTCAAAGACACAATCACATTAATTCCTATGGTGAGTTCAGTAATAGGTTGATTGAGAGGTTTGATAGAGCTGATCTAGAAATTCATTTTCATGAATTAGCTCAATTGAAACAACACAACACCATCGCTAACTATGTGGCTGAATTTTAGAAGTTATCTGTGATGGTACCTGGTGTTATAGAAAGGAGATTTGTGTTATTTGTTGAAGGGTTGGTTGAACCACTCACGGGTTTGATGAAAGCTTTCAGCCCTACTTCTTTTCAGGAAGCCATTAAAAAGGCATTGGACTTGGAAACACCAGCCCCAAAAGGTAAATTCCAGCCTATAGGACAGTCAAAACTAGCACCTTACGGGCAATGAATGACATCAGTGTTTAGCAACAAAAGAAACCATTTCAGCAACGAGTTTCTCTACAGAAAGAGATACCACATAAGCCAAGCAAAGAAGTAGAAACAAGAAATGAACTCAGAAGGAAGAAACTATATTTCACTTGCAAGGATCCATGGGAGTCAGGGCATAGGTGTCCTCCAAAAGGACATGTGCATTACATAGAGGTGATATCAGATGATGAGGCAAAAGTGCAATAACTTGAACCAGAAAATAAAGTAAGAGTACCTAAACCGGAGAGTAGGGAAAAAAGAAATAGTTCAAGAGGCACCCTTGCCACACTTATTTCAAAAGACACATGTGCCACACTTTTTGGTGCACTGAGATATTACCCTTTTGGAATTTGGGGAGTTATGCATGGGCATAAAATCACAGTGTCGGTTGATAGTGGGGCAACCCACAATTTCATAGATGTGGAGCTCACAGCCAGAAGAGGTTTGAAAACAAAGGACATTGATGGGCTCAATGTTGTTGTGTTTGATAGTTCTACTATTCCTTGCACCAGGTGGATTCAACAGTTGGAGATTACACTCGATAATCACAACTTGTGTGATGACTTTTGTGTTGTGGCCATAGGAAAAACAGATATGGTCTTAGGGTGCAACGGTTACATTCCCTTGGGGAATTCACACTTAATTACCAAACCATGGAGCTAAAATTTAGATCTAATAGAAAGGAGGTTGCGCTTTGTCATATGGCCAATGCAGCTCCTACAGTTGTCACAGCCAAAAGGATGGAAAGCTCTTTTCATGAAAGACAAATAGCAAGGACCGCCAGAGGCTTAGCTTTAGAAGGCCTTCGTACCTTCTCATTGTATGGTAAGTTTAGTAAATACCATTTTAATGTTCGTAGTTTTATGTCTAAGCATAGTTGGTGTTTTTGGAATCAAGCTATATACAGGTTTGCCACCCTGAGATGTATGATGGAGAAGTTCACATGAATATAAGAGTAGCACAACATAAGTATGGTGGACTAACTCCAAAAGTGGGTATTTGTGCAATGGATCATTAACAAGATATGAGGAAGCAGGTGGTGATGGTATCCTCTCATCAAATGTCAAAAGGAACACACTCATCATAGCTACGAGTCTAAATTTTAGCTTTGATGTTGTTGTCATCACCATTATCAGCCACCTCATTACTCCATTTACACCCATACAAGTGGATTTGCTGGGGATGACCAGACATGGGAAGGAGTGTGTTTCAGTTTGGGACTACTAGTGAGAAGTTTTCATCCCTTGCATGGCTACCCACCACTTTTACATTGATCATATTGTTGAATGCAACACGGGTTTGTCATTTTTGTAGCTGTTGCATCATCTTTATATTTTGATTTTGATGATTTCAGTCATTTACCGCTGCAATTCTACACATTTGAAGAAAGTTTACAAATTTCCAAGGCTAATTTAGGATCCTGGTATTTACAGAATGGCTCAAGTATTGCTTGAGGACGAGCAAATTGTAAAGGGCACACTGTGATACCCCCTTTTTTGAATTAAATAAAATTAGTGGACCGAAACCTGTTGTTATTCCCTATAGGCTAAGGGATGAATGAGGGAAATAATTTAATAATAATGTTTTAAGTTGTCCTAAAGTCATTTTATTTAATAACATGGAAAAATGACACTTATTAATTATTATTATTATTAAGTGGGGCTAAAAAGGTGATATTAAATACATGGCCAAAAATAATTATTATTGTGAGATGAAAAAGTGAATATTTAAATAAAAGTAATTGTAATTACTTTTAGGGTTAGGGTGAGTCTGAAAAGTGCATTTAATATAAGAGCAAAAGAGGGGCAATCATTATTATTGATTATTCACTTTTGACAATTCATGATTGAATTAAGAATTCTTTCAACTTCTACTTGTGGATGGAAACCCTCCATTGCAGCAAGATTAGAGGACGAAACCCCTCCAACCCACAGAGGTAACTTCACACAGAGGTTGCAATTGATCAAAACATGGATTATTTACAAACAATTAGAAATCAAGGGTTTGTGATCAAGGGTTTGACCGATAAACTCAGTACTGAAAGCCAAATATCAGCCCTAGGACAAGGGCGTTGCATCTCCCAACAGTTCCAAGCAGCAACCAACCTTTTTAACGGCAGACTGTACCATTCTATGGCCTGTCATAGCCCTATCAAAGGAGATCGAAGCACTTTAGGATTTTATCACAAATTTCAGCAGCCCTAAGGGCTGGCGTCACCTCCCAGCCAGCTGTTAGCTATTCCTCGAGTGCCCAACCCTGCCCTACACCTCCAAACAGTCACCTACAACAAACAATCCTGCCATACGCTCCACAGCAGAGGGTTTTGGGGGCTGCAACCTGCCATAGCAGCTGCAAAAATAAATCGCAAGTCTGACTAGAGAAGAGTTTGTGAATTTTTAGCATAATAAATGATATTTAGATTTTGTTACTCAGCTACCTCCGAGGATCAAATCAATTCTTCTAGAGTGAAACCCTACAGTACTGTGTATCGTCTTTGACGCTGTTTGAATGATCTTATTGTGTTTGAAAAGAATTCCAAAATAAATAAATAAATCAAAATTCAGTCTTTATTTTAGAAAGGGATATTTCAGTGTGTACAGTGTATCAGCTATCATTTTGTGACATTCCATATCTGATTAGGAATTACAAGGAAAAGATCAGCATTCTAAATTTATTTTATGAGGGTTCTGAATTTATTTTACCAGAGGGTTCTAAATTTAATTTTATAAGGGAAATCTGAATTTATTTTACAAGATATCTTTAAATAAAATGATCTTGGCTGGTTTGTTCAGCAAAAACACATCTTACTACTTGATATTTACATTAATAACATTTCTGCTTTCTTGTTCAAACTTAGGAATAGTAACCTTAAGCACGCCATTTTTCGTCAAAGCTTTAATCTGATCAATGCTAGTTTGGGAGGCATATCAATGCGGCTGCTGTAGTTTCTCCCGCTCCCGTCCAACTCTCTATCAAATGGCACTTCTCCTTTGCTGATGAGCGAAATCTCCTCAGCATAAACTTTAACATCGTTTTTGTCAAGGCCATGCATGAGAATATGAGTTGCTTTCAGCATCGCAATTGTTGTAGCATGTTGTGGGCATACAATGATGTAATATGGATGCATGACTGATTTTTCAGCATTTATGGCTGGCTACAAATTATGTTGGTATGCTCATATTGGCATGGCAATGAATTGTATTATATATGTTCCACTATAGCAATGGGTTGTAGTAGGAAGAATGAATCCAATTTGCATGACAGCTATTCTAGAAAGTTGTTTGACAACACAAGGTGGCTGAAGCATGTATGTTTCAGCTAACAAATGTTGTTACAACGGCCCTCTTTTGGCTTACTTTCCATGATGAGGGAAGAACCAAAAGGAAAAAGAGCAACTCCCCAATCCTTCCACTGCGAAGGAGGACGGTGCAAGCATAAGCTTCAACATCATGAAGCAGAATTTTGATACAAGGACCAGCATGAGGGTGCCCATCATCATGGGACAGCCACAAAATGGCATCGCTTGAGGAAGATCACTTCAAGGACATGATGGGACTCCCTCCAAAACCAATATTATTTCTGCAAGGCAACAGGTTGTTACAGAAAACTCTAAGGCAAGCAAATTCACACTTGATGAGGGAGAAGGCACCAATATTTCATTGAGAAAGAGGAAAGGGACAATATGAGCACCACTCTTTCATCGAGGAGGAGGAAGAGGGGCAATATTAGCATCGTAAGTGGCACAATGATAGGTTTCAATCATGATTTCATGGAAATGGCTGAAATCCTTGTAAATTCTTACATGTTATATAAGTAGGGAGAACATTATTTCCTTCCATTGAAGACTTTGCCTCGGGATGAACAAGCGAAGTGAGAAAGAGGCAATATTGCGCTAGAACCACTACTGCTAGAAGACCATAACAAATCTTGGTGGGTTGTGGTCAAGGCCAGAACAGCAACACATGCAGAAACTTCTAACGTGGTAAAACAAGAGATCCTTCCACATCTCATAAGGAACTAAATTTTTGTGGGACCAAAAGCCTTCTCAAAAAGGGAGGTATGATCTATAAACGATCAATAAAAACATCACCCTCAACAGACCACTCGAAGCTCCATAAAATCTAGATTAGAATAGGGTATTGTCAAATGACAAAACCGTCCAGGGATTTTGTCCCTACAAACGGTTCCATTTGTGACAAAGGCAGTTACGTTTTTGACAGTGGCGGTTTTTCCAAAGTGGCAGTTCCATTTTTGGCACCATCGATTGTGTTTATGAAAGTGGCGATTGCATTTGTGTCAAGGGCTGCACTGCCCAAGTCCAACAAAAAAGCTATGTAACAGTCCAAAGACAGTGTCTCTTCCAAGTCTTGACAATTGGGGAACCTTCAGCACATGAAGGGGCATATCCAGCAATGTATACGAGGCAAGAATTTTGGGTTAGGGAATAGGAGAAGAGGAGCGGAGGATTGTATGAGTGAGTGATAGACAGCAGAGAGATTGAGAGGTGTGAACAGTAGTATAGTGTTGATTTATACTCCAAATGATGTTCATTGTGTGATGTCGACAAGCAACATAAGGAAGAGAAACACAGGGCAGAGACTTGAGGGAGTAATGCTCCATAGAGATCTTTGTAAATGGCACATTGCTGAAGAAGAGGTGGTCATCAGTTGACATCACTAAAGCTGGTTTTTCCCAGACCAAGGTGAATGTTAAAATCCTTTTGCGTTATGTGTGGTTTGGTTCTTTCATTTCACTATTTGTTGTCAATTCCATTGCTCAACAGTATTTCAGTATTCTATTTTAACGCCATATGAAGTTAATTCAAGTAGTAGCAGCATGTTTAATTTAAGGTTTGCAATTAATTACCAGCAATTAGAATTGTAGAGGAAATTAGAGATCGAAATGTAACTTATGACTGTCTTCTCCAATAAGAAATGCAGAAAAATATGATAAATTATAGTAGGCCACCTACCAAAATTTCCAATACAAGGGAAGATTTACCTCAAATTGAAAGCCATAATCCTTCGTAGAACCCAAAGTAGGCTTGCAAGGGTATATTATAGGCCATTTTCCCCCTAAATAGTAAAATTGTATTTGTCACTTTAGATTCAGCTTCCATTTTTAAAGAGTCAACTACTGCAGACGTATATATCCAAGACCTTGCCCTTAAGGCCACACTGCCCTTCCAAACATGCGAACATGGAAGAGGAATCACTTTTTAACTCAAAGCATCTCGCCGAACAATACACAAGAAAAGCTGAAGAGGATCTCGAGAAGAAGTAAATGCTATTTATACTATCATCTTCCTAAGGAAGTCAACAGAGGTGAATGCCAATATCATCGTTAAAGACTTTAAGTTGTTGACTCCATAAGCAGCCAAGTTACTTCAATTGGCCCATGGTTAATTCTCAGCCCATAAGTCTTTATTACAGGTAAATATAGGGATATCATATATCTTCAAACAACTACTGACCAGAATTTTTAGAGTCTTTGTTTGATGTTGTTTTGGCCCTTCTATAGCCTGTATGCCTTTATTCAATGAAGACGGTGCGGACTCCAGTCATCTCTCTTTACATCTCATTTATAGCTCTCAAAGCTTGCTTTACTGTTTTAATATACCATTGCCCGATAAATGTATGTTTATCACTTGTTAATACATTCAGTTGTAGTCTTGTCAACTCTGAATAGGAACATATACTCATCTTTCTTGAGACCCAAGGGGACTCTCTGTAAGCCTTGATGTGTCATGGGGAGCAAAGACACATGGCAAGGATTTCAACCAAATTACAAATAAATTTGTTTAGTTTTTAAAGAAAAACTGCTCAGAATCTACTCCTGACAATAGAGAATTTGTAACAAGTGTCGTACTGCAATGAGCTTTCCTCAGAATGCTTACGAGTGATAAACTGTAAGATGTTTGTGCTTTTTGTGTTGCAATAATCAATGAGTTGGACTCAGGCGAACAGAGTTAATCAGGGCCCAAAACTGTTATCTCAAATGGTCAAAGCTAATTGCAAGCAAGAGCAGAATGCTCTGTGATAAAACTAGGGAAAGTCATTTCAATCTTTTTGTATTATGAATCCATGAAAAGGGCACTACACAACGAATACATTTTTATCAGTATCTGGCTACTTTTAATGTCAATTTGCTCTGATCGTACCTGGCTGATTATTTCTGGTATGGTCAACAAACCCAAGCTTTCTTTAAAAAATTTAATGTAAAGCTTTTGAGAAAAAAATAAATAAAATAAATAAATATATATATATATATATATATGAAAGGATAAAATAGATATATATCTACAGAGAGAAAATGCACAAACACATACCAAGGCCTTTGTCTTGAATCAAACATCTTAGCACCGTACTGAGTCTTATTCATATCAGCAACAAGTTCAATGAATGATTCGGCAACTGTTAACCCTTCAGGAAGTTCTGCATTGCTTGCTTGCAGAAGCACTAAGTATATATCCTTTGCCATCGTCTGCACCATGCTTTATGCCCTGCATCGTCAGTTTTTGGTAAAAAAATAGCTAAAACTTCCCCACGTTATAAACAAACCACACTTTATATAGGTATACATTTGAGGTCAAAGCTGCATATTATCAGGATCTTTAATGTTGGCAAAATGGTGCAATCTGTTGAAGACATACCGATGACGGATCTGCCCTGCGCAACAGGCTTGGTCCTAATCTCCTGCTCAGACAATCTGGCACAGACACAACGACAAGCCATTGCATTACTCTCCAAATTCAGCAGGAAGAGAATCATATCGATCAAACATGCAGTTTCAGTCTAATTCTTAACTACAAAAACCTGTCTTCGTCTTACTTTAATTCATTTGATTTTATGTATATATCTGTGTTCGTGTGTGTCCTCAAGCGGCCAAGAATGGCCAATGGGACTGCAGAGAAGTATTTCCAATACAGAGAGACCAATGCAGTAGAACAAGAACAGCAAATAACTCTTTAGGTACAAAAGAACATGAAGCAACAGATGCAATGGCTGAAAACTTAAAGCTCTGGCAATAAGCCAGTCTTGGTCGGGAAGCAATCAGTGATTGGTTCATATCGGCATTTGTTCAGTGCCCCTGAGATGGACGATGACTAAAATAAAATAAAATTGGTTCATATCCTAGATGCCCATATGAATTGGTAGAAGATGGAGGAGATTAGTAGGGTGTAGCGTAGAATAAAATTGCCTGTAACGTAAAACATGATAACTAGGTTGCATTAAATGCAATGTTTAATCATTTGGCTGGGTTGACTCTAAACCAAAGGCAACCGTTGTGACACCGGTCATTGTGTGTAATGAACAAAGATTCGGTGTGTAGCGTAAAATACAATCTCCGTGCAATGTAAACTGATCACTAAACTACATTACATTCATTTCGTTGGGTTGAGTTAAAACAAAACTTAGTGTATAATGAGGAGGCACAGACAATAAATTGTATCATAAAATACAATCAATGCAAATGTTGTGTACATAGATAGAGTGCATTGAATGGTAAAGAGGAGAAAAGAAAAGGTTAAAAGGACAATGTGCTGTTTGTCCCTCTCCCACAATCCTCCTGCCCTGCTCAAACCAGAAGGACAACATCCACAATCCTACCGCCCCGTTCACACTCGAACTCCCACCTTTTCTTTTCTCCTTTTTATTATTCAATGCACTATATTTATATACACAACATTTGTGCAAATTGTATTTTACGTTACAATTTACTGTCCATGCCGCCTCATTATACACTGAGTTTTGTTTCGACTCAACCCAACCAAATGAATTTAATGTAGTTTAGTGGTCAGTTTTCGCTCACACCAGAAGGGCAACGCGCTGCTTGTCTTTCTCCCCACAATCCTTCTGCCCCGCTCACACTCGAACTCCAACCTTTTCTTTTTATCCTCTTTACCATTCAATGCACTGTGTCTATATACACAACATACATTTGCACAAATTGTATTTTATGCTACAATTTATTGTCCACGCCTCCTCATTATATACTGGGTTTTGTTTTAACTCAACCCAACCAAATGAATGTAATGTAGTTTACTGATCAGTTTTACATTGCACGGAGATTGTATTTTACGCTACACACCGAATCTTTCACCGGTGTCACGATCTCTTACAACCTGGGCCACCCACTCTGAATGTAGGATTGTGGTTTTCAACAAGTCTAAAATTTGTGATGTGAGAAGATATCGAGCTGACTTATCAGTTGGCCAAAGAAGTGCCCGTCTTGGTTACCTGTTGCTTTATTTATTTTAAATTTGAAGAAAGAGGGTTTGATTTATGTGATCCATATTTTCCTATTCTAGATTTAGGACAAAGTGGGTTGAGCATGGCAGTTGCTGACAAAATCGTTACACTTTCAGATGTTGATGAAACCCACAATATATGCCATAGGAACAGGGCCTCTATGACATTAGGCAGCTCAATCAGCGAAATTATTACGCTTCCATGATAAAGGGGGAAAGTACATGAAGTGCTAGATGGAAATAAGATAAAAAGCATCCACAAACATCGGAAAAGAACCCTGTCATGTCTGAATCCCCAAATGTTAGACTTGAAATGCAGAGAAATTTTAAGTGGGTGGATCGAAATCCAAGCATTTTTTCTGTTGGGTATTAATCACTTTAGCCTTCAGATACAGAGAACTTTTATGTGGGTACAGCGAAACAAAAACATTTGTCATATGGGGTATCACTAAGTCTAGCCTTCAAAGTGAAATTTTATGTCCGTGCGACGAAATCGAGCATTTTTTCTTATTGGGTATTAGTCGGTGTAGGCTTCAATTCCAGAGATATTTCTATATGGGTACACTGAAATCAAACATTTTTTTACCATTGGGAATCAGTCATTCTTACCACTGAGTGAGGAACACTTGTTGACGCCATCCAGCGAGACCAAGGTCGTCAAAATGAAGACAAAGGTCGGCAGAAATGCAAAAATGACGGGATGCTACTTTCAGATTCATAAAGGATTCCATTGCTGGCTGAAATGATGTTTCTTTTCATGCTAGGTGATTTGTGAACCTGCACTGTATAAAAACTCCTTCCTTGCCCAACAACCTAGACCTTGTATGCCCATCTCCTCCTCCTGATGCAGCAGTATCAGCTCTGACTCCGACCGAAAGTGGTGGGAATGCACGACTGCGGGGTCCAGGGCATCGACACTGACAGGATTTTATTCTAACATAATAAAGTGCAGACACTGGATGAGATTGACCCACTCTTGACAATTGTCTGCCATTGTCTCTGCTTTATTGTATAAAATATGTCATCTACTGAAAATAAAAAATATTTTATCAATCTTTCGGTCGAAAAATAAAAGACTTTTCTCATAATTATAGTCAGTGCACTCTGCACTGATCTTTTAAGTTCTTATTTTATTTCGTTGGGGAAGGGGATTACAATATTGTCGTTTAGTTGATTAAAAAAAAAAAAATTGGTTGTGTTGAGGAATATTTAGATTTTGTGAAATTTAAAATTTTAATTGTAATGTATTGATCATATGAATAATTAGTATTTGTAAATGTTTACAGTAATTATTTATTGTAATTTCTTAAATCAATTAATTTTGTATTGAAAAATGTGTAATCAATCTCAGTTAAGTATATTAAATGTTGATATTAGTATTATTATACATATTTTATCAAAATTTTAAATTAAAATATTTTATTGACTGTTTATTGTGAATAATATGACAATTGTTTTGAGGAAACTCAATATTTATTGATTAGTTAAAATACATATTTTTCATTCTATAATCATTTCTAATGTTCAAAATATATGGAAGAAATAGTGGAACCTAATAATTAATGGGTGCTACAATTTATTGAAATGTATATAAAATATTAAATAAAAATGAGAGGGGTCTCTTCCATGAAATTGGAATTTGATGTTTGTCATTGAAATGCACATAAAATATTGAATAAAAATGATAGGGGTTGCCTCTATTAAATTGGAATTTTAATCTTAGCTATCTAATTCTTACCATATGCAAAATATTATATTTAGCTTTTAAAAGATTACAACCTTATCTTTCATGAATATGTGTTAGCTATCTAATTCTTACCATATGCAAAATATTTTACTTAGTAACAGGGACTAAACCTGCATCACGGCACTTGTTGGGTAGACGTAATGACGAGAGGTCCACATATTTAAATATGAACACATACAATCATAATAATATTTTAAAATGTATAATAAAATTTAAATAAAAATACAAGATAAATAGTTGTGGATATATTTTAATGACTAGGAATTCAAAGAGTAATATAATTTGATTTTGTTTTCAAGTAGTGTTGGTAATTACGTGTATTAATGAAATATTTGATTCCACTTAATATTTTGTTTTATGTATACACTTCACCTATACCTGATTACGTCGTAGGTGTTCTTATTGGGGTGTCAACCCCAAAGATCTGTCTCTTGGTAATGGAGATGTCATATTGATATTGTAGTTTGGGAGTGGCAGTTTTTCGAGAAGGGCAGTTTTGTGAGTTGAAAGTTGGCAGCATGCCTTGTGTGGTGCCTCCAGACACACAGATGGACACCCATACCTATGCATTAACTCATGGCTTTTTCCACCACCTCTCTGTACCCATATATCCTACCTACACCGCCATTAGTTTACAGGGCATGCTCATTGTCATGATGGGAGGAAAGAGAGACGAGGCCATAGTGGAGAGCAATGTGGAAAAGTTGGGCAAGGTGTTGGATGTGTACGAGAAGACGATGTTGAAGAGTAAATACATAGCCAGGGATTTCTTCAGTGTGGCCGATATTCTACATCATATATGCACTCATGGTGAGGTTATACACATAAATAGCGCAAGAGGAACCTCTTGATCACCTCTAACCCAAACTCAATGGCTTTTGTAAATTTTAAATTACGAATTGAGACTTGTTGAGAGATAACAATATATATATAGAGCAAAAGAAAAATGTATGTCTATGTAAAATGTAAATATTGACTTATATTCAAATGAACCTCTACATTTTTAAACAACGCTCAAATAATAAACCCCAAATACCCGGTTTGTATGTATAATTAATGTTAATGGTCTCTAGTTTGATAAAATACTAAGTTGGCATAATGAATCTTTAAATTTTACGTTGCAATATTTATCCTCATCTCCATTTCTGTATAATTCATGCACACAAAGCTTCTCAATTTAAGTCATGCATGTAAATTAAAATAGAGTGCTCGTATGATTCAAACTCCTAACTTTCTATATAATAGTAGTAACTATTAAAACAATAATATAATACAACCATGTTTAACAATATTATGATATTATATTGTTTTTTATATTATATTATTTTATGTATTATAAAATTATTATATATTTTTTAGAATTATATATAATATTATACATATTTTAATAATACATAAATATCTTAATAAAATAAGAATTAGTAATTTATAAATATTAATATCATATTATTTTATTAGTATTGTATTAATATATTCGGTTATAATAATATTATTATATTATTAGAATATATATTTTAATATTAATAATATACATACATTCACACAAATATAATGTATATATAATATTAGATTATATATTTTAATATAGTTTTAAATTTGCTAACATTAAAATTGAGGGAAATTTTTAATTGTGAGAGATGGTTAATTAGAAGAATAATATAATGCATCAAACGAGCTTAGAGTTTTTTTGTACTCAAGAGTTGAGTCCAATTTGACATAGAGTGGAGATGATCCACACAAAACATACTCTTAAGAAACCTACAAGGGAATCCATCTATTTGTTTGTCTCACCGATTGAAAGAAAAGCTAATCGATTGGTGATCGATCCCAACTCACTAGGAGAGTTGGTAAGTTTAATTCTTAAATAATAGAGAAAGCCCACATCATATACGTAAAAGGAGAATATACTCCAAAAAATAAAAATAAATCACTTCCCAAAAAAAATCACTAAAAATAAATATACATTTCTTTTGATGTAACTTACACCTTAAAAACAATTGTTAATAAATAAACAATTTACAATTAAAAAAATAGAATATTAATAGTATAGGCCACTATTAATATAAGTCAAGAATATAGTTGATTGCGGTTTCTTTTCCCTATACCTTAATATAATTCATGAATACGTTACACTTTTACTTTTTTTAATAATCCTGAAAAAGTTACTTCACATAATACATGAAAACGTGATCACACATTTTGTTTTCTACCATTACGAACTGCGAAAGCCTTACATTTACAATTTTAAAAAAATTAATGCAATGAACCTAAACAAAATAATGTATTTACTTTACGTATTAACAAAGATAATTATATTTATATATATTCACATAAATATATGCATGTGTGCATACATATAAATATACATGTGTATATGCATATGCATGTGTCTAGGCATTATCCAAGTGTAAATATATTTACATCCATAAAAACAATATTAGGCGAAATAGGGTGATGGATTTATCAAGGGCCTTGAAGATAAGATCAAATGCATAGTAGTATCTTTTTTATACTTCTAAGATGGGCACATATATTGTATTTGAAATATTGGAACTCGTTGCTTTGAACACGATGAATCCAAAAACCAACTATTTCAACATAAAAATTAATTTATTGAAAGAATAATAAGAATACTACTATTGTAATGGTGTTTTATCTACTTAATATAAGATTTCTTATAACAAAGATGCCATGCACCAAGTACCTGCGGGTTTTTGCCATATGTTGATGAGATTTACAATTGTCAAAGGTGTTCATTTGGAAATGCATAGCAATTAAACATATGTTCAATTGTTGTTCAATCAATCACCATTAATCACTTAGTTTTTATTATAGACTCTATAAATACTTTTTTGTAAGATAAAAGTTTTGTTTCCTTTGCTAAAATAGTCTTGCTAAATAAATTGTAACATATGCTTTGATGAAAAGCATCTTATAACAAAGATTTTGATTTTAATTTTTAAGCATCGAGCTCTTGCTCAAACAATCATTCAAAATGCCTAGTTTGAAACAATTGAATTCTAGTTCTTAGACCATCTATTTTTTTATGTTTAAATTTAAAGGGACTATTTAAATAATTCATGTTATTTGACTTCAGATCTTACTTTTGGAATTATATACACCCTAAATTGGTAAAGCAAACACACATATTATGTCTTTTCATAGTCCTTTCATAGAAGACTCCGACTGGAGAACATGAACTTTTATTCATATTTAGCCATGTCCTCTCATTTGACTTGTCTTGGTCTTTCTAGATTCCCTAAACATATTTATGCTTATTCACGAACATCCGTAACATTCTGGACTTAACCCTTTCAGGCTCATGAACATCTTTTGGGTCTAGACCCATCCCCATAGGTCCCACATGCCCTAGACAACATGCCCAAATAGGACTACAGTACTGAAACCCAAAGTGTCCAATTTTTGACACTGTTGTCCAAGCATAATTTTGGTTCTAACGGCTAGTTTCTTTCATAGGATGAGTCTTACCCCTTTTCTTTGCTTCATTCTTAAGGTTTTCAATATCGCCCAAGTGCAAATAAAGCTCCCAAATTTGAAATAATGAGTCTCCTATATAAAAGGACTACATAAGGCATTTTATATCTAGCACTTACTATTTTGGCACATTAGAGATAATAAAATCAATCAATAATATAGTTCAGATTCTCTGCATCACACATAGATTTGCATGCTTGATCAAGGAAGGGCCTAGGCAAAATTTATTCTTGTGTCAATTGTGCACATTGATTATGCACATTCCCTAAACGAGAACTACATCAGATCTGAGGACCTTGACATGAGGGTTAATGTAGGCAGTAGTCAGAATAACATGGGTTCTTGATTGTGTAATCATTCTTCTCACAACCCAATTTCCCCCCTTATGCTTTGATTTCCTTTTTTGTTTTCATGTATGCAAGTTAATACAGGTACTGAAAATAGAAGCTAACACATAGTGAGCTCACACAATCTTGAGATTCAATATTTCACTCATAGAGTGTCACAAGGCTGCCAAGCAAAACTTAGAAAACCCAAACCACCAAGACAATAGTGTCAGAAGTGGACAATAGCGTCGGAAGTAGACAACAGTGTTAGAAATGGACTATAACACCAAGTAACAAGGTGTTCTAAGTTTGATGCTCTTGTCCAATCCAAAAATAGAGTTCTGGGTTCTGTTTACGATGGTCTACCATCCCTGCATAGTAATTTTTAGACTATGCATCATCTATTTCAGTCCAAAATAAGCTAAGTTAATCTTTCTTTGTCTTCTCTTTCCTATGTGAATTAAGTTGATCAAATTGCCAAAAACCTATATGTCATTACATAAAACCATAATTCTCTCCCTATTCCAGACCTTTATTACTTAGGAATTAAACATCTAATTTTCTAAAAGAATAAAACATTTGGTGAACCCGACTTACTTCGAACTTTCGCACAAAAACCTTAAATACCTTAGAAATAATTATTTATATTCTTTTATCATAATTTATTGATTTTTTCTAAATTTAAAAATAAAAAATCTATCAATTCATTGCAAAAATATCACATATTTCATTCAAACCCTAGTTTGCACATACTAGGTCCTTTTTGCATACAAACACTTTTTCAAATGCTAGGAAAAATACATTGTTAATTTTTAAAATGTTTTTTGGTTTTTCCTAAATTTTTCAAGCAAAATTCTACAAATTTTGTCTAAATTTTTCAAATTATTGCACTAATTTTGAAAACAATTCATTTAAAACCCTAGATTTCAAAATCAGGGCATCAATCAACAAGCCTTATCTCCTTGCTAATTTTAGAAAACTATTTTGGAATATTTGCAAATCAATTACCTTGTCAAAAATTATTTCAAAATTAGTATTTTCTTGTGCAAAAATTTAATTTCCAAAATTCTAATTTTTGTATAAATTTTTGTGCATGTATCTTATTTCAAATAATTTTTAAAATTTAAAATTATTGCATAAATTTCAAAAATTATAAAACATTAATTCAAAACCCTAGATTTCCAAACTAGGTCCTTAAACCTCAAATTTCCCTTCCTTGCAATTTTTAGAAAAATAATTTGAAATCATTGCCAATTGTTTAGGTTATCAAAAGTAATTTTCAAAATTCAATATTAGTGGTTCTTTGTGCATTTATTTGCTTTATAGTAATTTCCAAAATTCTCTTTGGTGATAAAATGGCCACAAAGGCAATTCCTCATTCTCATCCCATACATCAATTTCTAAAATTTTGTTACAATTATGACAATGATTGGATAAATTTGCAAAATTGCACGTTCGCTAAAACTATAGAAAATGATTTCATTTATAGTGAAGATAATGACTATTGTTGTAATGAAGGATATGATGATGTACATAATGATGAGGGTGAATCACAAATAGATGAATCTTTTTCTCTTAAACCCATCTCTTTTATTCCTTCTTCTAATGAAAATAATTTTGATAAATGGGAAAGATACTTCTCACCTCATTCTCCTAGGCACAATGCACCAAATGCACAAATTAGTCATGCACTTCCAAGTGAACCTCTTAGTGGTGATGATTTGCTTCAATATGAACCTAATTTATCTCTCCCTTTTGCTACTGTTATATTCAAAATACAATAATATAAATGCCATAGAATCAAATTACCAAAGCATAGTTCAAATGATGCATTATACATTCCTAACTCTCCTCTCTCAATAGAATTTTCAAATGACAACTCTTCTACTCTTCCTTTTGATGTTAAAAATGAAGAAAATGCATATGTTCTATCCATGGATAGCATAGATACACGTGATGTTTCAAATGCCAATGATAACTTATTGCATATTAGAAAGAAATTAACTCTTTCTCTTACACCTCTCCCTAACAATGATGGAAGTGATAATGAATATGATAGTGAACATACAAATGAAAGTGAATATGAAAATGATACTTCAAATTCTTCCATTTCAAATTAACAAAATGCAGAATGTGATAATGCATGGAATAATGATGACTACTATGCATATAGTGATGAAGAAAATGCATCTCATGCTTTTAACCCTTCTCTCACTCCTCTCAAATCTCATGCATGTCAAAAAGTTGCTCCTACTTTTATTCATGATTCTATTCGAAATTATGTTTCTACTTTTATGAATGATTCTATTTCCAATAATGCACATGTTAATGTTAATAACACATCTTCTACTAAATTAGAATGTGACTCACTAAAACAGAAAGATACCAATGAATCTTCCAAACCACCTCTCACTACAATAACACATCCCTCTAGTAAGGTCCAAGCTACCTTTACTCCTACAATTCAAGTGAGCACATGCCCTCTTTATGGTCCAATTGCTAAATGTAACATTCCCATGGTTAAAATTAACAATCAAATTCAATGATTAAATGAACAACTTTAAGATGCTAATGTACCATCCCAGGAGATCATCTCTTTGATGCATGCAGTTGGTGAACTACAACACCAACTACATCTCCTTACCTTGGAAAACAAAGCTTTTAAATCTTGGATGGATGCCAATGATCTACATGGTAACCCTGTTCCAAAGACATTCATAAAAGTTGCATTCCCTAAGCATTTTCAGACACCATCATTACCTCACTTTGATGGAACTGGAAATCCATTCGCACATCTTTAGGCCTTTTGGAAGGCTTTGCCACTTCATGCAAGTCTTTTGATTCTACTCAATTTATTTCAATAGACATTAGTGGGGGAAACACATAATTGGTTCTTTCATCTACTCCCCATCGGTTCATTGCACACATATGATGACCTAGAGGAGGCATTTCTCATAAACTACATCATAAACACAGGCCCTCATGTTACATATGAGAAACTTGCCACACTACATCATAATTCTTCAGAGCTATTTAGTGAGTATATATTAAGATTCAAGGCTCATATGTTTAGATTGATATACAAACTAGCAGATCTAGAGATTCAACATATCTTCATCAAGGGCCTTTCGCCAACCTCTCATCGAGAATCTATTATATCAGATAGAGCCTTGTTTTAGACATTTGTGTTGCACAGTGTAGATTTGGAAAAGAAATTAGGATTAATTGAAGCATATTCAGTTCATCGGATCACTCTTAACTTCACAACATCTTTAGATACAACTCTTACCACTTAGCATCCATCATGTCCTAGACAAGACAAGAGACCACAACCAAAATAGCAACCAATCAAGAACAAAGAGTAAGTTTTCAGAACACAACCTATAGTATGCACTATAGAGAACAACAATCAAACACTATAGTTTGATTCAAAGCAGAATAGCCCATCTATCATATTATCAACACTACTAGACAAGAGGTTAATCACATTACCTTCCATTCACCAATGAGATCCACATCTCTTACATAGACAACCATATTAGCCCTTTTGTAATTATCATCGTATATGTGGACACAATGATAATAATTGTTATGAACTCAAAGATTGCATTAATAGATGTGTTGATCAGGCCATTATTGCATTCACATAGGGGGCATAGAGATCTCCTCCATTATGGAACCCTAGACCTCATATGTCCATGACTAAGTCATCCTAGGACATTCTTTTATAGGAGCCATTGGTCACTCATCGTGAGCACAATGCAAGTTTTAGGATATTATCTCATAGGAGATCTCTTATTCTAACTATTCATAAAGTTTGGAAACCAGTACAACAAAAGCAACCCACATATAATAGTATAGTCTGTGGCATACATAGTGCAATTCCATATACATATCTAGCAGAGTCACAGACACCGCAACAAAGTACTGCTTTAGAGAGATATTCATTATAGCTAAGTTTCAGGGTCCTATCTCATGTAGCAATATGTTATGATTAAGATTAGTTGAACCCACATTACAAAGTACTATTATAGAGAGATATTTATTACAACTGAGTTTTTAGGGTCCTATCTCATGTAACAACCTATTATGATTAAGATTAAATGAGCCCTCAACACTAGTTTTAACTCCATCTCAACATATTGCACATTCATATACATCACAACAGAGGCCATAAGGTATTCATTTATAGATAGATCCTTCTTCATAGTAGACATTATTAGCTACAAATCACATTCCTACATGGCATAAATAGTATGGGCAAGTTCACTTAGCCGAGAGGGTTCAGATATTGATATAGCATAGAGTGATACACCATACATTCATTTTTGCATCAGTTCATAACTTCACTTAGTGGGGCAATGATGGAGCCAAAGTTCTAGCTAACCCTTGTATTCTTGAGCCACTCTTGGGGAAGTAATAGGCACAAAGTGCTATCTTACTTTCCCCTCCTATAATAACTAACATTCCTAATTTTAGATAACCATCCCTAGCTAAGAACCAGACTATCAAAATCCAGATATTACCAAATCAAGCTTATCCAATTATTTTACCAATCAAACCAAATCAAACATATTCAAATCTTACTCAAATTTTTTCCAATTACTTTATCAATTAAATCAAATTCATCCAAATAAGTTTACCAATTACCACAAATAAACAAATTTCTGCTTACATACGCTTATAATTCAAAATCAATAAGCCAAGTATAACAGTGTATCAAAGCATCAAATCACATATCTAAAGTACCAATTTACCAAACAAATGAAAGAATTAAAATCAATACTAGATCAACCATGTTAAAAATCAACCACGTACAATTAATATATTAACATATTCCAGAATCCCGAACACAAATACACATGAGTCCAAAATGAAACTAACATCTATATATTTATCAAAAAGTTTTTAAAACATATACATCATGTCAAGGTACAATCAATCATGGATAGTGGTCATGCCTTCACTCTCGGTCTCACTTTCTCATCTAGTGCTAGTCCCATAATCTTGTCTAGCACTCAATGACTTTGTGCCTCCTCGAGCTCCTTAATGCCTCTTGCATCGATTATCTTACTCCAACAAATGACCATACGCCTCACGTAAGTTTGCATGTCACCACTGAATATCCATATAATCATCCATAATCTTTGAACTCAGTGATCCATAATCAAGAGGAAGCATCTTATGCCTATCTTGCTCAGCCCTCAGCTCAACTCTCTCTCCCATTGCCTTAACATTTGCAGCTATAGCTATAGCAACTCAGTCAAATAAATGAGCATACACACTAATCGTAATGATCGCTCTCTCTATCAAACCCTCCTCTATAACATCATCAAGAACATGTAGTGTAAGCTCATGTAGGGTAGACTTAATGATAGTCTCCCATAATACATCATCCCACCACTAACCCCAGTAGGTGCCTCACCCTATACACCTCCCACCCCACCTGCACACATAATAAGGAAAACACTACATTAGATATGTACTTTAAAAATACAAACTCAAGCACAAACATATAAGCAATTCAAATACAATTACTGACTACCTCCCATCATCTGGATCGGCTCAAGATTCTTGTACATAAGAACATTCACTCTATTCACATGGTATAATGGAGCCCATCACTCCTTGGCCCACCATGCAGTATATCCCTCAGTACATCCCATGTCATCCACATCAGGAACATCTATAACAACATCATGTGCATCCACAAGTAAAGGTGCCAACTCAGCCTCAGTAGGTCTTGCATGAGCCCTAGCTCTCATTGGTGCCTGTGTACTCCTCAACCCTACCCATGCTATAGGAAGAACATCCTATCAAACTCCAAACTACCTCATCATGCGTTCATACTGAAAGTATTCATAAACTCCAAACCAATGATCATGTAACGAACAACTAACACTAGTATATCGTAGCTACTCTTCATCCTTAGGCCATCTTGAGAATCCTCTATATGGCCTCCATATGATATCATGGGCTATCAACCTATCTAACACCCTCCTATAATGATTTATCCCATGAGATATGATAGCCAACTCACTCATCCATCACTCACCAAATGACTGTGGATTGCCCAGCTCACCCTTGGTAACCCAATAAGTCGCACAACTACTATGTGCTCATATGCCCAACAATGTAACAATATGGCCGTATCGACACCATTGCTAAATGTCTCCTGGGTAAATATATACAAATCCATGTACAAGTGGGCAAGCATAGTCCTACCCTATGAGAACATTATACCATACATCTCAATACTATGAACCACCCTGTGCATCCTATAGGCAATAAACACTCCACTACCATCCACTGCAACAAACAAGGCCAACAACATAGCTAACCATTTTTGCAAATGCAAAACACTTGATTGGATAATCACTACCAAAAGCACATCATTATCACTACCTCGGTGATGTACTCCTACAGGCACCCTAACAAAGTATCTAGATGCTCGATCAATGACATCTGCACTCTTATCATCCTGTAATGTCACATGTCACCCACTAATCATCAAATGCAAAATTTGATATACATCCTCTAAAGTAACAATAATTTCACCAGTAGGAAGCCAAAATGTACAAGTATCAGCATTCTACCTCTCACATAAGGTGGTATCAAATACCTATCCTACTGTACAGTACCCAGATCATATACATGACCTAATCTAGCCCTATACATCATAGCATGCTCATCAGTTGATAATGGCAACACCCTTAGTGTCTCCATAACCTAGCCTCTATAGAACTCTATCATCTGTACATTGCCTTGCAAAACACACCAAAAAGTAATAGATACATTAGATAACCATGCCAAGTAAACAACCAAACTATACAACAACAAATAATAAATAAAAAGCTCTAAAAGTTATCAATAACAAACATTAGCACTGTAAAAGGACACTAGCATTGGACAACAACATCAAAACCTGGACAACAGCATTGAACCTTGGACAGTAGCACTACCTCTAGGATAAGAGCATTGAAACTAGTCAATCATATTTTATACCACTCAAAATAGCTCAATAATAGCTAAAATAAGCTTCTAAATAGGCAAAATAAAATGACCAACTCACTCACTAGGCTAATCTCCCCCTCGACCTCAATTTGGGCTATCAACTGCTCAAAATATGTCGTAGAAGGTGCTCGTCTCCTCAGCATCTTAAAATCCAAAGCTCCAATATCTCAAACTTTTCAGTGCACAAATGAACTCAAATTTAATCCAAATTCCTATATCAACCAACTATTCTATTCAAAAGCAATACACTATTTTACTCATAACTATAGCTCTATTTTACAAACTATTTTGATCCTCAGAATCGTAATGATGACACCTTTAACATCACATAATCTTTACTTTTTCACTAAGTCATCTACCTACTATGAAATTCACACATTTATACTACCAATACATATAAATTGGTTCCCACCAATCAACACTCATTCAAAGCATCCAAGCAACCTAGCCTATTCAAACAATCAATCAAAGACACCTTTCACTCCTAGTAATTCAAATCCACCAATTACACACTAGACTCTCAATAAATTTAAAACATACCAACCTGGTTCTTATGCATTCCACCAATAGTCATCACTTTTGGCTCAACCTCCTCCATCACAGATCTTATCCCTCTTCTCAAAAGGGGGAATCATTCCTACTATTCCTATTCCTAAACTTATCCAACACATCTATCTACTCTCATAGATGGATACACTATGGTTCTCACACCTTGAGCAGTCAAATTATCAGATACAGCTCAGATCAGTCAAAACATACAGTGATTCAGACTACATGGGTCATTCAACATGGATTTGATACTTCTAGTATTCAGATTATCAGCATTACTCAACTCAAATTGGTTAAGATTATACAGTGATTTAGATTACATTGGGTCACTCAACATTATTTAGGACATTCAGAGGCATACACCTTCAATTTACAAATAGATAGACTATTTAGATACCAGATTTGGGGACATATACATTAATACATGCCTCACACATACAACTTCATACAACATGACACAGTTACAGACCAGAAAGTAGAATATAGGCATAGTGCATGGCACATTATTTTGATCTCTAATTTTTCACTTCAGACATGACACGATAGATCATATCACATGTGGTTATATAGAATTTTAGATTATCCAGATGCATCACTCAGATACCAAATTTAGGGGCATGACATAGGTGTTCAAGTCCTTCATCTTCCAGGATTATACATATTAGGATGGTAGGACATACCATCTTCTTCTCACACATTTACCAACATTTTTGATTTACACCCAAGTATTACTTAGGTTGTCAGTAGGTTGGACTGTATGATAGTCTGTAGTAATTAATCGATAGTATTACTCAAACTCAGACACAGGTGTTCATGCGGGACAGAGAACAAGCATTAGTTTTAGACCTCCGATCACTTCTCAAATCTAATTCAGATTATTCAAATTCAGTATAAGGGGCATCTACTACAGGGATTCCTTCTTTCTCTGAGCAGTATTCAGATTTAGTACAGGGGTAATCTATCACAGGGATTCCTTCTTTTTCCAGGCATTCTTTAAATTCAGTATAGGGGGCATGTATTACATGGATTGTTTCTTTCTCCTAGGATTATTTCAAGTTTTTCATCCTCTTCTCTTACCAGTAAGTTGGACCCTTTTCTTTTGCACACTTATCTTCACTTAGGTAAGTTCAGGTAATCATTTTCTTTATTTCTTTTACTCTAGTACTTCATTTTGTTACATCACTAGATTAAAAGAGGAGGCAAATGTATACACCCTAAATTGGTCAAGAAAACACACATATTATGTCTTTTCAAAATATTTTTATAGGATACTCTGACTGGAGAATATGAATTTTTATTCACATTTAGCCATGTCCTCTCATTTGACTTGTCTTAGTCTTTCTAGATTCCCTAGACATCTTTATGCTTATTCCTGAACATTTGTAGCATTCCAAGCTTAACCCTTTCAGGCTCAGGAACATCTTTTAGGTCCATACCCATCCCCCTAGGTCCCAAACCCCCTAGACAGTAGTGCCCAAATAGGACTACAGCGTTGAAACCTAGGGTGTCCAGTTTTTGACATTGTTGTCTAAGCACAATTTTGGTTCTAACGACTAGATTCTTCTGTAGGATGAGTCTTGCCCCTTTTCTTCGCTTCATTTTTAATTTTTTTAATGTCAACCAAATGAAAACAAAGCTCCCAAATTTAAAATAATGAGTATCCTATAGAAAGGACTACACAAGGCATTTTATATCTAACACTTACTATTTTGGCATATTATAGATAATAAAATCAATCAATAGTATAACTCAACTTCTCTGCATCACACATAGATTTGCATGCTTGATCAAGGAAGGGCCTAGGTGAAATTCATTCTTGCATCAATTTGCACATTGATTATGCATGTTCCCTAAGGGAAAACTACATCGAATATAAGACCCTTGGCATGAGGGTTAATGTAGGCAATAGTCAGAACAATAGGGGTTCATGATTGTATGATCATTCTTCCCACAACCCAATTTAACCCTCTCCCCTTTTGCTTTGATTTCTTTTATTGTTTCCATGCATGCAGGTTAATACAGGTACTAAAGATGGAAATTGACATAGTGAACTCCGTACAGTCTTGGGATACAATATTTCACTCACAGAGTGTCACAGGGCTGCCAAGCAGAATTCAAAAAAGCCAGACCACCAGGACAACAATGTTGGAAGTCGACAACAGTGCTAAAAAGTGGACTACAACACCAAGTAATAGGGTGTCCTAAGTTTGGCACTCCTATCCAATCCATAAACAAAGTTCTATTTATGATAGTCTACCATCCCTACACAAAAATTTCTAAACTTTACATCATCCGTTTCAGCGCAAAATAAGCTAAGTTAATCTTTCTTTGTCTTCTCTTTCTTATGTGAATCAAGTTGATCAAATTGGCAAAAACCTATATGTCATTACATAAAACCAAAATTCTCTCCCTATTCCAGACTTTTATTACTTAGGAATTAAACACCTAATTTCCTAAAAGAATAAAACAAGAATATTAGAGTTCAAATTATGATTTTATTGGTCCTGATAAGATTTAATTTATGATTGAATTGAACTAGTTATTTTTAGGAAATTTCAATTGTGTTTTTAAATCAAAGCCTTTTTCCTATGGGTTAAATTAAAGAAGTAGCCATTTTAAATGAATAATTGAATGTGAGCTTAGACTTAACTGGCAATTTAATCACTTTTGATTTATGATTGTTATCTTTCAAAATTATAACTGGTCATTTTTTAATGGTTAGTTCTAAGCTTTTATATGCATTAGTCGGGTTTTATTTATGCTTAAATCGATTTTGAGTTTATTTGACTAACCATGGTATACACAGAGAACTTACAGACCTTACAAACACGTAACAACTAGCAGAGTAATTACAATAGATATATCATAAATAACATATTTAGAAAAAGTTTTTGATTCACAAGATCCCACAAAAAGGGCAAGCAAAGAGCATACATTTTTTCCTAACTTGCTACGACTCAATTACTAGGCTAAAAATCTAGACTTGACTCTAGACATTCAATGCTTATGACACAAAGAACTCCTTATATTTATAGGATGAAATGACAAGATCAATAGTCGATACAAAGATGTCGAGTCAACAGATAGAAGATTAGATGCCAAAAGTTAGTGGGTTATGGGCCCACTGCGCACCGTCTAACAAGAAAAAACAAGGAATCTGTCGACACAGCCAATAGGTTATCACTTTTTGAAAGTGGTGAGGTCCACAAAAAATAAGAGAAGGTTATCATGCCCACATTTATAGCTACGAACAGACCCCATAACTAGTCTTTATATTAAATTAGTCACCATCATTGAATTCATATTCTTCTTGGGGAGAATAATGGTTGCCATCATCAGAATTAAAGTCAATGTGGTCCATATATAAAGTTGATGGAATATTTAAGGTACAACCACCAGGGGTAGGAGGAAACACATCTTGATGACTTATAGTGAACCATTTTCAAAGAACATTAATGATTGTGTAAGAGCTAAGCTGACATGTAGATTAACTTGAAAATTTTGAACTGAAAATATTTCAAACTTAATCCTAAAAGGTATCATTAAAACAATAAATATATTTCTCACTTGGTCTAGAGGGATACGAATAGTAGAATCATCAAAAGCTTTTATTGACATAATATAATCCAAAAATTCAAACAAGTAATCTAATATTTCAACAGATGACCAAAAATTATCTGTAGCACGATTAAAAATTGACCAAAAGATAGACCATTGGATTAGGAATTCAAAACCATGTCTGTAAATGAAATTCTTAAATAAATTATTTATACTAGTAATCATTATATTATTAACTTCATGATATAACATTATTGTTGAACACCATCTTTTACCATCAAGTTCTTGAAACTGAGATGTTTATGTTAAATGAGTATTATTGAGTTCTGTAGAAGCTTCATGAGATTTTATAGTGAGAGCATCGATTTTATGAGTTAACTAATTAGCAACAGATGGAGTGAATCTCTATATATGCTGATGAAATTTTTTACAAACTTCAGTAACTATTACTACCATGACTGATTGTTCTGAATTATTTGAATTGAATTCTCTAGATATAAAATCAGTAAGACAATTCTTTTTTTTAGAATATACTCAATAGAGAAGTCAAAGTCTGACAAAAATGTTGCCCACCTGATTAACTTTCTCACAAATCTTTTTTTAGATTATCAATAGAATGAAGAATACTCATAAAGTTATTTAAATCACATATAACAAGAAATTTTTTTGATCTCACAAAAATATAATAGATTGAATAGCCTTAATAACAACAAAAATTTCTTTGAGTATAATGATAATTTTTTTAAGCTTATTTAAATTTTTTTGAAATAAATCTGTAGGGTTTTTCTGAGTCATCTGATAGTCTTTATTTAAGAACTATACCCTTATATAATTTTGAAGCATTTGTTTCAATAAATTTTAAACCATTACCAGATAAAACTAAAGGTGGCAAATTTTGATAATTTTGTTTTATCTTTTGAACAACCTTTGTCATTTCATCTGACCATGCTGGAGGATTCTTTGTTAGCATTTTATTTAGAAGAATTATGTCTTGTGCAATATTATAATAATAACCTGCTACATAGTTTACACAACCAACAAATTTTTGTAGCAATTTTTTATCTTTGAGATCATCAAGAAAATTCTTAATATTCTTTAAAGCATGTTCTTAAATTGCACCTTCTCTTGATTTTATAGTAACTCTTAAAAACTCAATTTCATCTCTGAAAATTGACATTTTTTTAAAGACAAAACTAGACCACTGTCAAACACAATCTGATAGAATTGTTCTAGATGATTTAGATGATCTTTAGGAGATTTTGAAAAGACCAATATATCATCTATGTAGACAATGATAAAATCAGAATATACTAAAAAAAAATTATTCATCATTTCTTAAAATATGATAGAACCAATCTTCAAGCCAAAGGGTAGGACATTCCATTCATATTGTCTAAATGGAGTAATAAATGTAGTCTTATACCTATTTTGTTCTACTACTTGTATCTATCAAAATATCGATTTTAAATCAAAGTTACTGTAAACTTTGCTTCCACTTATCGTTTGCAAGATTTCATCTTTTGAAGGAATAGGATGCTGAACAGGTAAAACATATTTATTAAGAGAAACATAATTTATAACTAGTCTTTTTTTACTCCTTATTTGCTCTGATCTTTTATTTATATAAAATGCTTCACAAGGCCAAGGGATATTAAAATATCTTATCAAACCTTGTTCATTTAATTTCTTTATCTCTTGAAAACATTCTTCTCTAAGTGAAAGAGACATTCCCGAATGATGTGCTTTAAAATTGAGTTCTATTTCTTTGTCATTTCTATCCTTTACCATCTTCAATTTGATTCTGCAATCATGTATTTTCCTATCTCTGAATGCTAAAATATTTTGAGTAACATTCTTTTTTAAGTTTTTCAATTATTGGTTCAATGCTAACATGATAAAGATTTATCTTATGATGTATCTATCTAGTATTAACTTGTTTCTTTGGCTTTTCTTTTATAATAATTATGTATTCATATCTGAATTTTTTGTATAAAGATTATTTTTTTGCAAGAATTATTTCATGCAGCTGAATTGTGATAGGGTAGAGAGTAGCCAAGTTATCTAAACCAATCATCATATCATACATTAGCATTTCATGTTGTACTATCTTAAAATGATAGATAGAATCACCAAGCATGATAAGAATAACTATAGACAATTCTCAAACTATAGTTTTTATATTGAAAGTTAACTTACAAAAATTGGCTTTCCACATATTGACAAGAATTGAATGATATCTAACAAGAGAGATATCAGCACCTGTATTAAGCAGAACATCCAAACTACATGATTTAAAACCATTCTATTTAATCTAAATTTTACATACTAAATTATTAGTATTATATATTGATATCTGATATATGTTTAAATTATTATGAGAGGTTCTCCTCCTCAAAATGAGATTCTATCTCACTAGTTATTTGAAAAAAATCTTATTCAAAGAGATGTTCATGTTCATCATCAAGAGCTTATTCTTTCAGAAGATCTTGTAATTTAGTCTAAGCTTTAGTTAAGAAGAGTTGAAGATGATATATGTGCTTCTTTCGCCAAGTAGCTCTATCATATGTGTCAGGTTGATAGACAGCTTCAACCGAAGGAGCTTTTTGGTGTTTGAACTAAAATTCTTGGGACATTATATCTTTTTACCTTTTTTGTTGAGCTAAATGAAGAGAATATTTTTGTTCAACAGCTACAATTTGTTGTTGTAAAAACATTCTTTCAGATATCATATAGGTAAGAGTTTTAACATATCTTTCTTTGAGGAAAGATATTTGTTGGGATAAACTCAAGGCATCTAGAAAAGAAATAGAAATCACATGAATCTAAAATATTATATCATAATCATAATCAGATGATTCATCTTTTGTTTCAGTGTCAGCTAGACTCATATTTACTTGATTATCAGGTTCATCACTTTAAGATGCTTCCCACAAAATATCTAACTCATATTGAAGTTCATCTTCATTTATTCCATGTCCATTAAGAAATTTAATTTTCTTGGATTCTTTTCTCTTGTTAGGATATTTATTTGCATAATGATCACCTTGACATATGAAATATTTGACAAGCTTCTTTTGGAGCCTATGTTTATTTTTTTAAATATCCTTTTCAGACCAAATTTATTTATTCTAGATTTATATCTATGCTTCCAAGGCTTATTATAAGTAAATTCTTTTTTTGAGGAACATTTGCAAGAATGAGTTTTCTTCTTCTTTTTATATTGTCTATATCTATGCACATCCATACAATCAAACTTATCATTGATAGAATTACAGAATTTTGTACCAATCTGTTTGTGAAATTTCATAATTTCTTTCTGTGCCTTTTTTTCTGCACATAACTTTTCATTGATTGCTTTAATATTCTGATTTATCTTTCCAAAGGACATGGTTGGAAGATTATCACCTATAGTAGCTTTATATTTGGTAGTAAAATATTCAAGAAATGATTCTATATGCTAGATTAAAGATTTCTCTGGTATTATAGAACATAATCTCTATATAGCACATATATTCAGAGCTATGTCAATATTATGTTAGGATTATGTTCAAGTCATGTTGTTTCTATAACATTTATTTGATATATCAATAAAATTACAATTTCATCTCTTGTTATATGTATGTATCTTATTGTTATTTTGGTTTTTTATCTCCATATCATCTTCAGACAATAGAGAATGGAGTGATCCTATAAAGTCATGAGAAAGGTATGATAAAAGATCTATATAGTATCAACGATATGAAGACTATGGATGTATCAAACCAAATAACTCCAGATCCTACAGGTACATCTAATGTCTGTACTCTCTCTGATATATCTATTGATTCATTATTTTCTATAAACGAAGCAACTATAGAATTTAATTAAAAAATCTTGGTCCTAAATGGAAGCTCCCAACTTTTAAGGCCATAAATGTGTATGATAAACTTTCACAATTTTATCTAATTACTAAAATCACCATAAAAGTTTTTGAAAATGTTATTTATGTTAAGAAGAATGATGATTATAAATACCACTTACAAATAGTTGATGACAAAACTATCCATCAATTAAAATCTCAATTTAAATATAAGTTTTTACATATTGGTGTCGTTACTATTGATATTTTTTTTTAATTCAAAAGGGGTCTAAATATCAATATTTTAGGATGTTTACTTGATAATAGACATACTAACTTTAGTGCTTATTTACAAAATGTTGTTCAAACTAGTCTTCATGATGGTCCAATTTTTACAATTGTGTATCCAAATTATCTAGTCGTCATTCATCAAGAAAAAAACTTAAATAAAGTATAGAAGCTTTTCTTTTAAACTTGTGGATTAGATATGATCCTTAAATCTTGTCCTCTTGCTATTAAATATCAAATCATGTATCACCTCACCAATACCCTTTACCTTACCGTCAAGCATACTCCCACGCAAGGCAAAAACATGGTTTGTTGTGTAATAAAAAATAGTCAGATAATCGCAACTAAATCAATTTTTTGGCCAGATCTTAAGTTTCTAATAAAATAAATAGTAGACATAGACTTTGTTTAGAAGCTCAAGAAATCTTTATCATTTGCTATATCTATAAAATATTTGTCAAACAAATCTATTATCAGATTTGACTCTCATTATGATTTAAAAGACCATATACTGAACATACAAGTGCAACAACCCTTACCTCCAATCAATCGTCACTGTTTGCATCTCAAGAAAGTCCATGACGCTCAAATATATTCATATTACTGTATTGATTTCCAAAAAATCTTAAGTCATTTAGATCAATCCAGTATTCACATGGTTAAAAGAGATTTAACCATACAATAATTGTTTGAGAAAAATAAGAAGTTACTTGCTGAAGTCAAAATAATTAATATGGAAAGAACTTCTAGAAAAAAGACTAAAAAAAAGAAGAGGAAGGTCATATATGAAAAACTCCTTTGGGAGATGAATCATACAAAGAAAAAAGATTCTAATGAAAAATATAGGGTATAAATGTATTATCTCAGAATATCTGACAAAAGTCTTGATCAGTCTACAAAAGTTAAGTTATTGAATTAGAATAATCTTGCAATTAAATGCTTGAATAATAAAGTTTCAAAAATATAGCAAAGTCTTGATCAAGTTTCTAAGATGTTAAGAAATATTGAGTTATATCATAAAGAAAATATTGCTAGAGTCATCAATGTTTTAAATGATAATATTACTACCCATCTTAGTTAGCTTATTCAAAAAATAGATAATGAATCTAACAACATTAGACTAAAACAATAATCTATTGAAATAAAGGTAGATGATATGATTGTCGAGGAAAATGTTATCAGTCAAAGCCAAAATTAGCTTAAGACTAGTATGATTTCTATTGAGACAGATTTGAAAACTCAGATTGCTACTCTTGAGACAAAACAAAAAGAAGAACATCAAGAAATCAGATAACTATCTTCAACTTCTAATAACATAGCTAGAGAAATTATAAACCAAAATTCTAACTTATCTTCTATTCCTGATATTTTAGATTCACTAAAAGATAAAGGACAATCTTCTCAGCCACAACTAGAAATTATTGTCTCAAAACATATTGATTTATATCAAAATATCTATTCATGAAAAAATATTTAAAAAATATAAAGAGAATCATTCATGAAATCTAAATCAAAAAGTCTGTTTGATTCTAAAAAATATCTCGATAAGATCTTCTAAGTATGAATGGCTAAGACTGAACCTATCGAAACTAAAAGTTATTTTGATATAGGAGAATCTTCAAAGTCTAGTCCTTCACTAGATTCTCAAATAAGGATATTGAACCTTCAACCTTTTTTCTATAAATTTAATTGTGAATCACTAGAGAAAAGGAAAGAAATGATTCATGTAATGTTAGTTTGGACTAGTGTATAGATTCATGTTCTTAAGAAAGATCATTTCAATGTTACTCAACAAATTGCAAATGGGTTTATAGAAAATATCAAAAAATGGTGGGATGCAAGTGATCTAGTATTTCATGAAAGCATATACACTCATCTAGAATCTATCTCTGCACTCTACAATGCCTTACTTTTTGAATTAATTGACACACTTGATAATGATAAAGAGGTAAACAAAGCAAAAAATTTTAAAGCCCAATTGTGTGATATGATCAAGTTAAATGAATGTATGTACTATATAGAGAATTTGTTCTATAATATTGGAGAAATTTTTAATCCAACATACAAAATTAAGTATATAGAATCAATTTTTGAATATTTTATTATCAAATATAAAGTTACTATGGGTGATAATCTTTTAGCCATGCCCTTTGAAGGATAAATTAGAATATTAAAACAATCAATGAAAGGTTATGTACAGAAAGAAAGGCACATAAAGAAATTATGAAATTTCATTAATAAATTGGTGTAAAATTATGTAATTCTATCAATGATAATTTGTGGTTGTATGGATGTCCATAGATATAGACAATATAAAAAGAAGAAATCTTATTCTTGTAAATATTCTTCAGAAAAAGAATTTACGTATAATAAGCCTTGAAAGCATAGATATAAATCTAGAAAAAAAAATAGTTCGAGAAAGATATCTAGAAAAAAGAAATATGGGTTCCAAAAGAAGCTTGTCAAATGTTTCATTTGTCAAGGTGATCATTATACAAATAAATATCCTAATAAGAAGAAAAATTCAAGAAAATTAATTTTCTCAATAGCCATGGAATCAATGAAGATGAATATATTTTAGTTTCAGATGAAGATAAACTTTAATATGAGTCAAGTATTTTATAAAAAGCATCTGAAAGTGATGAATTTGATAATCAAGTAAATATGAATCTAGTTGACACTGAATTAGAAGATGAATCATCTGAATATGATTTTGATATAGGATTTTATATTCATATAATTTTTGCTCCTTTTTTAGATGCCTTGAGTTTATACCAACAAATATCTTTTCTCAAAGAAAGATATGCTAAAACTCCTGTCTATATGATCTTTGAAAAAATATTTTTATAACAACAAATTATAGCTGCTGAGCAAAAATATTCTCTCCATTTAGCTCAATAGAAAAGGTTAAAGGATATTTTATCTTAAGAATTTCAATCAAAATATCAAAAAGCTCCTCCGATTGAAGCTGTCTATCAACCTGACACATATGATAGAGCTACTTGAAAAAAAAATGCATTTATCAACTTCAACTCTTCTTAACTAAAGCTCAGACTAAATAACAAGATCTTCTAAAAGAAGAAGCTCTTGTTGATGAATATGAACACCTATTTAAAGAAGAATTACTTCAAGTAACCAATGAGATCAAGTCTCATTTTAAGGGGAGAAACCTATCATAATAATTCAAACAAAAATTAGATATCAATATACAATACTGATAATCTAGTATGTGAAATTCATATTAAATAGGATGGTTTTAAAGTATATAGTTTAGATGTCCTGCTTGATACAGGTGCTAATATCTCTCTTGCTAGATATCATTGTATTCTTACTGATATGTGAAAAGTCAATTTTCATAAGTTAACTTTCACTATAAAAACTATAGTTTCAAAATTATTTGCAATTATTTTTTGTCATGCTTAGTGATTCTATCTATCATTTTAAGATAGTACAACATGAAATACCAATGTATGATATGATGATTGGTTTAGATAACTTGAATACTTTCTACCCTATCATAATTTAATTGCATGAAATAGTTTTTGTATAAAAATATTATTTATACAAGAAATCTAGGTATGAATATATAATTTTTATAAAAGAAAAGTCAAAGAAACTAGTTGATACCAGATAGATACAATAGAAGGTAAATTTTTGGCATGCTAGCATTGAACCAATAACTGAAAAACTAAAAAAGAATTGTTAATCTAAATTTTTTTAAGTCTTTAGAGATAGGAAAATACATGATTTAGAATCGAATTGAGATGGTAAAGGATAGAAATGACAAAAAAATAGAACCTAAGTTTAAAGCACATCATTCAAGAATGTCTCATTCACTTAGAGAAAAATATTTTTTGGAGATAAAGTAATTAAAGGAACAAGGTTTGATAAGAGATTCTAATAGACCTTTGGCTTGTGAAGCATTTTATGTAAATAAAAGATCAGATCAAATAAAAGGTAAAAAAAGATTAGTTATAAATTATATTTCTCTTAATAAATATGTTTTATCTGTTCAGCATCTTATTCTTTCAAAAAATGAAATGTTGCGGAGAATAAGTGGAAGCAAAGTTTATAGTAACTTTGATTTAAAATCAAGATTTTGACAGATACAAGTAGAAGAATAAGACATGTACAAGACTGCATTTGTTACTCCATTTGGACAATATGAATAGAATATTCTACCCTTTAATTTGAAAACTACTCTTAGCATATTTCAAGAAATGATGAATAAAATTTTCTCAGCATATTTTAATTTTATCATTATCTACATATATGATATATTAGTCTTTTTAAAATCTCCTAAAGATCATCTAAATCATTTAAAATAATTCTATTAGATTGTGTTTGACAATGGTTTAGTTCTATCTAAAAAAAAATATCAATTTTCAGAGATAAAATTAAATTTTTAAAATTTACTATAAAATAAGGAGAAGTTATAGTTTAAAAACATGTTTTAAATAATATTAAAAATATTCATGATGAGCTCAAAGATAAAAAAAATTGTTACAAAGATTTTTTGACTGTGTAAACTATGTAACAGGTTATTATTATAATATTGCATAGAACATAATTCTTCTAAATAAAAGGCTAACAAAGAATCCTCTAGCATGGTCAGATAAAATGATAAATGTTGTTTAAAATATAAAACAAAATTATTAAAATTTATCATCTTTAGTTTTATCTAGTAATAGTCTAAAGATTATTGAAACAGATGCTTCAGAATTATATTGAGGTGTAGTTCTTAAAGAACTATCAGATGGTTCAAAAAAACCCTATAGATTTACTTCAAAAAAATTTAAACGGGCTCAAAAAATTATCATTCTACTCACAAAGAAATTGTTGTTGTTATTAAGGCTATTCAAGCTTTTATGTTTTTTGTGAGATCAAAAAAATTTCTTGTTAGATTTGATTTAAATAACTTTATGAGTATTCTTCATTCTATTGATAATCTAAATGAGGGATTTGTGAGTAGATTAACTAAGTGGGCAACATTTTTTTTAGACATTGACTTCTCTATTGAGCATATTCTAGGAAAAAAGAATTATCTTGCTGATTTTATATTCATAGAATTCAATTCAGATAATTCAAAATGATCTGTCATAGTAGTAATAGTTATTGAAGTTCATAAAAAAATTCATTAGCATAAATGAAGATCCACTCCATCTATTGCTAATCAGTTAACTCATAAAATTAACGCTCTCATCAAAATATCTCATGAAACTTCTGTAGAACTCAATAATACTCATTTGGCATGAACATCTCAGTTTCAAGAACCTGATGGCAAAAGGTGGTGTTCAATAATAATATTATATCATGAAGATAATAATCCAACGATTACTAGTATAAATAATCTATTTAAAATTTTTATTTACAGGCATGGTTTTGAATTCGTAATTCAATGGTCTACCTTCTGGCCAAGTTTGAATGTCAATATTTTAAGATGTTTACTTGATAATAGACATACCAACTTTAGTGCTTATAAAAAGTATATGCTCTTCACTTGCCTTATTTGTGAGATCTTACGAATCAGAAACTTTTCCTAAATATGTTATTTTTGATATGTCTTTTGTAATTACTCTGCTAGTTGTTGCGTGTATGTAAGTTTTGTAAGCTCTCTATGTGTTCCATTGCTCGATCTTGTTCCTAATTGTATCAAACCCATGTCAATATTCTGTCAGGATAATTTTATTCTCACTTTGGATTAAATATTTTTCTAGAAATAAATTAGTATTGTCCTAATGAATAAATTTGTCCACATCAATTATGCTTATGACCAATAGTGCAGTTACTATCCGTTAGTTAAAATCCTAATTTAAATATAAGTTTTTGCATATTGGTGTCATTTCTATTGATGTTTTCCCTTTATTCAAAAGGGATTTGAATGTCAGTATTTTAATATATTTACTTGATAATATACATACCAACTTTAATACTTATTTACAAAATATTGTTCAAAATGGTCTTCATGGTGGTCCAATTTTCACAACTGTGTATCCAAATTATCCAATTGCCATTCGTCAAGAAGAAAACTTAAATAAAGTATTGAATTTTTTCATTCAAACTCATGGATTAGCTATGATCTTTAGATCTTGTCCTCTTACTATTAAATATCAGGTCATGTATTGCCTCACCAATACCCTTCACCCTACTGTCAAACATACTCCTATGTAAGACGAAAGCATGGTGTGTCACGTAATAAAAAATAGTTAGATAATCCCAGTTGAATCAATTTTTTGGTCAGATGTTAAGTTTCTCAAAAAATATATAGTAGACATAGATTTTGTTCAGATGTCCAAAAAATCTTTATTATTTGTTACATCTGTAAAAGATATGTCAAATAAATCTATTATCAAATTTGACTTTTAGAATGATTTAAAAGACCATATGTTGAACATATAATTGCAAAAACCCTTACCTCCAATCAATCCTCACTGTTTGCATCTCAAGAAAGTCCATGACCCTCACATAGATTCATATTATTGTATTGATTACCAAAAAATCATAAGTCATCCATATCAATCTAGTATTCACATGATTAAAAGAAATTTAGCCATATAAGAACTGCTTAGAAAAATAAGTTGCTGAAGTTAAAATAATTAATATGGAAGGAACTTCTAGAGAAAAGACTAAAAAAGAAGAAGAGAAAGATCATATATAAAAAATTCCTTTAGAAGATAAATCATACACACAAAAAAGATTCCCAAAGCCTATTGATTTCAATCAATATTCACCCGATGAAAAATATAGTGAATAAATATATTATCTCATAACCTCTAATAAAAGTCTTGATTAGTCTAAAGAAGTTAAGTCAATGAATTAGAATAATCTTTCAACTAAATACTTAATTAATAAAGTTTCAAAAATATAACAAAGTCTTGATCAGGTTTCTAAGATGTTAAAAAGTATTGAGTTATATCAGAAAGAAAAAAATACTACAGTCATTAATGTTTTGAATGATAATATTACAACCCATTACAGTCAATGTATTCAAAAAATAAATAATGAATCCTAAAACATTAGACTACAACAATAATATGTTAGAATAAATATAGATGATATGATTGTTGAGAAAAAGGTTATCAGTCAAAGTCAAGATCAACTTAAGACTAGTATGATTTCTATTGAGACAAATTTGAAAACTCAAATTGTTATTTTTAAGATCAAATAAGAAGAAGCACATCAAGAAATTAGACAACTATCTTCAGTTTTTGATAACATAGAGATTTATAAACTAAAATTCTAGCTTATCTTTTATTCTTGATATTCTAGATTCACTAAAAGATAAAGAACAATCTTCTCAGCCACAACTAAAAATTGTTGTTTTAGAACATATTGAATACAGTCAAAATATGCATTTTTAGCAAAATGTTTTAAAAATACAAAAAAAATTATTCATGAAATCTAAATCAAAAAATCTAACTGATTCTGAAAAATCTCTTGATTAAATCTTTTATGTAGGAATAACTTACTAGATTGATCTGAGGTTCAATGTTCTTATTTGAGAATCTAGTGGAGGATTAGACTTTGAAGATTCTCTTATATCAATATAAATTTTACTTTTAGCAGGTTCAATCTTAGTCATTCTTACTTGAAAATATTATCAAGAGATTTTTCAAAATCAGGTAGACTTTTTGATTTAGATTTCGTAAATGATTCTCTTTGTATTTTTAAAATATTTTGTCAGAAATGGATATTTTGACTGTAATCAATATGTTTTGAAACAACAATTTTTGATTGTGGCTGAGAAGATTATCCTTTATCTTTTAGTGAATCTAGAATATTAAGAATAGAAGATAAGCTAGAATTTTGGTTTACAATTTTTCTAACTATGCTATTAGAAGCTGAAGATAGTTGTCTGATTTCTTGATATGCTTCTTCTTGTTTTAATAATTAGATGAAATAGTAAAAGTTTATCATACACATCTATGGCCTTAAGAATTGGGAGCTTTCATTTAAGACTAAGATTTTCTTCATTAAATTTTATAGTTGATTCGTTTGTAGAAAATAATGAACTAACAGATATGTTAGATAGAATACAAACATCATATGTACTTATAGTATCTAGAATTATTTGATTTGATGCATCCATAGTGTTCATATTATTGGTACTATACAAATATTTTATCACGTCTTTCTCATAGCTTTACGGGATCATTCCCTTCCCTATTGTCTGAAGATGATATGAAGATAAAAGACCAAAATAACAAGATAGATATAGATAACAAGAAATAAAAATGTAATTTTATTGATATATCAAAGAAATATTACATAAGCAACATGACTTGAACATAATCTTGATAGAATATTGACATAGCTCTGATACCATTAGGAACAAAATTGAGCAATGGGACAGACAAAGAGCTTACAGACATGCAATAGCTAAGAGAGTAATTATAATAGACATATCATAAATAACATATTTAAGAAAAGTTTCTGATTCGTAGGATTTTATAAAGAGGACAAGCGAAGAGCATACACTTTTTCTTGACTTATTACGACTCAATTACTAAGCTAAAACTTTAGACTTGACTCTAGGCATTCAATGTTTATGACACAAAGAACTCTTAATATTTATAGGATGAAATGAGAAGATCAATGACCGACACAAAAATACTCGAATCAATAGACAGAAGACAAGATGCCAAAAGATAGTGGGTTATGAGCCCACTACATACCACCTAACAAGAAAAAATAAGAAATATGTTGACATGATCAATAAATTACCATCTTTTAAAAGTGATGAGGTCCACAAAACATAAGAGATGGTTATTGTGCCCACATTTATGGCTATAGATAGACCACGTAACTACTCTTTATATTAAATCAATCATCATCATTGAATTCATATTCTTCTTGGGAAGAATAATAGTTGTCATCATCAGAATCAAAGTCTATGTGGTCCATGTATAAAGTTGATGAAATCCTTAAGATATGACTGCTAGGTGTAAGAGGAAACATAACTTGACGATTTATAGTGAACCATTTACAAAGAGCCATTAATGATTGTGTAGAAGCTATGCTGGTATGTATATTAACTTGAAAATTTTGAACTAAAAATATTTCAAACTTGATCTTGAAAGGTATCCTTAAAACGATAAATATATTTCTTACTTGGTCTGGAAGGATACAAACAATAGGGTCATCAAAAGCTTTCATTGGCATAATACAATCCAAAAATTCAAACAAATAATTCAGTATTTCAATAGATAACCGAAAATTCTCTATAGTAGGATTAAAACTTGGCCAGAAGATAGACCATTGGATTAAGAATTCAAAACCATGCTTGCAAATGAAAATTTTAAATGGATTATTTATATCAGTAATATTTGGATTATTATCTTCATGATATAACATTATTGTTTAACACCACTTTTTACCATCAGGTTCTTGAAATTGAGATGTCCATATCAAATGAGTATTATTGAGTTCTACAGAAGCTTCTTGAGATTTTCTGGTAAGAGATCAATTTTATGAGTTAACTTATTAGCAACAGATGGAGTGGATCTCCATATATGCTAATGAAATTTTTTACGAACTTCAGTAACTGTTACTACCATGACTGATCATTTTGAATTATCTAAATTGAATTCTCTAGATATAAAATCAACAAGACAGTTCTTTTTTCTTAGAATATGCTAAAAAAAAAAGTCAAAGTCTGACAGAAATGTTGTCCACCTAGTTAACTTGCTCATAGATCCTTTCTTTAAATTATCAATAGAATGAAGAATACTCATAAAGTTATTTAAATTAGATCTAACAAAAATATTATCTGATATCACAAAAAATATAAAACTTGAATAGCCTTAATAACAACAAGAATTGTTTTGTGACTAAAATGATAATTTTTTTGAAACTATTTAAATTTTTTTAAAGAAAATCTATAAGGTTTTTCTTAACCATCTGACAATCTTTCTTTAAAAATTACATCCTGATATAATTTTGAAGCATCTATTTCAATAATCTTTAGACCATTACTAGGTAAAACTAAAGGTGATAAATTTTGACAATTTTGTTTTATCTATTAAACAACCTTTATCATTTCATTCGACCATGTTGGAGGATTCTTTGTTAACCTTTTATTTAAAAGAATTATGTCATATATAATATTAATAATAACCTGTTACATAATTTACATAGCTAAAAAAAATTTATAGCAATTTTTTATCTTTGAGTTCATCAGAGAAAATATTAATATTCTTTACAACATGTTTTGAAACTACAACTTCTTCTAATTTTATAGTAACTCCTAAAAACTTAATTTCATCTCTAAAAATTGATAATTTTTTCTCAAATAGAACTAAATAATTGTCAAACACAATATGATAGAATTGTTCTAGATGATCTGTAGGAGATTTTGAAAAGACCAATATATCATCTATGTAGACAATGATAAAATTAAAATATATTGAAAAAAAATTATTCGTCATTTCTTGAAATATGTTATGAGCAATCTTCAACCCAAAAGGTATGACATTCCATTCATATTATCTGAATAGAGTAACAAATGTAGTCTTGTATATATCTTGTTTTGCTACTTGTATTTGTCAAAATCCTGATTTTATATCAAAGTTATTATAAACTTTGTTTTTACTTATTTTTTACAAGAGTTTATCTTTTGAAGGAATATGATGTTGAACAGGTAAAATATATTTATATAGAGGAACATAATTTATTACTAGTCTCTTTTTACCTTTTATTTCCTCTCATCTTTTATTTAAATAAAATACTTCACAAGTCTAAAGGTTACTAAAAACTCTTACCAAATATTATTTTTTTAATTGCTTTATCTCTTGAAAATATTCTTTTCTAAGTGAAGAAGACATTCTTGAATGATGTGCTTTAAACTTGAGTTCTATTTCTTTACCATTTTTGTTCTTTACAATCTTCAAGTCGATTCTACATTCATGTATTTTTCTATCTCTGAATGTTAAAAGATTTTTTGAACAACAATCTTTTTTAAGTTTTTCAATTATTGATTCAATGCTAGCATGGCAAAGATTTACCTTTTATTGTATACATCTGATATCAACTAGTTTATTTCATTTTTTTTAATAAAAATTCTGCATTCATATCTAGATTTCTTGTATAAATAATATTTTTTTATAAGAATTATTTCATACGATTGAATTGTGATAGGGTAGAAAGTAGTCAACTTATCTGGACCAATCATCATATCATACATTGACATTTCATATTTAACTATCTTAAATTGATAGATATAGTCACCAAGCATGATAAAAGTAATTATAAACAATTCTAAAAGTACAATTTTTGTATTGAAAGTTAATTTATAAAAATTAGCTTTCCACATATCAACAGTAATAAAATTATATCTAACAAGAGAGATATCATCACTTGTATCAAGTAGAGCATTCAAGCTATATGATTTAAAACCATCTAATTTAATCTAAAATTTGCATACTAGATTATTAGTATTATATACTGATATCTGATGTATGTTTCACTTATTATGAAAGGTTTCCTCCCTCTCAAAATTATATTCTATCTCATTAGTTACTCAAAGTAATTCTTCTTCAAATAGGTGTTCATGTTCATCAGAAAGAGCATCTTCTGTCAAAAAATCTTGTAATTCAGTCTAAACTTTAGCTATGAAGCGCTGAAGTTTATAGGTGCACTTCTATCATCAAGTATCTCTATCATATGTGTCAGGTTAACAGATAGCTTCAATCGGAGGAGATTTTTGGTTTCTGAACTAAAATTCTTGGGACAAAATATCATTTTAATTTTTTTGTTGAGTTAAATGGAGAGAATATTTTTGCTCAGTAGCTATAATTTGTTGTTATAAAAATATTTTTTCAGAGATTATATAGGCAAAAGTTTAAACATATCTTTTTTGGAGGACATATATTTGTTGGGATAAACTCAAGGCATCTAAAAAAAAATCATATGAATCTAAAATCCTATATCATAATCATAATCAGATGATTCATCTTCTGATTCAGTGTCAGTTAGATTCATATTTACTTAATTATCAGATTTATCACTTTCAGATACTTTTCACAAAATATTTGACTCATATTGAAGTTCATCTTCATCTGAAACTAAAACATATTCATCTTCATTGATTCCATGGCTATTAATAAAATTACTCTTCTTGGATTCTTTTCTTTTGTTAGGACATTTATTTGCATAATGATCACCTTGTCAGATAAAATATTTGACAAGCTTCTTTTGGAACCTATGTTTCTTTTTTCTGAATATCCTTCTCGAACCAAATTTATTTTTTCTAGATTTATATCTAAGCTTCCAAAGCTTATTACAAGTAAATTTTTTTTCTAAAGAATATTTGTAAGAATGATATTTATTCCTCTATTTATACTGTCTATATCTATGTACATCTATAAAATTAAAATTATCATTGATAGAATTACAAAATTTTACATCAATTTGTTTGTAAAATGTCATAGTTTCTTTCTGTGCCTTTCTTTCTACATAAAACTTTTCATTGATTGCTGTAATATTCTGATTTATCCTTACAAAGAACATGGTTGAAAGATTATCACCCATAACAGTTTTATATTTGGTAGCAAAATATTCAAAAAATGATTCTATATGTTGGATTGAAAATTTATCTAGTATTATAGAACAGATTATCTATATAGCACATATATTCATCTAACCTGATCATAACACATAATTGAGTTTTAAAAAAACTTTGTTTTGTTTGCCTCTTTATGATTATTGAGTGTGCCATCAAATTTAGAATCTAAAGCATTGCAGAGTGCAGAGATAGGTTCTGGATGAGTGTATATGCTTTCATGAAACACTAGACCACTAGCATTCCACCATTCTTTGATATTTCCTATGAATTTATTTACAATTTGCTGACTAACACTAAAAGGATCTTTATTAAGACCATGAATCTGTACACTAGCCAAGCTAACATTGCATGAATCATTTCTTTTCTTTTTTTATGGTTCATAATTGAATTTCTAGAAAAAAAAGTTGAAGGTTCAATGTCTTTATTTGAGAATCTAGTGGAGGATTAGACTTTGAAGATTCTCTTATATCACAATAACTTTCAGTTTCGATAGGTTCAATCTTAGTCATTCCTACTTGGAAGATCTTATCAAGAGATTTTCAGAATCAAGCAAATTTTTTGATTTAGATTTCGTGAATGATTCTCTTTGTATTTTTAAAATATTTTTCTAGAAATAGATATTTTGATTGTAATCAAAATGTTATGAGACAACAATTTTTGGCTATGGCTAAGAAGATTGTCCTTTATCTTTTAGTGAATCTAGAATATTAGGAATAGAAGATAAGCTAGAATTTTGGTAAATAATTTCTTTAACTATGCTATCAAAAGCTGAAGATAACAGTCTGATTTCTTGATGTGTTTCTTTTAATTTTATCTCAAGAGTAGCAATTTGAATTTTTAAATTTGTCTCAATAGAAACCATACTAGTCTTAAGTTGATCTTAGTTTTGACTGATAACCTTTTCCTCAACAATCATATCATCAACCTTTGTTTCAATAGATTGTTGTATTCTAATGATGTTGGATTTATTATCTATTTTATGAATAAGCTGACAATGACAGATAGTAATATTATCATTCAAAATATTGATGGCTCTATTAATTTCTCCTTTTTGATATAACTCAATACTCCTTAACATCTTAAAAACCTAATCAAGACTTTGTTGTATTTTTAAAACTTTATTATTTAAGTATTTAGTTGTAATATTATTTTAATTTATTAACTTAACTTATGTAGACTGATCAAAACTTTTGTCAAATATTTTGAGATAATACATTTGTATTTTATATTTTCTATCTGGTGAATATTGAGTAAAATCAACAAGCTTTGAGAGTCATTTTTCTATGTATGATTCATATACCAAAGGAGTTTAGTTGAAAGATTATTATAATTCATTGACTTAACTTCTGTAGACTGATTAAGATTTTTATCGAACGTTCTGAGATAATACATTTGTATCTTATATTTTTTATCAGGCGAATATTGAGTAAAATCAACAAGCTTTGGAAAGCTTTTTTCTGTGTATCATTCATCTCTCAGAGGAGTTTTCCATATATGACCTTCCTCTTCTTATTTTTTAGTCTTTTCTCTAGAAGTTCCTTTCATATTAATTATTTTGGCTTTACCAAATAACTTTTTTTTCAAGCAGTTCTTGTATGACTAAATCTCTTTTAACTATGTGAATACTAGATTGATCTAGATGGCTTATAGGTTTTTAGCAATCAATACAGTAATATGCAATTATTTGAGGGCTATAGATTTTCTTGAGATGCAGACAATGAATATTGATTTGAGGTAAGGGTTGCTGCAATTGTATGTTCAACATATAGTCTTTTAAATCATTCAAAGAATCAAATCTAATAATAAATTTGTTTGGCAAATCGTTTACAGATGTAACAAATGACAATTTTTTTTTGGGCTTCTAAACAAAGTTTGTGTCTACTATCTATTTTTTGGAAAACTTAAGATCTGACCAAAAAATTGATTCAACTGAGATTATTTGACTATTTTTTGTTATGTGACACACCACACATTTGACTTGCGTGAGAGTATGCTTGACAGTAGAATGAAGGGTATTAGTGAGGTGAACCATGAATTGATATTTAATAGTATGAGGATAAGATCTAGGGATCATATCTAATCCCTAAATTCAAAGAAAAAAATTCAATATTTTATTTAGGTTTTCTTCTTGATGAATGGTGACTTGATAATTTGGATACACAATTGTGAAAATCAGAGCATTATAAAGACCCGTTTGAACAACATTTTATAAACAAGCACTAAAGTTGATATGTCTATTATCAGGTAAACATCCTAAAATACTGACATTTAGATCTCTTCTGAATTAAAAAAACACCAATAGTAATGACACTAATATGCAAAAACTTATATTTAAACTGAGATTTTAATTGATAGATAGTTTTATAGTCAACTATTTATAAGTGGTATTTGTAATCATCATTCTACTTAACTTAAATAATATTTTTAGAAAATTTTATTAAATTTTTAACAATTAGATGAAATGGTAAAAGTTTGTCATACACATCTGTGGCTTTAATAGTTGGGAGCTTCCATTCAAGACTAAGATTTTTTTCATTAAATTTTCACTATATATAAATATACAGTTATAAGACTTATTAAGAAGAATAATCTTGTTGATATATAATTATAAGACTTATTAAGAGGAATAATGGTCTAAGACAGGTTACCACATTTTGAAAGTGGTGAGGTCCACAAAAAATAAGAGAGGGTTATCGTGCCCATATTCACAACTACGGACAAAATCCATAACTACTCTTTATATTAAATTAGTCATCATTTGCAATGTTTTACTTTTTGAATTTGTTGGCACACTTGATAATGATAAAGAGAAAAACAAAGCAAAGTTTCTTAAAGCCCAATTTTATGTAATGACCAGGCTAGATGAATACTGAAAACTATACAGAGAATATGTTCTATAATACTGGATAAATCTTTAATCTAGCATATAGAATCATTTCTTAAATATTTTGCTACCAAATATAAAGCTGTTATGGGTGATAATATTTCAACCATGTTCTTTGAAAAGATAAATCAGAATATTAAAACAATCAATGAAAGGTTATGTGTAGAAAAAAAGGCACATAAAGAAACTATAAAGTTTCAAAAATAGATTGGTACAAAATTATGTAATTCTATCAATGATAATTTTGGTTATATGGATGTGCATAGATATAGACAATATAAAAAAAGAAGAAATCTCATTCTTGCAAATGTTCCTCAGAAAAGAATTTACGTATAATAATCTTTAGAAGCCTAGATATAAATCTAGAAAAAAGAAATTTGATCTGAGAAGGATATTCAGAAAAAAGAAACATGAATTCCAAAAGAAGCTTGTCAAATGTTTTATCTATCAAAGTGATCATTATGTAAATAAATGTCTTAATAAGAGAAAATAAACCAAGAAAATTAATTTTCTCAATAGACATGGAATCAATAAAGATGAATATGTTTTAATTTTAGATGAAGATGAACTTCAATATGATGACTAATTTAATATAAAGACTAGTTACAGGGTCTATCCATAGCTGTAAATTTGGACACGATAACCCTCTCTTGTTTTTTGTGGACCTCACCACTTTCAAAATGTGGTAACCTATCCTAGACCATTATTCATTTTAATAAGTCCTATAACTATATATCAACAAGATTATTTCTCTTAATAAGTCTTATAACTATATATCTATATACAGTTACAATTTAATGAAGAAATTCCTAGTTCTTAATGGAAGTTCCCAACTCTTAAGGTCACAAATGTGTATGATAAACTTTCACCATTTCATCTAATTACTAAAACCACCATAATTTTTTTTGAAAATGTTATTCAAGTTAAGCAGAATGATGATTATAAATACCATTTGCAAATAATTGATGACAAAACTATTCATTAGTTAAAATCCCAATTTAAATATAAGTTTTTGCATATTGATGCCATTACTATTGGTGTTTTCTCTTTATTAAGAAGAGGTCTAAATGTCTGTATTTGAAGATGTTTATTTGATAATAGACATACCAACTTTATTACTTGTTTACAAAATACTGTTTAAACTGGTCTTCATAATGGTTTGATTTTTCATAACTATGCATCCAAATAATCTAGTCGCCATTCATCAAGAAAACAACCTAAATAAAGTACTGAAACTTTTCCCTTCAAATTCATGGATTAGATATGATCCCTAGATCTTGTCTTCTTACTATTAAATATCAGGTCATGTTTCACCTCACCAATACCCTTCACCCCTACCATAAAGTATACTGTCACATAAGACAAAAGCGTGATGTGTCATGCAATAGAAAATAGTTACATAATCCTAACCAAATCAATTTCTTAGTCAGATCTTAAGTTTCGTAGAAAATATATAGTAGACACAGACTTTATTTATAATCCCAATAAATTTTTATCATTTGTTACATCTGTAAAAGATTTACCAAATAAATCTATTATCAGATTTGACTCTCAAAATGATTTAAAAGACATATGTTAAATATATAATTGTAACAACCCTTGCCTCCAATCAGTCTTCACTGTTTCCATCTCAAGAAAGTCCATGTCCATCAAATAGATTCATATTATTGTATTGATTGTCAAAAAATCATAAATCATCTAGATCAATCTAGTATTCACATAGTTAAAAGAGATTTAACCATACAAAAACTGGTTGAGAAAAATAAAAGGTTACTGAAGCCAAAAGAATTAATATAAAAAGAACTTTTGGAGAAAAGACTAAAGAAGAAGAGGAAGGTCATATATAGAAAACTCCTCTGGGAGATGAATCACACATAGAAAAAAGATTTCCAAAGCCTGTTGATTTCAATCAATATTCATCTGATGGAAAATATAGGGCACAAATATATTATCTCAAAATATTTGACAAAAGTCTTGATCAGTCTATGGAAGTTAAGTTAACGAATTGGAATAATCTTGCAACTAAATGCTTGAATAATAAAGTTTTAGAAATACAAAAGAAGTTTTGATCAGGTTTTTAAAAATTTAAGGAGTATTGAGTTATATCAAAAAAAAGAAATTACTAAAGCCATTAATGTTTTAAATGATAATATTACTACCCATCATTGTCAGCTTATTCAAGAAATAGATAATAAATCCAACATCATTAGAATACAACAACAATCTATTGAAACAAAAGTAGATGATATGATTGTTGAGGAAAAGGTTATCAGTTAAAGCCAAGATCAGTTTAAGACTAGTCAGGAGCCTGAAGAGCCAAGAAAAGATAGAAGATAACCCTAAGGGCCAAAGAGTTAAGAAAAGACAAAAGCCAAGTACAAAAATAAATGGAATAGTCCAAATGGAACAGAAAGCATTGACAGAGAAGTTATTGCTATGGATGAAAAAGTCTCCACCAAGTGGTCATCAAGGGGAGCACATGCATTTAATAGAGTGGCCCATTTTTTTTTATTTTACATTAATGAGTAGATAGTTACATAAACTTTACTAAGAAGCGGCCTTGTCATTCAAACAACAAAGCAACCCATAATTTTGCAAGAACATTTAAGATGATTTAAGCTACAAAGTCAATACCTGCGACAAGCAACAACATGGTTCTTTCAGGTTATTTCTAGAAGGATGACACTAGCATGAGTAAATTCCTCTTTCTTAGGTGTTCAATGCAGCATGGGCCACTTGTTCTTGAAGGTACCAAAAGTCTTTCTTTTCATGCTATATATTGTAACCTCTCAATTGAAAAATGGATCTCTCACTTGTGTAAGGTGAAGCCTTGCCAATTTTACCTTGGAATCAATAGAATGCATTTTGCATCTATTTGACTAGTTATGCTTTTAAATATGTCTGAGTATCAACTCTATGTTTAGTCATTTCATCTTGATGCTTTCATAGGTTGACACTAACATATATAACATGTCCAAGACCATTTCTATGGGTTAACAGGAAGTGCCTCATTTGGAGCATAAAGACAGGAGAGCAGTTATCTGATAGTGTGCTTCTGTAGTACCTATGGTAAGTTATTTTCTTTTATATCTTCATTTAGCCCCCTATTAAAGTAGCCATATAGTCTGGTATTTATTCAGATGAAGTATTTGTTCACTCCTTGGTCTAAATTGTAGATATAAGTTGAGTGGATCGATCATTTTGATGCATCACCATTTTTAGATAGGTTCTGTTTCATCATATCCTTCTCTCTTTTCACCCCCTCCATTATTAACAGTAGTAGTCAAAGACCTTAAAGATGCATCAAAGGGAGCTATCCTTTATCTAGAGATTATTACCTCAGTTTACCATACCCACAGCAAGAGGAAATTCTCCATTGTGCCATGTAGAAGAGAGAAGGCGAGCCTTCTCTCCAAGGGTGCAATCCATAGTGTCAACAATTTTGGCATGCTTGATGGGACCATTTTCTAATGTTCAAAGAAGTTCTAGGATTGGTGCTGGACCTGTTATTACAAGAATGAACCACTAACCTATCATTTGGCAACTCCATTTTCAAGAATATCAGTCTCTGGTCAGAGATCAGCCCAACATCCCATGTCTAAGGTCACCACAAGATCTTCTACCAAGGGTGTCCCTTTCAAATTCATTGAGCTGCCCTTAAACTCAATAAGGTGGTCAAGGTTTGCAAGGACTCATCCCTATATAGCAAACCAATTTCCTAGAGCTACCATAAAATATACTTACATAATAAGGCCTCGATTGAATCCTATCATTGCCATGGCTTTACCCTTTGTATCCTTCCATGGTTAGATCCCTTTAAACTTTCTACATTATGACCCAATCCCAGGGATAGCCCTTAAGAGTGTTCTTCCCTTTTATGGAGAGGGGCCTATTGCCACTATCGAACATATCAAAAATATCTCCAACCTCTATAATATTCATAATGTCATTGAAGAGAACATAGCCATCAGGTTGTTAGTGTTGTCTTTTATAGGTAAGGTTCTGGGCTAGTATGTTACTTTGCCTATGAATTCAATCGACACATGGAACAAATTAGGCACTCTTTTGAAAAATATATTTGGGGAGAAGAGTGACCACCTCTCTCTTGCTGAGCAATTAACCACCATGAAAAGAGTTTCATATGAATTCATGCAGGATTTCAATACCAAGTTTCAAAAAACCTAGGACAGAATCCCCATTTTAGTGAGGATGACCCCAAGCTATGGTTCCTCTATTACTTGAAAGCTTTGAACAACGACATTATTGTCATGATACAGTCCATGGGAGGACAAGTGTTATCAACTACATATGAAATAGCCATAGCCATTGAAAATCACCTAGTGCAAGTAGGAAAGATAGCCCCTAGACCTCATATGTCGCTCTTTCTTAAATTACCTCCCCCAGTTCAGATTGTTGCACCCACCTTAGCTCTTATGCCTGACATAGAAAAGCTAATTGCTACCTTGCCCAATGACCTCCATGAAGTTAAGATCTTGTTACAAAGTGTGACCAATAAATTAGTGGCTCTTAAAAGGTAACAATCTCAAAACTATCAGTCAAATCAGGGATACCAGTAGTTTGGACATATAAATAGATCCCCTTTTCAAAATTATAATCAAGGACAGGGTCAATTTGCATAATCTAGACCATATCAAGGTTATAATTTAGGCACTCTTTCATCATCCAAACCTCTTGTTCCCACTCAAAATAATTTGGTACAGGAACAGTCTAATTGCCCACCCCTGGGATATGGTCAAGAATAGGTTGCTTACACAAATGAGTTGCCAAATAAATATGTGAACATGTAAGATAACAAAATAGTCTAGTATCCATGTTTTAGGGCATCAATACAACCTGGAACAGACAACAGATAGGCTCAATCTGATTCCACTCTCATGAATCACCTGGAAGGTAAATTCTATGTAGTAAATTATGTGGGCAGCATGAAAAACTAAGGTGATTATGTTGCAGCCAATACCAGGTCCAAAAAGAGGGCAATGGAGGAAGCACATGTAGTTACTCAAATGTCTATAGCACCTTCATCATCACATGTGAATCATAAGTTCCCAAATTACAAGCTAACAATTGCACCTTCAGCTCCTCGGCTTGTGCCTCAGGCTGGAAGCACCCCCAAAGAAAATTTAAAAGTATGCAACCCTTAGATCAATGTGGTAGATCAGATGAAGAAGATGCACATGAATATCTCTTTGTGGGATTCATTAGCAATGCTGGGACAAAAGGACATACTTCAGAAGGAATTACATGGGCTAAATGAACAAGTTATCCCAACAAAGGCTGATAATGTTTTGATTATGAATGGGCACCTTTTCATAACAGACCAAGCAAAGAAGGATGAAAAGGTTCCTCCTTTCTACCTATCCTTAGTCATTAGAGATTTCTTGGTTCACAATTGCATTATTGACAGTGGGGCAAGCACCTCAATAATGCCCAAATGTATAGCAGATAAGCTGAGACTCAAATACAAGATGACCAAGGGAGTCCTACAGCTAGATGGATCACCAACTAAGACACTAAGAGTGGCAAGAGGATTGAATCTAATGCTACACGCCTATCTAACTTTCTCAATTCCCCATGATGTGGTAGTGGTGGATGTTCCTCTTTACTTTGCTATCTACTTATTTAGGGATTTCACATCTAAAATAGGTGGGTACCTAGCAACAAACTGGTCTTACATAGTTTTTAGAACCAAAAATGGAACTAAGGTCAAGATTGAGTTAGAGCCAATCCATATAGATCATCTGGATCCATACTCACTCAAGGCAGTGAATATCAGCTACACCATCATTGATGAAGAAAAATTCCAAATGGACCAATCTCCACCCTCTTCCCTTGAAGGAGTTGCTGACCTGCTCTAAGACAAATGGGGAAGTGAAAACTTTGAACATGACCCATGCAAGTTCATAGAAGAGGTAGGTCTTGGAATTTATTGCATGCATGAAGAGGGTACTTTCATACCAAATTTGATGAAAGCAAACCAAGAGAGCTTGGGTTTATGGCAACTCTTCTTCGATGGCTCAAGAAGTAAACTAGGAGCTGGTGGTGGAGTAGTGCTAATTTCACCCTCAATGGAGAGATACTTCTCAACTTTCATATTTCAATTTTCTTGCACTTACAATGTTGTAGAATATGAGTCTCTCATTCATGGTTTGGAGTGGGCAGGAAAAGAGGAATTAAAGAAATGTAGGTTTTTGGAGATAGTGAGTTAATCATAAATCAGGTGAGAGGCTAAAATTTGACCAAGAATTCCTTGCTTAAGTCTTCCAAGCATAGAGTGTGGGACTTAGTGGAGAGTTTCCTCTATTTCAACGTTAATTCCATTCCAAGAGAGCAAAATAAGCAGGCAGACAAACTAGTAACAGTTGGTGACCAATTTGACATTCCCAAGGAGATAGGCCTAGACAACAGTCCATGCCATTTAAAAGTGGTAATCAAACTCTCTGTGCTTGATAACATTACCAATTGGTAGGTGTTTGATAGTGATCGGTAGATAGCACTCTTCTTACAAGAGGAGGCTAAGTTTGCTTCCAAGAATCAAGCCAAGCTGTAGTAGTAGTATGGTGGCCAGATTATTCAGCTGAAGAACAATAAACCTCACAAAGGCTTGGTCACTCTTGAAAGCATCTTCAATGAGGATGAACAACTAAAAAATGATCAAGTATCACAACCAAGAAAAAAAACTATGAAAAAGTTGAAATATTCAAGAACAGGTTGCTTTCACTTGGAAAGGTATGTACAGATGATGAAAGGCATGCTTTCATTTTGTTGTGCCAAGAATTTGCCGATGTTTTCACTTGGGAATATGATGACCTAAAAGGTTTTGACGCAAGCTTGGCCCAACACACCATTAAAATGGAGGAAGGTGCCAAACCCATCAAACAAAAACAAAGGCCTGTTAATCTGAAGATTGAGCCTCTCATGCTGAAGGAACTCACCAAGCTGATTGAGTATAGGATCATATTTCCTATCAAACACTCTTCTTGGTTGGCCAATCTAGTTCCTGTTAGGAAAAAAATGGGGAGATCAGACTATGTGTGGATTTTAGAGACCTTAATAGAGTCTCGCTACAAGATCACTATCCTCTCCTAAGTATGAAGCAGATCTTCTAAATGGTGACATGTAGTGAACGTTTCTCCCTCCTAGATGGGTATTCAGGGTACAATCAGATTCTAGTGCAAGACTGTGATCAGTACAAAACAACCTTCATTACCAAGCGGGGAACTTTTGCTTACAGGAAAATTCCATTCAAACTATCTAATGTTGGAGCCACCTTTCAACGAGCCATAGACATGGCTTTTTAGGGCCTGATAAATAATATTGTATTGGTCTACCTTGACGATGTGATAATTTTCTCTAAGAATGTAGGCCAACATCTGAAACACCTGAGGCAAATCTTTAAGAGGTGTAGAGAGTTTGGTATCTCCCTCAACCCAAAGAGATGTGTGTTTGTTGTTCACAAGGGTAAACTTCTTGGCCATTTTGTTTTGAAAGGGGGCTTGACTATTGATCCAAAAAGAGTACGTGCCATCCTAGCATTGTCCTTGCCTTAACACAAGAAAGGTATACAAATCTTCTTTGGTAGAAGAAATTTTATTAGGATATTTATCCCAAATTTTGTCGTGATAGTCAAGCCACTGACTTCCTTGCTAAAGAAAGATGAGAAGTTTGCATGAACAGTGCAAAGAAAGGATAGTTTTGAAGGCATCAAGCAATCTATCACCCAGGCTCCTACCTTGATCAGTCCTGACTTCTCCAATAATTTCAACTTTTACACCTTTTGAAATGAAGAGGTAATCTCTGCCATGCTTACCCAATCAAATGATGAAAACCTTGAACAGTCTCTTGCATTCTTTAGCCAAGGTCTAGAAGGTTTTGAAATCAGGTACACATATGATGAAAAGCAAGTGCTTGCAGTCATATGAATCTTGAAGAAATTTAGACATATGATGTCAAACAACAAGGTTCATCTCATAGTGCCACATCTCAGTGTCAAAGATTTCTTGATTAGTTGTGATCTAAATGAAAAGAGAGTAGGATGGATCACCAAGGTAATGGAATATGATGTGGATATCAAAACCACCAAGCTGGTAAGAGGAAAAGGGCTATGTGAACACCTTGATATAGACCTTAAATAGTATAAGGAAGGAATTTTGATACTCCATGATGAAGCTACAATAGAAGAACCAGTAGTCATGAAGGACTGGGCACAAAACATGACACATTTCCTCCTCACCGGTGAGTGCTCACAGGGCCTTGATAGGACTAAGAAGAGGCATTTCAGACTCTAATCTCCTCCTTATGTCCTGAATGATGGGGTGCTATTTAGAATGGATTTTTCAGGAGTACTCTTGAGATGCATAGACTCAAGTTAGGTTGACAAGGTACTATCCAAGTTTTTTGACATACCAGCTAGTGGTCATTTTGCTCCTAAGCCTAAAGCTACAATGATTATGAGGGCTAGTTAATTTTGGCCCACTTTATTCATAGATACTTATGCCTAGATATGGAGGTGCCAAATATGTGCTCTCTTTGATGGGAAGCAATGACTAGCTGCAATACCCCTACAACCTATTCAAGTAGAACAACCATTCATGCAATGGGGCATAGACTTCAGAAGAATGATCAACCCTCCTTCAAGTGTTAGCCACAAGTGGGTCTTGACTGCTATAGACTATTTCACAAGATGGGTAGAAGTTGTTGCTTTGAAAGAAGCCAATGAAAGTATAGTCATAGACTTTTATGAAGGCCTGGTGACAAAGTTTGGAGTCCCAGCTACCATTATTTTAGATAATGCATTGACTTTTTTGGGAACCTAAATAAGTGAGTGGGCATTGGGATACGATATCTACCTTAGCACTTCTTCCAACTACTACCCACAAGGAAATGGGCTGGTTGAGTCCACCAATAAGAATCTGATCAAAATATTAGAAGGACAATTGAGGAAAATCAAAGAACTTGGCATGCTAAGCTAAAAATAGTCCTATAGGTAGATAAGGTTACTCAAAAAAGGGCAATTGGTAATTCATCATACATGCTTTATTTGTTAAGGGAAGCTAGTCTTCCTATTTCACTTGAATTTCCAACCTTGGATCTTGCTCACCAGCTACATTTGGAAGAAAGTGACAGCATGGAGGTCAGGCTTTGTGAATTGATGAAGCTTCAAGAGATAAGAGACCAAGCCATGGTTTCTATGACTTGCCGTCAACAACAAATGAAGAAGCATTTTATCAAGAAATCCTCATCAAAAGGCTTTTCATAAGGTGACATTATCTTAAAATGGGATGAGGATAGAGCTAAGTCTGGAAAACACATGAAGTTTGATGCCTTATGGAGTGGTTCATATATCATCACTCAGTGCAAGCAGCATAATACATTCTAACTCTCCAAATTGGATGGTGACGAACTGCATATCCCAGTTAATGTGATATATCTTAAGCATTGTCACTGAACCTTCTCTTATTATGTACATATTTCCCCTATTTTTTCTTTATTTTCTCTAAGTGCTTTTGTGCATGTTAATAATTTTTTACCCTTGTGTGTGTTTTATTTACGGTTTGGGGTACAAGCTTCATGTTGGTTCTCTAGTCTCTCAAGGTTATTGTCAACCTTTTGGGCTGTATTTTGACTTTGTGCCCAATGAACTTGTAAGCTACTAATTTTCCTAAGTATAGTAGACATGCTTCCCTTGAGAATCATCCTATTTGTTGACCATTTTGGTCCTGCAGGCCAAAAATCAGTGTCCCTTCCTTCCCTGTTGTCCTAAGTAGTTAGTATTTGATGTATTCACCTTACTACAATTTTGTTTTTTGCCTTAGTAATAGACCTGTTTTTATAAAGAGCCAAGTGACTTGAACCTTGTAGATGTTTTAGGTTGATTAAGAGGCTTATTTCGCTTTGAGCAGTTAGTTTGCACAAGCCTTTCGACAAAGAAATGGGCTAGTTTCAAAGGAATACAAGTCTTTCACAAGGCTCCGAAGGACAAGTGCCCTTGTAGAGGGCAGGTAGGTGATAAATTAGACCGTTCAAGTAGGCTCTAAAGGACAACTTTGGACCTAAAGTGCCCTTGCGGAGGGCAGAGAGCACCTTTGAAAAAGAGCAAGGCATAAGGCCCAAAGGGGAGTTTTCCTTTAGAAAAATAACAAGGCAAAAGGGACAAAGCATTTCTTCAGACTTTTTGTTCGAAGAAAATCCATGTAGAACCAAAGGGTGAATTCCTTCGAACAAAATGCCTAAAGGAATTCCTTTAGACATTTTGTCCAAAGAAATTCACAAAGGAAGAAACCCAAGGCAAATTCCTTCAGACAAATGCCCAAAGAATTCCTTTGGACTTTTGTCTGAAGGAATTTATCAAAAGAAAAGATTGAGACTTTGAAGGCAAGACTTCCTTCAGGCAAAATGTCTGAAGGAATTCCTTTAGACATTTTATTTGAAGGAATTGAGAATACAAAGGAGCCTGAAGGGTAAGTGCCCTTATGGAGGGCTTTCAACTATGAAAAGGGACCCCTCTCTTCTTTCCTAAAAGATCACCTTCCCTTTGGGAGGGTTCATTTTTCAAAAGGCTGAAGGAATTACCAAAGGGATGATGGGCCCAAACACGTCAACTTTAACATAGTGAACTAGTCATTGGAGTTTCAAACGTTTGGTGACATGCGCATGAATGCCAAATTCAAGGCAACAAAATAGATGTTGGTTTTTAAATAGTGACATGCACATAGAGTTAATGTCGATGGGATACATTGACCGTCGAGGAGAAGCCAAATGACCAATGCCTTTAGACAAGTAGCTGAAAGATTTCTTTCAAACGTTTTGCCTAAAAGAACTCATGACAAGTGGCCGAAAGAGCTCATGAGTGTAGGCCCAAAGGAATTCAAAGGGGCTTGAAGACCTAAGGATAAACTTATCGACCCACTGAGAAAGGAGTCTAAGGGGCTAAGAAAAGATGAAAGATAGTCCCAAGGGCCAAAGAGCTAGGAAAAGACAAAGGCTAAGCGTAGAAATGAATATAATAGTATAAGTGGCAGAGGAAGCATTGGTAGAGAAGTTATTGCTGTGGATGAAAAAATCTCCACCAAGTGGTCATCAAGGGGAGTGCAAACATTCAATAGAGTGGTCTATTTTTCTTTATTTTACATTAATGAGCAGATAGTTGCATAAAATTCACTAAGAAGCAACCTTGTCATTCAAACAATGAAGCAACCCATGCTTTTGCAAGAACATTTAAGATGGTTTAAGCTACAAAGTCAATACCTGTGACAAGTGATAACATGGTTCTTTTAGGCCATTTATAGAAGGATGACACTAGCATGAGCAAATTCCTCTTTCCTAGGTGTTCAACGTAGCATGAGCCACTTTTTATTGAAGGCACCAAAAGTTTTTCTCTTGATGCTATATATTGTAACCTCTCAGTTGAGAAATGGATCTCTCACTTTTGTAAGGCGAAGCCCTACCAATTTTACCTTGGAATCAATAGAATGTATTTTGCTTCTATCTGACTGGTTATGCTTTTGAATATGTCTGAGTATCAACTCTGTGTTTAGTCATTTCATCTTGATGGTTTCATAGGTTGAAATGACCATATCTAGCATGTCTATGACCATTTATGTGGGTTAACAAGAAGTGCCTCATCTGGAGCATAAAGATTGGAGAGTAGTTATCTGACAGTGTGCTTCTACAATACCTATGGTAAGTTCTTTTTCTTTATATCTTCATTAAACCCCTTATTAAAACACCCATACAGTCTAGGCTTTGTTTAAATGGAGTGTTTGTTCACTCCTTGATCTAAAGTGTAGATATAAGCTGAGTGGATCGATCATTTTGGTGCATCACCATTTTTAGATAGGTTCTGTTTCATCATATCTTTCTCTCTTTTCACCCCCCCCATTATTAACAATAGTAGTCAAAGACCTCAAAGATGCATCAAAGGGAGATAGCCCTTATCTAGAGATTCTTTCCTTAATTTTATCATACCCACAACAAGAGGAAAGTCTCCATTTTGCCGCGTGAAAGAGAGAAGTCGAACCTTCTCTCCAAGAGTACAATCTACAGCGTCAACAATTTCTATTGAGATAGATTTGAAAACTCAACTTGCTACTCTTGAGACAAAACAAAAAGAAGAACATCAAAAAATTAGATAGCTATCTTTAGCTTCTGATAGCATAGTTAGAGAAATTGTAAACCAAAATTATAACTTATTTTCTATTCCTGATATTCTAGATTCTTTAAAAGATAAAGGACAATCTTTTCAACCACAGCTAGAAATTGCTATCTTAGAACATATTGATTATAGTCAAAATATCCATTCCTAGAAATATATTTTAAAAATACAAAGAGAATCATTCACAAAATCTAAATCAAAAAATCTATTTGATTCTGAAAAATCTCTTGATAATATTTTCTAAGTAGGAATGGCTAAGATTGAATCTATCGAAACCGAAAGTTATTTTGATATAACAGAATCTTCAAAGTCTAGTCCTCCACTAGATTTTTAAATAAAGACATTAAACCTTCAAACTTTCTTCTAGAAATTCAATTAAGAAGCGTCAGAAAAAAGGAAAAAAATGATTTATGCAATATTAGCATGGGTCAATGTACATATTCATGGTATTAAGAAAGATCCTTTCAATGTTAGTCAGCAAATTACAAATGGGTTCATAGAAAATATAAAAAAATGGTGGAATGCTAGTGGTCCAGTATTTCATGAAAGCATAAACACTAGTCCAGGACTTATCTCTGTACTCTACAATGTTATACTTTCTAAATTTATTGGCACAATTGATAATGATAAAGAGGTAAACAAAGAAAAATTTCTTAAAGCTCAATTGTGTGTTATAACTAAACTAGATAAATATATATACTATATCGAGAATACTACATGAACAACTCAGTTTCAAGAACCTGATGGCAAAAGGTGGTGTTCAACAATACTGTTATATCATGAAGCTAATAATCCAAGGATTACTAATATGAATAATCCATTTAAATTTTTTATTTGCAAACATGGTTTTGAATTTCTAATCTAATGGTCTACCTTTTAGCCAAGTTTTAATCCTGCTACAGAGAATTTTTGGTCATTTGTTGAAATACTAGATTACTTGTTTGAATTTTTGGATTATATTATGCCAATGAAAGCTTATGTTGAGCATGTTGTTCGTATCCCTCTAGACCAAGTGAGAAATATATTTGTTGCTTTAAGGATACCTTTCAGGATCAAGTTTGAAATATTTTCAGTTCAAAATTTCCAAGTTAATCTACATGCTAGCTTAGCTCCTACACAACCATTAGTGACTCTTTGAAAACGGTTCACAAGTTATCAAGTTGTGCTTCCTCTTACACCCGACAGTCTTATCTTAAGGATTCCATCAGCTTTATACATGGACCACACTGACTTTGATTCTGATGATGACAACCATTATTCTCGCCAAAGAGAATACGAATTTAATGATGACGATTGATTTAATATAAAGACTAGTTATGGGGTCTATTCATAGCCATAAATGCGGGCACAATAACTCTCTCTTATTTTTTTTGGACCTCACCACTTTCAAAATGTGATAACCTATCAGCCATGTCGATAGATTCTTTATTTTTCCTTGTTAGGCGGTACATAGTGGGACCATAACCCACTAACTTTTGGCATCTTAATTTCTATCTATTGATTCACCATCTTTGTGTTGACCATTGATATTCTCATTTCATCCTATAAATATGAGGAGTTCTTTGTATCATAAGCATTGAATTCCTAGAGTCAAGTCTAGAGTTTTATCCTAATAATTGAGTCGTGGCAACTCAAAAAAAAGTTTATACTCTTCGCTTGCCCTCTTTGTGAGATCCTACGAATCAGAAACTATTTCTAAATATGTTATTTATGAAATGTTTATTTTTTTTACTCTGCTAAGTGTTACGTGTCTGTAAGCTCTGTAAGCTCTATGTGTCCCATTGCTCGATCTTGTTCCAAATACACACACACACAAACAAACACACACACACAAACAAATAAACACACACACATATACATATATGTGTATATGTATGTATGTATGTGTGTATATATATAGATACACACACACACACAATATATATAAATATATCAGGGGCTTGTACTTTGTTACAATAGATTGCATGTATTTACATTGATGCTGACTTGACACTAGTGGATGGAGATTACTATGAGTTAGCTGATGTGGGCAACGAAGCTGGCACATTTGTGGGACCCAAAGTTGTCACTTGCACTTGGGTAGGTAATTGAGGAGATAGTAGTCAATAGGCCATTATCATTGTATTTTCTTCCTCAATTACCTTGATCTACTCATATAGAACATGTGTCGATCGATATTCAACATTTATAATATCAAAACTAACTAGGGAGGGCCTAAATATCCTTGGGAGTTCTCTCATGAATTTGACATGTTCTCACTCAGACACCCTTAGGAAGGCCTAAATATCCTTGGGAGTTCTCTCATGAATTTAACATGTTCTCACTCAGACACCCTTAATTCAACCCTAAGGGTTTATATCTTGGTAATTTTATCTTTTGCAAAATTGACAACTTGCTAAAATTCTTCTTTAGGTTTTCCTTGTAGTTCACTTTTAAAACTTTTAGCAGCTGTAACAAGCAAATCTTCAAAATTGGGCCTATTTATCAAATTCCTAATGGGGTTTCTTAAAATATCAACTTTCATTTTGCTCAAAATTTGAATAGCTTCATTTTCCTAGGCTATAAATCAAGTTGCTAAACCTTGCATTTCTCTTATCCACTTCCTAGCCCTGTCTCTTTGGATGATCACCAAATTAAAAGTACCCATAACTTATTGGGCATTAATCAAATTCACGTGATCGTAGGCACTAATCCTTGCATACAAAATTAGAAAAATAAGCTTATTTTATATGTCCTTCAAATAACTAAACAATGCATAAACTTCCCCTAATGAGGATAGGATTCATCCATATTTGTCCTTATTGTATTCAAAATATTATAAAACCTAGTGGTTACATTTTGGACACTTTCTTCAATCTCCCTGGGAGCCCAAATATTTTATCTCTATTGTAACCTCTACTTGGCTTGATCTATGCACCTATACATTTATTTTATTTTTACTTCTTGGGAGTATATAGAGCCATCAAAATCCTCATTACAGAGTGAGTCCCTTGGGTTCCACTTATGCTTCTTAGCTAGGGTAAATAAGGGTTCTCTTTGCTCCAATATTAGCTTGTGTCCAGCTTGATCTTCTAATTTCCTCTTCCTAGCCCTTTGAAAAGTAACACTAGCCTTATCAAATCAATTGTTTATCATGGGAAACTTAGTAATGACCAGGTTTGTCTTCATGCATGTCTAGCTTGTGAGTCTCTCACCCATTCATGAATAATCAAGTCTCCCTCTCCCACTGGTTGGTCAAGATATTGTAAGTTAGTAGGTGGAATAAATATTGAGGGGAGCATTGAAGCATTGATTTGAATGGGTCCCTTAAGGGGTGGATGGAGAATCCTTTGCCAATTCGTAATGTTGCTCTGTGGAATAGTCTGTACCAAATGAATGATTTGGCTAGAGGTTGTAATTGTCATAGTAGAAAACTGAATTGAATTAGACAAAGGCATGGACACACCTAATTGAGTGGAGGCCTTGGAGGGGACTAGTAGACTAGCAATGCCAAAAATGGAAACATTGACCAATTATTCAAAATGTACCCTGCTCTTGAGGGGTCTTATTAAGAAAGAATGAAAGAAATGGGAACTAGAGGTCATTTTCTCAGTGGTTTGGTATTTAGTATGAGTATAAAGTGACTTGGTTTTATTTAAATATTCATGAAAACAATTAGCTAGTGAGCTAGAAAGAAGGGGAGTTGTGGATGTTACATTTACCATGTCAGAATCCATAAGAGTAATAGAAGAATCAAGTGAAGAGACTAATTCATTAAGATGTTTTCTATCTTCTTCAGTGAGGATTCCTTCACCTACTAGAGTGGTGGATGTCTCTTGTGTATTCACAGTCTCTAAACTCACAATTTTTTCCAATTCTATCTCAATTGGCTCAACACCTACTTTTTTTTCTGCAATTTTTAATTGTTCCTCCTCTAAAGAATAATCCACCAAAGACACCACTTTTCTTTGTTGTTCCATAGTTAGCTCAAATTGGCAAGCTTCAAGTGATGCCTTTGCCAATATTTGTTTTGATCCTTTACTTTTAAAGGAATCTAGGAGAACTCTTAAACTTATATGGTTGGGTTGTTGTGGGTGGTAGATTGGAAGTGGAGGTTGGTTGTGAAGTGGGAGAAATGGAGTCTGGAAAGGTCAAAAGAGTCATTATAGTTGAACTCACTATTGGGGCTAATGAGTGGGAAGTTAAAATGTTAGTTGCATCTAATTATGGGTGGGGAGAAAGGGGAATTAAACTTGCATCAAAATATGTTTGCATGGACTCAAGAAGAGTTACCTAAGTTGCAAAAGTGAGAGGAGGGAAAGGTGCCTAGGAGATGGTACTTGGTTGGCTTTACTTGATTGGAGAAGGTGGTGGCTTGATACTAAAAATAGGCATTTGTGATGTAACTACTATTTTAGAATTTGGAAGCCCTCTCAAGATGTTATTTCTCATCTCTGGGTTACTTTCTCTTTTAGGACTAGGCTCCTCAAATGGCTAAACTTTTCCAGGTTGTGGAGAAAATTATTCTTATGGCTAAGGGGGGGCATTGATGTGATGTAGTCCATTATCCATCTTCCATAATCTTCTTGGCCTACTCATTTGTAAGATCCAAATTATATTAGATGGCCTAAGCAACAACCATTTTCATCCCTATTTTTTGCATCTGAACCCATACCTCAATGTCATCCTGGGCATTAATAAAAATATGATCATGTTGATAAGCCTTATGGTTGTAAGCAATGTGGAGGCCTATGAGATACTTTATGACCTTGTTTCAGAGATCATAGTCCCAATGTGGCACTACTTTTAAGGCATATTTATCTCTTCCCATGCTTGCTTGATAAAAATGCTTCCTTGTTGCATACTTCATCTGACCCAAGGTCTTAGGAGTTTTGTGATAGTAGACCTTATTCTTGGCCCCTAGGTCTTCATCAATACTCCAATACAATTGGTAGGCCATCTCTTGTTATGTTAATTTGTTAGGAACAAACCTTGGAAATAATAGGAAGGCCACTCTTGTGCTCTATATCATAATCAAGTGACATCATGGTATAACCAGTAGTCACCTATGGGTAAAAGACTCTTCTTTATGATGTCAGGTACTCTGAGCATAGCTTGCCCCTAGATGGATTTATAAATTTGAAGATATATATCCTTTAATATGATTCTTATAACAATAAATGTGGAAAAATGAAAAATTATCACATACTCTATTTTTCCAATAGTCATGTGATGGGCTTCAGAGTTCTCTAAAGGTCTTACAGACTTTAACAATGGTTACATCCATTAAATAATACATCATGTAAAAGTTCCCATCTATAGGCCTCTCTTTCTTGTTGAATTTTTTTGTTTTAAATCAAGTTCTTATGACCTCACCCAGTGCTATAATATTATCAGAGGTCAAGAGAAGGTCCAACAATGGCACCCTTTCCACATGGACATAGGAAATGCAGGGGAGACCATTGAATCTATTCATTAAATCCATAGCCACTTTGATTCCCATTCTGAATTTGGTTATTGGGATAGGAGAAGATGATTTGAAGTTCAATGTCTCCCTTTTGTTCAACCATTTCTAAAGCTTGTTTTCACCGTGTTCTTCTCCATCCATTTCTTGGCAATGGCTTGGTCATAAGTGG